>JBBDGP010002733.1:0-707347 GCA_037952835.1 Lithobates septentrionalis
TTTTTATCAACAGCTGATTGTGGTGAGGGAGGGGCGGACACACTGTGGCTGGCCCCCCGGGTGGAGCGCGCGCCGCCAGGCACCCACAGCGCATGCGGACGCAGACGTCGTGAGGCGTGGCCACGCCTACTGCACCCGCCGGCACGTCTAGCTTCCCCGACGGACTGCGCATGTCCGTTGGGGTCGCAAGATGGAGGACAGATGGTTCTGTACCTCACACAGCGCCACCATGAGCGAAGTTTGGACTCATGGTGGCGCTGTGTGAGGTACAGAACCATCTGTCCTCCATCTTGCGACCCCAACGGACATGCGCAGTCCGTCGGGGAAGCTAGACGTGCCGGCGGGTGCAGTAGGCGTGGCCACGCCTCACGACGTCTGCGTCCGCATGCGCTGTGGGTGCCTGGCGGCGCGCGCTCCACCCGGGGGGCCAGCCACAGTGTGTCCGCCCCTCCCTCACCACAATCAGCTGTTGCATCTTTTCTATCAACAGCTGATAGGTGGGGAGGGCTTCATATATCCGGCTTTAGCCCACACCAGGCGTCATCTGCTGCAGACAGGACGCTTTCGGTGTGAGGTGCTGTGACACTTGGTTAGTAACCTATTACATACTTATTGACATGGATCTCTATGTTGGAATTATTGGTTGTAAACCCTGCCTGCTGTCTGTCATGCTTCATTTGCTTCACCCGCTATCTGCTATGTTCTGGGGTTTTCCCTTCTCCTATAATACATCTAATGATCCAGTCTCCTTCATTGAAACTATTAGCCATTCATGCTACCTGGATGCCATCTTTTTCTTTTTGCTCTTCTTCCTTCCCTTTCTTGTTCCCCTCCTCTCCTTTCCCTTCCTCCCTCGTCCCCTCTCCCCTTTTCCTTCCTCTCTCTCCCCCTCTTTTCCTATCCCCCCCTTTTCCCCCCCCTTCTTTCTTTCCCCTTCCTTTCTTCCTTCCCCCCCCCTTCCAACCCCCCCCCACCCCCCCTTCCCTTCCCCCCCCCCTTCCTTTTCCCCCCCTCTTCCCCCCCCTTCCTCTCCTTCCCCGCCCCTTCCCCCCCCCTTCCTCCCCCCCTCCCCCCCCTTTCCCCCCCCCCTCTCTTTTCACCAATCAGGGTTTTAATTTACCTCTCATCTCCATGTTGACTCTCCAGCTATCTGGACCACATTTGATCCATACCCATCACCAGTTACTGTCCTCTATAACTTTAGGCGGACCAGGTAGGACACACTTTTTGGATTTTCCATGTATTACTTTGGCTATCCATATGTATGCACATCCTTACATATATATATTTTCATGATTTACAGGATACACATTTGGCCCCAGTGTGATCTCAGATCTAAACTGCCATACGCCCGTTAACAATGGGCCCTTCTTCCCATTGGAAGGAAGAATAAAACCACCTTATATATTCATACCTTTCTATCTCCACCTCGACAGTGGTTTTGTGAATATTTTTGTTATACTCTACTAAAGCTCCACACACCACGACCAGGGAACGCGTCCGATGGGCAGTACGTCAATACATCTATGTTCTTTTAAATTCGTCTTGGAATGCATAATCTATATCCATAGATACCAATGTAAGTGTAAACAGAAAAATGTATGTGTATATATACAGATTCATACAACTATAGATTCTGTCTTTACGATCTTTCACTGTGCACTTATCATGTTTATGTTATACATACTATTTCCCATATAGAAAATTCTTGTTGCAAACCCTACAATCACCCCTGAAGAAGGAGGCATAAGCAACTCCGAAACGCGTCGGGTGCAAATGTATTGGTATCATTAATCTCTGTATTTATGGAACTGCATTCCTTGTTTTTAACTATGTGATTATGTGACTCACTTGATTATCTTTTGTAATTAATAAACTGTTATCTACTTTACATACCTCTTTAAATATTTTTTAAATGTGCCTTTAAAGTCCGCTAGGGGAATTTCCTTTGCTTTAAATTCGAATTTAGGATGTGGCACAACTAGTAGATAATTGATCGATCAAATCTCTTGTTCTTTGTTCTGGGGATGGAGCCAGTGCCGATCCAGGAAGGGCTTCTTTCGGCTGCACTGCACAGCGCTTGTCTTTACTCTGCTCCCCCAGCTGTCCCAATGATTGCGTTGAAGTCCGTGTCCTAACAACCGATAAAAACAGGTCCAGCTCCGCCCCCCTAACTCTGGCTCCCAGTGAACGTCTTGCTTGCAGCGGCTGCGGCTTCTATCCCAGCGGCACACACAACCCTCCCTGCTCATCCCACAGCTACAACAGAGGGGAGGAGAAGCAGGGGGCGGGGTATACACACTCGAGCCTCGCACCTGCAGCATCTCCAGAAGCCCATGCCTGCAGCCTGACATGGTGTATTGTACAGTACTTCTCTTCTGTGGGTAATAGAAGTGCTGTGCACTGGACAGAGAGGAGGGAAAGGTCTGGAAGAGAGAGAGAGGCGCTCTGCACTGGGGGGAGGGGACAGAAATTTGGGGAAAGAGTTGGAGGGGGGAGGTTATAAACTGACCGCTATTTATGCACATCTGCACTCTGTACATAAGCAATTCTGAACCCCACACTCTGCATGTAAGGCAATCCTGAACCCTTCACTCTGAGAGTAACGCACTCCTGAACCCCACACTCTGATAGTAAAGCAATCCTGAACCCCGCACTCTGAATGTAATGCACTCCTGAGCCCCGCACTCTGATAGTAAAGCAATCCTGAACCCCGCACTCTGAATGTAATGCACTCCTGAACCCTTCACTCTGATGCCCCGTACACACGGTCGGATTTTCCGATGGAAAATGTCAGATCGGAGCGTGTTGTCGGAAATACCGACCGTGTGTGGGCTCCATCGGACATTTTCCATCGGATTTTCCGACACACAAAGTTGGACAGCAGGAGATAAAATTTTCCGACAACAAAATCCGATCGCGTCAATTCCGACCGTGTGTGGCCTGTTCCGACGCACAAAGTGCCACGCATGCTCAGAAGAAATTCCAAGACGGAACAGCTCGTTCTGGTAAACTTAGCGTTCGCAATGGATACAGCACTTTCGTCACGCTGCAATGTTAAAAATGGTTTAATACAGCGCACTCTCTTCTTCTTCATAATGTGACAAGAATTAAGTAGTTTTGCTGCTCATATTCACACACACTTCTCCCAAAGTTTTATTTTTGTTTTTTTATTGGGATTCCCTGAATATATTGTCACATCTGACAGAATTATTTTTTTTTTATTTTTTTTTTTTCGGGATTTTAAGCCTTTTTTTTTATTTAATATTTGGATTTTTTCAAAGGCTGATCTTTGTTCAATTTTATTTTTATTTTTACTCCAGAATATTTTTGGGTGTGTTTTGTGTGTCAAGTTACCCCAACACCATTGATATCTTTTATTATTTAATCTCAAGGAGATTGTTTGTTGTTGGTGTCCCTTGTTCATTTCACATTGTATATTTGAAATGTACCTGAATCCTCACAAACAAACTGTCCTTTTTGAAGTAAAACACATAGGAGAGTATAATTCAAAACAAAAATCCTTTATTAAGGTATCAGAACCAAACAAAGAGGAAGGCAACACTGGATCAACAGGAGAAATTAGCGAAGCCTGGGACCCCCACGGCAGACATCAATTCTTGAACATCAAAATTGGTGGCCTGAGGAGTCCATATGTAAGGGAGGGCAGTCTGGTCCAGAATTCGCAGAGATCCGGATAGCAGCAGATGACATCTGTGTCCCCAGGCTGTGGTACCACAAGAGGCTGCATTTTTTGGCCGACCAGACTGGATCCAGGGTCCTCACTTTCTGGTCTTCCTTTCACGCTTCCTTCCGGGCTGTGGCTGTGCAGTTGGAGATGTGGCAGGAGGAGGAGTAGGACCTGGAGGAGGACTGGGAGGACCTGGAGGAGAAGGAGGACGAGGAGGAGGACCTGCAGGAGGAGGAGGAGGACCATCGCAAAGGTGTGTCTGAGCTGTAATTTGGCCCCTCATACCTTTCTTAAGAGCCTCCAATATGAGCGCCTCACACATGACTTGTTGGCCCTCCTCCATCCTCTGCATTTTATATGCAATGACGGCAGCAATGTCCTCCTCCACGGTCTGTCGTGCTCCCAGGACCTCTGTAGCCCTCCAAAAGAATCCTATGGCAGCCTCCTCTAGGGCACTCCTCCTACTGCCACTTTCTCTTTTCAGGGGGAGTGGAGGGACCTGCAGATCAGCCAGCCGGCTCGGCCCGGCCACCTCCTGGCTGAGACTTCCCTGTGTATGAAAAAGGGACATGGTTTTAGTTTTTGCTTCATCAATCACAATCCTAAATTAGTACTCCCAACTAACATCTAGTTAACATCATTGATTGGACAAGCAGAAATATTTAGAAGAATGCTATACCTGGCTCAATCTGGGCTCCTCCACATGTGGCCTGGAAGGCCCAGGTTGGGCGTCAGAAGCCTCAGCCGGGGGGGAAGGAAGCGTGGAAGGAAGACTGGAGAGGGATGGCCTGGGTTCAGTCTGGCCTGCCAGAAAATGCAGCCTGTCGTAGTACAACATCCTGGGGACATAGATGTCATCTGCTGCTCCGGATCTCTGTGAATCTAGGACTTTCTTGCGCTCCCTTAGATATGTACTCCTCAGGCCACCAATGAAGATCTTTAAATAGGTGATGTCTGCCGTGGGGATCACCTGCTTCACAATTTCACACAATTGCACCAGTGCTGCCTTCCTCTTTGCTTGGTTCTTGAAATGGGGGTGTTTAATCTCCCACAGACATGGCAGCTCCTTTAAGATATCTATGAATACTGACATGAAGTCATTGTCTTTCATTTGCATATCCATGTTCACTGCAAGACACAACACAAGACAAAGCCTAATGTCAGACAAAACTCTCCTAATCTTGTTACAATATAGGCCTCAATGTAGAAGCAGTATAGGCACAAGTTTGTCTCTTACCTTCGTTCTTACGATCGGCGCGTCCAATGCTCCTTCCTCCACTCATAGATCGTACGTAATACGCACGTGTGTTACGCTTTATACACACTGCGCATGCGTGTAACTCCCGCCCGCCCCTGACGTTCTTTCTAGTCTATTCCCCGCCTCTTTTCGTTCGGCGCAGTGGGTGAAGAGCACATGGCGGAATCAGAGCAGGTGCGTGCTAATTATAGCAACGAGGAGGAGGAGGAGGAAAGCCCGGATCCGGACACGTCCCGATCCAGAAGGAGACGTTTTAAGGCCACAAATATGTCCTTTGGGGAGATGTTGGAGATGGTCGACATCATGAAGAAGTCCGACTATGACGGGAAGTATGGGCCTTACCCCAACCCCAATTTTCGAAAGGCCAAGATCATGGTGAAAGTGATCAAAAGTCTGCAGAAGAATTTCGGGGTACGACGATCGAAAGATCAGCTCAGCAAGCGGTGGTCGGACCTGAAATTGAGAGAGCCAGAGCAGTACCGAAAGATCCGGAGAGTGCTGCAAAAAAGTAAGTAGTTTTGCTGTGTTCCTATTCTTTCTGTCTTTATTCCGTTCGTGCTGCTCCATATGCTTTTATTAATTGTAACGTTTAAAAGGGCAACTTTAATGTTCATGGGCCCATTATTCGTTCGTATCAAACATTTTTCTTTCGGCCTCTAAAACACCATTGTTTAGGCCATATGCATTTTCCCACATTTTTTTTGGGCCTACTTGGATGCCAAATATTTGTTTGTGTAGATGGGTTTGTTACTAGAACGAAATGCAAACTAGATTCTGTGTAAGGAGAGGACACTGAGCAGCTGTTTTCACATCTGGACACTGGAGCACTAGTGTGGGACCCCAGAACACCATTTTTATTAGGGGGCCACACAGGTGCTCCAGTGTATACTATAGGGGGGTCTCCATCTGTGAAGCTTGTACTAAACAGGTAAAGTATTGCAGCTTGACAAAGGGCATTAAAAAAAAGACATCTTGGAACTCGGCTAAAATAGACAATTGTACCCCACTTCCAAGCAATGTTTCCTATTTATAGTTCTGCCATCAAATATCTGTGTGCTAATTATACCATTTTTTGTTTTACATAGGGGAGAAAAGACTCAGAGGACACCCCTCATCCGAGGAGACCACAGACCCCCCACCTCTGGAAGAAGGGGAACTAACACTAACACAAGAAGAGCAGGAGGAAGAAGAAGATGTGGTGGAGATTGGCACCACAACAGGTGAGTGTCTGCGACCACAGGCTCAGGTAAAAGAGATGGATGGTGGCATATTTTTGATACCTGTTTTTGTTTTTTTTCTCTCTTTTTAGGTGATCGTGAGGTTGTGGATCCAAAACGTTTCACATCAGAAAGTGCCCAGATCCTGATCGGGGAGATCATGGGGTGTAATGTAGAACTGCAAAACATACAACAAAAAATCAATGATGTTATTAAAAAAAATAATAACATCATTGATGTTTTGGGGTGAATTTAAAACCCCACAAAATCACTTTTTGGATTGTGGTCCAATCTTTTTAAACTTTTTGCAATGTTTTGAAAAGCCAAATCTGGAGGATGCACACAGTGTGCCAACATGTGCTATCTGCCATCACGGGAGATCAATGGACGCGTTTTGGGGGTGCAACCCCTTCCTCAATTATAAAGTAGCATAGGGCTTGCTCCCCCAAAACACGTCCCTTGATCCCCCCTGATGGCAGATAGCACATGTTGACATTCGTAAATTGGTGTGCATCTTCCAAATTTGGCTTTTCCAGGGGTGATTTCCCCCCATCTGAACGCTATATCAAACCCAGTTCCTAAATACTGATGTCTGATATAGCCTTCAGGTTTTACCATATGTGAACTTTGTAAGTTCAAGTTTTTTGTCTTTCTTGTTGGTTTTACACAGGCCTGTTATCTGAAATGGCCATTTCGATTTTTGATAATGCTACTGCAAAAATTGTTATACAACAAACATGTTGGTTTGTTTTAAAAACCTTTGATAAATGCACATGTGATTGTGCAGGTATAAAAAAGTTGCTTACTCAAGAATGTGTGTATTATTGTCTCAACACTACAATACAACACTTTTGGGGTGATGTAATTGCTGTTTTCAGCAAAAATGGGGGTTATTTCCTAAGGGCAAATCCTCTTTGCACTACAAGTGCAGTTGCAAGTGCACTTGTAGTGAAATGTGTTTTTGCATTTAGGAAATAACAGCCAACAGTGCTTTGTATAAGGTTACACAATCACGACATTTTCTGGACTCAACACATTTCTGTCAGGGTCAGCTAAAACAAACACAAGCAGTAAATGTCCACCAAGATTTTCTTTTTTTTTTTTAATTATAAAAAGGCTTCACAGATTGTCTGGCATATTGATAGCCCCCCTACCCCCAAAGAACTCCAGGTAGCGTAACCGGACATCACGGGCACTCAGGGAGGGCAAGCCAGGACGGCCACTTTCAAGCGCCGTCAGTGTGGTTTGATGCATCATTCCGGCCTCAGGCCCAACTGAGCCAGCTTAGTTGGCTGAATGTTTCCTTAAAAAGTTATGGAGAACACAGCACGCAAGTATTATATGGTTCAGTTTATACTCCGCCATATTAATGGGTGTCATAAATAGGCGGAACCGGCTGGCCAGGATTCCAAATGTGTTCTCCACCGCTCTTCGAGCTCTGGCCAGCCGGTAATTAAAAACTGTTCCGGGGTGAGGGTCCTCATCGGGAATGGCCGCATCAGGTGGTCCCCCAGCGCAAACGCTTCATCAGCAACGAACACAAATGGGAGTCCTTCAACATTGTCCTCTGGAGCTGGCAAGTCCAAGCTGCCATTCTGGAGACGCCTGTAGAACTCCGTCTGGGCGATGACTCCACCATTGGACATCCGGCCATTCTTCCCCACGTCCACATACAGGAAGTCGTAATTAGCCGACACCACCGCCAACATCACTATACTATTAAACCCCTTGTAATTATAATAGTACGACCCCGAGTTGGGTGGTGGTTCCCATCAATTGCCCCTCCGCAGTTAGGAAAGTCCCACCGCTGGGCAAAGTGGGAGGCCACAGTCTGCCATTCCTGTGGCGTGGAAGGAAACTGTTGAGGAAAAACCATAAACATTACTATTTTTTCACAGAAACATGGCAAGCAGATTAGACACAAACATTATGGGGCAACCTCCAGATAGCATTTAGTAAGGGGAATTTAACAAGGCCAAAGTATAAGGTACACCGAGCATATTCCCCCTCCCCCCCTCTCATGGGCCATTTCCAACATTATAGGGGGGGGGGCTCTTGGACAGGTAACCCTCTTCACTTCATTGAGAGATGAATGCCTAAATACAGGGTACTACTTTGAACAGCCCCTCCTTAGTTACACTATTGGCAGCCCACTGGACAGGTAAGAAGTGTCATAATACAAAGATAAAAACTACACACTGTACACATTTGAGGACATTTGGACATTCTGCTATTACCTGTCAAGATAATAATGGGATACAAAAACTTGAAACAGTACCATTTGAAAGTATTCAGGCAGGCCCTTGCACTACATGCTTTGGGGAATTCATCCATAAATCTGACCAGTAAAGAGATGGGTATAGTGTGTATGGGTTTGGCAAAGTCAGCAGATAGATGATTGAGGATAGATAGAGAATTGGGATCAGCTGACTTAGCAGTTGGGGGAGGGAGGGTTACTAAAAATTATTTGGGGACACCACAAAAAAAAGCCTCTGCCACTCTGCCTGAATTTAAATCAAAAATAACATTTCCAAACATTTTAGGGGGTGTTTGGGGTAAAGCACTACTATGCAGCTGATAAAATACATTGTTAAGTAACTACATGAGGTGAATTTAGGACCAGGAGACACCATGCTGGGGAGGTTAGTGAAGGGCAAATATGTATGAAGGACATAAAATAATAATTGCATAAAAATCCAGCATGCATGAGGACAAAGGGGACATTCACAGCATATTACAATCATGGTAATTAGGGAATGAGGAAAGAAATACAAGATATTAGCAAACATTCAATACAATAAAATGTGCTATTAAAGGATAAAAATCTTACCTTCATATACTCCTTCTGCAGGACCTGTATGATGGCAGAACAGGTCTCTGGGATAATGATCCCCAGAGCCTGGGGGGAGATGCCTGTCGAGAACTTTTTTTTTTTTTTAATTCTTTTATTTTCACACTGAGTGGGTACAACCAGTTACATATTAATTTATATAACAGTGTCAGAACCAAGCATACAAAATACAAGAGTGAGTTAGTAGTCAAGGATAGGAGAAACAATAAGGTCAATATACATGATAACTGACATTTGCACCACTGTCAAAATTCGTGGGGATTATACCCCGGCCAAACACTACTGTCAAAGTACGGGACTTGGAAGGTGCTCTATCATCTATGTTGCTTGATTCGGTACTGGCTCCCTTAAGTGTTAGATTGCATCATTCAGTGATAAATAATATTTTCTCATAAAAAATAATGAAAGTAGTAGGATAGGGAGCTGAATGGCTATGGAGCCCAGACATCACATGAAAAGGTAAATGGTTTCAGGATTTTCTTTGTATCTGGCCATAAGGAAACCCATGTCTGAGAATGCGTTATAAAGAGATTAATACCCCCGGGGGAAATTAAAAAATGAAACGGGATAATGGGGGGGGGGGGGGGGCAAGGAGGGGAGAGGGAAAAGGGAAAAGGAAGGGGATCGGGAACGAAAGGTTAAGATATGAGAGAGAAAGAGTGCAGAAAGTGAGAGAATATGAAATATAAAATATGAGGTGTATTGACCCCTGCCTGAGGTGTATAACCGGTTCACTCAGTTAATTGGATTGCGCCATTTCCTGAAGATATGTTTCCGTGTATATAAAGTGTTGCCAGGGTCTCCATGTTTCCCTGAAGATCTCCTCCCTATTGTGTAGGGTAGCCGTAAGGTCTTCCATGTCCCTTGTCGTAAACCACAGGGATTCCGCCGGTGGTCTCTCCGATTTCCAGCACAAGGGAATACATGCCTTTGCGGCATTCAGGAGTTGGATGGTGAGAGAGGTCTTATATTTTTTGATGGGTCGTTCTGACAGATGGAGCAGACAGGCTGCCGGGTTCCCCTCCAGGGAACCTGTCGAGAACTTTAAGTCCTGCAGACTTCTCCCTGTCGCCAAATACCGCAGGGTAGCGACCAACCTCTGCTCCGGAGTGATGGCTTGCCTCATGCAGGTATCCTGCCTGCTGATATAGGGGGTCAGCGAAGCCAACAGACGGTGAAACACGGGGTCCGTCATCCTGAGAAAGTTCCTGAAATCATCAGGATTATTCTCACGGATCTCACGGAGCAAAGGCATATGAGAGAACTGGTCACGCTGAAGCAACCAATTCTTGGTCCATGAACTCCTCCCCACCCTGTTCATGAACTGGACTTGTGTCAAGGTCAGGACCCCAACACCTAGCCCCCGCACAGCACGAACTCTACGAGGAGTACGCATACGAAACATGGCTAGAAAACGGTCGGCTGCTCAGAACGAAGTAACAGAACGCACTGAAGAACAGCAAGGCCTGTGAAGAGCGACCTGAAAACCAGTAACGAACGAACAAGATTACAATGACTACCTAAAGTCACGCGGAACTTGCTGCACGCACTGAAGAGCAGATACAAACCCACAAGCACAAACTGAACGGCACAAAACTATCTGAAAGCCACGAGTCTGAAAAAGCGCGAATCGTCTCTCACCAAACTTTTACTAACACGAGATTAGCAAAAGGAGCCCAAAGGGTGCCGCGCTTGGTTCTGAACCGGCCTTTTCTAGTCTTGTCGTACGTGGTGTACGTGACCGCGTGGTTGGCGATCGGAAATTCCGACAACTTTGTGCGACCGTGTAGACAAAACAAGTTTGAGCCAACATCCGTCAGAAAAAATCCTAGGATTTTGTTGTCGGAATGTCCGAACAAAGTCCGACCGTGTGTACACCCTATGAGAGTAATGCACTCCTGAACCCCGCACTCTGAATGTAATGCACTCCTGAACCATGCACTCTGATAGTAAAGCAATCCTGAACCCCGCACTCTGAATGTAATGCACTCCTGAACCCTTCACTCTGAATGTAATGCACTCCTGAACCCCGCACTCTGAATGTAATGCACTCCTGAACCACGCACTCTGATAGTAAAGCAATCCTGAACCCCGCACTCTGAATGTAATGCACTCCTGAACCACGCACTCTGATAGTAAAGCAATCCTGAACCCCGCACTCTGAATGTAATGCACTCCTGAACCCTTCACTCTGAGAGTAATGCACTCCTGAACCCCGCACTCTGAATGTAATGCACTCCTGAACCCCGCACTCTGATAATAAAGCAATCCTGAACCCCACACTCTGAATGTAATGCACTCCTGAACCCCGCACTCTGATGGTAAAGCAATCCTGAACCCTGCACTCTGAATGTAATGCACTCCTGAACCCCACACTCTGAATGTGATGCACTCTGACTGTAATGCACTCCTGAATAGGGATGAGCTTCGTGTTCGAGTCGAACCCATGTTCGACTCGAACATCGGCTGTTCGACCGTCCGTCGAATTGCGAACGTTATGGGCCGTTCGCGCCAAATTCGTGTGGCGCGTCACGGCCCATAATTCACTGCAGCATCGCAGTGCATTGCTGGCTGATGATTGGCCAAGCATGCACTATGACCCGCATGCTTGGCCAATCACAGCGCCGTCAGTAGAGAGAGCTGTAATTGGCCAAAGCCAGGGTGGCTTTGGCCAATTATGGCTCAGGGGATTTAGTACACGCCCCACACTATATAAGGCCGCCTGCACGGCGGCCCTGTGTAGTGTGTTCCGGTGTGCTGATAGAGAGAGAGACAGACAGTGTCATTTGATTTGAGAGCTAGATTAGGCTAGATCTGTTCCTGCTCTTTACATTTAGTGCAGTGCGTCCTGCTCACAGTGTTCAGCTAGATCTGTTCCTGCTCTTTACATTTAGTGCAGTGCGTCCTGCTCACAGTGTTCAGCTAGATCCGTTCCTGCTCTTTACATTTAGTGCAGTGCGTCCTGCTCACAGTGTTCAGCTAGATCTGTTCCTGCTATTTACATTTAGTGCAGTCAGTGCGTCCTGCTCACAGTGTTCAGCTAGATCCGTTCCTGCTATTTACATTTAGTGCAGTCAGTGCGTCCTGCTCACAGTGTTCAGCTAGATCCGTTCCTGGTATTTACATTTAGTGCAGTGCATCCTGCTCACAGTGTTCAGCTAGATCCGTTCCTGCTATTTACATTTAGTGCAGTGCGTCCTGCTCACAGTGTTCAGCTAGATCCGTTCCTGCTATTTACATTTAGTGCAGTGCGTCCTGCTCACAGTGTTCAGCTAGATCCGTTCCTGCTATTTACATTTAGTGCAGTCAGTGCGTCCTGCTCACAGTGTTCAGCTAGATCCGTTCCTGCTATTTACATTTAGTGCAGTGCGTCCTGCTCACAGTGTTCAGCTAGATCCGTTCCTGCTATTTACATTTAGTGCAGTGCGTCCTGCTCACAGTGTTCAGCTAGATCCGTTCCTGCTATTTACATTTAGTGCAGTCAGTGCGTCCTGCTCACAGTGTTCAGCTAGATCCGTTCCTGCTATTTACATTTAGTGCAGTGCGTCCTGCTCACAGTGTTCAGCTAGATCCGTTCCTGCTATTTACATTTAGTGCAGTGCGTCCTGCTCACAGTGTTCAGCTAGATCCGTTCCTGCTATTTACATTTAGTGCAGTGCGTCCTGCTCACAGTGTTCAGCTAGATCCGTTCCTGCTATTTACATTTAGTGCAGTCAGTGCGTCCTGCTCACAGTGTTCAGCTAGATCCGTTCCTGCTATTTACATTTAGTGCAGTGCGTCCTGCTCACAGTGTTCAGCTAGATCTGTTCCTGCTATTTACATTTAGTGCAGTCAGTGCGTCCTGCTCACAGTGTTCAGCTAGATCCGTTCCTGCTATTTACATTTAGTGCAGTGCGTCCTGCTCACAGTGTTCAGCTAGATCCGTTCCTGCTATTTACATTTAGTGCAGTGCGTCCTGCTCACAGTGTTCAGCTAGATCCGTTCCTGCTATTTACATTTAGTGCAGTGCGTCCTGCTCACAGTGTTCAGCTAGATCCGTTCCTGCTATTTACATTTAGTGCAGTCAGTGCGTCCTGCTCACAGTGTTCAGCTAGATCCGTTCCTGCTATTTACATTTAGTGCAGTGCGTCCTGCTCACAGTGTTCAGCTAGATCTGTTCCTGCTATTTACATTTAGTGCAGTCAGTGCGTCCTGCTCACAGTGTTCAGCTAGATCCGTTCCTGCTATTTACATTTAGTGCAGTGCGTCCTGCTCACAGTGTTCAGCTAGATCTGTTCCTGCTATTTACATTTAGTGCAGTCAGTGCGTCCTGCTCACAGTGTTCAGCTAGATCCGTTCCTGCTATTTACATTTAGTGCAGTGCGTCCTGCTCACAGTGTTCAGCTAGATCCGTTCCTGCTATTTACATTTAGTGCAGTGCGTCCTGCTCACAGTGTTCAGCTAGATCCGTTCCTGCTATTTACATTTAGTGCAGTGCGTCCTGCTCACAGTGTTCAGCTAGATCCGTTCCTGCTATTTACATTTAGTGCAGTCAGTGCGTCCTGCTCACAGTGTTCAGCTAGATCCGTTCCTGCTATTTACATTTAGTGCAGTGCGTCCTGCTCACAGTGTTCAGCTAGATCTGTTCCTGCTATTTACATTTAGTGCAGTCAGTGCGTCCTGCTCACAGTGTTCAGCTAGATCCGTTCCTGCTATTTACATTTAGTGCAGTGCGTCCTGCTCACAGTGTTCAGCTAGATCTGTTCCTGCTATTTACATTTAGTGCAGTGCGTCCTGCTCACAGTGTTCAGCTAGATCCGTTCCTGCTATTTACATTTAGTGCAGTCAGTGCGTCCTGCTCACAGTGTTCAGCTAGATCCGTTCCTGCTATTTACATTTAGTGCAGTGCGTCCTGCTCACAGTGTTCAGCTAGATCCGTTCCTGTTATCTTCCTACTGACAGGCAGGCTTGTCTGGTTACAGTATATAAAGCTACCTGAAGAAAATTACAGGTGTTCTATCCCAGCTTAGTGCAGCTACAGGCCATTAGTATGTCTGGAAGGCCAAGAAGGAGAGGCAGACAGTCACAAGCCAATAAGAGAGGGCAAGCAGGCTCTGTGTCTAGTGCTGGTCGTGGAGACGGTGCATCCTCATCAGCACGTGGCCATGGGACACGCTTGGCCTTTTTTTCGGCAGCTGGCCGTGTTGAGCCGCAACATGCGGAAAACTTGGTCGAGTGGATGACCAAGCCGTCCTCATCCTCCTCATCCTCTCTCACCCATGCCCAGGGTGCTTTGTCTGGCAAAGCAGCGGCCTCTTCCCTCAGCTCAATGTCATCAGTGACTCCTTCCCTAGCTCCACCATGTCCTCATGAGGATTCCCTCGAACTGTTTGACCACAGTGTTGGGTACATGCTCCAGGAGGATGCCCAGCGTTTGGAAGGCTCTGATGATGATACTGAGCTCGATGAAGGCAGTAACATGAGCACGGACAGAGGGGGTGCCCAAGAAGGACAGCAATCTGGCAGTCATGCTCCCCCTGCTGCAGCATACTGCCAGGTTTGCTCCAGTGATGAGGAGAGAGGGGATGATGAGGTCACTGACTCAACGTGGGTGCCTGATAGGAGAGAGGAGGAGGAGGAGGAGGAGGAGGCGGCACATCACCAACGAGGCAGGATGCCCTCCAGGGGCCAGCCTAAGGGCAGCACATTGACTGCATCACACCCCAAAGCTCCACATGTGCAGGGCGCTGCAGTCTCTGCGCGTTATTCAAAAAGTTCTTTGGTGTGGGCCTTTTTTGAGACGAGTGCATCAGATCGCACCGCTGCTATTTGCAACATATGTCTCAAGCGTATCTCGCGTGGCCAAAACATCTCCCGCTTGGGTACCACATGCTTGACCAGACATATGTTGACCTGCCATGCAGTTCGTTGGCAAGCATATCTAAAAGACCCACACCAAAGAACAAAGAGGATCTCTCCTTGCTCCTCATCAGCTGAGATTTCCAACCCCACTAGACCTTCAGTCCTCTCTGAGACCTGCAGTGAGAGGAATGAAGGTGTAGAATTAGGTGTGTCACAGCCAAGTACTTGTGGGCAATCTGCTTTTGGTACACCGACGCCAGATTGTACCAGGCAAATTTCCCTGCCCCAGCTGCTGCACCGCCGAAAGAAGTTTGCTCCCAGCCATCCACATGCCCAGCGGTTGAATGCTAGCTTGGCAAAATTGCTAGCACTTCAACTGCTGCCTTTTCAGTTGGTAGACTCTGCCCCCTTCCGTGAGTTTGTGGAATGTGCGGTTCCTCAGTGGCAGGTACCCAAACGCCACTTTTTCTCACGGAAGGCGATTCCAGCTCTCTACCGGCATGTGGAAGGCAATGTCCATGCCTCGCTGGACAGGGCGGTCAGCGGTAAGGTGCATATTACCGCTGACTCATGGTCCAGCAGGCATGGACAGGGACGTTACTTAAGTTTCACGGCGCATTGGGTGACTCTGCTGGCAGCTGGGAAGGATGCAGGACAAGGTGCAGTAGTGTTGGAGGTTGTTCCGCCACCACGCCTCCAAAATGCTGATTGTGACACACCTCTCTCCTCCACCCCCTCCTCTTCTTCTTCCTCCATGGCCTCTTCCTCGGAACCAGCGGTGCTCCGTAGGCGTTCAAGGGGCTACGCAAGTACGCAGGCCAAAAGATGCCATGCGGTGCTTGAGCTGGTGTGCTTGGGGGACAGGAGCCACACTGGGGCAGAGGTTCTGTCAGCTCTGCAGGGGCAGGTTCAGAGGTGGTTGACGCCACGCCAACTTAAGGCAGGAATGGTGGTTTGCGACAATGGCACCAACCTCCTCTCTGCCCTCCGACAGGGACAACTGACCCATGTGCCCTGTTTGGCTCACGTCCTTAACTTGGTGGTGCAGCGGTTCTTGGGCAGGTACCCGGGCTTACAGGATGTCCTGAGGCAGGCCAGGAAAGTCTGTGTGCATTTCCGCCGGTCATATAATGCCAGTGCTCGGCTGACGGACCTCCAAAAGGAGTTTAACCTGCCCAAGAACCGCCTAATCTGTGACATGCCCACCAGGTGGAACTCGACATTGGCCATGCTGCAGCGGCTGCACACGCAGCAGAGGGCCATAAATGAGTACCTGTGCGACTATGGCACCAGGACAGGGTCAGGGGACCTTGGTTTTTTTTCCCCACGCCAGTGGGCCATGATCAGGGATGCATGCACTGTCCTGTCACCATTCGAGGAGGCCACGAGGATGGTGAGCACTGACAGTGCATGCATCAGTGACACTGTCCCCCTTGTCCACCTGTTGGAGCACACGCTGCGTGGAATAATGGACAGGGCACTTGAGGCAGAACAGAGGCAGGAAGAGGAGGACTTCCTTAGCTCTCAAGGCCCCCTTTATCCAGACAGTGTTCCTGCGTGCCCGCCGATCACACAGGAAGAGGACGAGGAGGAGGAGGAGGAGGAGGAGGAAGATTGTGTCAGTATGGAGGTGGAGCCTGGCACTCAGCATCAGCAGTCTTTAAGGGATCAGTCCCAAGGAACACATGGACTTGTACGTGGCTGGGAGGAGGTGGCTGCGGACGTTGTTGTCCTTAGTGACCCAGAGGACTCCGGACCGAATGCCTCAGCAAACCTACGCTGCATGGCCTCCCTGATCCTGCAAAGCCTGCGTAAGGATCCTCGTATTCGTGGTATCAAGGAGAAGGACCAATACTGGCTGGCAACCCTCCTTGATCCACGTTACAAGGGTAAGGTTGCGGACCTTATCTTGCCATCGCAGAGGGAGCAGAGGATGAAACATCTTCGGGAGGCCTTGCAGAAAGGTCTGTGCAACGCGTTCCCAGAGACTGGGAGGTTACAAACTCCTGTTTCTGGACAACGTGTTGCTGAGGCTTCGGTCAGTCAAAGAAGGAGCGGTGGAGAAGGTGGCCGTCTGACCGATGCGTTCAGACAATTTTTTGGTCCGCAGCCCCAAGGTATGATCGGTTCCAGCAACCATCGCCAGCGTCTGTTTTACATGGTGCAGGAATACCTAGGGGCAAGATCAGACTTGGACACCTTTCCCACCGAAAATCCTCTGGGTTACTGGGTCTTGAGGATGGATCACTGGCCAGAGCTTGCACAGTATGCAATTGAGCTACTGGCCTGTCCTGCATCCAGCGTTCTTTCGGAACGCACATTCAGTGCTGCTGGAGGCGTGGTAACCGATCACAGGGTGCGTCTGTCCACTGACTCGGTCGATCGGCTGACCTTCATAAAAATGAATCAGTCTTGGATCACCACCAGCTACCAAGCACCTGATGCTGATGTAACTGAATAATTTTTTTCAGATCCCTTCAAAGACTGCCTATGCTGATGCTGAGTGACTATCCCTGAGTAATTATCCTCTTCCTCCTCAATCATCACGCTGATAGCTTGTAAGAACATTTTTGGTTCTGGGCGCCACCACCAGTGCCTAAGGCACAATTTTTCAGCCCCTGTATAACAGGGGCGTGTAATTACAATTTTTGATGTAATACTTTGCAGCACGGCTCGTTCCTGCATTCCAACTAGAGTGTCTGTGAGGGGTTGCAGTGTTGTGGCACCAGCACCAGTGCCTAAGGCCCAATTTTTCTGCCCCTGTCTAACAGGGGCGTGTAATTACAATTTTTGATGCAATACTTTGCAGCAGGGCTCGTTCCTGCGTTCCAACTAGAGTGTCTGTGAGGGGTTGCAGTGTTGTGGCACCAGCACCAGTGCCTAAGGCCCAATTTTTCTGCCCCTGTCTAACAGGGGCGTGTAATTACAATTTTTGATGCAATACTTTGCAGCAGGGCTCGTTCCTGCGTTCCAACTAGAGTGTCTGTGAGGGGTTGCAGTGTTGTGGCACCAGCACCAGTGCCTAAGGCCCAATTTTTCTGCCCCTGTCTAACAGGGGCGTGTAATTACAATTTTTGATGCAATACTTTGCAGCAGTGCTCGTTCCTGCGTTCCAACTAGAGTGTCTGTGAGGGGTTGCAGTGTTGTGGCACCAGCACCAGTGCCTAAGGCCCAATTTTTCTGCCCCTGTCTAACAGGGGCGTGTAATTACAATTTTTGATGCAATACTTTGCAGCAGGGCTCGTTCCTGCGTTCCAACTAGAGTGTCTGTGAGGGGTTGCAGTGTTGTGGCACCAGCACCAGTGCCTAAGGCCTAATTTTTCAGCTCCTGTTCAACAGGCCCAAATTTCTGCTGAGTATATAGGGCAGGACCCTACTTTCAAACATCTAACTTACAAACGACTCCTACTTGCAAACGGAAGGAGACAACAGGAAGTGAGATGAAATATACCCCTAGGAAGGGAAATTCTCTCATGTAAGAGTTAATATGGGAAAACAATTTCTCCTTTCCACTGATGCTTTCCAATCCTTGTTCCACAAAAAAACCCAAATTTTCAAAAAACATTTTTCATTGGGACAAAAAAGTGAGGTGAAATCTTCTGAAGAGGAGGAAAGACGCAAAACAAATGTCACAGGGGTGATAACCCTTCCCTATGTTTTCCAAAAAGCTTAGAAAAGATTTTTTGGCTGGAGCTAAACACGTTAAAAATGTTCAAAATTACAAACAGATTCTACTTAACAACAAACCTACAGTCCCTGTCTTGTTTGCACCGCCTGTATACTGCTGTTCAGAGTATATAGGGACCTTTCCTTATTTTAATTTGGGTGCGGGGTTCCCCTTAATATCCATACAAGACCCAAAGGGCCTGGTAATGGACTGGGGGGTACCCATGCCGTTTGTCTCACTGATTTTCATCCATATTGGCAGGACCCGACATGACATTAAACCCGCAAGCAGTTTTAAATGAGATTTTTTCCTTTAAAAATGACATTTGGTGCAGGGACTGTTCTAAACATGGGAAACACGCGTCACTTTACAGGCATACTATAGACACCCCCCAGGTACGATATTTAAAGGAATATTTCACTTTTTTTTTTTTACTTTAAGCATCATTAAAATCACTGCTCCCGAAAAAACGGCCGTTTTTAAAAGTTTTTTTTGCATTGATACATGTCCCCTGGGGTAGGACCCGGGTCCCCACACCCTTTTTAGGACAATACCATGCAAATTAGCCTTTAAAATGAGCACTTTTGATTTCGAACGTTCGAGTCCCATAGACGTCAATGGGGTTCTAACGTTCGTGCGAACTTGCGGTCCGTTCGCGGGTTCTGGTGCGAACCGAACCGGGGGGTGTTCGGCTCATCCCTACTCCTGAACCCCGCACTCTGAATGTAAAGCAATCCTGAACCCCGCACTCTGAATGTAATGCACTTCTGAACCCCGCACTGTGAATGTAATGCACTCCTGAACCCTGCACTCTGAATGTAACACACTCCTGAACCCCGCACTCTGAATGTAATGCAATCCTCAACCCTGTACTGTGTACATAGCACACCCCTGAATTCTGTACTTTTTGTGATAGCAGTGCCAGGGGTGGGGTCGAAGGGGCCTCGTCAGGTAGGCTGTGGGGCCCCATGAGGGGGAGCTAAGGGGGATCTCTCATCTAATGGAGGTCTCTAAGGAAGAAGAGGGCACTGATAGAAGGGGACTATGAGCTAATGAGGGTCTCTAATGGGTGCCGGCTGCTGATCTATGGATGGTAATCATTAGATCAGCAGACAGCACCCCTCCCCTACAGACACCCCATTAGATCACAGTCTTTATATCAGCACCCCAGTGGCGGAATTACCGGGGTCGCAACAGTTGCAGTTGCGACGGGGCCCGGCATCCCGCCACTGTGGGGGGGGCCCAGCGGGGTTGCTCTTCACAAGGCTCTGAGTGGAGATCGTGTGTCATATAACAGAAGCACAGAGAGACACCAGCGGCGGCATTTATGTTCTATTTGTCGATCCTCTCTGGCTCAGATGAGAGAGGACACACAGCTGATCTCACGGCTCCCCCTTCTCCCCCCTCCCCTCTCCTGTGTGCTCCGCGGGAAATATGAGCTCTTTAGCTTCACACTAGACTGCCCGCAGAGCACACAGGAGAGGGGAGGGGGGAGAAGGGGGAGCCGTGAGATCAGCTGTGTGTCCTCTCTAATCCATGCCAGAGAGGACCGACAAATAGAACATTAATGCCGCCGCTGGTGTCTCTCTGTGCTTCTGTTATATGACACACAATCTCCGCTCAGAGCCGTGCTGTCCGGCACTGATGGGATCTAAAAGCATTCACTGCGATGGGCACTGATAGCATTCACTGATGGGCACTGATAGAAGGCACTGATGGGCACTGATAGAAGGCACTGATGGGCACTGATGGGATCTAATAGCATTCACTGTGATGGGCACTGATAGCATTCACTGATGGGCACTGATAGAAGGCACTGATGGGCACTGATGAGCACTGATAGAAGGCACTGATGGGCACTGATGAGCACTGATAGAAGGCACTGATGGGCACTGATGGGCACTGATGGGATCTAAAAGCATTCACTGTGATGGGCACTGATAGCATTCACTGATGGGCACTGATAGAAGGCACTGATGGGCACTGATAGAAGGCACTGATGGGCACTGATGAGCACTGATAGAAGGCACTGATGGGCACTGATGGGCACTGATAGAAGGCACTGATGGGCACTGATAGAAGGCACTGATGGGCACTGATGGGATCTAAAAGCATTCACTGTGATGGGCACTGATAGCATTCACTGATGGGCACTGATAGAAGGCACTGATGGGCACTGATAGAAGGCACTGATGGGCACTGATGGGATCTAAAAGCATTCACTGTGATGGGCACTGATAGCATTCACTGATGGGCACTGATGAGCACTAATAGAAGGCACTGATGGGCACTGATGGGCACTGATAGAAGGCACTGATGGGCACTGATGGGCACTGATGGGATCTAAAAGCATTCACTGTGATGGGCACTGATAGCATTCACTGATGGGCACTGATAGAAGGCACTGATGGGCACTGATGAGCACTGATAGAAGGCACTGATGGGCACTGATGGGCACTGATGAGCACTGATAGAAGGCACTGATGGGCACTGATGGAAGGCACTGATAGAAGGCACTGATGAGCACTGATAGAAGGCACTGATGGGCACTGATGAGCACTGATAGAAAGCACTGATGAGCACTGATAGAAGGCACTGATGGGCACTGATGAGCACTGATAGAAGGCACTGATAGAAGGCACTGATGGGCACTGATGAGCACTGATAGAAGGCACTGATGGGCACTGATAGAAGGCACTGATGGGCACTGATAGACGGCACTGATGGGCACTGATAGAAGGCACTGATAGACGGCACTGATGAGCACTGATAGACGGCACTGATGAGCACTGATAGACGGCACTGATGAGCACTGATAGAAGGCACCGATAGAAGGCACTGATGAGCACTGATAGACGGCACTGATGAGCACTGATAGAAGGCACTGATGGGCACTGATGAGCACTGATAGAAGGCACTGATGGGCACTGATAGAAGGCACTAATAAGCACTGATAGAAAGCACTGATGAGCACTGATAGAAGGCACTGATAGACGGCACTGATGAGCACTGATAGACGGCACTGATGAGCACTGATAGAAGGCACTGATGAGCACTGATAGAAGGCACCGATAGAAGGCACTGATGAGCACTGATAGACGGCACTGATGAGCACTGATAGAAGGCACTGATGGGCACTGATGAGCACTGATAGAAGGCACTGATGGGCACTGATAGAAGGCACTGATGAGCACTGATAGAAGGCACTGATGAGCACTGATAGAAAGCACTGATGGGCACTGATAGAAGGCACTGATGGGCACTGATAGAAGGCACTGATGAGCACTGATAGAAGGCACTGATGAGCACTGATAGAAGGCACTGATGAGCACTGATAGGCAGCACTGATTATCAGTGTAAACAATTTACTGACATTCTTGACAGTTAACGGCAGTCCTTTCCTCACACAGACACAGCGTGTGAGGAAAGGGCTGTGGATAACCGGCAAGTCTGTTTACATGTGATCAGCTGACATCACATGGTAAAGAGCCGATGTGATTGCGCTGAATGCACTTCCCAGGGGTCACGCGGGAAGCACGGTTTTGGGAGGATGTCCATGGAGACCCTCCCAAAATTGGAAGCCCGGGGCTCGGATGGAAGGGGGGCCCATCATGGTTTCTTGCACCGGGGCCCTGAAGGTTCTAGTTACGCCTCTGCAGCACCCCCTTCCTCTTACAGAGGTCTTTAAGAAGGGGTGCTGATATAAACAGACTCTGATCTAATGGGGTGTCTGTAGGGGAGGGGTGCTGCATGAAATGAGAGATCCCCCTTATCAGCACTCCCTGTATTTTTTAAGTTAAAAAGAGAAAAACTCGGTAAATAAACTCATTGTTGGGTTGCTGCTAGCACTGATATGTGTTCCCACACCTCAAAAAAATTGAAAGAATGAAGTGCAAACTCCACCTATAATTCTATTAATTCTTATGTGAAAAAAAATTGTGAATGATGGGGGATTAACTCAATATGATTTGAAATGTTATTTATTAACAAAATATATGCATAGTGCACACTACAAAAAAAGAAAATTGTCGTGCGCCGCTAAAGTTTTTGGGTTTGACTTGAAGAAAAGGTGGCAACCCTAAATGGGAGCCAAACTCTCCAGTTATACATATGTAGTTATCTACTGCAAAGCAACTGCACCGGACTGAAGCCTCAGGAGAAGTGTACAGAATTCAATAGGTGCAACTGCAGCAGACTTCCTGACTCTAATGCCGTGTACACACGACCAGACTTTTCGTCGGACTGAACTCCGAAGGACTTTTCGACGGAGTTCCGACGAAACGGACTTGCCTACACATGATCACACCGATCGTTTCGAGCGTGATAACGTACGACCGGACTAGAATAAGGAAGTTCATAGCTAGTAGCCAATAGCTGCCCTTGCGTCCTTATTGTCCGTCGGACTAGCATACAGACTAACGGATTTTTAGATTGGACTCGAGTCCATCGGAAAGATTTGAAACATGTTCTATTTCTAAAGTCCGACAGATTTTTCGACAGAAAAGGTCCGATGAAGCCCACACACTATCGAATTGTCCGACAGATTCGTTCCGTTGGAACAGTTCGGTCAAAAAGTCCGGTTGTGTGTACACGGCATAATACAACGTGAATTGATTTGTGAGTGGCATTCATAAGGAGTCAGCGGCCAGGTCAGAGCCCTCTGAAGTGAGTACTAATAACCCTGGGAAAAAGAAAGTGATATGAAAGAGCGTGCCCAGCTGGGCAGAGCTATATATTGAGAGAAAGAGACTGGTATACTACAGAAGACACCTTGTTAATCTCAGTTGACACAGCAGATAGCTTCACCTTGTTCATTAGTGATGGGCCAAACACCTCCTAGTTTGGTTCGCACCAGAACTCCCGAACAGGGAAAAAGTTCGAACCCGAGCTGCGAACCCTATTAAAGTCAATAGGACCCGAACATGAAAAATTTAAAGTCCTCATTTTGAAGGCTTATATACATGTTATTTGGGCATAAAAAGGGTAAGGGGGGCCCGGGCTGCGCCCTGGGGGATATGTTTCAATGCAAAAATGTCTTTTAAAACGATCATTTTTAAATGAGCAGTGATTTAAATGATTTCCCTAATCATTAAAAGTGAAACAATAAAAATAAAAAAATCCTTTAAATATAGTGCCGGGGGGTCACCTTAATGTGCCTGTAAAGTGTCCCATCTGTACCATGTATAGAACCTGCTGCAGCAAATCTGACATGGATAAAGAAAAAAAAAACATATTTATGTAGCGCCCTCCTAGGTATGTACTAGAGTGAGGGTATTATAGTTTTTGGTGGTAGAGATTAGGGATAAGCTCGATGTTTGGGTCGAACATAAGTTCGACTCGAACATAGAGTGTTCGCCCGTTCGCAGAACAGCCAACATTATGGGGCGTTCGCGGGAAATCGAGCGATGCGGAATGCCCTATAATGCACTGCGAGATCGCAGGTCATCGATGTATGATGATTGGCCAAAGCATGCACCAGACCTGCTTTGGCCAATCTCTGCTGAGAGAGCCATAATTGGCCAAAGGCAGGTTGCCTTTGGCCAATCATGGCTCAGGAGGACGAAGTCCACTCCCCACACTATATAAGGCTACTTACACGGTGGCCATGTGTAGAGAGATAGATTGAGTTAGATTAAACAGGCAGGTTAGCAGTGGATTTGAGATATATATATATATATATATATATATATATATATATATATATATATATATATATATATATATATATATACTCTGCATCCAGTGTAGCCTATATATACACAGTGCATTTGGTGGTGTACTGTTTCTAATACACTTCAGGAGGTGTACACAGTATCTAATACAGTATGTACAGTTTCTACTATACTTCTGGTGGTGTACACAGTATCTAATACAGTGTGTACTGTTTCTACTACACTTCTGGTGGTGTACTAAAATACAGTGCAGTCGTACAGTTTCTAATACAGTGCAGGCGGTGTACACAGTATCTAATACAGTGTGTACAGTTTCTAATACACTTCAGGCAGTGTACACAGTATCGAATACAGTGTAGTGTGGTTTTGCAAAACAAAAAATACATAATGTCCGGAAGGTAAGCAGCCTCTGTGTCTACAGTCAACAGTGGTGGTCGTTGACATGGTGCATCCTCTACAGGTGGCCGCGGGGCATGCTTGTCCTTTTTTTCTGCTGCTGCCCTGTTATTGAGCCACAACATGCAGAAGAGTTGGTGGAGTGGATAACAAAGCAGTCCTCATTCTCCTCATCCTCTGTCACCCAGGCTCAGAATAGTTTGCCTTCCAATGCAGCTGCCAAAGTGGCCTATTCCACCAGCTCTTTGTCCACAGTCACTCCTTCCGTAGCCCCACCATCATGTACAGTGGAGCCCCCAGAATTATTCGACCACAGTGTCGGGCACATGCTGTTGGAGGATGCGCAGCGATTTGAAGGCTCCGATGTTTGTTCCCGGGTTGAGGAAGGGAGTAACGGTAGTCTAGAGAGAGGGGGTGCCACAGAAGGACAAGAAACTAGCGGTCATGTTCCCCAAGCTGCAGCATACTGCCAAGTTTGCTCCAGTGATGAGGAGGGAGGGGATGATGAGGTCACTGACTGTACTTGGGTGCCTGAGAGAAGAGAGGAGGAGGAGGAGGCACAACTCCAGCGAGGCAGGATGTCCTCTAGGGGGCAGCTTAAGGGCAGCCACCCTATTGCATCACACAGCAGCTCTCCGCAGGTGTTGGGTGCTGCTGACTTTTAAGAGTTCCTTGGTGTGGGCCTTTTTCGACACATGTGCAGCAGATTGCACCGTTGCTGTTTGCAACCTATGTCTGAAGCGGATCAAGCATGGCCAGAGCAGCAGCCGCTTGGGCACCACATGCTTGACCAGACATATGACAACCTGCCATGCAGTCCATTGGAAACAGCACTTGAAAGACCCACATCAAAAAAAAAGGCAGACTTCTCCTTGATCCTCATCTGGGATCTCCAACCCTACTATACCTCCACTCCTCTCAAAAACCTGCACTGAGAGGAAGGAAGGTATAGCAATAGGTGTCCCACGTACTTGCAGCCAATCTGCCAGCAGTACACCAACAATTGATTTTAGCAGGCAAATTTCCCTACCCCAGTTGCTGAACCGTAAAAAGAAATTTGGTCCCAGCCATCCACATGCTCAGCGTTTAAATGCTAGCTTGGCCAAATTGCTAGCACTGCAACTGCTGCCTTTTCAGCTGGTAGACTCTGCCCCCTTTCATGAATTTGTGGAATATGCTGTACCTCAGTGGCAGTTTCCAAAACGCCATTTCTTTTTACGGAAGGCCATTCCAGGTCTCTACCGGCATGTAGAAGGCAATGTTTTGGCCTTGTTGAACAGGGCGGTCAGCAGTAAGGTTCATATTACCGCTGACTCATGGTCCAGCAGGCATGGGTAGGGACGTTACCTTTCCTTCACGGCGCACTGGATAACTCTGCTGGCAGCTGGGAAGGATGCAGCACAGGGTTTAGTGTTGTTGGAGCTTGTTTCACCAGGAGGCCTTCAACATGCTAGTGGTCATTCTGCCACAGCTCTCTCCTCCACCCCCTCATCTTCTTCTTCCTCTATGGCCTCTTCTGCAGACTTGTCCTCTGAACCAGCGGTGCTCCGTAAGCGTTCAAGGGGCTACGCAAGCAGTCAGGCTAAAAGATGCGGTGCTTGAGTTGGTCTGCTTAGGGGACAGGAGCCACAAAGCCTTCTTTTTTTTTTTGCATCATTAAAATCACTGCTCCCGAACAAACGGCCGTTTTTAAAACTTTTTTTTGCATTGATACATGTCCCCTGGGGCAGGACCCGGGTCCCCAAACCCTTTTTAGGACAATACCATGCAAATTGGCCTTTAAAATGAGCACTTTTGATTTTGAACGTTCGAGTCCCATAGACGTCAATGGGGTTCTAACGTTCGTGCAAATTTTCGGTCCGTGCGCAGGTTCTGGTGCGAACCGAACCGGGGGGTGTTCGGCTCATCCCTAATGCTGACTATCCTATTCCTCCTCAATCTTGATGATGCTGGCTTCAAACAATATTTTTGGTTTAGGGCACCACCACCACCACCCAAGGCCCTATTTTTCTGCCCATGTTTAACAGGGCATGTAATTACAATTCTTGTTATAATATTTCACAGCAGGGCCCGTTCCTGCGCCCAACATGAGTAACTGTGAGGGCTTACAGTGGTCCGGTACCACCAACACCTAAGGCCCAATTTTCTGCAGAGTATATAGGGCAGGCCGTATAGTATATATACTGCTGTACAGAGTATATAGTGCCTGGGGGCCCCCCACGCCATTTTTAAAATAAATTTGGTGTAGGGTTCCCCTTAATGTCCATACCAGACCTAAAGGGCCTGGTATGGATTTCGGGGGGGCATCCACACAATTTTTTCTGGTATTTTTGGTATTTTTATCTATGTTGCAGGGATCCGACAATACATTACAGCCGCGAGCAGTTTTAAATGACATTTTTTCCTTCAGAAATGTCATTTTGCTGTGACACTGTTATAAACATGGGAAAGATGCTCTACTTTACAGGCATACTATAGACACCCACCAGATACGAAATTTAAAGGAATATTTCACTTTTTTATTGTTTCACTTTAAGCATTAATAAAATCACTGCTCTCACTGCTTTTTTTTTGCATTGATACATGTCCCCTGGGGCAGGACCCGGGTCCCCAAAACACTTTTTATGGCAATAACTTACATATCAGCCTTTGAAATGAGCACTTTTGATTTTCACGTTCGCATCTCATAGACTTTAACGGTGTTCGCGTGTTCACACAAATTTTTTGCCTGTTCGCATGTTCTGCTGCGAACCGAACTGGGGGTGTTTGGCTCAACCCTAGTAGAGAAATAGTAGGCAAATCTATGTGCTGTCTGCTTAACTGAGAGCTGTGATTGGTTAGCAGAGTCTGCTCAGTGTGCTCTGATGCTGCTCATGCTGTCTTGAAGTTTCACACTGATCTAGCAACTATGGGAGGTGCTGGACAGTAGGTGGAAACCTTTCAGATAAGAGCATGAATGTCCATACAGCCCTTGCCAATTAGAAGGGGAGGTGCCCCAATGCATGCTGGCTGTCTGTATTGATATTTGACGAGCACATGGGCTCTGGGTCTTTCTCTACAGAGAGAGGTCCAGTTGGGGAGGAGGCCTACTGCCCCTCCTCAGTGCAGGCTGCCATACGGCATTAGGTGGGTGACCTGAGAACCTGAAACATTGGAGCTGAAACCTATGGTTCTCCTAAGACCTGACTGAGGGAGGTCCACAGATCCTGTCTAGTATCACAGAGGAAGGTTACCTGTGGCCAGGACCTTGTAAGTACAGACCCCCTAAAGGGATCTTAGAGACTTAGAAACTGTTGTTGCTGAAGCCCGTTGACAGCTGATGACTTATCTGTTAAGGATGTGGCATCCGGCTTCCCGGCGCACTCCTTAACAACCTATTTACTGACACTGTGTGCTCCCACCGAGCACCCTGAAAATTCAGGTGTTTGGCGAACACCCAAACAGGCGATGTTCAGGGCCAAATTCAAGATTGGCCCAAACTGCTCACCCATGCCTATTGTTCATCTCGGTTTGAATAGAGCAGAATGCTACAGAAGCTAGTATACTGGGAGATGGGTCCCAACACTGTGGTGCTCCCAAGGAGATTCCAGGAGGTACAAGCGAGAGATGGTTCACAAGTGATGTGCTAATGTTCCGCTCACCTACCTAATGTACCTGCTACAGTATGTCCACTGTTGTTTATGGCATTTTGTGCCAAAGACAACTGTCAGTATGTCAAGTGACACTGTATGTCATTGCCATCTTTTGAAGAGGAACACTAAATTTTAGAAAATGTTTTTCAAGTGTGGGTATTCCTTACTTATGAATATAAAGGCTCATGGCATGTCCTGGGTAGGCGTATGGCAAGGAGTTGGGCACAATAGGATGCAGGCTTAAAACTACCAGCAGTGGATCACTGTCCTATTCAAGAAAAATTTTGGCACCAACACCTGGCCAATCAGACATCCCCTTACAGGTGTTCAAATTCATCTCCACTCCATCCAAAACCAAAAAATTTTTTTGCATAAGTAACACTTTAAAGCTGAATTCCAGGTATGGCTAGTTTTTGCATAGTTGCAATGATCCAATGATGTAAGTTTACATATTTCATACCTGGTCAATCATTGTGAAAGTGCTACAATGGTCTCCACTGTCTTCTGGGTCCCGTGTCAATTGGTGGCTATGCATAGTAACCACAGGTTGCTTGCTCACTCAGTAAGGGTGTCAGAGAATGCTTTGCATGTTCTTTCTCAATTCTTTGATTGGATAGTTTTTGAGAGGGCAGTGATGTCACTTTCTCCAGCTAATCCAAATAGAGAACACCTTGTATTCGATGAGAAAAATACAAGGTGTTCCCCAAATGGCACCTAAGCGAGTAACTGCCCTACATGGGTCTGACACAGGATCCAGAAGACAATGAGGATCACTGTAGACATGAATGGGTGTAGGTGGCTGTAAGCAGGTATGCACCACTACTTGTGCATGTGTACAGTCTTCACCTGGGACCTTACACCTATATGCATGCGCCACTTTACACAAGTAGTGGCGCAACATGCACATAGCCGCCTACCTCTATTCAAGTCTATGAGCAGCAGTACACAACACCAGGGGTTCAGGGGCACTGAAAAGTGCCTGCATGGTTACACTGTAAGGTGGTATCCACCCCTGTGCATGAGCCCTAACCCTTTAATCTTATTCTCAGTAAGCAAACAGAGCCATTCTGTATACATGTACTTTTGTGCCTGTGCCAGCAGAGAATTTGCTTTAGAATTACAGAATTGGTGCGCTGGGTTTTTAAAACCATATTAGCCATCTTTACAGATTATAAACTTTGTAGAAGATCAGGATGAGGTCAGTTCAGGCATAGATCTTGATACTTTCGCAATACATAGAATAAAAGAAAGACATCACATGATCATTGAAGCAACCACTTTTTTGCTTGATATTTATTCAATATACATAATGATTTGAATATCCAAAATTATTGTGAGAAAAATTTTATTAGCCGCTTCAATACCGGGCACTTTCACCCCCTTCCTGCCCAGGCTTTCAGCGCTGTCACACGTTGAATGACAATTTCGTGGTCATGCAACACTGTACCCATATGACATTTTTATCATTTTCTTCCTACAAATAGAGATTTCTTTTGATGGTATTTAATCACCACTTTTTTTTATTTCTTGCTAAAAACAAAAAAAGATAGAACATTTAAAAAAAAAAACTGTTTTTCTTAGTTTCTGTCAGTAAATTTTTGTAACTAAGTAATTTTTCTCCTTCACTGATGTGCGTTGATGGGGCTGCACTGATGGGCACTGATGAGGCGGTACTAAAGGGCACTAATTAGGTGGCACTGATGAGAAGGCACTAATATGCCACACTGATGGGTACTGATAGGTGGCACTGATAAACACTAATAGGTGGCACTGAAAGGCAGCACTGACTGGCATCACTGATATGCATTGATTGGCGTCACTATTGGGCACTGCTTGGTGGCACTGCTGGGGCTACATTAATAATCAGAGCACTGACAACACTCTCTGCTGCAAGGAGATGCTGCTGGACTCACCGGCTGTGATTAGATACAGCCGATCACATGGTTAAAGTGTAGGAATCAGCTTTATGTTCGGGTCGAACATGAGTTAGACTCAAACATTGGCTGTTCGCCGAATAGCGAACAATTTCGGGTGTTTGCGGCAAATTCGAAAGCCGCGGAACAGCCTTTTAAAAGTCTATGGGAGAAATCAAAAGTGCTAATTTTAAAGGTTAATATGCAAGATATTGTCATAAAAAGTATTTGGGGACCTGGGTCCTGCCCCAGGGGACATGTATCAATGCAAAAAAAAGTATTAAAAACAGCTGTTTTTTCAGGAGCAGTGATTTTAATAATGCTTAAAGTGAAACAATAAAAGTGAAATATTCCTTTAAATTTCGTACCTGGGGGGTGTCTATAGTATGCCTGTAAGGTGGCGTGTGTTTCCCGTATTTACAACAGTCCCTGCACAAAATGACATTTCTAAAGGAAAAGGTCATTTTAAAGAACGGCTATAATGAATTGTCGCTCCCGGCAATACACGGAGCAAGAGAAGAAGAAGACGACTTCGTGGGACATTTTTATTTTTTTATTCATTAATAAAGGACTTGTCCCAAGCCGTGTCTTGTCATTTTTACCATTTTGACACTTTTTTTGTGAAATAGTAGGGGTACATTTGTACCCCGTTACCATTTCACACAGGGAGGGAGGCTGGGATCTGGGGGTCCCTTTTTTAAAGGGGGCTTCCAGATTCCGATAAGCCCCCCGCCCACAGACCCCCACAACCCCCGGCAAGGGTTGAGGGGATGATTTACTGTTTCACTGATTATTAAAATCACTGCTCTGGAAAAAACGGCTGTTTTTAAAACTTTTTTTTGCATTGATACATGTCCCCTGGGGCAGGACCCGGGTCCCCAAACACTTTTTATGACAATAACTTGCATATATACCTTTTAAAATTAGCACTTTTGATTATTCATGTTCGTGTCCCATACTTTAACGGTGTTCGCGCGTTCGAACAAATTTTTTGCCTGTTCGCATGTTCTGCTGCGAACCAAACCGGGGGGTGTTCGGCTCATGGTTATTAAAGAGCAGCATCATCGGCTCTTTACCCAGATCAGGATCACACTGTGTCCTAGGGACATGGCACGATTGCTGCACGCCCCTGCAGGCCACTGGGGCTACGTCATAGGACTTTGTCCCAGAACGAGAGGGGATCCCGCCCGCTGTCATTTTACTGTACAGTGGGCGAGAGGTAGTTAAAAAAAAAAGTGATATTTGATGGGTGCAACCCCATCTCCATCTCCCCCTCTTAGGTTAGTATCTAATGCTACCACCTTTGTCTCTATTTAAAGGAGAAATGTGGGAGAGCAAAAAAACAAACACAGACACTCACCTACTGTATATGGCGGCAGCATTTTTACATTCTGGACTGTCAGTTTTTTTTTTGTTTTTTTTTCATTTATTTTTTACAATTTTATTTTTTTTGGGGGGGGGGGGGGGTGGTAGGTGTCAGTGGTTTTATTTATTATTATTATTATTATTATTATTTTTTTATCAGCCCTGTCAGGTACCCCTGACATCTCCCCTTTGAGACAGAGAAAGGGACTGAGGACAGAGATTCCCCAGTCCCTTTCTCTGCAGCCCCAGCTGCACTGGAGATGAATGAACAGGAGACAGCGGCTCCTCTCCATTCATAAACTGAAGCATTGTAAACGTAGTTTACTCTGCTCAGTTATGAATGGACAGAGTCGGTGATCACTGACTCAGTGCATTCGGAAAAGGAAGGAGCCAGTAAATGACATATATACCGACTCCTTCCTCTGCTCTCCATCATGACAGACCCGGGACAGGGGGGACCAGAGGAGCATGGAGGGGGACTGGAGGAGCACGGAAGACATGGAGGGGGACTGGAGGAGGACCAAAGGAGCATGGAGGGGGACTGGAGGAGGACCAGAGGACATGGAGGGGGACTGGAGGGGGACTGGAGGAGCACGGAGGACATGGAGGGGGACTGGAGGAGGTGAGGAGGACATGGAGGGGGACTGGAGGAGCACAAAGGACACGGAGGGGGACTGGAGGAGGACCGTAGGAGCACAGAGAGGGGGACACAGAGAAGGACTCAGGGGACAGTGAGGGGTGATCGGTACAGCGGTGGAGGGAGATACAAGCACTGATTTCCCTGTATAGATTTCAATAAAGCAGCTGAAAGCCACACGGGGAGAGGAGGAGAAGCGGTACCGCTGCACCAATTACCCCTTACTGTCCAGATATCGGGTCAAGCATCGGAGCATTTGCACGAGTACTCGATACAAGTATTGGTGCAACCGTAGTTTAGTGCGCCCAGGAACCACTGTTTGGAATACAAACACTCTGTATTCTGAGCATTCAACTCTGGGAGCCTACTGCCCTAAATGTCAGTACCATTTGTTCACTGTCCAGCTCCAGCAGCTGTCAGCCTCTCATAGAGTATAACAAGCTGCCAGCAGCAGGGCTGAACGGTGTGCCTGTACGATGCACCCACACCCAAATGCCAGAGCCTAATGCACCGTGGCTAAACACCCAGTATACATGAGGCCTTGTGGGTTTCACAGCAAAAGTAGGAATATGTACAGTATGTATATAATTATGTTGGAAAGCCATGTAGATTTTTTCACATCAGTATTATGGACATACTGGTGTGGATCAGTGACATAAAATGATAATGCATTCAGTATTTTTACAGGTTTTAGCATTAGAACAATTGAAAAAGTCCAAGGGTTTGAATTATAACGGTGGCCATACATGGTGTGATAAAACTGAACGACTGATATTCAATTTATTAAACAATAAAGTTGGACAAAAGAGAGACAAAACTGGCATGTCTGAGCAATGAGTGACATTTGTGGCACAATTGGGCAACATTCAGCTTGCCCCCCGGTGGTTGGTTTATTTAATACCGTCAGGCCGACCGTATGCAAATATGCAGCCCCACTAGACTGGGCTTTTTTTCCGTGGGGCCGCATATTTGCATATCTCCCTTTGTTCTGGGAGCACAGCGCATTCCCAGCTCAGAGACTAAGGTCTCAGCAGGAGCCCCAGGCCTTGTTCTAATGTTCGGGACCTAGAACTTCCAATTCGAAGTCACCTGATCGCTGTGATAGCCTCTGATTGGCTATCATAGCAATCAGCCACTGTGAAGCCCGCCCCCGTGTTTTCTGTCTCTGTGAATGGACGAGACAGATACATTGTATTATTCTCTGTCCTTGCAGAGACAGAAAAAATAAAAGTGTGTGTGTGTGTAGAAACTATAATAATAATAAGAAGAAGAAGAAGAATTAAAAAAAAAATTCAAATAAAAAAATACCTAGGTCGGGGTCAAGGTCATGCAGGCTGCACAAACTTTAGCTGTAATTTCTGTATTAGATTAATACCTATGATCGTCAGCTCCACCTAGTGACAAAAATGCAGAATATATTTATTTCTTTGAGGTATTTATGCACAGTTTGCCAGAAAGCACAGCCAGGAGGGAGACACTACATTTTCTGTTATGCCGCGTACACACGATCGCACATTCCGACAACAAAATCCATGGATTTTTTCCAACGGATGTTGGCTCAAACTTGTCTTGCATACACACGGTCACACAAAATCAAACGGAAATTCCAAACGTCAAGAACGCGGTGACGTACAACACGTACGACGACACTAGAAAAGGGAAGTTCAATAGCAAGTGCACCACCCTTTGGGCTCCTTCTGCTAATCTCGTATTAGTAGACGTTGGTGAGAGACGATTCACGCTTTTCAGCCTTGTTTTCGGACCGTTATTACTGCTCTTCAGTTTGTGCTTGTGGGTTCGTATCTGTTCTTCAGTGCGTGTAGTCAGTTTGCATTTGTTTGTCAGTGCGGATTATTATTATAGTACGTATTTGATCTCCAGTAGGTTCTTGTCTGCTCGTTTCTGAATTTCAGCTCACTCTTCTCAGGCCTTTGTTTTTCAGTGCTTTCTGTTAGTTCGTACTGACCAGCTGACCGTTTTGAAGCCATGTTGTGGTTACGTATTCTTTGTAGAGTTTGTGCTATGCGGAGGCTTGGTGTTGGGGTTCTTGCTTTGACCCAAGCCCAGTCCATGAACAGGGTGGGTGTCAGGGAGTCACCAGCGCCAGACCTGGGCGTTTGCATGCGCCTATGCGCCGGCGTGTCCCTGTGCAAACACTGCAACAAACTTCTGCTGTTTCCAAGCATCAGCGCGGCACTTGGGCGCGCGCACGTTTGCGTTATCGCCGTTTTGGCGCCAAAGAGCGCATAAGAGTTCCCCTGTTCCATGGGAGCATTGCTGCTTCGTCTCAGCTCTGTGATTCCTGTTAACCTACACCTGATTGATTGTTCCCTGATTTGACCCGGCTTGTCTGACCATCCGTCCCGCTCCAATCCGACCCGGCCTGCCTGACTACTCTGCTGCTTCTGCCTGATACCATTGACGAATTCTGCTTGCCTACCGACTCTGCCTCTGCCTGCCGTTATTGCCTGTCTCACCTACCTGCTGACCCGGACTGTCTGACCTTGCTTGTGCCTGCTGTTTGTTCTTTGCTGTTGCACCTTCAGCTCCAGCTCCAGTGATCTCTGCATCTCCAGTGTTCCAGCCTGCTGCCTCCAGTCTCCACCTGACCTGCAGTCCAGCCATCCCTGGAGGTATCTCTACTTCACTTCAGCATCAGAGACTCTACTTTAACAGGCACTCCTACCCCACTGCGCTCAGGAGACCACTGTCCCCACTCCAGTGGCTCCTGAAGCAGCGTTGTATGAGAGGTCTTCTCCTACAAGTCAGGCTCTACTACCAGGTACCTAACAGTGGGGAGGAGTTACATAGTTACATAGTTACATAGTAGGTGAGGTTGAAAAAAGACACAAGTCCATCAAGTCCAACCTATGTGTGTGATTATGTGTCAGTATTACATTACATATCCCTGTATATTGCGGTCATTCAGGTGATTATCTAATAGTTTCTTGAAGCTATCAATGCTCCCCGCTGAGACCACCACCTGTGGAAGGGAATTCCACATCCTTGCCGCTCTTACAGTAAAGAACCCTCTACGTAGTTTAAGGTTAAGCCTCTTTTCTTCTAATTGTAATGAGTGGCCACGAGTCTTATTAAACTCTCTTCTGCGAAAAAGTTTTATCCCTATTGTGGGGTCACCAGTACAGTATTTGTAAATTGAAATCATATCCCCTCTCAAGCGTCTCTTCTCCAGAGAGAATAAGTTCAGTGCTCGCAACCTTTCCTCATAACTAAGATCCTCCAGACCCTTTATTAGCTTTGTTGCCCTTCTTTGTACTCGCTCCATTTCCAGTACGTCCCTCCTGAGGACTGGTGCCCAGAACTGGACAGCATACTCCAGGTGCGGGCGGACCAGAGTCTTGTAGAGCGGGAGAATTATCGTTTTATCTCTGCAGTTGATCCCCCTTTTAATGCATGCCAGTATTCTGTTTGCTTTATTAGCAGCAGCTTGGCATTGCATGCCGTTGCTGAGCCTATCATCCACTAGGACCCCCAAGTCCCTTTCCATCCTAGATTCCCCCAGAGGTTCTCCCCCCAGTGTATAGATTGCATTCATATTTTTGACACCCAAATGCATTATTTTACATTTTTCTACATTGAACCTCATTTGCCATGTAGTCGCCCACCCCATTAATTTGTTCAGGTCTTTTTGCAAGATTTCCACATCCTGCGGAGAAGTTATTGCCCTGCTTAGCTTAGTATCGTCTGCAAATACAGAGATGGAACTGTTTATCCCATCCTCCAGGTCGTTTATGAACAAATTAAATAGGATTGGTCCCAGCACAGAACCCTGGGGGACCCCACTACCCACCCCTGACCATTCTGAGTACTCCCCATTTATCACCACCCTCTGAACACGCCCTTGTAGCCAGTTTTCAATCCATGTACTCACCCTATGGTCCATGCCAACGCACCTTATTTTGTACAGTAAACGTTTATGGGGAACTGTGTCAAATGCTTTTGCAAAATCCAGATACACCACGTCTACGGGCCTTCCTTTATCTAGATGGCAACTCACCTCCTCATAGAAGGTTAATAGATTGGTTTGATGGATGAAGAATTGGTTGCTCCAGCGTGACCAATTCTCTCATATGCCTTTGTTGCTGGAGATCCGTGAGAATAATCCAGATGATTTCAGGAATTATCTCCGGTTGACAGACCTCGTTTTTCACCGTCTGTTGGCTTTGCTGTCCCCTTATATCAGTACACCTGCATGCGGCAAGCCCTCAATCCTGAGTAGAGGTTAGTCGCCACGTTGCGGTACTTAGCGACGGGGAGAAGTCTCCAGGACATCAAGTTCTCGGCAGGCATCTCCCCCCAGGCTCTGGGGATCATTATCTCTGGGGACCTATTCTGCCATCCTTCAGGTCCTGCAGAAGGACTATATTGGGGTAAGTTTTCTCCTTTAACATCACATTCTATGTATTTCATGTTTGCTAATGTATTGTATTTCTTTCTTCATTCTCTAATTACCATGATTGTAATATGCTGTGAATGTCCCCTTTGTCCTCATGCATGCTGGAAGCTTTTAAACTTACTTTTTTGTCCTTCATGCATATTTGCGTTCACTAACCTCCCCAGCATGCTATCCTGGGCCCATACACACCTAGCCTAGTCACTTAACAATGTATTTTGTCAGCTCCATAGTAGTGCTTTAGCCCTAACATCCCCTAAAATGTGCACAAATGTTATTTGTGTCTTTAAATTAATGCAGAGTGCAAGAGGCTTTTTTTGGGGTTCCAAAATCATTTTGAACCCTCCCTCCCCCCAACTGCTAAAGTCAACCGATACCAATCCTCTATCTGCTGACTTTGCCAAACCCATACACACTATACCTATCTCTTTTGTGGTCATATTTATGGATGAATTCACCAAAGCATGTAGTCGTGCAAGGGCCTGCCAGAATACTTTTAAATGGTACTGTTTTAAAGTTTTGTTCTCCTATTATCTTGATAGGTAATTGCAGAATGTAAAAAAGTGCTTCAATTTGTACAGTGTGTATTATTATTTTTGGATTATGATACTTCTTACCTGTCCAGTGGGCTGCCAATAGTGTAAGTAAGGAGGGCCTGGCCAAGGTAACACACATTGTTATGTATGCATTCAGCTCTCAATGAAGTGGAAAGGGTTACCTGTCCAAAACATCTCCCCCCTAACATTTTTACAATGGGCCATCTGAGGGGGTGAGGAATCTGATAAGTGGACCTTATCTGTTTGTCTTTAAATACTCCTTCAAATAAATGATAATACTGATTTTGGCCAAGAATGTTTGTGTTTAATCTGCTTGCAATGTTTATGTGCAAAATTACTAATTTTTTTTTCTTGTGGGACTCCCCAGTTTCCTTCAACACCACAGGAATGGCAGACTGTGGCCTCCCAGTTTGCCCAGCATTGGGACTTTCCCAACTGCGGAGGGGCAAAAGATGGGAAGCACGTCCACATCGTCCCACCCCCCAACTCGGGGTCATACTATTATAACTATAAGGGGTTTAATAGTATTGTGATGTTGACGGTGGTGTCGGTGACATACGAGTTCCTGTATGTGGACGTGGGGAAGAATGGCCGGATGTCGGATGGTGGAGTCATCACCCAGACCGAATTTTACAGACGGCTCCAGAATGGTGGCTTGGGATTGCCACCTGCTGAAGAGAACATGGAAGGACACCCGTTCGTCTTTGTCGCTGATGAAGCATTTGGTCTGGGTGAACATCTGATGCGGCCATTCCCCATGAGGACCCTCACCTCGGAGGAGAGGGTTTTTAACTACCGGCTGGCCAGAGCCAGAAGAGTGGTGGAAAATGAATTAGGAATAATGGCCAGCTGGTTCCGCCTATTCCTCACAGCGATCAACATATAAACTCGATCATATAGTAATGGCATGCTGCATATTGCATAACTTTTTACGAAAAAATGCTTTGAACTACGTGGCCTCAGTTGGGACTGAGGCTGGCTTATTACCGGATACAACCCTGAGGGCTCTTGAAGCTGGCCGTCCTGGCTTGCACCCCCCCCCCAAGCGCCCGTGAAGTACGTGAAAAGTATCTAGAGTACTTTGCGGGTAGGGGGGCCATTGATATGCCACAAAATGGTTAACAAACCTGTTAAAAATACATTTTTTAATGAGACCTAAATAATATTTACTTTGATTTACTGCTTGTGTTTCTTTTAGCTGGCTCCTAGGTTATCCAATGGGCTTTTCTTTTTTGTCTTTTTGTTCAATAGTGCAAACGTAATATCCTTTATACATGATGTGACAATCTCTTCTTCAGCGAACTATTATGTTGTGGGTCTGCTACACACACACACGCACCTTTTTTTTGTTAATTTATGTAATGCATTACTGATAAAAATCTTCATAATTTTCAGCACCATGACTGAAATTTGTGGAGTCATGAAAATGGCGTGATTGGGGCAAATTATAAAGCACTGTGGGAGTTATTTACTAAAGGAAATTCCACTTTGCACTCCAAGTGCACTGCAAAAGTGCACTTGAAACTGCACTGAAACTGCACTTGTAGTGCAAAGTGGATTTGCCTTTAGTAAATAACCCCCCATTGTCACTGTAAACACCAACTTAGTACAGAAATTGCTATTGAGCATTGAAAGAAGAAGCCACACATTGTTGAGTAGAAAACATTTTACTCAAAGCACATTCACATGTGCGTTAGAAAAGGGTTTTTGAACAAACCAACATCTTTGCTGTATAACTTTTTTTTTTCACATTAGAAATATCCATTTTTTGGTTAAACAGGCATGTTTCAAACCATAACATACACAACTCAGGAACTTACAAAGTTCAACTTTGATAAAGTGAAGGCAATATCAGACATTGGTATGTCCAAACTGTGTTGATCTTGCCTTCATCAGATGGGGTGATGTCACCCCTGTAAAAGCCAAATTTTGAAGATGCACACAAATTGTGATTCAAGCAGAGGATTTCCCTCCTGATCCCATGCCTAATGTCAACATGTGCTAGCTCCCATCATGGGGATCAATGGATGTGTTTTGGGGTGCAACCCCTTCCTCTCACCTCCATTGAGTTGCGAGGAAGGGGTTGCAACCACAAAACATGTATATTGATATCCCGTGATGGCAGATAGCACATGTTGACACACCGTGTGCATATTCAAAATTTGGCTTTTAAAATTCTTTAAAACTTGTTTTTAAAATAAAAAACACAATAAAACGGCACATTTTTGGGGGGTTTTATATTCTGCCTAAAACATCAATGATGTTCTTCATTTTTTGTTGAACATCATTGATGTTTTCCTTTATATTTTCTAAATCATGATTGCACCCCATTTTCTCCCCAATGAGGATCTGGGCACTTTCTTTTCTGAAATGAGATTCTTCTTCCACAACATCCACATCACCTAAAAATAAATAAAAACACACCAAGTACTCCGCTTACAGGGCAAATTTATTTTTTATTTTTTATTTTTATTTTATTTTTTTTATTTTGATAGACACTATTGATATATGGAACTCATATGATATGTTATTCTAGACCCTTTAAGGGTAGGTCTACATTTGTGTCCTTATGTTCACAGAGCGTACTGACACTCACATGTTATACCCCCCCCCCTTTTTTTTTTTTTTTCTTGTTTTGTACAACACTTTTGTGTTATTTTACTGCACATATGATTACTCACTTATTGTCCATGTCATTTTGTTTAATTTGTAAAACCTTTAATAAAGAAAATTGAACATTCAAAAACACACCACGTCTTATAAATATGCAGGCATACATCTATTACCTGAAGCTGTGGTCTCAAACACTCACCTGTTGTGGTCACTATTTCGGCCACTTCATAAACCTCTCCCTTCTCATCCTCTGCTTGTGGTTTTGGGATTTCCCCTTCTTTCGGAGGTGGGGGGCCCCTGGTGACCTCTGATGTCCCGAGTCTTTTCTCCCCTATGTGAATAAAAAAAAGGCATACTTGGCACACAGATATTTGAGGGCAGAAATAGGAATATGAAACATTGCTTGGAAGTGTCGTACAATTGTCGGTTTTTTGGCAGAGTTCCAAGCTGAAGAAATTTTTATTTTCTTTCTAAAGCTGGAATACTTACCTTTTTTGTACAATTTTCACACATGGAGACACCCCTAGTATCCACTGGAGCACCTGTGTGGGACACCCTAAAAAGGTTGTTCTGGTGTCCCACACTAGTGCTCCTACGTCCAGATGTGTAAACAGCTGCTGAGTGTCCTCTCCTTACACTGAATCAAGTTTGCATTTCATTCTAGTACAAACCCATCTAGACAACAATGTCATAAACTTCTTTTAATACAAATATGCCTGAACAAATGTAGTTAACCTGTATCTGCCAAAAACATCTTATAAGTCGGCGAACGAACGATGTTTCCTACGACCGATTACTGTGCCCATGAACATGAAAGTTGCCATTTTTAACTGTACAACAGTAAAGAAAAGCACATGGAGCAGCATGCAAGTAATAATGCCTGAACAAATGTAGTTAACCTGTATCTGCCAAAAACATCTTATAAGTCGGCGAACGAACGATGTTTCCTACGACCGATTACTGTGCCCATGAACATGAAAGTTGCCATTTTTAACTGTACAACAGTAAAGAAAAGCACATGGAGCAGCATGCAAGTAATAATGCCTGAACAAATGTAGTTAACCTGTATCTGCCAAAAACATCTTATAAGTCGGCGAACGAACGATGTTTCCTACGACCGATTACTGTGCCCATGAACATGAAAGTTGCCATTTTTAACTGTACAACAGTAAAGAAAAGCACATGGAGCAGCATGCAAGTAATAATAATAATAGGAACACACGATAACTACTTACTTTTTTAAAGAACTCTTTTGCTCTTTCTGTACTGATCCTGCTCCCTCAATTTGAGGTCTGACCAGCGTTTCCTCAATTGATCCTTGGATCGTCGAACCCCAAAATTCCTGTGCAGACTTTTCATAACTTTAGCCATGATATTGGCCTTTTTCACGTTTGGGTAAGGTCCTTGCTTCCCATCATAGTCAACCCTCTTCAAGATGTCCACCATCTCTATAAAGGACATATTTGAGGCCTTAAATCTTCTCCCGGATCGGGACATTTGTGGCTCTGGGCTTTCGTCATTGCTGCTCTCCTCTGCATGCAGTTGGTCTTTCTCCGCCATGTGCTCTCCCACTGCGCCGATAGACAAGGGGAGGGGAATAGACTAGAAAGAACATCAGGTGCGGGTGGAGTTTTACGCATGCGCAGTGTATATAAAGTGTAACACTCGTGCGTCTTATGTACTATCTGTGAGAGGAGAAAGTGTATTGGAAGCGCCGATCGTTATAACGAAGGTACAATTTTAACTTGGTGCATCAGTAGCCTATACTGCTTATAGATTGAGGCCTATATTGGGTCAAGATTCTGAGAGTTTCGCCTGACATTAGGGTTTGTCTTGTGTTGTGTCTTGCAGAGAAAATGGATCCCTTCATTTATATGGAATTTCTATCAATATTCATTGATATGTTCAGGGAGCTGCCCTGTCTGTGGCAGATGAACCACCTGTTTTTTTATAACAAAACAAAGAGGCAGGCAGCGCTGAAGAAACTGCTTGAATTTGTGAAGCCGATGATCCTCACGGCAGACATCAAGTATTTAAAGTTCAAAATTGGTGGCATGAGGAGTACTTATCTTAGGGAGTGCAAGAAGGTCCAGGATTCCCTGAGATCAGGAGCAGCAGATGACATTTATGTACCCAGGCTTTGGTACTATGACAGACTGCATTTTCTGTCAGACCAGAGTGAACCCAGGCCAGCACTCTCCAATCTTCCTTCAAGGCTTCCTTCCCCCCCAGCTGAGGCTTCCGACGACCAACCTGGGCCTTCCAGGCAGCAACATGTGGAGGAGCCCAGCTTGAGCCAGGTATAGCCTTGTTAAAAATATTTCTGGTTTTCAAATTAATGATGTTAAATAGATGTTATTTTTGATCACTAATTTATGATTTCACAAAGTGTTTTACATATCAATAGACAGTAGTAGACAAAAATGATTGTGACAAGAATGAAAAATGCTGGGGTCAGAATGATAGTAGTTTCTATTTATTAACATTCAATTTGCAACAGTCCTGAGCTGAAAATTGTGTGTGATTGCTGAACAAAAAACTAAAAATATGTCCCTTTTTCACACAGGAAAGCCTCAGCCAGGCAGTGGAAAGTGGCAGCCAGGAGGTGTCCGGGCCCAGTAGCCTGCCCAAAACCCAGGTCCCTCCCCTCCGCATTCCAACAAAAAATCCCAGGAAGAGGAGTAACCTGGATGAGGCTGCAATTGGCCTATTTCGGAAAGGCTACTGTGGCCCTCAGATCCCCCCCCGCAATAATCAAGATGAAGATGAATATGCCTACATGGTAGCCTGCAAAATGCAGGAAATGGAGGAGGGCCAACACCTCTTCAATAAGGGGTTGAGGGGCGAACTCACAGACCAAAGCCACCTTTGTGAATTCAACCATGATCCTCCTCCTCCATCTCCTGCCACAACTACAACACCAAAGCCACTGCCTGAAAGGAAGCCTGGAAGGAAGTGTGTAAGGAAAACCAGAGAGTGATGGCCTGGGTTCAGTCTGGTCTGACAAAAGATGCAGGCTGTTGTATGACCACAGCCTGGGGACATATATGTCATCTGCTGCTGTTCCTGATCTCTTGTAGTCCTGGACAGGATTGTGCTCACTATTATAACTATATCACTATTATAAGGACTCCTCAGGCCACCAATTTTGACTGTAAAATTATTGATGTCTGCCCTGGGGTACAAAGGCTTAGCAAATTTCAGCAGTTTCTCCAGCGTTGCCTTCCTCTTTATTTTATTATGACCCAGAATAAATAGATTTATTTTTTTTCTGAAAAACTTGCTTGTGTTTTACTTCAAAAAGGACAGTTTGTTTGTGAGTAGGCAGGTACATTTCCGAGATACAATGTCAAATTAACAAGGGACACCAACACAAACCAACCTCCTTGAGATTAAAAAATACAAGATCATAATGGTGTTGTGGTAACTTGACACACAAAACGAGAAAAAATATTACGGAGAGCACTATAAAAAAATACAAAAAAATAGGAGATCTTGATTAAAAAAAAATAATAATAATAATATATAAACAAAAATTCTAAACATTATTATGGAGATCTGACGAAAAAAATAAATAATATTATTCAAGGAGATCACGAGAAATAATAAAGAAATCAATTTGTGAGAACTCTGTGTGACTATGAGCAGCAAAACAATGAGCAGCAATAAAGAAATCAATTTGTGAGAACTCTGTGTGACTATGAGCAGCAAAACAACTTCATTATTCTAGCATTATACAAAAGAAGAGAATGCGCTGCATTAAACTATTTAAAAAATTGCAGCATGACGAATGTGCTATCTCCATTACGAACGCTAGTTTTACCAGACCGAGCGCTTCTGTCTCGTAATTTATTCTGAGCATGCGTGGCACTTGTGTGTCGGAATTGTGTACACACGATCGGAATTTACGAGAACGGATTTTGTTGTTGGAAAATTTAAGATCCAGATCTCAAATTTTGTGCGACGGAAATTCCGATGGAAAATGTCCAATGGAGCCTACGCACGGTCAGAATTTCCGACAAAAAGCTCCCATCGTACATCTTCCGTCGGAAAATCCGACCGTGTGTACGCGGCATTACAGATAAGGGATGCAGTGCTGTCCCCAGCCCACTGATTGGACAATGTAAAGCCATCAGCTCTGCTCAGTCAGCAAACGTACATAGAGCTTGATTACATTCTAGTGTTATGCCTCCTTCTCCCAGTCTGTGTGTTGCTGTAAATGGGGATTATAGAAAGATATTAAGACAAATCAGGTCCTCATACTAGTTGTATTCAAATATATATTGAATTATTGTTAAAGAAACACACAATACAAAAATGCTGTTTTGGTGGGCTTTAGCTTTAGGTTTAGTGGGGCCCCTTCACACATGTTTCATGCATTTATTTTGTGTGCTATCATTTTACTTGTTGCCTAGCTATTTGTATTTGTCAGTTTGAGTACCTGAAGCCATGCAGGTCACTTTGGTAATGTTCCCACCATGCTAGAGAAAGTCTTCAATGATCAGAGTGGCTGAATGAGTAAGTTGCAGCCACATGACTACACTAACCCTGGGAGAACCCACTACTAATATTTTAACCACTTCAGCCCCTGGCCCTTTGGCTGCCCAAAGACCAGAGCACTTTTTGCGATTCGGCACTCCGTTGCTTTACCTGACAATTGCATGGTCGTGCGACGAGGCTCCCAAACAAAATTGACGTCCTTTTTTTCCCACAAATAGAGCTTTCTTTTGGTATTTGATCAGCTCTGCGGATTTTATTTTTTGCGCTATAAACAAAAAATGAGCAACAATCTTGCAAAAAAAGCAATATTTTTTACTTTTTGCTATAATAAATATCCCCCAAAAATATATTAACACTATTTTTTTCCTCAGTTTAGGCCGATATGTATTCTTCTACATATTTTTGGTAAAAAAAAAATCTCAATAAGCGTATATTGATTGGTTTGCGCAAAAGTTATAGCATCTACAAAATAGGGGATAGTTTTATGGCTTTTTATTATTATTATTTTTACTAGTAATGGCGGCGATCTGCGATTTTTATCAGGACTGCGACATTATGGCGGACACAGACATTTTTGACACATTTTTGGGACCAGCGACAATTATACAGCGATCAGAGCTATAAAATTGCATTGATTACTGTAAAAATGTCACTGGCAGTGAAGGGGTTAACCACTAGGGGGGCAGTGCAGGGGTTAAGTGTGTCCTATTATGTGTTCTAACTGAAGGGGGGATGGGATTGTTCAGGGAAGATAACAGATCGTCTGTTCAAGCTCTGCATGAATAGATGATCTGTCTGTTCTCCCCTCAGAGAACCGGAAACTGTGCGTTTACACACACAGATCCCGGTTCTCCGTGTGCCCCTCGCATCGGCTCCGTGGGCGCGCAGGGTGCGCGCGTGCCTCCAGCGGCGCGCACGCACCCCCTAGTGGCCGTCTATGGTACCGACGTACCATGACGGCGATTTGCGCAGCCGAGCCATGTCTCCGCAGTATAACTGCGGCGGCTGGTTGGCATGCGGTTAACCACTACTGATTTTCTTGAAACACTCTGGGCCTATTCACACTGGTGCGTTGTGGAAATGCTTAATGCACATGTTAACCACAGCACATGGCAACCCATCTGCTGTATGTGCGATGCACTGTGGTACCATTCCTTGTAAATGGCATCCAAAGCATTGTACAGTAGAGCTCAACACACAACACCATGCGTTGTAGTGTGCTGCATTTTTAAAAGTGATTTGTGTAGGTTTTTCCATCAGATTTGGTGCATGTGGTGCAATCAGTATTGGCAGCCCATTCATAATGAATAGGTTGCCTTAACACAATGCATGTCAACATGTGCCATAATGCACAAAAATGCAATAACTGCATCAGTATTGGCAGCCTATTCATGATGAATGGGTTGCCTTAACACAATGCATGTCAACATGTGCCATAATGCACAAAAACGCAATAACACAACACAATGGAACGCAATGGAAAGTATCAGCAAAACTACAAACAAAATTGTTGTTTAATTCCATCAGGGAACCAAGTGCATGTAGCACTTGTTCCCATTCTGATCCCTGTTGTGGTTACTGATCTAGTATGCTCAACACAGCGAGCACCCTCCCAGCACGGTTCAACCGCACTGTTCAGAAAGAGATCCACATGCACTTGGTCCCCTGGGGGGGAGTCAACAGTTTTGTAGTTCTGGTGATGCTTCTTTTTTGTGAATGGAACCTTTCTGAAGTAACCAATTGTCAGTGTGGTGGCAGGCATATGTTGACCAATTTATAAAGTTTATATGTAGCACAACCCCCGTAGGGGTTGCAGATGTCTGGGTTCCCTACTGCTGTACAGCCAGGCACACCACAGCTTCAGGTTTCATCCAGACACAGTGAACAGTCCTTGAGCTTTGTTTTTATGTTTTTGTTGGGGGGTAATAACTTGGATGGGGATAGGAATTATGGGATGCCCAACTTGACAGTAACAACACAAGAGACAACCTCGTCCATATTTACAGCTCTTCTTTACTCTGTATAACTCCAATTGATTCCTCTTCCTTGGTCTGTACAGCTCTGATTGATCCCTCTTTAGTAGCTAACAGTCTCTGTTAGATAAGCAACATCCCCTTACAGGCTAGAAACTCTCAGTCCCTTTAGAACAGGGGTCTCAAACTGGCCACCCTCCCATCCCTCTGCCTGTGGGAGTCATGCTTGTATCTGTCAGCCTTGCAATGCATCATGGGACTTGTAGTTTCTCAACAGATGGGGGGCCGTCAGTTTGAGACCCCTGCTTTAGAAAGTAGCACAATGTGTTGTCAGCTGCATCTTGGAGTACCTCTAACTGGGACACTGGTCCCAGCCCTACCACTGCAGGAAATGCTAGCCCACCTGGCTACTTCTCCACCAGCTCACCTGGCTGCTTCTTCACCAGCCCACCTGGCTGCTTCTTCACCAGTCTACCCACCAGGTAGACCAGGGCCCAGTCACAAGTGCGACCTTTACGACCCTGGTAGTTCTGCCACTAGTGTCAGCAGTCTTTTATTTTTGTTATTATATTATTTTTTACCATTTTATTTTATTTATTTTTTACAAATTTATTTTTTATTATTTTTTTACAATTTTTTTTTTAGGAGCCCCGGTGGGGGCTTTGGTGAAATTTCAGGGGTCTAAACAGACCTCTGATCTTTCAGCTTTGAGACAGAGAAAGGAGATTGAGAACACAGCCCTCAATCTTCATCTCTGAAGCCTCAACTGCATAGAATGAATGGACAAGAAAAGCTCTGTACAGAGCTTCTTGTTCTTCACAAACTGAAGCACAGTAAACACTGTTTACTATGCCTCAGTTATGAATGAACAGAGACAGTGGTTTGTACACCGACTCTTCATTCAGACAGGGAAGGGGCCAGTACTGTAAATGACACATTTGCTGATCCCTTCCCTGCTCTCCTTCCTGACAGATCCCCTGCAGCACCCGGCAGGAGAGGGGAAGGGGGAACCTGGCGGTGCTGTGGGGGATGAGGTGGGCCAGTGGAGTGCTCAGGAGGTGGATAGGAGGGGTGGCAGTGCAGCATGTACAGGATCTGATCCCCTCTGTTTTCCTGGAGGGGATTGGTTCCTCTATATGCTGCCCTCACCACCCCTCCTATCCAGGTGTACAGGGGGCCTCAAGGGCACCCTGGAGCATGAGGCTGGGTTGAAATTGCGACCCCTGCAACCCCCTGTACGTAGGCCTCTGGCTAGTGGTTATTATTTCCAAAGTCTAGGTTTACTTTTTTATTGGATATTTTACATTCAAACAGCATAGAAAAAACAGCAACATGGCAACAATATCACATTTTCAAGAGCAACAAATGTAGTATAATTCCGGAACATAAAATTGTAGTTATAACAATACAGGCATAAGACAAAAGGTCTAAATTTAATACCAAGAACCATTAACTGGAACCCAAAAATACATGGAAGCGCATATTGCATTCGTAAGTAAGTACTCCAGACAATGCAGAATACCAGTGGTCACAATTAATATCATAGCAACAAAGACAATATAATGAGTATCAAAAGGTGACGACAAGGGGTCCAAGAAAAGAAGAGAGAAAAAAAAGAAGCAAGATGAAAATCGGAAGAAATAAGAATCCAGAAGACACAAGGAGACCTAGGCTGGAGAGGAGGTCGGTGTAGTAGGAGTCCCACGTTTGTACCGCTTATGCAAAAGAGTCATGGAAAAGGGTACATGTATATAGGTCGCCCAAGGCTCCCAGGTCTGGTCACACAGCTTACTTTGATCGTTAATAATCCCTGCAATCTTTTCATGTACCAGAATCCAAGAGATTTTATGTTTCAATCGTAAATGATACTGAGGGTGTCTTCCATACTCCTGCTATAATAATCTTAGCTGCTAGCAGAATAAAGAAAATTGGGCGTTTCAATGGACATGGCCATCCAGGTGGTAAGTCATTAAAGTGATTATAAGGCTTCGTTTTTTGTTATTTTTTAAATAACAAACATGTCATACTTCCACTGTGCATTTCGTTTTGCAGAGAGTGGCCCCGATTATCGATTTGTGGGGTCCCCCGGCGGCGCTGGTAGCTCCTCCCCGCATCGTATAACCCCCTAGGAGAAGTGCTCTCCCAGGGGGCTACCTTGTGGGTGTGCTCCCAAGTCCAGTATTTGCATCCATAGACGCAGAATGCCGGACTCAGCCCCCCCCCCCCCAATGTCATTGGATTTGATTGACAGTAGCGGGAGCCAATGACTGCACTGCTATCAATATATCCAATGAAGAGCCGAGACAACAGGCAGAGGGGAAGAGCGTGTCTCCGCCGTGCGAATCACCTGAATAAAACGGGGGGCTGGGGGGCCGGTCAGTGACAGAAGTTTTTTCACCTTATTGCATAAGATGCATCAAAGTGATTGTAAAGGCTCGTTTTTTTTTGTTTTTTTTAAAATAACAAACATGTCATACTTACCTCCACTGTGAAGCTCGTTTTGCACCGAACCTCATCTTCTGGGCTCCTCCCCGCATCAGATAACCCCCTAGGAGAAGCACTCTCCCGGGGGGTTACCTTGCGGGCACGGTCCCGAGTCCAGCATTTGCGTCCATAGACACAAATGTCGGACTTGCCCCCCGCGCCCCCCCCCCCCCCCCCCCGGCGCTTGCGTCATTGGATTTGATTGACAGCAGCAGGAGCCAATGGCTGTGCTGCTATCAATCAAGAGCCAGGACCCCGTGGAGAGAGGGAGAGCGCGTCTCTGCCAACAGAAATTCGGGGCTCAGGTAAGTAAAACGGGGGGGGGGGGCTGCTGGGCCGGTCACTGTAAGGTGTTTTTTCACCCTAATGCATTAAGGTGAAAAAACACAAGCGTTTACAACCCCTTTAAGGTGAAAAAACATGAGGGTTTACAACCCCTTTAAGTAAAGCTAGATTGGGTTGCTCAATAGTGAGCATTGAAAACACCCTATTCCAGAAGGTCCTGATTTTGGGACACTCCCACCAAATGTGAAGCATGGAGCCTCGCAGATTACAACCCCTAAAGCATCCTGCGGTGGCTGTATTATACATCCTAAATATCAAACCACACCTATAAACAGGTATAAAGTGCACAATAAATTGCTGGCTGCAAACATCAATCACTAACAAAAGTAATATGCATATAGCTACTTGCAGACAGGGGCGTTGGGGAAGTCGGCTTTACCGTCGTTTTTGCGGCCCTTTTCGGCCGCTTGCAGGGCGCTTTTAACCCCCACTAGCGGCCGAAAAAGGGTTAAATCACGATGCATTAAGGTGAAAAAAAAAAGGGTTTACAATCCCTTTAAATAAATCTAAAGGTTTCGGCAAAAAGGGTAATTTTTGATCGCATGGATTTTACCTAGCCACGAGAGATCATACACGGCCCAACTAGAAAGTAGTTGTTCCAGGTGCCTATAAGAAATGAAGGATAATTAACCTCAAATAATGATGAGTACAAAGGGGAAAGATTAATCCCTAAATATGGAAGAGCTACCTCATGCCATTGAAATGGGAAGGATTCCCGTATATCTGAGAGCAGTGAGTCAGGAACATTAATATTCATAGCAGAAGATTTTGTCTTATTCACTCTGAGCCTAGAAATCTTACCAAAGTTACGTAGAGTCTGAAGAATGTTCGGGAGTGAGGTAAGATTACAAATAGTAGTATATCATCTGCAAATAACGCACATTTATGTGTATGGGGACCACATAGTACTCCTTTAATATTTGGGTCATCTCATATCACCACGGGCACAGTTTTCATCGCAATGGTGGAGAGCAGTGGGGATAGCGGGCACCCTTGTCGCGTACTGTGTTCAATAGTGATGGGATCAGAATGGTATCTCAACAATTTAACCCTAGCTTGTGGGCGAGAGTAGAGTGATGCCAGGACATGTAACAAGAGAAGATCAAAGCCCCAGGTCTCTAAGACCTGGATATTTTAATGAAATGTTAATTAATATACAATAAATAGAGAAGAGGAAAAGGAGGATGACAAAATGTAGCAATCAGATATCAGAGAGTAAATATTGCCAATATATTCTATTATATTCCACTGTCAAGACTGTAGAATGACAAGCAGTAAAACAAAATATATAAGGAAACAATGAAAAATAAATATAGACTGCTAGTTGACATAAGACCCGCATCACAGACATGACATTCTTCTAAAGTAATTGAACGAGGAAAAAGTAACCATGAGATCAGGTGTAACTGGTCCATCCATGCTCAAATTACATAATATGTAATACATTGAAAACAATTAAACATGTTTTACAACAGAGGTAATGGCAGCATACATTTCACCCTTTGCTGGGTAGAAGGAGGACAAGCCAGTGAAATAAAAAAATAAAAATAAAACTAGATGGGCCAAAGAGAGAATGATCCCAGGATGTCCACATTTTATGGAATAACTCCATGGCATCTTGCAGTTTCTTTTTGAGGTATTCCTTCTGTCTTATGTCTGTTATGGTATCAATTAGTTGAAGTTAAGTCTAGGTTCACATCTATGCGTTTTTATGCCTTTTTGCATGCAGTTTTCATGCATTTTGCGTTTTACGCATTTTTTTTCCTCTTTACACTGTATATAGCTGTATATAAAGCCGGCTGCTGCGTCCTTAACAACCGATGAGTCATCAGCTGGATTCTCCGCTGACAGCTGAATGTCAATAAAATTGGAGGCAAAAAAACAATTGTGAACAAAAAAAAAAGCGTAGCCCCCCCCCCAGGTCCAGACCAGGCCCTTCATGTCTGGTATGGATTTGGAGGGGACACCCCCACGGTAAACTTTTTTTTTTAAATGGAGTGGGGTCTGCCCCAAAATCCATACAAGACAAGCGAGTACCCCCCTTCCTGAACCATACCAGGCCGCATGACCTCATCATGGGGGGTGCTTTGGTGACGTCACAAGGGTGGGATCTCTGCGTGACATGACCAGATGGCCACGCCCCATGGCTATATAAGAAATGGCAGACAGCGGGAGCGGACACAATGGAGGCAGCTAGCATCGAAGAAAGACTGTGTTTTTAATTTTTAGCGGGCGGCGGCAGATGACAAAGACATCTAGAGATAGAGAAGAAACACCGGAGGGACAAGACAGCAGAGACAGAAGAAACCATCAGAGAGAAGAATGGTAGAAGAAACACTGAAGGGAGAAGACCAGAGGAAGAAGGCACGTTTTTTAATAAAGGACTTGTCAAAAACTGTATCTTGTGTTTTGTAATGCTACACTTCTTTTTTTTTTTGGTAAATGGCTCATTCACATAGGGGAGGGGGGCGGGATTTCGGGGTCCCCTTGTTAAAGGGGGCTTCCAGATTCCTTTAAGCCTCTGCCCGCAGACCCCTACAACCACCGGCCAGGGTTGTTGGGAAGTGACCCATTTTCCTATTAACATGGGGACAAGGTGCTTTGGGGTGGGGGCATGCGGCCTGGTATGGTTCAGGAAGGGGGTGGTGCTCACTCGTCCCCTCCCTTTCCTGAACTGCCGGGCTGCATGCTCGAATAACAGTCTGGTATGGATTTTGGGGGGACTCTACACCATTTTTTTTAACCAATTCCTGCCCGGCCTATAGCAGAATGACGGCCAGTCAGTGGTTCTGTTATCCTATAATGTCTTTCAGGATAACATGCCGGTGCGCGCCCACGAGGGCACACAGCGCGACGATCGGTGGTGCTGTGTGTCACTCTGACACACCGCATCTCCAATCGTGGTAAGGAGCCTCTGACGGAGGCTGCTTACCTTGTGTTCAGCTATGACCAATCACAGCTGATTACAGCATGAATCAGGAAGTGCCGGTAAATGGCTTTCCTCGGTTCGCACTGACAGGGAGAGCCGATTGGCGGCTCTCCCTGTCTGAAGGGGGGGCCTGCGCTGATAATCAGCACATTGATTATCAGCGCAGCCCCCGTGAGAGGTGCCTATCAGCTGCCAATCAGTGCCTATCAGCTGCCAGTCTGTGCCCCATCAGTAACACCTGTCAGTGCCCATCAATGTGCCAATCAGTGCCCCATCATTAATGCCTGTCAGTGCCCTTCAGATGCCAATCAGTAATGCTTGTCAGTAGCTCCTCATCAGTGCTGCCTATCCAGTGTCATTTATCAGTGCCCATCAGTGCCACCTATTAGTGCCCATTAGTGCCGCCTATCAGTGCCCATCATTGCTGCCTATAAATGTTGCCCATCGGTGCCCATTAGTGCTGCATATCAGTGCCACCTATCAGTGCCCATCAATTCTACATATGAGTGTCTCCTCATCAGTGCCACCTCATCAGTGCCGCCTCATCAGTGCCCCTTAGTGCAGCCTCATCAGTGCCTGACAAAATTTTAACAGAAACAAAGAAAAACGTATTTTTTTCAAAAATTTCGGTCTTTCTTAGTTTGTTTAGCAAAAAATAAAAATCCCATTATCATTTTCTACCACCAAAACAAAGCTCTATTTGTGGGAAGAAAATAAAAAAAATTCAGTTTGGGTACAATGTTGTATGACAGCACAATTGTCATTCAAAGTGCGACAGCACTGAAAGCTGAAAATTGTCCTGGACAGGAAGAGGGGAAAGTGCCCTGTATTGAAGTGGTTATTCTTGGCATGGGGGTGTCCCCTCCAAATCTATACCAGACATGAAGGGCCTGGTATGGACCTGGGGGGAACCCCCACACCTTTTTTTGTTTACTATTTTTTTTGCCTGCAATTCTTTTTTTTTTTACATTCAGCTGTCAGTGGGGAACCCCGCTGACGACTCATCGGTTGTTAAGGACACGACAGCCGGCTTCCCGGCCTGCTCCTTAGCAACCAGCTATATACAATGTTTAAACGGGAAAAATACGAACCGCAAAACACATCAAAAATCACATCACAAACACAACCCATGCGTTTCTAATGTGATTCCATTGAAGCCTTTTACACGCAAAAAATGGGAAAAAAAGTTCCTGACCCTCTCCAAAAAAGCACTGGCTGCAAAACGCATAGATGTGAACGTGCACCATAGCAAACTGCAAAATGCACTAAAAAACGTGAACCTAGGGTTAAAGAGGTTTTTGATGGTTCTTCAATATAGTGCAATAAGTCTTCTAGTAGCCTTTAATATATGGGTGGTTAGCCTGTTGGAGTAGGTAGAAATAGCAGAGTGTGGTAGGCAAAGAAGGCAATGGATGGGATCCAATGGTGATGTGGTATTGAATAGTTGATCTAATAGCTGCACAATTTTATGCCAGAAGGGCTGTATATAGCAGCATTGATCTAGATTCACTTTAAACTGGCCATAGATCTCAGGTCATAGTAGGATATGGAAGCATGATTCAACCAATCAGAAAAGATCTTTCTGGACTCTGACAGACATAAATAATGTTCAAGTCACTCAAGTTATTATGCTTGTATCCATGGCGGAGGGTTGTGCTAAAGGAAGGTGACCCCCAACATCATCTTATCTGGGAGGAATAGTAATGCTTGGACAAAGTCTTCAAACCAGTCCAGATGAATTGCCTAAAATTGTTGGCCACCAACATTACTCACTCACCGTATAGTACTTTATGTCTGTTTAGTGAACAAACATAACTGGAGTTTTACCTTGGGCCATTTTTATGATGTTTACACAGCACAGCATTCTGCAGTATGAGTTCCTCATACCTACCCTGTTTCCCCGAAAATAAGACCTAGCGTGATTGTCGGTGATGGCTGCAATATAAGCCCTACCCCCCAAATAAGCCCTAGTTAAAGTCCTTGTAGGTCTTCTTTTCAGGGTAGGGCTTATTTTTGGGTAAACAGGGTAGGGCTTATTTGGGGGGTAGGGCTTATATTGCAGCCATCACTGACAATCACGCTAGGTCTTATTTTCGGGGAAACAGGGTATTACACTGGAATTGTTTTTTTCTGCAGATAATATCCTCTTTCGCTATCGCTGCAATGTGACATGTTACAATACCTTTACACACTATTCGGATGAATCAGTCTCATAAGAATTTTAGGGCTTTAGGCTGTTTCTTAAAAACTGAAAAAACCAAGACAAAAACCAGGAACTGACATTGTTGACTTTCTTCTTAGAATGATAGGCAAAACTGTTTTTTCATTGTGGATCGTTTGAAGGAGAGTTATAACCCCTGTCAGGTTTACTACCTAAGATGAGACATGACTAGGTAACCTCAGCACCACATCTCTAATGACAAATAGAGAAGTAACATGAAACAAATGTGGCACTTTCAACCTCCAATCAACAGACACCTTCAGCATCATACCCATTCCATCATTACACGTGTATACTCACTTGTGAATATCTAGATCTCAAAAGCCATAATTTCCCCATATGGATTATTCATGAAATCAAGAGAGAATACAAGGAAAACATTGGATAATTCTGTTTAACCATTTCCCGACCACGCTATAGCCGAATGATGGCTACAGCGCTGCCAGCCAGTTCTGGGAGGGCGTCAAAGGATGTCCTCCCATGATCGTGCCCACCCAACGCCTGCTGCGGTGCAGGGACAGCGCGCCTGTGATCACAGATTGAGGTAAAGAGCCAATCAGCGGCTCTTTACCACAATATCAACTGTGTCCAATCACAAAAACAGTAACCGGTTATCGTTATTCTTTTCCTCACGCTGACAGCATGAGGAGAGGAGAGCCGATAACCGGCTTGTGTGAAAGGGACATCTACACTGATAATAAGGGCACTGATTATTAAGATGAGACATGACTAGGTAACCTCAGCACCACATCTCTAATGACAAATAGAGAAGTAACATGAAACAAATGTGGCACTTTCAACCTCCGATCAACAGACACCTTCAGCATCATACCCATTCCATCATTACACGTGTATACTCATTTGTGAATATCTAGATCTCAAAAGCCATAATTTCCCCATATGGATTATTCATGAAATCAAGAGAGAATACAAGGAAAACATTGGATAATTCTGTTTAACCATTTCCCGACCACGCTATAGCCGAATGATGGCTACAGCGCTACCAGCCAGTTCTGGGAGGGCGTCAAAGGATGTCCTCCCATGATCGCGCCCACCCAACACCTGCTGCGGTGCAGGGACAGCGCGTCTGTGATCACAGATTGAGGTAAAGAGCCAATCAGCGGCTCTTTACCACAATATCAGCTGTGTCCAATCACAAAAACAGTAACCGGTTATCGTTATTCTTTTCCTCACGCTGACAGCATGAGGAGAGGAGAGCCGATAACCGGCTTGTGTGAAAGGGACATCTACACTGATAATAAGGGCACTGATTAGCAGTGTCCTCATTATCAGTGCAATCCCAACAGTGCTCACCAGTGCTGCCAATCAGTGCCTCCTCTTCAGTGTCACCTACCAGTGCTCATCAATGCCACCTATCAGTGCATCCTCATCAGTGCCTCCTCATCAGTGACCATCAGTATAGCCTATCAGTGACCATCAGTGCCATGTATCAGTGCAGCCTTACCAGTGCCTCCTCATCGGTGCTTATCAGTGCCGCCTATCAATGCCCAGTGTCACCTGTCAGTGCTGCCTATCAGTGCCACCTATTAGTGCCCATCAGTGCCACCTATCAGTGCAGCCTCATCAGTGCCTCCTCATCAGTGACCATCAATACAGCCTATCAATGCCCATCAGTGCCACCTATCAGTGCAGCCTTACCAGTGCCTTCTCATCATGCTTATTAGTGCCGCCTATCAATGCCCATCAATGTCACCTGTCAGTGTTGCCTATCAATGCCACCTATCAGTCAGTGCCCATCAGTGCCACCTATCAGTGCCCATCAGAGCCACCTATTAGTGCAGCCTCATCAGTGCATCCTCATCAGTGATTATCAGTACAGCCTATCAGTGCCCATTAGTGCCACCCATCAGTGCAGCCTTATCAGTGTCTCCTCATCAGTGCTGCCTATCAATGCCCATCAGTGCCACCTAGCAGTGCCCATCAGGGCCGCCTATCAGTGCCCATCATAGAAAACTATGAAACCTTTTTTTTTCTTTGTTCATTTAATTAGCAAAAAATAAAAACCCAGTGGTGATTAACTCCTTTCCATCCATGCTATAGCCCAATGAAGGCTACAGTCCTTCGGACTTTAGTGTGATCGTGTGTAGGCAAGTCCGTTCGTTCAAAAGCTCATCGGAAGTCCGTCAAAAGTCTGTCGGAAAGTCCGTCAGTCCAGCCCGGTCGAAAAGTCCACACGTGTGTACGTGGCCTTAGACTAATGCGTGGTTCCCTCCGCCCAGTCTGTCTGGATAATTAAAATCCCCCATTATGATAACACCTCCCATCCTTGCTGCTAATCCAACTTGTGATAGGAGATCCTATAGCATACTCCCAGTAATATTTTCCCCTTAGCTTCATCCCTTCTACCCATAAGGATTCCACCTCCTCCCTAGCTCCTTTAGTGATGTCATCTCTCACATTCACTTGTACATTATTCTTGATATATAGACATACCCCTCCCCCTTTTTTACCCTCTTTATCCCTGCGATAAAGGGTATACCCTTAAATGGTTGCCAGCCAATCATGAGAGCTGTTGAACCAGGGCTCTGAAATTCCCACAAAATCCAAATCCTCCTCGTACAACAGTATCTCTAGTTCACCCATCTTGTCCACCAGGCTCCTGGCATTGGTGAACATTCCACGTAGTTTAGACCGGTTGCATACTATCTCTTATTGGGTGTTCCGAGATTGCAACTAGGACTTGTTACTATACTTTCCTTGGGTTTATGTGCTTTAGTCAACCTACCACTAATGCCCCCAATACTACCCTATGGAATATGTTCCATGCTGACTATCTCTACCTCTGGGCCCTCCCCCCGTCGCCTAGTTTAAAAACCCCTCTAACTTTTTGGCCATCTTCATTCCCAGCAGATCTGCATCCTCCTCATTTAGTAGAGTCTGTCCCTTCTATAGAGCTGGTGACCGACTGAGAAGTCGGCCCAGTCCTCCAGGAACCCAAAACCCTCCTTACTACACCAGCTCCTCAGCCACTTGTTTACTTCCCTAATCTCCCTCTGCCTTTCTGGTGTGGCTCGAGGTACCGGTAGTATTCCTGAGAATACTACCTTGGAGGTTCTTTTTCTTTTCCTCAATTTAGCTCCCAAGTCCCTAAAATCATTCTTTAGGACACTCCATCTGCCTCTGACTTTGTCATTGGTGCCAACGTGCACCATGACAGCCAGGTCTTCCCCAGCCCCTTCCAGTAATCTGTCCATCAGATACATGATGTGCCGAACCCGAGCGCCTGGTAGACAACATACAGTTCGGCGCTTCAGGTCTTTGTTACAGATTGCCCTCTCTGTCCTTCTAAGAATTGAGTCCCCTACCACCAGAATCTGTCTTTCCTTTCCCTTCCCCCCTAGTCTCACTGGAGGAGTTCTTCCCCCGGCAGCTTGGAGAGTTCCTCAGCTCCAGCAGTTCTGGTCCCTGACTGGTTTCACCAATGTCACTCAAAGGAGCTTACTTATTGGGATGCTCCAGTCCTGGATCGGCCTCCCTGGCACTTCCCCCTCTACCCTTCCTGACTGTCACCCATCTACTCTTCCTAGTGCCTGCACCTCATTGTCTCTACCCGCCTCTGTGCTGGCCCCTGCCATGTACGTTCCTGACTCTCCTTTAGTATGGAGGGTCTTCTCAGTAGTGACAGTGGGCTTCCAGGGAAACAATGTGCTTACATTTTGCACAGCAGTATTCGCCCTCAATCGGATTATCAAGGCACGCATACATGCCGCAATCTTACCTACTAATTTAATGAAGATTGGGGGTTATACCCTGTACAAATTACATAACAACTAGCTTCCTGACACTAATACTCAACAAGACATTACACAGGTACTCAACAAGACAATACACAGGTACTTGCAGACCCATGTGCACTCGCAGGCTCACGTGCACTCGCAGGCCCTCGTGCACACACACAATACACAAGTACTAACGATTCACACACACAACACTCAGGTATTCACAATACACAGGTACTACCTGACACTAATACTCAATACAGCCCACGTGCACTCGCAGCACTCATGTACTTACAATACACAGGTACACACTCACCCTACACAGGTACTTGACCCCTGTTATAACCTCTTGTTTTAAACTCTGGTTTTTAACTCACCACTTAGTCCAGTTCCACTAACTCTGGTTTTTACCTCACCACTTCAGTCCAGTTCCACTTGGTCTAGGTTTCAGCAAGCTCAAAGATGAGCAGGCCCACAATGAGTACTACAGAAAGTTAAATGGGCTTCAAGCATCATGACCAATTAACCACTCCCCTTAATTAGTAGGCTGAAGGAAGCAAAGAAAAAAAAGGCTGTTTAAAAAGTGACAGAAAAAGGTGTTAAAAAGCTGCAAGGAAAAGCCCCAAAAAGAACCTAAAAATGCAACACAGCAATCACCAGTAGGGATGAGCCGAACACCCCCCTGTTCGGTTCGCACCAGAACATGCGAACAGGAAAAAAGTTCGCTCGAACACGCGAACACCGTTAAAGTCTATGGGACACGAACATGAATAATCAAAAGTGCTAATTTTAAAGGTTTATATGCAAGTTATTGTCATAAAAAGTGTTTGGGGACCTGGGTCCTGCCCCAGGGGACATGGATCAATGCAAAAAAAAGTTTTAAAAACGGCCGTTTTTTCAGGAGCAGTGATTTTAATAATGCTTAAAGTCAAACAATAAAAGTGTAATATCCCTTTAAATTTCGTACCTGGGGGGTGTCTATAGTATGCCTGTAAAGGGGCGCATGTTTCCCGTGTTTAGAACAGTCTGACAGCAAAATGACATTTCGAAGGAAAAAAAGCCATTTAAAACTACCCGCGGCTATTGCATTGCCGACAATACACATAGAAGTTCATTGATAAAAACGGCATGGGAATTCCTCACAGGGAAACCCCGAACCAAAATTAAAAAAAAAAAAAATGAAGTGGGAGTCCCCCTAAATTCCATACCAGGCCCTTCAGGTCTGGTATGGATATTAAGGGGAACCCCGGCCAAAATTTAAAAAAAAATGACGTGGGGTTCCCCCTAAATTCCATACCAGACCCTTCAGGTCTGGTATGGATTTTAAGGGGAACCCCGCGCCAAAAAAAAAAAAAACAACGGCGTGGGGTTCCCCCAAAAATCCATACCAGACCCTTATCCGAGCACGCAACCTGGCAGGCCGCAGGAAAAGAGGGGGGGACGAGAGTGCGGCCCCCCCCTCCTGAACCGTACCAGGCCACATGCCCTCAACATTGGGAGAGTGCTTTGGGGTAGCCCCCCAAAACACCTTGTCCCCATGTTGATGAGGACAAGGGCCTCATCCCCACAACCGTGGCCGGTGGTTGTGGGGGTCTGCGGGCGGGGGGCTTATCGGAATCTGGAAGCCCCCTTTAACAACAGGACCCCCAGATCCCGGCCCCCACCCCTGTGTGAAATGGTAAGGGGGTACTTACCCCTACCATTTCACTAAAAAAGTGTCAAAATAGTTAAAAATGACAAGAGACAGTTTTTGACAATTCCTTTATTTAAATGCTTCTTCTATCTTCCTTCATCTTCTTCTTCTTCTGGTTCTTCTGGCTCTTCTGGTTCTTCCTCCGGCTTTCTCGTCCAGCATCTCCTCCGCGGCGTCTTCTATCTTCTTCTCCTCGGGCCGCTCTGCACCCATGGCATTGGGGGGAGGCTCCCGCTCTTCTCTTCATCTTCTTCTTCATCCTCTTCTCTTCTTCCTTCTTCTCTTCTTCTCTTCTTCTCTTCTTCTGCGGGCCGCTCCGCATCCATGCATGGAGGGAGGCTCCCGCTGTGTGACGGCGTCTCCTTATCTGACGGTTCTTAAATAATGGGGGGCGGGGCCACCTGGTGACCCCGCCCTGCTCTGACGCACGGTGACTTGACGGGACTTCCCTGTGACATCACGGGGAATGCCACAGGGAAGTCCCGTCATGTCCCGTGCGTCAGAGGGGGCGGGGTCACCGGGTGGCCCCGCCCCCCATTATTTAAGAACCGTCAGATGAGGAGACGCCGTCACACAGCGGGAGCCTCCCTCCATGCATGGATGCGGAGCGGCCCGGAGAAGAAGAGAAGAAGAGAAGAAGAGAAGAAGGAAGAAGAGAAGAGGATGAAGAAGAAGATGAAGAGAAGAGCGGGAGCCTCCCCCCAATGCCATGGGTGCGGAGCGGCCCGAGGAGAAGAAGATAGAAGACGCCGCGGAGGAGATGCTGGACGAGAACGCCGGAGGAAGAACCAGAAGAGCCAGAAGAACCAGAAGAAGAAGAAGATGAAGGAAGAAAGAAGAAGCATTTAAATAAAGGAATTGTCAAAAACTGTCTCTTGTCATTTTTAACTATTTTGACACTTTTTTAGTGAAATGGTAGGGGTAAGTACCCCCTTACCATTTCACACAGGGGGGGGGGGTGGGATCTGGGGGTCCCCTTGTTAAAGGGGGCTTCCAGATTCCGATAAGCCCCCCGCCCGCAGACCCCCACAACCACCGGCCACGGTTGTGGGGATGAGGCCCTTGTCCTCATCAACATGGGGACAAGGTGTTTTGGGGGGCTACCCCAAAGCACCCTCCCAATGTTGAGGGCATGTGGCCTGGTACGGTTCAGGAGGGGGGGGGCCGCACTCTCGTCCCCCCTTCTTTTCCTGCGGCCTGCCAGGTTGCGTGCTCGGATAAGGGTCTGGTATGGATTTTTGGGGGGACCCCATGCCGTTTTTTTTTTTTTTTGGCGCGGGGTTCCCCTTAAAATCCATACCAGACCTGAAGGGTCTGGTGTGGAATTTAGGGGGAACCCCACGTCATTTTTTTTTTTTTATTTTGGCCGGGGTTCCCCTTAATATCCATACCAGACCTGAAGGGCCTGGTATGGAATTTAGGGGGACTCCCACTTCATTTTTTTTTTTTTTTAATTTTGGTTCGGGGTTTCCCTGTGGGGAATTCCCATGCCGTTTTTATCAATGAACTTCTATGTGTGTTGACGGCAATGCAATAGCCGCGGGTAGTTTTAAATGAGTTTTTTCCTTCGAAATGTCATTTTGCTGTCAGGCTGTTCTAAACACGGGAAACATGCGCCCCTTTACAGGCATACTATAGACACCCCCCAGGTACGAAATTTAAAGGGATATTACACTTTTATTGTTTGATTTTAAGCATTATTAAAATCACTGCTCCTGAAAAAACGGCCTTTTTTAAAACTTTTTTTTGCATTGATCCATGTCCCCTGGGGCAGGACCCAGGTCCCCAAACACTTTTTATGACAATAACTTGCATATAAACCTTTAAAATTAGCACTTTTGATTTCTCCCATAGACTTTTAAAGGGTGTTCCGCGGCATTCGAATTTGCCGCGAACACCCCAAATTGTTCGGTGTTCGGCGAACTTGCGAACAGCCAATGTTCGAGTCGAACATGAGTTCGACTCGAACTCGAAGCTCATCCCTAATCACCAGCAGTCAAAAGCAAAACTTGTTCACACTCTCCACTCAAGGTCCCCACTGTTTAGCTTCCAACCAGCACTCTGGCCATACTACATATGACATTTGTTCTAATGCCCTGTACACACGGTTGGACTTTCCAACAGAATATGTGCGATCGGAGCTTGTTGTCAGAAATTCCGACCGCGTGTGGGCTCCATCGGACTTTTTCCATCGGAATTTACAACGCACAAAGTTTGAGAGCAGACTATAAAATTTTCCGACAACAAAATCCGTTTGCGTAAATTCCGATCGTGTTTGGACAATTCCAACGTATAAAGTGCCACGCATGCTCAGAATAAATTAAGAGACGAAAGCTATTGGCTACTGCCGCGTTTATAGACCCGACGTACGTGTTTTACGTCACCGCCTTCAGAACGATCGGATTTTCCGACAAGTTTGTGCACCCGTGTGTATGCAAAACAAGTTTCAGTCAACATCCGTAGGAATAAATCCAAAGATTTTGTTGTCGGAACGTCCGATCAATGTCCGATCGTGTGTACAGGGCATATCAGGGGATTAGAGTTTCGACCATAATGCTATGCATGTACATTGTATTATGTTTGGAGTGATTGGGAGGTTTGTAGCAAATGATGTATATGCTTGTATATACACAAAAAAGTCTCCAAAAACCGAACGAAAACTAAACGACTGGAGAAAATAGATACAGTGCTTTGAAAAAGTATTCATACCCGTTGGCATTTTCCACATTTTGTCATGTTACAACGAAAAACGTAAATGTATTTTATTGGGATTTTATGTGAAATACCAACACAAAGTGGCACATAATTGTGAAGTGGAAGGAAAATGATAAATGGTTTTCATAATTCTTTACAAATAAATATATGAAAAGTGTGACGTGCATTTGTATTCAGCCCCCCTGAGTCAATACTTTGTAGAACCACCTTTCACTGCAATTACAGCTGCAAGTCTTTTCGCCCTTGTTCACACTGACTGTGGGAATGAAATCGTGCAAGTTCAGCTGAACTCACACAATTTCATTCCCACATGTCAGTCCGACTTCCAGGGCGATTTCAGGGACATCTGTGTGGGTTTATGCACAATTGAAATCGTCAATGGAATCTCCGTCCCCCTCTCAAGTCTTTTGCAGACTCTAACAGGTTTTTTTCGAAGATTGCCCTGTATTTGGCTCGATCCATCTTCCCATCAACTCTGACCAGCTTCCCTGCCCTGCTGAAGAAAAGCATCCCCACAACATGATGCTGCCACCACCATGTTTCACGGTGGGGATGGTGTGTTCAGGGTGATGTGCAGTATTATGCCACGTACACGTGGTTGGATTTTCCGACGGGAAATGTTCGATGTGAGCTTGTTGTCGGAAAGTCCGGTCGTGTGTATGCTCCATCGAACATTTGCCATCGGGATTTCTGCCCACAAATGTTTGAGAGCGCAGCCAACTTCACTTTGTTGTCGGAAAGTCCGATCGTGTGTACACAAGTCCTCGCACCAAAGTTCACGCATGCTCGGAATCAAGTACGAGCCAGAAGCGCTCGTACTGGAGATAGCACATTCGTCACGCTGCAAATTTTTAAATCTTTCAATGCAGCGCATTCTCTTCTTCTTTATAGAATGCTAGAATAATGAAGTTGCTTTGCTGCTGATATTCACATAGAGTTCTGACAAACGGATTTTTTATTATTTCTCGTGATCTCCTGAATAATCTTTGTTTTTGTTGTTTTTTTTCTCAGGATCTCCAGAATATATATATTTTTTTTTTCTAGTGATCTCCTTTTTTTTTTTTTTTCTTCTTGATCTCCAGAATATTTTTTTTTAATCTTCTATAGATCTCCAGAATAATCTTTTTTTTTTATATATTTATAGTGATCTCCCTAATATTTTTTTGTGGTTTTGTGTGTCAAGTTACCACAACACCATTATTATCTCGTATTTTTTAACCTCAAAGAGATACAACTATGTTGGTGTCCCTTGTTAATTTGATATTGTATTTTTGAAATGTACCTGCCTACTCACAAACAAATTGTCTTTTTTGAAGTAAAACACATAGCCAAGTATTTGTCAAAACAAAAATTAAAAATTTAATAGGGGTCATAACAAAACAAAGAGGAAGGCAACGATGGAGAAACAGTTGGAATTGGTGAAGCCTTTATACCCCAGGGCAGACATCAATTATTTGACAGGCAAAATTGGTAACCTGAGGAGTCCATTTAATAGGGAGCACAATCCGGTCCAGGACTCTGAGAGATCGGGAGCAGCAGCAGATGACATATATGTCCCGAGGCTCTGGTCTTACAACAGCCTGCGTCTTTTGCCAGACCACACCAAACCCAGGCCATCACTCTCAACACTTCCTTCCACACTTCCTTCCAGGCTGCTGTGGTGGGTTGGGTGGCTGTGGTGGTGGTGGTGTTGCTGGACACACAGCTCCACAGAACAGCTGTATTTATACTGAGATTAAATTACACACAGGTGGACTCTATTTACTAATTAGGTGACTTCTGAAGGCAATTGGTTCCACTAGATTGTAGTTAGGGGTATCCGAATAAAGGGGGCTGAATACAAATGCACACCACACTTTTCAGAAATGTATTTGTAAAAAATTTGGAAAACCATTTATCTTTTTCTTTCCACTTCACAATTATGTGCCACTTTATGTTGGTCATAAAATCCCAATAAAATACATTTATGCTTTTGGTTGTAACATGACAAAATGTGGAAAATTTCATTGGGTATGAATACCTTTTCAAGGCACTGTATATTTCACTACATGGTAGGGATTTACTAAAAGCACGTAGACTGAGGATTTTGCAACTGCAGTTACTCCAGAGCTTAGCAAATGAGGGGGAACTCATATGCAAGCAAAAAAGCATGTTTTTTATTTTTCTTAAAGAGGAACTGCAGTCTGCTCACATAATTTGTAATAAAAACATCTTTGCCATTCTGACACTTACCTCCAACCACTTTGCATATTATTTTATATACTGTGAATCTACAGTGCCTTGCAAAAGTATTCACTCCCCTTTTTACCTATTTTGTTACATTACAGCCTTAAGTTCAATGTTTTTTTAATCTGAATTATATGTGATGGATCAGAACACAATAGTCTAAGTCGGTGAAGTAAAATTAGAAAAATACATACATAAAACTATTTTTCAGAAATAAAAAACTGATAATTGGCATGTGTGTATGTATTCATCCCCTTTGTTATGAAGCCCATAAAAAGCTCTGGTGCAACCGATTACCTTCAGAAGTCACATAATTAGTGAAATGATGTCCACCTGTGTGCAATCTAAGTGTCACGTGATCTGTCATTACATATACACACCTTTTTGAAAGGTCCTAGAGGCTGCAACACCTAAGCAAGAGGCACCACTAACCAAACACTGCCATGAAGACCAAGGAACTCTCCAAACAAGTAAGGGACAATGTTGCTGAGAAGTACAAGTCAGGGTTAGGTTATAAAAAAATATCCAAATCTTTGATGATCCCTAGGAGCACCATCAAATCTTTCATAACCAAATGGAAAGAACATGGCACAACAGCAAACCTGCCAAGAGACAGTCGCACACCAAAACTCACCAACCGGGCAAGGAGGACATTAATCAGAGAGGCAGTACAGAGACCTAAGGTAACCCTGGATGGTCTACAGATACAGATGAAACTTCTAATGGGCAAAGTGACTGTGCACTTCTTCTAGGAGCGCCATATATACTGTGTACTTGTACACTCTGGATTTTTTATTCTCTTTGCGTGTGATTGGATATTCTCTGGGGACGACCCACAATTTGGGATTTTCTTTAACTTTTACTTTAAATGGTAATGGTAAACAGGACCAATAGAGAGGGTGAATCTCCATAATGGTGGCACAGACAACAATGCAAACCTGAAAGGAGATCTAATCCACCTCCACTTTATCCAAAACTAAAAAAAAAAGTTTTTCCTTTTAGTTGTACTTTAAGTAAATCAACCCCAATGATTTCCATATTTAGGTTTCTATGCATTACTGTTGAGAGAACTGATCTAAAAAGGCAGAGACTACTCATACTCATACTATATATATATATACTACATACTTATATTATATTTTTACATTCTTTAAATACCACAGACTTGGACCACTACTTAATTACCATATGCATTTAATTGTTTATTTCCTTCTGTGACTTGACTTTAACCCCTTTTCACGCAGCATTTACTGACAGTTGTGTGGCCTTTCCTTTTTGACCCCTCCTACTTCTCATAAGCCCCACCCCTTATATAATCCACCCACTCCGTCCCCTGTATTCCACTTGCTTCCACCCATAGTGTCAGGAGTATACAGCTCAGCATCACAGCACAGAGTATACAGCCCCAACATTACAGATCAGGGTATATAGCGCAGCATCACAGGACAGAGTATACAGCCCCAGCATCATAGATCAGGGTATAGAGCTCCACATCACAGATCAGAGTATAAAGCTCAGCCTCACAGATCAGGGTATATAGCTCAGCCTCACAGATCAGGGTATATAGCTCAGCCTCACAGACCAGGGTATACAGCTTAGCCCCACAGATCAGGGTATACAGCTCCATATTACAGATCGGGGTATATAGCTGCACATCACAGATCAGGGTATGCAGCTCAGTCTCAGGGTATACAGCTCAGCCTCAGAGTATAAAGTTTTAGCCTCAGGGTATACAGCTCAGCCTCAGGGTATACAGCGCAGCCTCAGGGTATATATATTTAGGGAAAATGTGTCTAGACACTTGCATACTGCATGAGATGTGGTTCGTGAATGAAGCCCACTGTCTCTTTAACTTAATTAGGGTAACGCATTGCTGCATAACATAGACTGTAAGACTTTTTAACAACAGAGAGTCAAGCTGAAAATCTTTAGTAAAACAGCACAGAACAGTTATTTGTGATTATACTCATGATCAGTCTACAAGTCCAGGATAGCTCTGGTAGCACAGGTGAACAGCTGGAGGGATCCATGGATGAAGCACCATCCCACTGAAACTGGTGTACTTTGGTAGATATCTGGGAGGGGCTTCTCACAGTAGCTAGGTCTTCTGGAGAATCTACATGCTATTAGTCTTTGGGACACCGGTTCTGGTAGAGGAGGGTCCATCTACCTATGTCTCATCAGGGGTGGCCTCTCTGAACTGATGAGTGAGGGAAGATAATGTTGCCAAATAAAAGTCTAGTGTCCCTCAAATGAAATGGAAGCCTGCCTAGGAATGCCCACTCCTCCTGACTAACATTCACTCATCAAGATAAGGCAAAAGAGAGACAGCTGGGAGATATGCAAGAGCAATTGATGTAATGAATGTATTCTATGCAGCAACATGCAGCAAACACCAACTGACAGATGGTGTAAAAATGGGAAGGACATCAAATATTCAGGAAGCTTTCACACAACCAGGACATTGCATATGTACATATCAGTAGTATAAACAAAATATAAAAATGCATTGGGACTTCTCTAAATTCACAACTAAGATAAGATAAGTAAGATAGTTAAGCACTTACAAAAATTCAATGTGACTCACCGATATTACACGGTGTGACCCACATGACCAAAAACATACTTATAAAAAGAAAATGGGGCTGAAAGAAAACACGAAAAGGTAGACACTCAAGGGTCAAACTGTAAGTAGAAACACTGCTTTATTAAACAAATAATCAATTACAAAAAGATAAACCTCCACCAAGACTGTAATTACATTGACAACATTATCAATAGCAAACCATGCTCACAGTGAAGGTAGGCCTCCTTTCAAAAGAGGACAGAAGCAGACCATTGGGATCACAGGGATATACCCCTTATATTCTGTGCAGCTAGGCAGGGCCGGGACAAGGGGTGGACAGGAGGGATGGCTGCCCTGGGCGTAATGGTTTACTGTAGTGTTGGGGCATCTTCCTTATCTTATAAGGCTGACAGCGGCATGGATTTTGACAAGTGAGTGACTGCTGGGCGTAGAATCCCCCAAGCTTGCACATCATGAACCAGGGGCATCTTTGCCCTGGGCACTAGATGACCTTGTCCAGGCACTGCAGCTCGGGGTCATGCAGAGGGCACACAAACCCCTACTCAAATGCTGCAGGTGATCCCAGTGTGTAGCCCAAAACCTTTGTGGAATACGGGGGCAGGTGGGGACTTCTGTCTGGATGACTAACAACTCTGTCACATGAGGAAAATTAGATGAAGTACATAGTCAGCAATAGTCACTAATAGTACAAGTGCCCTCCAGGCAGTTGAATCCAGGTGAGTATTAGTCCCACTACTATTTTGAAGCTGCAGAATATAGTTGTGTATCCACAATAAGGGTGCCAGGAACCCAGCTATTAGGGCTCACCGTCACGTATGAGAATGCGTATTTGCGGCTGTTGAGGCTTGGGCTCCATGGCTGGTGAGAGCAACTGACTGTGTACACTGTGGAACACTGACCCATGGAGTGCTAGCGCCACCTGCTGATCGGAGAACTGCCTTGGCTTCCTCCAGCTAACTAGGAGAAGATCTGTTATGGACCACTGTGGATTTGATAAGCTGTAATAGCTGGGTTCCGGGCAGCCTTACTGTAAAAGCTTTACTATATTTCTCTAGTGGGATACTCTGCAGCTTCAGAATACCATTGTTTGTGCGTAAGCCCTTAAGTATATACCAGCCACTGCAAGCCAAGCCACACTGTGCTCTACTTTACACTATTAGCAAGACCTGCAAGACAAAGGCAAAATGAGCTAGTATGCATAGCATACTAGCTCATTATGTAATACTCACCTGAGATCGAGGCCCCCGCTGAGGTGTCCGTACACAGCACCAGCTGGCGACACTTACTTACTGTGATTGGCCGGAACCGTGATGACAACACCAGCCATTGCTTGCAACAAATTACTTATCCCCGCCCCCCACTGCCTGCAAAAACTTTGGTGACTGCTGCTATGGGCTCTAGCAACGCCCCTGTCCCACCTCATAGTGTTTAGCAATATGAGGAGGGAGGGGAGTGTCATTTATCACTGTGTATACACCCACATGTGTGACTCTATAGTCACATGGGCTGCACAGTTAAGTAAAAGGAGGAAATGAAGTACTTAGAAGGGAACTGAAACTGAAGCATGCTCAGTAGATGACAACAGCTAGTCCACACAATCTCAGGCTGCAGTGGGAACACAGAGAGACAGAGAGGGACAGCTGAAGGCAGGATCAACCAGGTATTTTTTACTCTACACAAAATAATTGCTTTAGTGGCTTTGTGAGTATGCACACTCTGTTATACAGTATGTAAGGAGAAATTTTCATAGTCTGATTTTAACGACACTTTAAGAGGTTCAGCTGAGGCTCTGGTTATTTGTTTGGGAAATCCTCAGATACATCAGTGTATAGTCATCTTTAGGGTACAGTTTGAATAATACTCACCTCCCCAGTGGCATGTATCTCCTACTTCTCCTCTGTCCAGAGCTGTAGCCTCTGGGAAATTCTTCTGGGAGCAGTGGCAGGTGCTCATACGGATCGCAGGGATGTCGCCCCTTAATTCATGCAAACAAGCAGCGATCGATTGAGCAAGGGGGGTGGGAGAAGCGGTGATTAATCGAGCGCCGGAGGTGGGGGCTGGCTGTGTGGCTGGAGGGGCTGGCTGGGTGAGGGCTGCAGGCTGGCCCCCCCCCCCCCAGAAAATTGTGCATCAGCCGACCACTGTCTGGGAGTGTTGCATGCATGCATACCTTGCCATTTTTGACGTTTCCATCCTTCAAACCCTATGCCACTGCAGTGTACTGTAGAAACATAGGGGTGACTTTTACAACTAAGCAAACTGATGAGTGGTTACTCCTATTTTTCTATAATTGTCATTATCACAGGGTGTATGTCCCTAATACAGAAGAAAAGCTGTTTCATGATCAGGCATTCTAATGGGGTAACAAACATGGTCAACTCTGCCTTCTAAAACACATCTGCTTGTTTGTCCTGATAAGGCAGTGTATAGTATATGTCACCATGTATCAATTCCCAGCCTGCATGTGTCCCAGCACCCCAAGATCTGGCACATTACTTATTACTTACAATGGACTTAGAGAAGTAATAAACCATAAGCATTTTTTTTAGCTTGACACAATGAGCACAATTAAATAAACATCCCCCAGTAAACTATTTATTAAAATTCTTACTCAAGCACTTACAGTTTATAACTATCTCTGCTGCTGGTTCCTGCTCTCTAAGAGCTGCTTCCCTTAACTACTGGTATTCACAGGGAGGAGATGGACAGTGGTTAGTGCAGGCTCTGGTCAGCTTGGAGAAGGGGGAGAAGAGAGATGAAGAGGAGTATCTTGCCATTCTAGTCTAAAGGGCTGTGAGTTTCTATTGATGTACACAGTGTACAGAGACATAATTCTAGTTCCTGCATGCAAGGATGGCTCCATAAGATGCTGCAAAAGAAAGGAGCCACCCTGAGACAGGAAACCTGGACAGTGTCATGGTCAGTGGTGTCCATAAGGGCACACGGGCGCCACCCCCTCTCTCCAGCTAACCCCCTCTATGTAAAATAGATAGATTCATGCATAGCATGAATCTATCTATGGCCGCTGTAGCCACCCCCTATTCAGGCGTCTGGCCCCTTTTCGGACACCGGCACCTAAATTCCAGCGGGGGGGTATTTTTGAAGCACCTGATTAGAGCCATAGGCTTCAAAAAAGGTGGACTCGTGGTGCACAGCATTGCGCTACAAGCCCACCCAGGTGTGTTAGCAAAGCAAATGAATATTTGCTTTGCTAACACTGAACCGCCTCTCCACCAATCAGGGAGTGATTAGCTGAAGGCACAGACATCCCTATTGGATGCCTAGCGGAACAGAGGAGGAGGCGCACGGGAACCATGAAGGATGCAGGAGCCATTGCCTGCCCGTCCCACAGCTCGCTGCCATCACCCGGGTGGGGGAGGTGCCGGTCTGACGGTGGGCGAGCAGGGGGGTCACAGTGGCTGCATATGGTGGAAACAGAAGCTGCATATGATGGGCACAGAGGCTGCATATGATGGGCATAGAAGCTGTATATGGTGGGCACAGAAGATGCATTTGATTGGCACAGAGACTGCATATGATGGGCACAGAAGTTGCATATGATGGGCACAAGGGCTGCATATGATGGGCACAGAGGCTGCATATTATGGGCACAGAGGCTGCATATGATGGGCACAGAAGCTGCATATGATGGGCACAGTGGCTCCATATGATGGGCACAGTGGCTGCATATAATGGACACAGTGGCTGCATATAATGGACACATATGATGGTTGCAGTGAGGCTGCAATTGATATTTTTTTTTCAGTGTTTTTCAGAATTTTTCAGTATGTTTGCGCACCCCCCCCCCCCCCCCCCCCAAAAAAAAAAAAAAAAACGTTTTGAGCACCAGCCACCACTTGAGGAATAAAAGATAAAGAAGCTGCAACTCATTAAGTGAATAGACCATCTGCTGAAGAAGCTTAAACTGAGGGTTTAATATCACTCTGGCCTGTCAGATCAGTAATCAGTTACCAGTAATTGCCAGACCATTGTTCCTAATTTTCACTGAGAGTCAGTCTACTGACTGGAATGGTACCAGCTGATTGGAGAAAAGCCAATGTAGCAGCAATATTTAAAAAGGGCCCAAAATACATCCCTGGGAATTACAGACCAGTTCGCATAACATCAATAGTATGTAAACTCTTGGAGGGGATGATAAGGGACTATATACAATATTTTAGTAATGAGAACGGTATCATTAGCAGTAATCAGCATGGATTCATGAAGAATCGTTCTTGCCAAACCAATCTATTAACCTTCTATGAGGAGGTGAGCTGCCATCTAGATAAAGGAAGGCCCGTAGATGTGGTGTATCTGGATTTTGCAAAAGCATTTGACACAGTTCACCATACACGTTTACTGTACAAAATAAGGTCCGTTGGCTTGGACCATAGGGTGAGTACATGGATTGAAAACTGGCTACAAGGGCGAGTTCAGAGGGTGTTGATAAATGGGCAGTACTCGGATTGGTCAGGGGTGGAAAGTGGGGTCCCCCAGGGTTCTGTGCTGGGACCAATCCTATTTAATTTGTTCATAAACGACCTGGAGGATGGGATAAACAGTTCAATCTCTGTATTTGCAGACGATACTAAGCTAAGCAGGGCAATAACTTCTCCGCAAGATGTGGTAACTTCGCAAGAAGATCTGAACAAATGAATGGGGTGGGCAACTACATGGCAAATGAGGTTTAATGTAGAAAAATGTAAAATAATGCATTTGGGTGGCAAAAATATGAATGCAATCTATACACTGGGGGGAGAACCTCTGGGGGAATCTAGGATGGAAAAGGACCTGGGGGTCCTAGTAGATGATAAGCTCAGCAATGGCATGCAATGCCAAGCTGCTGCTAACAAAGCAAACAGAATATTGGCATGCATTAAAAAGGGGATAAAATGATAATTTTCCAGCTCTACAAGACTCTGGTCCGGCCGCACCTAGAGTACTAGAGTATGCTGTCCAGTTCTGGGCACCAGTCCTCAGGAAGGATGTACTGGAAATGGAGCGAGTACAAAGAAGGTAAACAAAGCTAATAAAGGGTCTGGAGGATAATAGTTATGAGGAAAGGTTGCGAGCACTGAACTTTTTCTCGCTGGAGAAGAGACGCTTGAGAGGGGATATGATTTCAATTTACAAATACTGTACTGGTGACCCCACAATAGGGATAAAACTTTTTTGCAGAAGAGAGTTTAATAAGACTCGTGGCCACTCATTACAATTAAAAAATATAGTAAATGTGCCCGCGCTAGTATAGTGTCACATATAAAATATATAAAAAATATTTTCACATATAAAATACATGTAATGTGATAAATAAAACCATACAGGTAAAATATAATGCAAATAACTATAAATGATAAACCACCAAGTGCATATAAAGGTGCAATCGTGGTAGTAACTAATAAAAGTGCAACGTGCTAAAATATAAATATCAAAACACTTTCCAGTGACAAATGAGTGTATATCCCAATTAATAAATACAAATCACAAAAAACGTGAATAAATAGTGTCCATAAAATGAATAAACATCATGCTTCTTCTGATGGGTGTATAAATCACAACACGTGAAAACTGTGCTCTCCCGTGACACCCCACATGTGCTTGCGCTCACCTTCAGTCCTGTGACACAGTAATTAAACGGTGTCAAAATAAGCATTGGGGCCACTCCTAGGCTCACTCAGGATACAATGATGCAAAGACACTCCTCCCAGGTGAAACTGCTAGGCTCACTCAGGTTACAATGGTGAAAAAACACTCCTCTCAGGTAAAACCAAGATCCAAAATCATAGAAAAAACAAACAGAGGGACTCCATAGTGCAATATAGCCAGGACATTTATTAAAGAATAAGCCCTCCAAGAGGGTACTCACATTGGATGGGTGCTAGAGTGCACCAGACTGTACAGGTAAAATAATAAGCAGCTGATCGTATGGCGTGCGGTATGGCATGTGCAATCCTCCTCCTCTGCTGACAGCTCCGTCCTACCCCTCCCCGACGCGTATTCGGCACAGGGGTTTCGTGCCTTCCTCTGGGGCACAATTAGAAGAAAAGAGGTTTAACCTTAAACTACGTAAAGGGTTCTTTACTGTAAGAGCGGCAAGGATGTGGAATTCCCTTCCACAGGCGGTGGTCTCAGCGGAGAGCATTGATAGCTTCAAGAAACTATTAGATAATCACCTGAATGACCGCAATATACAGGGATATGTAATGTAATACTGACACATAATCACACACATAGGTTGGACTTGATGGACTTGTGTCTTTTTTCAACCTCACCTACTATGTAACTATGTAACTTTGGCCCCCCAAACACACCAACGTTTTTGTTAATCCATACTTATTTCACATGTAAAATTGAAGACATGTTGAAGGTCTTGTTGATCCCAGTAGTTGCAGCTGACTCCAGGCAAAGGTCAGTCTGAGGCATACAGTAAGTACCAATAAAAGACAGATAGAAATGTGGCTCAACTAGGAATAAGCAGAAGCAGACGAATCTTTTGATGCAGGCACTGGAAAATATGACTAGACAGAAAACCAAGCATTTAGTAATAGTGTTCATTTATATTGCACCAAGAAATTTCTGCATTGAACTATTAACCTCCATGCCTCCAAAATGGCTTTCTGTCTAATGTTTCTAGCACTATCATCCACACACACAGCCAATGTTTATAGAAGCCAATAAATCTACCTGTATGGTGGGAGAAATAACATACAAAGAACAAGAGAAGAGTGTCCAGTCCCCTGTTGTGTACTGTGGTTTGACCCAGCAACAGCACATAATAGTGAACTAATGGCCAGTGGATGATACCATAACATGCAGCAGGGGAGGATTGTCCTTTGATACTCCCACTGATGTATCATATGCCGAACAAACTTCACCCAGCTTTGCTCCACAGGAGAGAAAAAAATGGCAGAACAGGTGGTGGAGCAGGTATGTATTAAAATATTTATTTCACAGGGAGCATGTCCTCAGTTTTTTAAGGTGGCAACAGAGTCAATTTAAGGCAGTGCTAAGACAGTTTAATTACTAGTATGTATTTCCTTTGAAAGCACACCTGTGTGTAAAATAAAATAACAATGGCAACAACAGTAGGAAGAGCATAAACTATCATATACCAGCTGCTGCAGAAGCTCAAGCCATTTCCACTGTTATGGAAATTAGGCTTACCTCCATCCATACCGCAATACAATGCCCTGTACTTGACTGGCCTATCAGTGGGCCTGTGCATTTTCATGTGTGTGACCATGGGTGTATAGTACTTATTCTTTGCTTCTTTGCTATTTGTGACTTGTTGGAAGCAATGGCGTCCCTAGGGGGGGGGGGGCAGAGGGGGCCCTGACCCCTCAACATTATGCTGTGCCCCACCATGTGCCCCCCTCCCCCCCAATAAAAAAAATATATTTTTTTTTTACAAAAAAATCAATGTCTAAGAGGCAGAGAGTCCCCAGTCAGCTCCTGCAGGTGATTCCTCCCCCTCCCTTTGCTCGCTGACACTGCATAATGCGAGCGCTCACACAACCACGGCCACCCGATCTGCTCCTTCCCCTGCATCCTCAGTGGCAGGGAGAAGAAGAAGTTGCAGGAAGGACTCCACCAGGACTCTCAGTTACTGAATAAACAGACTGATTTCTCCCATCCTTAGGACAGGACAATCAGCCTGTAAATTCCAAGAGATGCCCGACCAGCGCTGTCAATAGCAGGTGCAGGACAGCAAGAGGAGGCTGGGGAACCCCACAGTGGCAGAACACCAGGGCCCGGTGGCAAGACAACCTTTGCAAACCTGATAGTTCTCCCACTGCTTTGGACCCTTATATTTTCTTGGTATGCTGATGACATATATCTCTTGTTTTCTGCCACCCTGGGGGGCCCCAATACAGTAGGAAGGGAGCTCACTGCAGAACATGTGAAAGGGCCGTTGTGAGATCGTAGTAAAGGGCCCCAGTATATATATATACACATATATATATATATATATATATATTACACATTTTATAGTTGCCCCCCTACTTTTGTCCCTGTCCCCCCATGTGCCCCCCCTAAATATGAAAGCTGGAGACGCCACTGGTTGGAAGGTTCTTGAAAGCTCGCAGGTTAGACTTTTTGCAGTAGCAGGTATACACTCGGCGGCCACTTTATTAGGTACACTTGTTGTTAGTACCAAATGGGCTGGTCTGAGTATTTCAAAAACTGCTGATCTACTGGGATTTTCATTGACAACTATCTCTAGGGTTTACAGAGAATGGTCCGAAAAGAGAACATATCCAGCATGGGCATCCGCAGGTAGGGGCAAGGGGGGTCAAGTGCCCCCCCCCCCCCCCCCTGGAATCAGGGATCGGATTGGCACTGTTAAATTCAGCACAGTGGCATCACTATGGGGGTGCGAGCAGCCCGCACCCGGGTGCCACCAGACAGTCAGGTGACACCATCAAGGTGCTGTCAAGCCCCCCATCAGTGTAATGTGACTGTGGGCTCTTTTCCCTGCTCCGTCCAGCAGAGAACTCGGCGGAGCTGTGACAGGCTGTCAGATGTTTCCCCCGCTCGCTCCTCTTTCTCCTGTCAAGGAGAAGAGATGGCAGCTCTCACTAGGTTCGCCGCCCAGCTTCCTGCCCACTCCGTTCCTTTCCCATTGGCCATAACTGAGGACCAATCAAAGGAGATGAGAGTTTTATGGGATATGTAGTCCCGAAGATTGGCGGCTCCATTTTCCACAGGGAGGAGGCTACAACTCGATCAAGAGAGAGATTGAGGGACTGCAGCCTGGAAAAAAGCTGAGGGAGTGAGTGCTCCAGGACATAGAAAGAGGCTTGTGCTAGGCGGAAGCCAGGGAGAGAGTCGCGCTGCCCAGCGCCACCAGAGAGAGAGCCACACTGCCCAGCACCACCAGAGAGAAAGCCATGCTGCCCAGCGCTACCAGAGAGAGAGTCATGCTGCCCAGCACCACCAGAGAGAGAGCCACACTGCCCAGTGCCACCAGAGAGAGAGCCACACTGCCCAGCACCACCAGAGAGAGAGCCATGCTGCCCAGCACCACCAGAGAGAACCACACTGCCCAGCGCTATCAGAGAGAGAGCCACACTGCCCAGCGCCACCAGAGAGAGAGTCACGCTGCCCAGCGCCACCAGAGAGAGAAAGCCACTGCCAGAGTACAGACATGCTACACTACTGACCAGAGTCGCCCCGGGGGAAACCAGAGTGAGCCATCGTCCAGTCGGAGGGATCACTGCTGTAGTTTTGCTGGGTCTGGTAAGAGGGCCTATTGGCCACTATCCATTACTTATCATAGGGACTGTACTATGTCTGCAATCTCTGACCATGATAATGTGATAATGATATTGTCGAAAAGGGGCAGTGCATGGGTGACCCTAAAATGATGCCCCCCCTGAAAAAAGTTCTGCGGACGCCCATGATATCCAGTGAGCGGCAGTTGTGTGGACGAAAATGCCTTGACGTCATAGGCCCGAGGAGAATGGGCAGACTGTTTCCAGGTGATAGAAAGGCATCAGTAACTCAAATAACTACTTGTTTCCATCAAAGTATGCAGAACACCATCTCTGAACGTACAAAACATCGAACCTTGAAGCAGATACAGCAGCAGAAGACCACACCGGGTGCCACACCTGTCAGCTAAGAACAGGAAACTGAGGCTACAATTCGTACAGGCTCACCAAAATTGGACAATGGAAGATTGGAAAAACGTTGCCTGGTCTGATGAGTCTCGATTTCAGCTGCGACATTCAGATGGTAGGTCAGAATTTGGTGTAGACAACATGAAAGCATGGATCCATCCTGCCTTGTATCAGAGTGGTGGTGGTGGTATAATAGTGTGGGGGATACTTTCTTGGCACACTTTGGGCCCTATTACCAATTGAACATTGTTTCAAAGCCACGGCCTACCATGTTGTTGCTGACAATGTCCATCCCTTTATGACTACAGTGTACCCATCTTCTGATGGCTACTTCCAGCAGGATAATGCACCATGTTCGCATTTGCAGCACTTTATACATTTTTCATTCATTCATTCATTTTCATTCATTCATGTCACAAAGCTCAAATCATCTCACCACTGGTTTCTTGAACATGACAATGAGGTCACTGTACTCCAATGGCCTCCGCAGTCACCAGATCTCATCCAATAGAGTACCTTTGGGATGTGGTGGAATGGGAGATTCGCATCATGGATGTGCAGTCGACAAATCTGCAGCAACTGCGTGATGCTATCATGTCAATATGGACCAAAATCTCTGAGGAATGTTTCCAACACCTTGTTGAACCTATGCCATGAAGAATTAAGGCAGTTCTGAAGGCAAAAGGGGGTCCAACCCGGTACTAGCAAGGTGTACCTAATAAAGTGGCCAGTGAGTGTATATTGCCAAGTCTGTGCCATAAAATACCTTCTTCTGCAGTTAGGTTTAATCATTATGTTTTGGTTCACTTTAAAAAAGATTTTCAGTTAAAACTGAAATCAATTGTTTCCTTTTATATGTAAACTCTATTTTAAAAGTGATCTTACTTTTAGTAACAGGGATGGTTCCTGATGGATGTTAGCAACAGATCCGCCTTGGTGAGAAGACCTAGACATTTATATCTTGGAGAAGATATCTCTGTGGGCTTGAATTATGTAAAACTTACATTACAGTATAGATTACAGGAAAGTTATTTTTTTTCTCTAACATTTACCTCTTATAAATAAAACATAGGAAACAAAAAAAGGAAGGATGAAATATACCAATAGATCATTCAATAAAGTTTCTACAGCATATCTCATACATTCAGCAACTCTCTCCCTGTCCCTTCACTTTCCCATTGCTATTATCTTCAAGAATTGCTATGAATTTTTCCATATGTTATTTTATTATTTTTATTTCTATTTTTATTTCCAGTAATTTTTAAACTTGTTTTTTTCATTGTTATTCATGTTGTTTAACTTTTTTTTTTTAACGCAGCACTAAAAAAAATAACAAAGAGTAACTCCATGTTTGTTGAGAAAAAAAACATTCCCTTGTGGGTGATCTATGTACATTGCAAGGATTTAAAAAACGTTTTTTTTCTCCTACCTTTTGTTGTTACAGAAATAGCTGTTTGCTTGTCTGTGTCCATGTGAATCTCTATGGGAGTGGTTTTATAATTATCAATCAGCTGCTACACCTACAGGGCTCAAATGAGGAAACGTGCATGGTCTGCATCCCTATGGCTGTGATTTACCTTTGGGAGTATCTGCAGGGGATGCTCAAAATTGAATTTGTATCTTAGTGCAGACTTCTGGGAAAATCAGTAAGCCAATCACACAAGTAGGAAATGATGTTTATGGGGGGCGTTCCGTACACCATCTGTGTACAGAACTCCTCCAGGTAAGCATATTGCATTGCATGTTACAGAAAATTACAGAGCTGCAGATTGAAAAGAAAAGGTAATTTTTAATAACATTCAATCACAATATGACTTGTGTTGCAATTATATATGCTATATTATTTTTTTATTAGCTAATTTTTTTCCCAGGAAAGTGGAGTTACCCTTAAGCTCCTTTGCAATAAGAAAAAGCAGCACTCAACAAGCATGACAAAAACATATATAAAAACTAAAATTGTTAAATCTGTTGTAACAAAACAAACGGAATAGTGATCCAATTATCCAGTGATGAGGTGATCTCAACGAATGTTAAATTCCTCAACCAAAACACTCAGAGGTGCCTGAGATCCTGCCGCTACTCTCATCTAGATTGGCAGCATTTTATGTAAATGCTACCAGCGGCTTATGTTTTAATATAGAATTTTATGTATTTGAATATGTTTTTTTTTACACGTTATCACCAATAAATACTACACTATAAGATTTTTTTCTTTGTTACTGGTGATTCGTATATAAATGAGAGGTGCTGATTTCCTTGGCGCCTCAGATGACCACAAAGGAGAGAGCTTTTTTGAGCTGAATCCACTGGATGTTAAACCCATGGAACCACTAATTTCTTCATAGAAATAACATTTCATAACAAGGGTATATGGCTGTTCTATTCCTAAGCCTCGTACAAACGATATGATTGTTGGCCAACCGTGCTTCTGATTTTTGTAAAAGGGGCGTGTGCGAGGATCTTGTCTTGCATACTAACGGTACACAAATTGTCGGTCGACAACACGAACGTAGTGACGTACTAAACGTACTACGAGACTATAAAGAGCAAGTTCATTTCTCAAGCGCCACCCTTTGGGTTCCTTCTGCTAATTTCGTGTTAGTAGAAGTTTGGTGAGTGTTGATTTGCGCTTTGCAGTTCGTTTCTGAACGGCCGTTCGTCAACCAGCCATGTTACTTAATCAGAGAGAACGTTTGATTATTGGGCTAGGAGTTATTGCTTTGACCCAAGTCCAGTCCAGGAACAACAGGAGGAGGAGTTCTTGGACCAAAAATTGGTTGCTTAATCGTGACCATTTATGTCATATGCCATTGCTGTGGGAGCTCCAGGAGATTAATCCGGGTGATTTTCGGAATTATATCCGGATGACGGACCCCTGCTTTCACCAACTCTTGGCATTAGTGTCCCCCTATATTAAGAAGCAGGACACATGTATGAGGCTTTCCATCACTCTACAGCAAAGGCTCATAGCCACCTTGCTGTACTTGGCGACGGGGAGAAGTCTCCAGGACCTCAAGTTTACGACTGGGATCTCCCCCCAGGCTCTGGGAGTCATTATTCCAGAGACCTGCTCAGCCATTATTCAAGTCCTGCAGAAGAACTATATTAAGGTAAGGTTTTTACCTTTAAGATCACATTCTATGTATTTATATAGTTACATAGTTACATAGTAGGCGAGGTTGAAAAAAGACACAAGTCCATCAAGTCCAACCTATGTGTGATTATGTGTCAGTATTACATTGTATATCCCTGTATGTTGCAGTCATTCAGGTGCTTATCTAATAGTTTCTTGAAGCTATCGATGCTCCCCACTGAGACCACCGCCTGTGGAAGGGAATTCCACATCCATTTATGTTTGCTAATGTATTGTATTTATGTGTTGATTACATAATTATCAATATTGTAATATGCTGTGAATGTCCTCTTTGTCCTCATGCATGCTGTAAGCTTTTCCTGCTCCTTTTTTGGCCTACAAGCATATTTTCCTTCACTAACCTCCCCAGCATGCTATCCTGGGCCCATACACACTTAGCCTAGTAACTTAACAATGTTTGTTGTCAGCTACATTTTGGGGCTTACCCTAAACAACCCCTAAAATGTGTACAAATGTTATTGTTGTCCTCAAATTCAGGCAGAGTGCAAGAGGCCATTTTTTGGGGCCCAAACTTATTTTGAACCCTCCCTCCCCCCCCAAAAATGCTAAGTCAACAGATCGAAATACTCTATCTGCTGACTTTGCAAAACCCATGCACACTATCCCTCTTTTGTGTTTAAATTGCTGTATGAATTCATCAAACCATGTTGTACCTGCCTGATTACCTACAAATTGAAACTTCTTAAGTTTTTGTCTCCTATTAAATTGATTGGTTATATCATAATGTCAAATTGTGCTGCAATTTGGACAGTGTGTATCCAGCTTTTTAGATTTTGACACTTCTTACCTGTCCACTGGGCTTCCAATAGTGTAAGTAAGGAGGGGCTGGCCAAAGTATCACTGATTATTTATGCAAACAGCTCACATGGAAGTGGAGAGGGTTATCTGTCTAATGGGCCACCAGAGTGGGGGAGGAATCAGATAAGTTGACCATCCACTTTTGTCTTTAAATACTCATTTAAGTGTATCCATATGTTGGCTAAGCATGTTTGTGTCAAATCTGCTTGCATGTGCAAAAGTATTCATTTATTTTTTTCCTTTGTTAATCCAGTTTCCTTCCAACCCAGAGCAATGGCAGGATGTTGCAGCCCAGTTCCATCAACAGTGGGATTTTCCCAACTGTGGTGGTGCTATTGATGGCAAGCATGTCCGGATTGTACCACCACCCAACTCTGGCTCCTATTATTTTAATTATAAGGGCTTTTGCAACATAGTCTTGCTAGCTGTAGTGTCTGCCAACTACGAGTTCTTGTATTTGGATGATCGGAAGAACGGCCGCAACTCTGACGGTGGAGTGATTATGCAGACAGAGTTCTACAAGCGGCTCTAGAAGGGCACCTTAAACTTGCCATCTGCTGAGGAGAATGTTGAGGGCCTCAATTTTGTTTTCGTGGCAGATGAGGCCTTTGCTTTGGGGGATCACCTGATGAAGCTGTTTCCTATGAGGAACCTCACCCCAGAGCAGAGAACCTTCAATTACAGGCTCTCTCGTGCCAGAAGGGTGGTCAAAAATGCCTTTGGCATCCTATCGAGTTGTTTCAGGCTGTTTTTTACTCCAATCAACCTGGCACTCTACAAGATAAACCATGTGGTCCTGTGCTGCTGTATTCTACATAATTTTTTAAGGAGGAATGCTACTAGCTACCTAGCCTCACTGCCAAGTGACGTGGACCCTGCAGTAGCAGGCCCAGATGAAGAGGCTGCAGCTCGTCCATCTGTGGGGGTGCTGACGGTTATTGAAAATGCCTGTGCTGGATTTCCCTCACAAATTGCCCAAGATTTACGACAGATATACATGGTATATTTTGTGGGTAGAGGGGCAGTGGCTTGGCAGCAAATTGTAGCTGATAATTTATAATTTTTTTTGGAGATCATAAACTCCTATTTCATTTGAACTACTGTTGTCTGTGTTTCTTATATGTCTAATATGTTCCCAAATGGGCTTTATTTTGGCCACTTGCTCCAATAGTGCAAATGTACCTTAATTGCTACATCAGGTGACAATATCTTCTTCAGCTAACTATTATGGTGGGCTGTGAGTCTGCTACATACACACAATGTTTTTGTTCTTAATGGATCTAATGCATGAAGTTCAAAAACATTATGCCTTTACAACTCCTTTAATTTTTTGGAGGCCTAAAAATTGCAGGAGTTGTCCACATTTAAGAGCACATTGTCACTGTAACTACAACAACTTACGAAATACACTGGTATTGAGCAATGAAATAATAAGCCATGCATTGTTTAGTAAAAAACATTTTACTCAAAGCACATTCACATGTGCGTTTTAAGGTTTTAAAACAAACCAACATCTTGGTGTATAACATGTATGTTTTTCATTATTTCTCCTTTTTTTGTGGCTAAACAGGCATGTTCTAAAACATTAGATACATATCCCAAACTCTGTAACTTACAAGGTTCGAGTTTGGTAAACTTAAGGCCAAACGAGACATTAGTATGCGAAGACTGTGTGGATGTTGCCTTCCTCAGATGAGATGATCTCACCCCTCTAAAAGCCAAAATTTAAAGCCACGTACATGTAGAGGCATCACAATTAAATGTCCCTTATGATCCCATGCCTAAAATGTGTGTAGTTACAAACATCTATTTTTCTAAACCCACAAAACACACAGTGTGTCAACATGTGATATCTCCCATCACGGGGTATCAATGGACACATTTTGGGAGTACAACCCCTTCCTCTGAGCTACTTTAGTTATGAGGAAGGTGTTGTACCCCCAAAACGTATCCATTGATACCCTATGGTGATAGATAGCACATGTTAACACACTGTGTGTTTTGGGATTTTTTAAAAATAGATGTATGGAACTACACACATTTTAGGCATGGGATCATGGGGGAAATAAGAATGTTAAGGCCCAATTTGGGGGCACCTTCAAATTTTCGGTTTTAGATTCTAAAAAACACATAAACATTACAATTCACATTAGTTAGAGCAGTGTTTCCCAACTCTCCTCCTCAAGATGCAAATCCAGGTCATGTTTTAGAGGTTTCTTGAATTTGGCAGAGGCGATGTTGTCATTTTCACTGTTAGTAATTCGCACAGTCATTTTTAGAGGAAAATCTAGAAAACAGGACCTGGTGGTATACCTAGAGCAGTGGAGTGTAGAAACACTGAGTTCTGTCCCTAAACTTTCACATTTAAAAGTCATAAAAACATGGTGATTATTAAAAGGGAAAAAGGAGCCAAAAAGTGGAACTATAAACCTCAGACCAGGCAAGAGGAAATTAAAATTTGGCAAGCATATCCACAACATCTCTTATTCTTCGCTGTAAGGCAGTGGCAGCCTCCTTGATTTGCTCCAGGTCCTTCAAACAATGCAACATATCTGCACTCATTCTGCCAATAGTACATTGTGGAAGATCATGACCTAGTAAGAAGAGTAAAAAGTATTAAGGGAACGGTGGTCAAGTGGCTGAGGCCCTACATAGTGAGTTATGGTCAAGTTACTAGTCAAAATTCAGGAAATACTTACCTACCCAGTCTATTGTTGCTTGCTCTTCAGACACCTACACTACTAGGAATGTACACACTGCAACTACTGGTGCCTGGGTCTCCCAAACTCGGGTACCTAGCAACACTGCCAGCTCCTTCCACCTCTTCCTTCTCCAAGCTAATGTTAAGGCACTACATACTTTGGTCATGTATGGAGTGGGTGTTTGGTTTGGACATCTAAACACTTGACATGTATACACATTTGAAGCAAGATTCCAAGAATACTTACTTGCACAAACAAGAGGCTCCTGAATACTTTTTTCTTCTTCTGGTTCACTTTGGCCCTCACTGTGACTCGCCTCAGAGGATTTGACGACCACAATGGCAATGTCTGTGCTGGTTCCAGGAGTCAGATCCCATGGCTCCAAAGAAACATCCTGGGTGAGCTGACCACACTCACTTTCCTCTAAAAATAAACAACACACCATTCATTAAGCCACCCCAAGTACCATCTGTTTCTAGCATCCATTTTGCTACATTAGTTGACCAACCTTGCACTTTGTCTGATGTCAATGTTTGCTGCTGACTAGTGGACTCCACCATGCTGCACTTTGTTTTTTTCTGTGAAAATGCATAGAAAAGGTAAGGTGATGGAATTTTCCAGAGGGCAAACACTTAACAAGTGTCAACATTTAAAAAGTCCTGCAGTTGTCCCCCCCTCTTGTCTCTTATGGGATACGGGATATATGATGACCATCCTAGCAGGCGTGACTCTGTGTGACTGGGAGCCCCGGGGCCTCTCCTCTACCCATGTCTACACTGGCAAGGCTGCATTAATGTGCGCTGATGAGCCAGGCAGCAACCAGAAAGTGTTCTTTACTTCTTAAGTTCTGCCCTAAGCCCAAGGCTTTTGGCCCACCTAGAAACGCCCCTGTCGGTGGCTAAATGAGTGTGTTTAAATTTTGCACCTACGTTTTTGGGGGGAAGATTGCCTTGTTGCCTCCCCTGTTGGGGCCCAAGCGGGGTAGCCTCCCTTCGTTCCCTTGTGTTGGCTTGGATGGTGCCTCCTTTTTTGGTGCCTCCCTGTTGAAAGAAGAAAAAACAATAAGTTCCAAAAAAAAAAGGAATGTCCAAAAACATGACTAAATAAGAATGTTCATATATGCTTTATTTTTACCTTCATCTTTGAAATCCCAAGTCATACAAAGATTTTAGGAAAGCTTATATAGAATTCTCTAGAGCTACTTGGAGAAATAACATATACAGACAGCTAATTTACACATATACATATAGTTTAGATCCAAATGTTGCTTACTTTTTTATGATCTGATGTATGTACTCCATCTGGTCTTGTTCACGGTGTGTGAGATCAGACCATCGTTTTCGGATTTGGTCCTTTGATCGTTCCACTGAAAATTTGCACTGCAAAACGGCGATGACCTTCTCCAAAATGATGTCCTTTTTGGCTGTTGAGCCTTTCGTAATTGCACAGCTTGCAGTCATAATCGTGCTTCTCTAGGATGTGCACCATCTCCACCATCTCACCCTTGCTCATGGGGGTTGCTTTGTGCCTCCTATGAGCTCCACCACTGCCGGGCTGGCTGTAATCCTCCGAATCCACCATTTTGTCCCTCCCGAATGTTCTGCTGTGTGTGTCGCATGCAGAAGAGAGATGGTCACACTCCAGCGTCATGACGCACTGAGAGCGGCGTTTGATGCATGCGCAGTGTATATAAAGCCAGAACGCACGATCGATGGAACTGCTGAAGGGACGATCTTGGAGTGGAGGATGAACGATCGCCAACCCAAGAACGGAGACATAAAACGAAGGTACAATTGGAAATTGGGGCATAGGTGGGTAGTGGCCTATACTGCTTAGATTAAGGCCTATATTGTGACCAGCTTATGGGTTAAGCCAGACATAATGGTTTGTCTTGTGTTCTGTCTTGCAGGCATCATATCATTTATCATGACGGATAAATTTACTTCGCCTGAATTTCTACCCCAATTCATTGACCTGTACCGGGAGCTGCCCTGTCTCTGGAAGGTCAAGAGTAGAGACTACTCCAATAAAATATTGAGGAAGGCAACTTTGGAGAAACTGGTTGAGTTGGTCAAACCAGTGTACCCCAGGGCAGACACCAACTATGTAAAGCAAAAAATTGCTAACCTGAGGAGTACATTTAAAAGGGAGCTGAACAAGGTCCTGGAATCTGAGCGGTCAAGAGCAGCAGCGTATGACCTATATGTTCCCAGGCTGTGGTATTACACAGCCTGCAGTTTTTGACAGACCAGACAGAACCCAGGCCATCGTTGTCTACGCTCCCTTCGATGTCTTCTGAGGCCACAGCTCCTGACGTCTGCACAGGTCCTGATGCACAGGATGAAGATGTGGAGGATCCCAGCTTGACCCAGGTATAGCATTGTTGAACATATTTGTATACAAAAATACAATGATGATAACTAGATGTTATTGGTAAAATGTTTCTGCGTTAACAAAGTGGTTTCCATTGCAATAGACAGTAGTGACCAAAAATGATTTGAACAAGAATGAAAAATGCTGGGGTCAGAATGATAGTCTTTTCTATTTCTCCACATTCAATTTGCAACAGTGAGGAGATAAAAACCATGTGTGATTGATGACCAAACCCTAAAAAAGATTCTAATTACGTCCCATTTTCATACACAGAAAAGTGTCAGTCTGGAGGACCCAGTGGCCAGTAGCCAGACAGAGTCTCAGATCCCTTCCCTACATCCTGCTGCTAAAATGGCCAGGAAAAGCAGGAATCTGAAGGAGGCCAAAGCTTCCTTTCTCAGCCAGTCCACTACTGCGCTCCGTACAGACCCAGATAAGGCTGAGGCATTAATTAAGGCAGATGGGTGTTGAGCAAAGGAGCAGGTGTGAGGAACTCATCCTGCAGCTCCTCAACAAGGGGGTGAGGGGCCACATTTCTGAAAGCACCCACATTTCAGATTTTGTGGCCCCACCTCCACCACCTCCACAGCCAACCCACACACCACAGCCACCCCACCCACCACAGCAGCATGGCGGTCAGTGGTAATACCAGCCACAAGACCCCCTACAAGGCCACTGGACTGGGAATTTTAACCCCTTCCCCACTTACTAATTTCTATTTCTTTTTTTAATAATGATTTTGTTTGTTAGATTTTCTATATTTTTGTATGCATATAATGCACTTTTTGGTTAAGTTCTTTGTATTTGGATGGCAGATAGCATGTCTAATTTAATTTGTTTTATTAATTTTTTTCTGCACAATAAAAAAATTGTGGAGAATAATACTTGGCTATGTGTTTTACTTAAAATGACAGTTTGGGAGTAGGCAGTTACATTTAAAAAAATACAATGTAAAATTAACAAGGGACACCAACATAGTTGTATCTTTGATCTTAAAAACTACAGAATAATGGTGTTGTGGTAACTTGCCCAAAAAAACAAACAAGCATTATAATAATATTCTTGATATCACTAGAAAAAAAATGCCTTTTAAAATACTTTTGCCACAACTCCATCAGTATCACCAGCAAAGCAGCTTCATTATTATCCCATTAAAGAAGAAGAGAATGTGCGCTGCATTTCGACATTTCATAATTTGCTGCATCACGAATGTTAATTCTCCATTACGAATGCTAGTTTACATGACCGACCGCTTTCGGCTCGTTCCTTGCTTCCGATCATGCGTGTTTATACTTTCGACCTTTGTGTGACGGATTTGTGTACTGACCATACGAAAATCTGATGTGAGACTGTTGTCCGCCAAAAATTTAATAGCCTGCCATCCAACATTTGTTGGCCAAAAGTTGGACAACAATTGTCAAAAGGAGCATACTAACGGTAAGATTTTAGGACAACAGTCTGTTAATAGACAATCCCCTGCCAACAATCATATTGGGTGTACGAGGCTTTGGACAGCAACTTTGTTTAGTGAGTGTGTATTTCTACAACTACACTGGTGAAGGACAGCTTTTAACATGACTAAGGCACCATAGATTTCAGCACCCATATAAATAATGAACTGCAATAACGCAACACCATTTTGGAGTAAAATTGGCCGTAGCGGCCTTTTATTAACCAATAACCAAATATAACAAACATTCCTTAAAACAGGAACAAAAGCAATAATACAATCACAATAAACATAACAATAAACATAAGGCTGCAGATCTTTGGAGGCATCAAGTATCAAGTATCCACTTTTGTATCTGAGTAACTACTTACACTGTCTCCAGTTGCACCACCCTGACTCGGGGACAACCTCAACTTTCTGCAGATACCTCTCAGTTTAACTTACCAGTTAACCCACCATTAACTGGCATTCCACAGGGGACGCCACACATTAGATGGGTTCCTAATATGATAAGCACAGCAGATTTTTAAAAGCCTCCAAAGACCCCAACCGCCAGGCCAAAATGACCACCTAAAGAGGAACTGAGCCAGTGCAGGGGTGGGCGGGCGGGAACTGCAGCCCCACCTCCCCACTGAAAAATCCACTGATCCCAGTAAGTGACTCTGACCATTTTCTTTCTTAGCCTTTTAGTCAATCCTTTCTCTTCCTGATTCCACTGTCCCCCAGTCATGCTAGCCTTACGCATTTTTTTTTTTTTTTTTGCTTCGGGCTATACTTTCTTAGAGATCACCTCATCACTGGATAATTTGATTACTATTCCATTTGTTTTGTTGCAACACTGATTGGACAATTTTAGTTGTCAAATACAGTTTTTGTCATGCTTTGTTGAGTGCTGTTTTTTCTTATTTCTCATGTTTTATTTTTCATATCTACACCTATTGCACGCAGCTCTTTGATGTATCACTAAGCGCTAACATACAGAACATATTGTTTATTTCTTAAATTCCTTTACTTTGAAAATGATTTTGCCATGCTTTGTACCAGAAACTCCAGTTTAGTTTCATTTTGAATGGAACCAATTATAGAATGAAATATACACTTTTTATTTACAGTAAAACTTCTTTGAAAAACTACTGCTGATCAAAACAGAAAAAAATATATGTTTGTCTACAGATTACTTATAAAATAAAATAAGAACTTATAAAATAAAATAATTTTTGCAAGACAATTTGTCGCCAAAAAACATTGTCCCTGGAATTCATAAAGACTGGTACAGACAGATTTTGCAAAAGTGTCTTGCATGTAGGATTGCACCGATACCACTTTATTAAGACCGAATACAAGTACCGATACTTTTTTCAAGTACTCGCCGCTACCTATTACCGATACTTTTTTTAATGTCATGTGACAGTGGCATTAATATGCATCTTGATAGCTTGACAAAGGAGTGCAGCCATCATGCCATTCACGGCTTGCTGACTCAGGAAATGCGTCACATGTGTGTGATGTCATCGCCCCTCGCCTGGATTGCTGTTTGCCTTCCAAGCCTCATTCTGGTATTCCTCCATCATTGCCGGCCGGTGGACACAGTGCATCTGAAAGACCAGTCTGATTACACATCCATGGCAGGGATGATCGACCTCGCGGACCCCTCCAGTTACATCTGGGACTCTGATATGCCTTTTTAACTCAACACAAATGTGAGTGCAATCTCTGTTGTTGCTCTTTTTATTAAAATTGTTTTTAAGTCTGCACGCAGAGGCGCCTCCTTTCTTTGTTTCTTGCATTAATATGCAGCACTGATAGGTGGCACTGATGGACACTGATGAGGTGTGGACTGTGTCAGTAGTTTTTATTTTTATTTTTTTTACAATTTTATTTTTTACAATTTTTTTTTTTTTACAATTTATATATTTTTTGCTAATATTTTTTTACAATGCTTTCTTCTTTTGAGGGGAAGTGGATGGTATGGAATTAAATGGTATGATTGGTGCTTGTCACTGCCCCCGTCGCCACACCGATCACCTGTGAGGTTCCCCGGCCCCCCCTGCTACACCGAGGATGCCGGTTCTGATACAACAGGTATCTAATTAAGCATCGGAGCATTTGCACGAGTACCCATACTTGTGCAAATACTTGGTATCGGCACAGATCCGATACTAGTATCGGTATCGGTGCAACCCTACTTGCGTGCACTCTAAAAGTGGTGCAGCATGCACCAAATTCATGTACAGGTCTGGAACTTCTACTTGATTTTGGCACATACACTATTATTATAATGCATGCATTCACAAAATCTGTCTGCGCCAGGGGCTCTATCTGCCAAAAGAGAGTTGGTCTTAATTAGCTCAACTTTCATAAGATATAAACTGTCAGTATTGTATTTTGGATTTTGCGCATTCATTGCACCACAATGTAAAAGTGGCTCATTTTAGAACTACCTGAAGTTATGAATGAATTTTTGTCAGAACCAAACATGTTGCAGACAGTATGATCAATGAATTTGGTGCAACACATTAACAAGAAGGATTAACGCCCGAAAAGTGGTGCAGCAGCTTTATTGAATTCCCCCCTGTATGTATTACTTCAATATCTTAAGTAATGGCAAAGATATCCCCAAATAAACAGACCCATAGTGGAAAAGTAAAAATTGTTCAAGTCTATAACTGATATAAAGGTACAACAGCTGAAGTGGTTAACTATTCCAAACTGTTCCTGTTAAGATATTGGAATCAAATTGGTTTAATTGATAAATAGGTGATATGGGGTTTTTAACAAAAACAATATGGTATTTTTTTATATTATATTTAACCAATTCAATACTGGGCACTTTTTACCCCCCTTCCTAGAATAGGCCAAATTTCAGCTTTTAGCGATGTCACACATTGAATGACAATTGCGCAGTCATGCAACATTGTACCTATGTGAAATTGTTATCATTTTTTTAACATAAAACAGCTTTCTTTTGGTGGAATTTATTCACCACTGAAATTTTTGAGAAAAAAAAAACACGTTTTTCATTTCTGTTATAAAATTTTGCAAATAAATAATCTTTCTTCATAAATTTATGCCAAAATGTATACTGCTACATTTCTTTGATCAAAATAACCCAAATCAGTGTATATTATTTAGTCTGTAGGAAAATTATAGAGTCCACAAACTATGGGATATATCTGAAAATCCATCAGTCTTGATGCAGTGACTACCTGCCTCATTTCTTGAGGCCCAAAAAGTCAGGACAGTACAAAAAAAAATCAAAATGACCCACTTTTGTAAAGAAGACAGTCCAAGGTATTTATTAAGAGTCGTGGCGATTTTTTTTAAGTTGTAATTTTATGTCACAATTTTATAAAAAAAATAAAGACATTTTTTAAAAATATATTTTTTCACTATATTATTTTTTATTTACATACTGTTACCAGTGCAGTACAGAATCATCATATAACTGGTGTGGTGGGGACCAGGGACACTGGTGACAGTATTTAAAAAATATATATATTTTTTTCTTCTTTTTATTACATTTTTGTCCTTTTTTTTACAATCTATGACCAGAGCAATACAATATTACCATACCATACCATATCATTACCATACTGTACTACTCTGGGGAGGTGAGCAGTTTTTTTTTTTAACACACTATGATTGCTTATAAGAAGGCTAATTAGTGGTCTGGGATTTTTAATTGGCGCCAAAAATACTAACAACATAAACAATTAAAATTCACAATATTTATTAATACAATTTCTTAAAAGAGACAATAGTCTACAACATTTTGAAGGCAACAAAAGAAAATGTACATAGATTCAAAGCCATCATATACAGTATATAGTACAGCACATCTTCAATACTTAAAGTTTACAAAAAAACTCCAGAACATTTCAGCTCAAAAGTTTAAAGTCCTCATCAGGGGTTTGGTATAGTCGTATGATCTTGCATCATTTTGTAAATATTTTATTTACTCAATATTTACTTTATTTACAGCCATTAATGTCTAAACCGCTGGTAACAAAAGTGAGTACACCCCTAAGTGAAAATGTCCAAATTGGGCCCAAAGTGTCTACATTTTGTGTGACCACTATTATTTTCCAGGACTGCCTTAACCCTCTTGGGCATGGAGCTCACCAGAGCTTCACAGGTTGTCACTGGAGTCCTCTTCCACTCCTCCATGACAACATCACGGAGCTGGTGGATGTTAGAGACCTTGCGTTCCTCCACCTTCCGTTTGAGGATGCCCCACAGATGCTCAATAGGGTTTAGGTCTGGAGACATGCTTGGCCAGTCCATCATCTTTACCCTCAGCTTCTTTAGCAAGGTAGTGGTCATCTTTGAGGTGTGTTTGGGGTCGTTATCATGTTGGAATACTGCCCTGCGGCCCAGTCTCTGAAAGGAGGGGGATCATGCTCCTGCTTCAGTATGTCACAGTACATGGTTCCCTTAATAAACTGTAGCTCCCCAGTGCCGGCAGCACTTATGCAGCCCCAGACCATGACACTCCCACCACCATGCTTGACTGTAGGCAAGACACACTTGTCTTTGTACTCCTCACCTGGTTGCCGCCACACACAATTGACACCATCTCAACCAAATAAGTTTATCTTGGTCTCATCAGACCATAGGACGGGGTTCCAGTAATCCATGTCCTTAGTCTGCTTGTCTTCAGCAAACAGTTTGCGGGCTTTCTTGTACATCATCTTTAGAAGAGGCTTCCTTCTGGGATGACAGCCATGCAGACCAATTTGATGCAGTGTGCGGCGTATGGTCTGAGCACAGACAGGCTGACCCCCCTACCCCTTCAACCTCATACGTCTATTTCCCAAAGACAACCTCTGAATATGATGCTGAGTACGTGCACTCAGCTTCTTTGGTCAACCATGGCGAGACCTGTTCTGAGTGGAACCTGTCCTGTTAAATTGCTGTATGGTCTTGGCCACCGTGCTGCAGCTCAGTTTCAGGGTCTTGGCAATCTTCTTATAGCCTAGGCCATCTTTATGTAGAGCAACAATTCTTTTTTTCAGATCCTCAGAGAGTTCTTTGCCATGAGGTGCCATGTTGAACTTCCAGTGACCAGTATGAGAGAGTTAGAGCGATAACACCAATTTTAACACACCTGCTCCCCATTTACACCTGAGACCTTGTAACACCAACGAGTCACATGACACCGGGGAGCAAAAATGGCTAATTGGGCCCAATTTGGACATTTTCACTTAGGGGTGTACTCACTTTTGTTACCAGCGGTTTAGACTTTAATGACTGTGTGTTGAGTTATTTTGAAGGGACAGCAAATTTACACTGTTATACAAGCTGTACAATCACTACTTTACATTGTAGAAAAGTGTCATTTCTTTAGTGTTGTCACATGAAAAGATATAATGAAATATTTACAAAAATGTGAGGGGTGTACTCACTTTTGTGAGATACTGTGTGTATATATATTTATATATATATATATATATAGTAACTTACACAATTACTCAGCATAACATGCGGTAGAATGGATGGGCAGTCACATGACAGCATCCAATATAGCACCAAGGATAGTGTCAGAGACCATGAATCAGACAGAGACAGAAGTACAGTTAATCACACTTGTTTAATAAAAATAAAAAGGTAAACAGAGTAAGCGTAGTCAATACATAGCCAGAGTTCAGCAACCAGATCAGGTAGTCAGCCAATGCCAATGTCAGAGAGCCAGAGATCAACGTAGTAGTACAGCAAGCAGGATCAGGAGCCAGAAGGGATATCAGCCGAGTTATGCCGCGTACACACGAGCGGACATTACGGCGGACTTTGCCCGGCGGACTTTGACGTACTTTCCGACGGACTTTGTGAATGAACGGACTTGCCTACACACAATCCACCAAAGTCCGTCGAATTCGTACGTGATGACGTACGACCGGACTAAAACAAGGAAGTTCATAGCCAGTAGCCAATAGCTGCCCTAGCGTGGCTTTTTGTCCGTCGAACTAGCATACAGACGGCGGACTTTTCGACCGGACTCGATTTCAACGGATAAATTTAAAACAAGTTTTAAATCTAATTCCGTCCAACTTTTGAGAAAACAAAGTCCGCTGGAGCCCACACACATCGAATTGTCCGACGAAATCCAGTCCGCCGGGCAAAGTCCGCCGTAATGTCCCTCGTGTGTACGCGGCATAAGTCTTCAACAGGAACGCAGGAGAAAGTCTCTGAGATGTAACCAAACTCGAAGGCAGAGATGAAGTGATCTGGACGGCTTTAAGTAGCCAGGACTGACGAGCAGATCATCATCAGTCACTGTAGAGAGAAAGGAGCTGGCAATTAGCCGACAGCTGAGCAGCCAGCTCAGAGAGGGAAGTGCTGAGCCCAGCCCTGACAGATAGTAGTATAGTGTCTAATACAGCACAAAGTAAATATGACTGTTAAAACAACCATTTTTTTTAAATTAAATCCATTGATTCAGTGTGTACTATTGTGATTAGCTGTGATTGGCCACAGCTAACAACATGGTACAGATGGGCTATGATTGGTCCCGTCTGTACCATGTGAACACTGTAACCAGTTACAGAGATGATCACAATAATACACAATGAATGGTATGAATGGAAGACATCCACTGTGAACACTTGTCATGTGATCTGCTGTGATTAGTCACAGTTATCGTATGGTACCAGCAGTGGGCCAGTACGCTGATTCATCATCCACTGTGTTTGGTGGACACAGTGGGTGATATATTGCGCTGCAGCACGGCCCGGGGGAGCGTGCACAAGGCACGATCCTGGGAAGATGTCATATAACGACCACCAAGAGCAGCGAAGCTCCCGTCTGGCCGTCATTTTACTATAGGCTGGGTGGGAAGCAGTTAAAGGAGAATTGTGGAATTTAAAATAATAAATACTAAAATAATAAATATACATACTCACCTCTTTGGTGAAACATCGGTCTAATGCTGCAGCTTTCCCCCACCAGCTCTAAGCCCAAGAACTGAGTACATGAGCACATGACTGCTGATTGCTCAGTGCTCAGTCTTTAATGAGCAGAAAAAGGTGACTGTCGGTCACCGGCTCTGTTTTCTGCACTTCCAATGCTCACTGCAGTGATGGGTTGGGCAGAGTGCAGGAGAGGCTGGCTCTGGCTCTCAGTGGTGGATCCTAACATTATTGTTCAGATTCTCCCACACCCTGGAGATGCTCTGTGATGTCAGCTGGAAGCGGGCTGATTCTGGGTCACAGGAGAGCAGAACTAAGTGCACTCCTGTGATCCAGAAGAGAAGTATGGCCAAAAAGGTTTTGGGCATACTCCTCTTTTAAAGCATGTAGCTAAAAGTATAAAATACTATATAGTGCACCCTTAATATACAGTGTACCCATCTTCTGATGGCTTCTTCCAGCAGGATAATGCATCATGTCACAAAGCTCAAATCATCTCACCACTGGCTTCTTGAACGTGACAATGAGGTCAATGTACTCCAATGGCCTCCACAGTCACCAGATCTCAATCAAATAGAGCACCTTTAGGATGTGGTGGAATGGGAGATTCTCATCATGGATGTGCAGCCGACAAATCTGCAGCAACTGCGTGATACTATCATGTCAATATGGACCAAAATCTCTAAAGAAAGTTTCCAACACCTTGTTGGAGGCAAAGGGGGTCCAACCCGGTACTAGCAAGGTGTACCAGGTTGGCCCCATTTTGGCCGGTGAGTGTATATCTCCAATGAAAATATGTACATTACAGTAATGAATGAAAAATGAACACAAGTGTTTAGCACTTCTGATTGGCAGCACTGGGGTCATTGGTTCAAATCCCAACCATAGCACTATCTGCCTGGAGTTTGCAGGTTCTCCTTGTGCATGAGCGGGTTTCCTCTGGTTTTCTCCCACACTCCAAAGACATGATGTTAGGTTTATTGGCTCCTGTCTAAATTGGTCCTAGTATGTGTATGCATGAATGTGATTTAGGGACCTTAGATTGTAAGCTCCTTGAGGGCAGGGACTGATGTGAATGTTCAATATATATGTAATGCGCTGCGTAAATTGTCGGCACTATATAAATAATACCGCTAATAAATAAAAAATAAATACAACATTTGGGGACAAGGGTTTATAAATTCTTTAATCTAAAGAGTAAAAACACACAAACACTAGCTACTTCACCGGACTTAAAGCGGTAAAAAATCACAGCAAAATAAAAAATGTTGGGCCCAGTGCACCGCATACTAGCACATTATGACACTTACATGAAAATGAAGCCTTCCAGCTGCGCGCTATCATTGCTGTAGGCGCTTCCATCTTTACCCGGTCTTCCTTCTGGGCTTCAGCTGTATGAATGGCAGAGCTGCAATGATGTCACTCCCATGCATGCCCACAGGAGTCACTGTTTATGGCTCAGGACTCCTTCACCAGACGCTTATAAAGTACATATCTGATAAATGGTGTAGGCTTACCTATAGGTAAAAATGAACCAAAGAAATTTACTCCCACTTTAACCTTCCACGGTCAAAATACTGCTTTTTTTTGCCTTGCCACTGAATAATTGCTTAAAGTGGTTGTAAACAGGCCCGGATTGGCCATAGGGCAAACCGGGCATTCGTCCGGTGGGCCGCGGCCGCCTGGGCCACCAGGCTGCAAGTCCTTGCGAGTCACAAGGCTCTTTGAGCCCACGCCGATCATGCAGCCTCTCCGCGGCCGCCCGGCTGCCAGTTAAACTCCATCGGCGCTGGGAGGACGTAAACATAGAGGGGGTGGAGCTAGAGCCTTCTGCAGCCGCCCGCATAGGTCAGCCGTCAGCCGTCGGTGCCAGGGGGCGTGACTGCGAAAGGGGGAGGAGCCAGAGCAGACACCTGCTGCTGCTAACATCTTAAAGCCGATAACAGATAACAGTGAGTGCAGCCCCGTGCTCTCCGCCACCCACCTATAACCTGGATAGGAGGAGCGGTGGGGGCGGCTGCATATAGAACAATCATTCTCTCCATCTTCCTCCTGCAGTATCGGAATGCCTGCGAGAGGTAGAGGAGAAGCAGGAGACTGCAGGAGGAAGATGGAGAGAATGATTGTTCTAAATGCAGCTGCCCCCACCGCTCCTCCTATCCTACTTATTTCTGCTGCCCCCCCTAGGCTCTCCACACCACCCATACTCTTTGCCTCCTCATGCTCTTTGCCACCCCCCCAGTGCTCCCCACCTCCCCCATGCTCTCTGCCCCCACCAGTGCTCTCCACCTCCCCCATGCTCTCTGTCACCCCCCAGTGTTCTCCACCTCCCCAATGCTCTCTGCTAACCCCCCCCCAGTGCTCTCCACCTCCCCCATGCTCTCTGCCGCCCGCCAGTGCTCTCCACCTCCCCCATGCTATTTGCCACCCCCCAGTGCTCTCCACCTCCCCCATGCTATTTGCCACCCCCAGTGCTCTCCACCTCCCCCATGCTCTCTGTCGCCCCCCAGTGTTCTCCACCTCCCCCATGCTCTCTGTCGCCCCCCAGTGTTCTCCACCTCCCCCATGCCCTCTGCCACCCCCCCAGTGCTCTCCACCTCCCCCATGCTCTCTGTCGCCCCCCCCCAGTGTTCTCCACCTCCCCAATGCTCTCTGCTAACCCCCCCAGTGCTCTCCACCCCCCCCCCATGCTCTCTGCCACCCCCCAGTGCTCTCCACCTCCCCCATGCTCTCTGTCGCCCTCCAGTGTTCTCCACCTCCCCAATGCTCTCTGCTAACCCCCCCCCAGTGCTCTCCACCCCCCCATGCTCTCTGCCACCCCCCCAGTGCTCTCCACCCCCCCATGCTCTCTGCCACCCCCCCAGTGCTCTCCACCTCCCCCATGCTCTCTGTCGCCCCCCAGTGTTCTCCACCTCCCCTATGCTCTCTGCCCCCCCCCCAGTGCTCTCCACCTCCCCATGCTCTCTGCCGCCCCCCAGTGCTCTCCACCTCCCCCATGCTCTCTGCCGCCCCCCAGTGCTCTCCACCTCCCCCATGCTATTTGCCACCCCCCAGTGCTCTTCACCTCCCCCATGCTCTCTGTCGCCCCCCAGTGTTCTCCACCTCCCCCATGCTCTCTGTCGCCCCCAATGTTCTCCACCTCCCCCATGCTCTCTGCCCCCCCAGTGCTCTCCACCTCCCCCATGCTCTCTGTCGCCCCCCCCAGTGTTCTCCACCTCCCCTATGCTCTCTGCCCCCCCCCAGTGCTCTCCACCTTCCCCATGCTCTCTGCCACCCCCCGTGCTCTCCACCTCCCTCATGCTCTCTGCCGCCCTCCCTTTGCTCTCCACCTCCCCCCATGCTCTCTGCCACCCTCCCTGTGCTCTCTGCCACCCCCGTGCTCTCCGCCACCCCCCCTGCGCTGTTCATATCCCCCCACGCACTCTGCTTCCCCCCTGTTCTCTCCACATCCCCCCATGCTCTCCGCTGCCCGCTCATGCTCTCCGTTGCCCCCCCCCTGTGCTCCCCACCTCTCCCCATGCTTTCCGCCGCCTTCCCTGTGCTTGCCACCCCCCATACGCTCTTCACATCTCCCCATGCTCTCCACCAGCCCCCCCGTGCTCTCCACCTTCCCCCATGCTCTCCACCAGCCTCCCTGTGCTCTCCACCTTCCCCCTGTGCTCTCCCCCTCCCCACATGCTCTCCGCCGCCCTCCCTGTGCTCTCCATCTCCCCCCATGTTCTCCGCCGTCTTCCCTGTGCTCTCCATCTCCCCCCATGCTCTCTGCCGCCCTCCCTGTGCTCTCCACCTCCCCCCATGCTCTCCGCTGCCCTCCCCGTGCTCTCCACCTCCCCCATGTGCTCTTCACATCCCCCCATGCTCTCTGCCGCCCTCCATGTGCTCTCCACCAGCCCCCCCATGCTCTCCACCTCCCCCCTGTGCTCTCCGCTGCCCTCCCCATGCTCTCCACCAGCCCCCCCATGCTCTCCACCTCCCCCCTGTGCTCCCCACCTCCCCCCATGCTCTCTGCCGCACTCCCTGTGCTCTCCATCTCCCCCCATGCTCTCCGCTGCCCTCCCTTTGCTCTCCACCTCCCCCCATGCTCTCTGCCACCCTCCCTGTGCTCTCTGCCACCCCCCGTGCTCTCCGCCACCCCCTGCGCTGTTCATATCCCCCCACACACTCTGCTTCCCCCCTGTTCTCTCCACATCCCCCCATGCTCTCCGCTGCCCGCTCATGCTCTCCGTTGCCCCCCCTGTGCTCCCCACCTCTCCCCATGCTCTCCGCCGCCCTCCCTGTGCTTGCCACCCCCCATGCGCTCTTCACATCCCCCCATGCTCTCCACCAGCCCCCCCCGTGCTCTCCACCTTCCCCCATGCTCTCCACCAGCCCCCCTGTGCTCTCCACCTCCCCCCTGTGCTCTCCACCTCCCCACATGCTCTCCGCCACCCTCCCTGTGCTCTCCATCTCCCCCCATGTTCTCCGCCGTCTTCCCTGTGCTCTCCACCTCCCCCCATGCTCTCCGCTGCCCTCCCCGTGCTCTCCACCTCCCCCATGTGCTCTTCACATCCCCCCATGCTCTCTGACGCCCTCCCTGTGCTCTCCACCAGCTCCCCCCATGCTCTCCACCTCCCCCTGTGCTCTCCGCTGCCCTCCCCGTGCTCTCCACCAGCCCCTCATGCTCTCCACCTCCCCCCTGTGCTCTCCACCTCCCCCCATGCTCTCTGCCGCCCTCCCTGTGCTCTCCATCTCCCCCCATGCTCTCCGCTGCCCTCACTGTGCTCTCCACCTCTCCCCCATGCTCTCCACCAGCCCCCCTGTGCTCTCCACCTCTCCCCCATGCTCTCCACCAGCCCCCCTGTGCTCCCCACCTCCCCCCATGCTCTCTGCCGCCCTCCCTGTGCTCTCCATCTCCCCCCATGCTCTCCGCTGCCCTCCCTTTGCTCTCCACCTCCCCCCATGCTCTCTGCCACCCTCCCTGTGCTCTCTGCCACCCCCCGTGCTCTCCGCCACCCCCCTGCGCTGTTCATATCCCCCCACGCACTCTGCTTCCCCCCTGTTCTCTCCACATCCCCCCATGCTCTCCGCTGCCCGCTCATGCTCTCCGTTGCCCCCCCCTGTGCTCCCCACCTCTCCCCATGCTCTCCGCCGCCCTCCCTGTGCTTGCCACCCCCCATGCACTCTTCACATCCCCCCATGCTCTCCACCAGCCCCCCCCCCCCGTGCTCTCCACCTTCCCCCATGCTCTCCACCAGCCCCCCTGTGCTCTCCACCTCCCCCCTGTGCTCTCCACCTCCCCACATGCTCTCCGCCACCCTCCCTGTGCTCTCCATCTCCCCCCATGTTCTTCGCCGTCTTCCCTGTGCTCTCCACCTCCCCCCATGCTCTCCGCTGCCCTCCCCGTGCTCTCCACCTCCCCCATGTGCTCTTCACATCCCCCCATGCTCTCTGCCGCCCTCCCTGTGCTCTCCACCAGCCCCCCCCCATGCTCTCCACCTCCCCCTGTGCTCTCCGCTGCCCTCCCCGTGCTCTCCACCAGCCCCCCCATGCTCTCCACCTCCCCCCTGTGCTCTCCACCTCCCCCCATGCTCTCTGCCGCCCTCCCTGTGCTCTCCATCTCCCCCCATGCTCTCCGCTGCCCTCCCTGTGCTCTCCACCTCCCCCCATGCTCTCTGCTACCCTCACTGTGCTCTCCATCTCCCCCATGCTCTCTGCCACCCTCCCTGTGTTCTCCACCTCCCCCCATGCTCTCTGCTGCCCTCACTGTGCTCTCCACCTCTCCCCCATGCTCTCCACCAGCCCCCCTGTGCTCTCCACCTCTCCCCCATGCTCTCCACCAGCCCCCCTGTGCTCTCCACCTCTCCCCATGCTCTCCGCCACCCTCCCTGTGCTCTCCACCTCCCCCCATGCTCTCCGCCACCCTCCCTGTGCTCTCCATCTCCCCCCATGCTCTCCGCCGCCCTCCCTGTGCTCTCCATCTCCCCCCATGCTCTCCGCCGCCCTCCCTGTGTTCTCCATCTCCCCCCATGCTCTCTGCAGCCCTCCCTGTGCTCTTCACACCCCCCCATGCTCTCCACCAGCCCCCTGTGCTCTCCATCTCCCCCCATTCTCTCCGCCGCCCTCTCTGTGCTCCCCACCTCCCCCCATGCTCTCCGCTGCCCTCACTGTGCTCTCCACCTCCCCCCATGTGCTCTTCACATCCCCCCCATGCTCTCCACCAGCCCCCCTGTGCTCTCCACCTTCCCCCCTTGCTCTCCGCCGCCCTTCCTGTGCTCTCCACCTCCCCCCATGCTCTCAACCTCCCCCCATGCTCTCCACTGCCCCTTGTGCTCTTCTCTTCCTCCCTGTGCTCTCGTCCCACCCCATGTTCTCAAGGTTCTTCCCTGTGCTCTCCATCCCACCATGCTCTTTCCTGGTCCCACCTCACCTCCCCCCCGCCCCCCCCACACCTCTGCTGGGTTCCCCCTCCCCTCTCTCAGGGAATCTGTCAGGGTGGAGAGTGGGGAAGGGGCCGGTTAACGTGTCATGGGCTGCTCAATCCAAAATGCCCGGGCCTATTTTTTGTCCCAGTCCGGGCCTGGTTGTAAAGGTTTGTGTTTTTTCACCTTAATGCATCCTATGTATTAAGGTGAAAAAAAAAACACCTGGCAACATATTGCAGCTACTCTACTCCAGTGGTCATCAACCCTGTCCTCAGGGCCCACTAACAGGCCAGGTTTGCAAGATAACTGAAATACATCACAGGTGATATCATTTGCTGCTCAGTGATTGCAGTATTCTTGTCTGCATCTCCCCAAGGTAATCCAAAAAACCTGGCCTTGTTAGTGGGTCCTGAGGACAGGGTTGACGACCACTGCTCTACTCCATCTCTGCAAGCCTTAGTAAACCCAGGAGAAAGAAAATTCAAGTTTTTATTTTGTAGTCTATATGTGGCTTTACTGTCATTCATAGTCTGTGTGCTATCACTTGCTGTCAAACTGCTGATTTTGTACTTGGACCCAAGTCAAGTGGTGACTCACCACAAACACATCCAACACCAAATTTGGGTCCCAATCCGTGGATTAAGAAACACTGTTCTATGCCATACGGGGACTGACCCTGTCCTCAGGGCCCACTAACAGGCCAGGTTTGCAAGATAACTGAAATACATCACAGGTGATATCATTTGCTGCTCAGTGATTGCAGTATTCTTGTCTGCATCTCCTCAAGGTAATCCAAAAAACCTGGCCTTGTTAGTGGGTCCTGAGGACAGGGTTGACGACCACTGCTCTACTCCATCTCTGCAAGCCTTAGTAAACCCAGGAGAAAGAAAATTCAAGTTTTTATTTTGTAGTCTATATGTGGCTTTACTGTCATTCATAGTCTGTGTGCTATCACTTGCTGTCAAACTGCTGATTTTGTAGTTGGACCCAAGTCAAGTGGTGACTCACCACAAACACATCCAAAACCAAATTTGGGTCCCAATCCGTGGATTAAGAAACACTGTTCTATGCCATACGGGGACTGATTTATACAAAACCTTTTTTTGCATTTGCATAAAATATGGAATGCTTAAAAACCCTTGTCAGTTTTTGTTTTTCTCTTTTATTTTTTATTAAATTATAGACATGTGCAGAACGAAAAAATTTGTTTTGTTTCGTTTCAATTCGTTATTTACATAGATTTGTTTAGTTAAATTAGTATAATCCGTTAATCCCTTTTCGGAATTTGTTTTGTTTATTCGTATTCGAAACGATAGTTTTCGAATCAATTTAGAATAGCTTTCTAATTCAATAAATGTTCAAATGCGAATCGTTTCCAAATTCCAAAGAGAATAAAATAGAATAGAAAATAAAGGCGTAGAATAGAAAAAATAGAATAGAATAGAAAAGACTTTAACAGAAAAGAATAGAATATAATAGAGTAAAACAGAACAAAATAGAATAGAAAATAAAAGAACAGAATAGAATAGAATAAAAAAAGAATAGAATAAAATAGAAAGAATATAACCACCTTCTGAAATTTGAATAGAAAAGAATAGAATAAAGAATAGAATTAAAAAAACAATAGAATAGAAATAATATAACCATTTCCCAAAATTCAAATATAATCCATTAGAATTGGAATAGAATAGAAAAGAATGGATTCAAATAGAATAGAAAAAAACAACAGAATAGAATAGGAAGAATATAACAACCTTCCTATTCTAATCTATTCTTTTCTATTATATTCAAATTCGAATTTATTCTATTCGAATTTTGGGAAATGGTTACATTCTTTCATTTCTATTCTATTGTTGTTTTTAATTCTATTCTTTTCCTATTTGTTTATTCTATTCTATTCTATTCTATTATTTTATTTTCTATTCTATTCTTTTCAAATTCAAATTTATTCTATTCAAAATTAGAATTTTGGAAGATGGTATATTCTTTCTATTCTATTTGAATAGATTCTATTTATATTTTGGGAAATGGTTATATTCCTTCTTTTCTATTCTATTCTAATTGTTTTTTTTTATTCTATTTTTTTTCTATTCTATTATAGTCTATTCTTTTTTTTCTATTCTATTCTATTCATTTCTTAATTCAATAGATTTTTTTTGAAAATTTTCATAATAAACAGATGAAAGAATGCATAAAAAACAGACATGACTTTGCAATGATAAGGGTATGTGGTAACATTGCATGGAATAAACTTATAAGACCAAAGAGATGTTGTATAGAAGGCCTATATTATCACACAATAAAGTAACTGTAGGTGTTAAAGATTGTTTGACATCTTGGAGGCCTGAGCCTCTTTTAAACAACTAGACTTAAAACGAGTTTACCAGAGACTGATGCAATAGATATTGTAAGACTCAGAGACTGTAATATGGACTGTCTTGGTCTTAGTTCAGGAAATGCAAAAGAGATATAGGGGGAAAGTAAGGAAGAAATAAGGGGAAGTGGAAAGAGGGAAAACATATTATTCAAATTGGATTAATGCACATTTTGAGCCGTAGCTCCAAAAGGCTAAGTAACAGGAGGAACTGAGGAGTAGTGTGTACCATTTGGGAACCCTGAAGCTGTTTGTGTTAATCATTCAATTTTATAGTGTGAGTGCCATAGTTGTTAAAATTTTGCCATTTTACCCTCCTTGGAAGCCATTAACTGTTCAAAGATATGAACCTCATTAACTTGCCTGATCACTTCTTTAATTTCAGGGACCTCATCTGATTTCCATTTTCTCATTATTGTTGCTCTAGCAGCATAAAGAATTTGCATACACATTGGCATTATGCATGAGACATGTATTCCATGAGCATTTAAGCTTAGAATGCCCAGAGCTACCGTACATCTGGCTTACAAAGATATGCCATAATATTCAAAATTATTTTAAACACTGATGTCCAGAAGCCTCGAAGATGGAGCCATGACCAGGTCATGTGAAGCAATGTGCCCACCCGACCACATCCCCTCCAACACTCATCTAGTGTATCCTTGGAGAATTTAGCCATGAGATACGGGTGAAGTACCATCTCTGTTGCAGCTTTTGGGCAGTTTCCCAATAGTTGGAACATCGTGAGAACTGATAGTTGCATCTGATTGCTTTTATCCATTGCAGTTCTGAGAATGAGCTTTTGAGATCTTTTTCCCACTTGAGTAACTAGGGAGTTTAAAAAATATGTCGATTTAGCCTGCAGTAAGTTATGGAACAGTGTAATACCCTTACAATTGTGCTGTGGGGAGTTCCAGAACTTCTAGGCCTGCGATGGGGCGTGTACTTTCGAGATATGTGTGGATGCCAGAAGATGTGTAAGTCTGATATATGTAAACAGTTACCTACTGGGCAACAAGTATTGTTCAGTTAGTTTCAAAGGGGATAATTTTCCCCCCTCTTGTTAAGTCAGCTATGATATTTATTCCTTTCTCCTTCCATTCCGTGAAAGAGAGGTCCGGAGATAGGAGTTTTAGGGATTCCAGAGGTATATGGACCAGTTGGCAATCTTTAGACAGGGCATTTTGGGATATAAATTCAGTCCAGGCTGTCAGTGACGAATGGATGGTAGGGTGGTCCTGTAGGAATTTCCCACTTAGATTAGAGCCTATAAGTGCGAGGTTGCTAAGGGAGTGCGGGTGTGCTGCCTCCCTCTCTAGCTTGAGCCAATGTTTTGGATGAGTGGGTAGGAACCAGTGTCTTAGCCGATCTTAAAGGTACGCCTTGTAGTAATCTTTTAATATGGGTAAGCCCAATCCTCCAACTAGTTTTTGTTTCATCAGAATATTACATGAGCTTCTAGGTTTGCTACTTGCCCATTCAAAATCAGAGATGAGGGACTGCATCTTTTAGAAGAATCAGTTGGGTATTTGGATGGGTAGAGCTCTAAAATACAGGATCTGAGGTAACATTAACATTTTGTATGCTGTTTTTTCTTCCAGATCAAGAGAGATAAAACTTTTTCAATCTGGAGAGTTAATTTTGGACCTCTAAGATGAAAGGCAAGAAATTGGAATTATAAAAGTCTTCCATCTTGGGGGTCAATTTAATGCCCAGGTATGTTAGCGGTTTGAAAGGGATACTTATACATTAATCTGGATTTTGTGATTTCATCAATATCCACCCCCAAGATTTGGGATGTTGATGCATTTATTTTGTAGTATGAAAATTCATTGAATTTTTGTAGTATTTCATAAGCTATTGAGAGGGAAGGCAGTGGGTCAGTGAGGAAGAGAATTACATCACCCACAAATAATGTTATTAGTTGCTGCTCTCCTTGAGATGTAATCCCATGTATTTCCAGGTGTGATCTTATCTTCTCTGCCAGCAGTTCCATAAGAAGGTCAAATATTAAATGGGACAGGGGGCATCCCTGTCTAGTTCCATTTGTTATTTCAAATGGAGAGGAGAATAGACCATCCGAGAGCACATGGGCAGAGGGTTTAGTGTACAAAGCTGATATGGCAGAGTGGATAGGGCCTCTAATTCCAAACTTCTCCAGCACTCTGGACAAATAACCCCAATGTATCCTATCAAAAGCCTTCTCTGCATCTAAAGCGAGAAGCAGAGAAGGTCTTTTGGTCCTCCTTGACATGTGGATAAAATTGTTCATTCTTCTAGTTGCATCAGGGGCTTGGCGCCCTGCTACAAAGCCCACCTGGTCTTGTTTCACCAGAAGGGGCAAATGTTTAGACAGTCTGTTAGCTATTAGTTTGGCATATATCTTGACATCCACATTTAATAAGAAAATCAGTCTAAAATTCCGTGGCACATCAGGTGGTTTGCCCCGGTTTGGGTAGTGTTATAATAGTGGCCGATAACATTTCTGGGGGAAATGAGGCATCTTTTACAGCTGCATTAAAACGGAGTTCCCCCCATAAATGGAACTTCTGCTTTAAGGGAAGGTGACCCCCTGACATGCCACATTTGGCATGTCATTTTTTTGGGGGGAGCGGAAACCCTCTTTTTAGAGGGTTCCAGCTCCCACTTCCTCCTGGGGCACCGCGGCGCTGGAAGGGAGCTCACCTCTCCCCCCTCTCTCTCGGCAAACATCTGGGACACATCTGATGTGGAAATGTGAGACCTATGATTTTTTACCTTCAATGATAATCAACATTCATAAATGGACATGCAATATGACTTAAAGCAGTGTGTCAGGAAATTGCCTGGACATTCTGAGAACAGCTGACATATTAAACAGCTCTGGTTTAAGCTTTGTTTATAGTGTCAGTTTACCACCTGGTTTATAGATGTATTGTCCCTTGAAGGGAATCACTTGGGGGATGTGAGGCCGACTGGGAGTAGTATTGTTACCAAACTTGTTTCACTTAAATAGGGTTGGGCAGAGAGGGGTTTATGACATGTAAAGACCTCCAGTTAGCCAAGTGTTAGGTGCAACCCCCCACCCTTGAAAGAATGTGGCAATGCCTTAGCATATGGAAGGGGGGGGGGGGGGTTACAAATGTGTATATATTGTAACACAGATCACTGCCCAGGTCTCTCTCCGGCTGACGGTCTAGATGAAGGATGGTTACGTAAGACTTCTCCATACAATGTATCTCTATTATCTTCTGTCTCTTTTCTTTTCTGTAATCTTTTCTACTGTAGGATTTGGCCTTAATACCTTATTAATCTCTTGATAGCATGGGTATGACCATTATAGCAACATTTATTATCATTGGTAACATTGTTTTTAAGGTTATATCATTTATGTTATAGTTGCTAATCTCATATTACCACAAGTTTCTTTTCTGTACAATAGTAAGTTTAAATAAATTAGATTGTTACCCTTTTCGAACAGATATCATTCGTTCTTAATTTCATGGGTTGATTGATATATAGACAAAAGGTTTTAATCACTTATGTATCATTAAGTATATAAGTGAGGTAGGTATAAAGGTAGCCATGTCAGATGGTGCCCCCTGTGTGAGGAAGTTTAATGTTGGGGGTGAACGCGATTTCTTGTATGGAAGACAGAGCTGGTTTTGTGTTTACCTGTCTCCCATCTGAATACCCAGACTAAAAAAAAAAACTTATCAGAACTTTCCTGTTTACCTTTTGTCTATGTTAATTCTTTGATGAGACTGATTTTGAATAAGGCATATGAGAAATAGAAATGGAAACTGTATATTGTGTATTATTATAGATGTGGGATTAGTTGCAACCTGCAATGTGTGGGTTTTGTAAGCAACTGCATATTTGTGGCCATGCACGGGGGAGGGGCAGCCAGGCTCGCTGTCCCATGGTTGTTACATTAGGATATGTATGTGGAAAGGGCTACTCCCTGTACACAATAGGAAGAGGGAGGGTTTCTTTTTGTTTTTGAGATGAAAAGACCATGCAAGCATTCACTGTGGGTGGGATGGTCTCAGGATCCCAGAAACGCTGTTTGTATTTCTGAGATGTTTTTTCTGTGAAAGCTGATGCCAGAAGAAGGATTGAACTTTCTTTGAGAAAAGTGGGTACGTTTGAGCTGTGTTATATTGTGGCGTTGTTATTTCATTGTAAAGCATGTGTTGCTAAGTGTGCACTCTCAATTGTGCGTCAAGATTACATACTTTTCAGTGGAACTGTTCCTAAACTGTGTGTCTATGGTTAAGTGTGCATTTACAAATGTGTAGTCAGTCTTTGTGGAGAAAGGAGTCTAGTGAAGTCTGATTTAGCAGGATCAACAATTGCATTTCACGTGTTGGTGTTTTAGTGTGCCCTTTTTCTCATTGGCCATTTTGTGGTCGCCGTGAGACTATGGCTCGATGTTCATTTGCAACTACCAGTTTATGTTTTATGTAACTTTTGGCTTTTTCGGATGTGTTGTTTGGTTGGAGAGCCTGTATTTGAGGCCTGCCAGGGTCCCTAGTGATATGCAGAATGAAATGTTTGTAAGTGTTCATTTAGTATCTCAAATGTGTAATTTTGTAGGGAGAAATTTTAGTTTTGGCGGGAAAATGCGCCATTTTGTTGGGGCCTGGCCTTCCTCTGCCATTTTCTTTTGTTGTTACCATGTGACTGTGCTGTGGTTTTCGTCGGCCATCTTGCTGTAGTCTACCATGTGGTCGTGGCCTGGCTTTCGTTTGTGCTGTTTGGCCTGTGGGTCATCCTATAGGGGAAGGTGCAGCCACCATTCCTTTGTGTGTGAAACCATGTGATATGAGCCACCATTTTGTTTCTAGGCATTATTTCTGTTTTAAGGGAATGTAAGCTTTTGTAGGGGTTCTGTGTTTGTACTTTTTGTCAACTCTTCAGTAGAAGAGTGGCGATTTTTGTATTGGATTTCTGTTCTGGTGGGAAAATGCACCCTTTTGTTGTGGCCGGGCTTTTGTTGTAGACACCATGAGGCCATGGTCGGCGGCCATTTTGAGAGGTGCAGTTTAAGGATTTTGTGCTTTCTAGCCTGTAAATCATCCCAGAGGGGAAGCTGCTCCAATTCCTTTGTATTGGTGTAGCCATCCAGTCTACTTTGCATTGAATTTAATAGCTTTAACAGAGTTTTTGTACTTTTAGCGGTGCATGTTTTTAAAATATTTTTGGAGTTTAGGAAGGGGGCAATTTATTCTTAGATCTCTCTATGCAGTTATGGTTAGGGAGCAGGATGTTTGGTCCACTCTGGGAGTGGCAGACAGAAGAGATGTACTGTGTGGACTATTAGAGGAGAGATGCTGTGTGTACTGTGGGGGGTGAGTCTGGCTGATATCATCAGACTCAGAGATCAAATTTTTTTATTTAAACAAAAAAAAACCAATGTCTTCTTTTAAGAAGGGTGTCATTTTTGGGAGCGTTCGTTTGATTTTCTAATCGTTAGTGGGGTCGGGTCGACGTTTATTTTCAACCACAGTGATGGGAAGATTTGGAGATAATAGGGAACTTCTTGGTCAAGGGAATTGTCAGACAGTGTATGTGGTTTTCGTTCAGAAATTACATTGATTTTAAAAACAGAATTTTCAAACATTTTTTTTCATTCAGCAAAGGTACAAAGATTTTTTGTCTGAATATTCCTGTCTGAAAATTGATCTGTGTGGCCAGCATGAGGCTCGGTGCACGCCTATGCAGTTTGTTTTTATCTATTTCTGCAGTGCTTTTTTGCTGTGCGTTTTCGATTTTCTTGCACGTGATTTTGCTGCAATTTGCGTTTTTGTTTTTTCTGGCCAGGTTGTTGTAGGTCAGATTGGAGGACACGGGTTGCTGCAGGGGTGCATTGTATGTTTTTCTGCAGCTTCTCCCTTGGAGTGTATTGAACAGAAGAGGCGCTGTTTTGCATTAAGGAGGGAGTCCCTGACCCTTTCCAAATATGCTGGGGGGGGGGGCATGGATGTGAACGTGTCTCATGGGAGGCCATGTGAATGAACTGTAGTGTGTTTCTGCAAAAGGCACCAGAAAAGCACATAGATGTGAACCAGGTCTAAGACGTTTATTAACATAATGGGGTTGAGAAGGTTAGGGTTGGCCCTTTGGGGTGCAGGGGGGAGCAGATAGTCACTACTGTAAGGGGTTAATTTTTTACTGTAGAACGATGAAAGTTATATTTACGTTTGCGATTGTTTGCTCTTTTTGTACTATAGAGGGCTCATTTTGTTTTTGTTTTTTAACCTCCATTGTGTTACCGGCCGATTGATTGATTGTGAAGGTAGTAGTCGAATGATTTTGTGGTCGATTGGTTGTAGATTAGTCGATTAGTTGTTTCAGCCCTAGTATGGATCTGTCTCTTTGTAAACTACTAACTGTGGATGGTGAGCTTTGTAATTAGACCTGTATACACTGGCTATATTGTAAACTGATACCAATCATATTGAACTTAGGTGTGCATCAGTTAACTGCCTCCTGTACTACACGCACCCATAGGGTCCTGATTATCCAAGTTTATGTTAATCATTATGGAGATAACAGAAGTAATAGCCCTTCGTTAAGCATTTCCTTTAGAACACCTCTGAAAAGTCCACGGGGGAGATTGAACTATTATAGTTTGGAAAATCTCCACGCTATTTTTTTTTTGAAGGACTATAGTCAGAACAGGGAACATTAGGAGTAGTACGCTAGCAGCCCGCTCAGGCCGTGTAAAATAATCGGAATGCGGGGGCCGGTTATCGTGATAAAGGCGCAAACCATAACCGCTCCGAAAGTAAAGCGCGGGGTTCTCTGTACGCAGAGTCCGGAAAAAAAATTGTTCTGACAAGTAGTGAAAAAAAAAAATCGGCAAGGGTGACAGGGGCGGTACCTGTCAACCCAATTCTTGGTCAGAGAGTAGCTACCTCTGAAGTAAAGGCAACCTGTAAAAAGGTTGGGGAATCAGTTCAAGGTCCGGAGTCCGTAAAGGATGGGTAATCTAATCGCTTCAAAGAGGGGGTCTGAATGGGGTAAACCCTATCAAATGACCCCAAGGGAAGAGATGATAGATAGATATGGACCTTGGGTTGTGAAATATTTGCAAGATTGGGATCGTTGGACTGGGAAGAAGTATTTTAAAAGAGGTACTTTTAAGCCAAAAGCTTGGGAAAATCTGTACCTTGCTCACCACAGAAATCATATGAAAAAGACACGTTATTTATATGGATGCTGGAGTCAGCAAATAAAACAGAGGAAGTGAATGTTATTACTATGGGATTTAAGGAGAAATCATTCCAAACTCCTGAGAATGCGTCCATACAGCTGAGAAGGGGCTAATGAAATGGGATGGATCTCTGAAAGAATTTTAACCTTATCAAACAGATGTTATGGGTTTAAGAAGAAGTACAGGGTATTATAGAAAACATGATGATGTGTGATGTCTAGAGGTCATCGTTAACCTAGCCAATCGTGTGAGTGTGTGTGGAGTATGTAATATATGTGGTATTGTGTGACGTTTGTTCTCAGCTGCTGACAGCCCACCCAAATGACCCCCCTTCTTTCTCACCAGGTCTGTGAAAAGGTACAGCGAACTGTATTGACATGCAAATGACCTGAGCCAAGATAATTATCTGTACTAGTGAATTGAAAGATACATGTACTAAAATGACTTTGTTTTTCAGGAAAACAGTACTGGAGATGTTCTTTATGGTGAGGTATTATGATCGGTTGACAAATGGTACTGCTGAAAGGTTTTTTACAGATTGCTAATTTTTTTCAACCATGGTGAATAAATTTTTTTTTTGGAATTATTGGTATACCATAAAACAAAAAATCCACGTGGTATTAATGTGTATTAAGTAATACATATTAATGATAAGTTGAGCTCAACAATTTTTTGGTATCTTAAAAAAAAAAAAAAAGTGCACTGTTTATGTAATGTAATGTATATTTGTGTTTCATATGCTAATGTCTTGTTACAGGTATATAACCATTGGATTATTTTGTTTCTAGGAGGAAAATGGAATATTTATTACTAAATTTTATTGGTGTTTTATTTTTCAGATTCGATAATTGGGTTTCCTGGCTTTAAAGGGTCGGCTCGTGTACCCACTACTGTTCAGTGATCCCGGCGCCTCAGTGCTGCAAGGGATATTTCTTTGCCCTTTGGCCAGTTGTGTTTGGTAGCAGAAGTTCCTCGAGTTGGATACACATTATGCAATTTTTGTTTTCCAATTACCTTCAGATTTACCTTCAGATGTGTAGTATGAGGGCCTGCCTGATGGCATACAAGTTGAGAGTGTATAGTTTTGGGAGAACCTGGAGAAGAGTTGTGCAGGAAGATCGTGTATATTGCACTCTGTGTTCTGGATGGAGAGGTCATTGCTGGGAAGGAAGCACCTGGGTATTAGTTGGGACATAGATGAGTTTGTTTCTGTGTCCTAAGGAATACCGATGTAACGTTAGTCAGGGAACTAGAGGGTTCTTTGAACCTAACCATAGGTAGAGGTGCATTGTATACCCTGGGCATGGTCTCTGAAATCCAGGCACAGGGATGGAGTTGTGTGGGCATGCTGTATTCTCCTCAGTGGATACCCATAGGTGTCCTTCCTGTCCTAGACTCCTTGTGTACCTTAACTAGTGGTCTGTGTCCTGCATGACAGGAAGACCAGTGCCCCATAAGGTGTGCAACCTCTATGAAGAGACAAGTGTACCTGGTGGCAGGTGGTTTTCAATCCGGGTATTCTGACTATTTCCCATCCTTAGGAAAGAGAGGCTTAATGGAGACTGTCTTTGGAGCTGGAGGTGGGGCACTGGGTACCTTAAAACACTATGGAGCTGGAGCTATTCAGGATCACATTGGGGGGTCTTGTGCTACATATCAGGGAAGGGGATAGGAAAGCCAACTTGCTCTGTCCAGCATCACTTTGCAGGGACAGACAGGTGGGGGTAGTATCCAGGTTGCCTATGAGTCGTAATAGATTGGTGGATGACTCAGTTCCAGGATCGTCAAAAATCTTACTTGCACTGTTCTCATCCCTAATGGCAGGGATGGAACATTGTGCAGATATCACGGTCAATCTGGGTACTATCCTATCAGACTCTACTGGGTTACACCCTGGAGTCCATCTTGTTCTGATGGTTTGAGTCTGGACAGCCTCAGATGACTGGTACTGATGAGTGCTAGAGGAAGGTAAGGGTTGTGCTATGGGAAAAGGCAATAATGCTGGCACAGGGGGGGGTCATGTCTAATGGATGCCGGGGTAGTGTCCCAACTGGTCCTAAACAAAGTTAAAACTACTTGAGACTGGAGACCAGGGTACTGGTGCTGGTATCACATGTCTAATGATGCACTAATGTTTTCAGCATCAGGTTAAATGGTACTCAGCAGGGTACACTACCTCGGGGAGTCTATAGTACACCTCCTCTGACCCGTGGCATGGATATAGCAGGAACACCGGGTTGTACCCCGATCACCCCTGAAGAAAGGTTTTATAGCAAACCTGACATCCCCTTACACCTACAGAAACTTCCTCTGGGATTTGGGGCTGAGTTAAAAGCTTGGCTGATGGATTTAGAACAACAGGATGAAATATTAAATGTACTAAGAGATGCTGAAAAACAAGCCACCATACGACTCACCCATGATCAAAATAGACTGATCCAAGTATCCCACACTTTAGACGCAGATGCTAAGATTTCCTGGTGGGAAAGTTTATTTGGGTATAGTCCGAACGCTACAGCTTTCCTAAACATTTTGCTCCACCCTGTTGTTGTCCTAACCTGTGCAGCCTTATTGCTTTTCCTGATGCAGGTAATAATGTGCGTTACTATCAGGAGAATGAATGCCAAAGCTATGAGAATGTGTACCTCAACAAGGTATCTTCTCTCAAGGAACAGAAAGGCCACTAACTCAGAAACAAATCTCTGAGGAAGCCATATCCAATCCAGACCAGTACAAAGAAGTTGCGCATTTAAGAGAGGACCCTAGAACTATATTTTCTTGTTCCAGGGATAAGCCTCTTCAATTTTTAGCAATAAAGTGCAGTCAGGTTTACCTAAATTCCAAAAGTTTCAATCATTTTTTTATTTTATTTTATTTTTTTTTCTCTCCCTTTTGTTGTTAATATCTGTGTACCTGACCTGCAAAAATACTGTTAATGGGAGAGGAGTTTTTTTTTTTAGAAAAACATTTGTTTTGTTTTTTGTTGTTTATTTTTTGTATTATGTTTTTTAACCAATGTATTCATTTTTTTTATATACAGATTCAAGGCTCTTTAACAGTCTTGGTTGGAGCAGCGTTCAATCTGTAGTTTTTTCCATTTTTTGTTCTTTTTTTCATTATTATTCCCACTATTTTTCCTGTTCATTTTCATTACTCACCTCTCTTCTATTCCTTTTTCTTCTTTAATATTATGCTGTCTAAGTTTTTCCTTTGGTTTCTATCATTTATCTTCTCAAGATAATGTAACTAAGACATCAGTCATATCATTTTTCTTTAAAAAAAGACTTTGCCTGTCCGCAAGTACCATATTTTAACTAAAGTATCCCTGGACATCCAGTTTTATGTCTTAATGTAATTCCACCTCCCCTAGTCTACCTACTGCCTTAACCTGAGCCCCGTGAGCAGGTGTGGTGAACCCAGGGACCTGGCAATAACAGACAGTATTGACTATCCCTACCATCAAGGGCCATGGATGATACTGGCTGTTGCTCAGACTCTGTACCCTGTGGGAACCCACTCTACTCGTCCACATTACACCCTTTATGAGTATTTAGTCTTAATGGCCAACACTCTGTTCCTGTCCAGCATTTCTCCAATATCTGTACACTAACGTTCTCCTCTCTCTTTCTGTATTCATGCACGACTGTCTGGAGACCCGCCCGACCCCACCTGAAGAAGCAGCGACCACCAAGTTATTTCTTGAGATAAATGTGTCACGAATAAGACTTTCCTGGACTTTCCTTCACCATGCTGAAAAGTGCTGTCTCGCGGTCCGATCCAATCGATGCAACCATTACATGGTCTTACAAAGATACATAACTAGATATGCCAGGATCCCGCCATCAATGTTGGAGTTCCGCTCCTCCAAGGCAGAGGAGTGATGAAACATTGCAATACAGACACTCGTGGTTTGGATGTGAAGTCTCCAAAGGACCAGGATTTCTTTGCTATCTTAAGCCTACTTTGAGGAGTTCCGGCGTGTTCAAGAAAAGAAGAGGAGGCCGCAGTGGTGGTGGGGAAGGGTCGGGGCTTCTGGGCTGTTGTGTGTGGGTACAGAATCATTAAAGGAGGACATAAGTTCAAGAATGAACTTCAGGGGGAACTGATGTGGAAATGTGAGACCTATGATTTTTTACCTTCAATGATAATCAACATTCATAAATGGACATGCAATATGACTTAAAGCAGTGTGTCAGGAAATTGCCTGGACATTCTGAGAACAGCTGACATATTAAACAGCTCTGGTTTAAGCTTTGTTTATAGTGTCAGTTTACCACCTGGTTTATAGATGTATTGTCCCTTGAAGGGAATCACTTGGGGGATGCGAGGCCGACTGGGAGTAGTATTGTTACCAAACTTGTTTCACTTAAATAGGGTTGGGCAGAGAGGGGTTTATGACATGTAAAGACCTCCAGTTAGCCAAGTGTTAGGTGCAACCCCCCACCCTTGAAAGAATGTGGCAATGCCTTAGCATATGGAAGGGGGGGGGGGGTTACAAATGTGTATATATTGTAACACAGATCACTGCCCAGGTCTCTCTCCGGCTGACGGTCTAGATGAAGGATGGTTACGTAAGACTTCTCCATACAATGTATCTCTATTATCTTCTGTCTCTTTTCTTTTCTGTAATCTTTTCTACTGTAGGATTTGGCCTTAATACCTTATTAATCTCTTGATAGCATGGGTATGACCATTATAGCAACATTTATTATCATTGGTAACATTGTTTTTAAGGTTATATCATTTATGTTATAGTTGCTAATCTCATATTACCACAAGTTTCTTTTCTGTACAATAGTAAGTTTAAATAAATTAGATTGTTACCCTTTTCGAACAGATATCATTCGTTCTTAATTTCATGGGTTGATTGATATATAGACAAAAGGTTTTAATCACTTATGTATCATTAAGTATATAAGTGAGGTAGGTATAAAGGTAGCCATGTCACATCACAGGTCCCAGATGATTGTCCGGCCAGTCACAGCGCGCAGCGCAGCTCGCGCTTGCACAGTGCGTGCCCGGCTGTGAGGCCACAGCCGGGCGCCCACAGTGACAATGCCAGCGCCACAGAGAGGAGGGGAAGACGAGCGGAGCTTCGTTCCTCCGCATCGCTGGACCCTGGGACAGGTAAATGTCTGATTATTAAAAGCCAGCAGCTGCAGTATTTGTAGCTGCTGACTTTTATTTTTATATTTTTATTGGAACTCCGCTTTCAAGACTGGTATCAAGTGGGGGATTAGAATTGGGTGAAACACTTGGTAGTATTCAGATGAGTAACCATCTGGGCCGGGTGCTTTATTATGAGCTTTTCTACTTCCAGTGGTGAGAATGGAGAATTAAGGAAATTCAGATCCTCTGAGGACAGAGAGGGTAATGAAATTGAGGCGAGAAATTCATTAATGTTCTCTTCTGAGGGCTGAACTGTGTTAGGGTCTGATTTTAAGTTATATAACGAGCCGTAATATTTGCTAAAAACGTTGGCTATATCTTTGAGATTATACATTTTTCTTTCAGTGTTGGGGTCTAGAAGATATGCAATCTTCTGTTTTGCTATTTTCTCTTTTAGTTGTTGGGCTAGTAGTTTGCCTGCTTTGTTCCCATAGCTTTATGAGTGGGCTTTAAGGGAGCTGAGATGGAGGTCATGCTTGTGTATCAGTAGTGAACGAGACTCCTGTCTTGCCGAAAAGAGCCGCTCTCTAGTTTTGAAGGAGGTTGATTTGTTATCTGCCTCCTAGGTTCGAATCTCTTCAAGTAGGTCATTAAGGTAACGGGATCTTTGTTTCTGTAGTTACATAGTTACATAGTAGGTGAGGTTGAAAAAAGACACAAGTCCATCAAGTCCAACCTATGTGTGTGATAATGTGTCAGTATTACATTACATATCCCTGTATATTGCGGTCATTCAGGTGATTATCTAATAGTTTCTTGAAGCTATCAATGCTCCCTGCTGAGACCACCGCCTGTGGAAGGGCATTCCACATCCTTACCGTTCTTACAGTAAAGAACCCTCTACGTAGTTTAAGGTTAAACCTCTTTTCTTCTAATTGTAATGAGTGGCCACGAGTCTTATTAAACTCTCTTCTGCGAAAAAGTTTTATCCCTATTGTGGGGTCACCAGTACAGTATTTGTAAATTGAAATCATATCCCCTCTCAAGCGTCTCTTCTCCAGAGAGAATAAGTTCAGTGCTTGCAACCTTTCCTCATAACTAAGATCCTCCAGACCCTTTATTAGCTTTGTTGCCCTTCTTTGTACTCGCTCCATTTCCAGTACATCCCTCCTGAGGACTGGTGCCCAGAACTGGACAGCATACTCCAGGTGCGGCCGGACCAGAGTCTTGTAGAGCGGGAGAATTATCGTTTTATCTCTGCAGTTGATCCCCCTTTTAATGCATGCCAATATTCTGTTTGCTTTATTAGCAGCAGCTTGGCATTGCATGCCATTGCTGAGCCTATCATCCACCAGGACCCCCAGGTCCTTTTCCATCCTAGATTCCCCCAGAGGTTCTCCCCCCAGTGTATAGATTGCATTCATATTTTTGCCACCCAAATGCATTATTTTACATTTTTCAACATTGAACCTCATTTGCCATGTAGTCGCCCACCCCATTAATTTGTTCAGGTCTTTTTGCAAGATTTCCACATCCTGCAGAGAAGTTATTGCCCTGCTTAGCTTAGTATCGTCTGCAAATACAGAGATTGAACTGTTTATCCCATCCTCCAGGTCGTTTATGAACAAATTAAATAGGATTGGTCCCAGCACAGAACCCTGGGGAACCCCACTACCCACCCCTGACCTTTCTGAGTACTCCCCATTTATCACCACCCTCTGAACACGCCCTTGTAGCCAGTTTTCAATCCATGTACTCACCCTATGGTCCATGCCAACGCACCTTATTTTGTATAGTAAACGTTTATGGGGAACTGTGTCAAATGCTTTTGCAAAATCCAGATACACCACGTCTACGGGCCTTCCTTTATCTAGATGGCAACTCACCTCCTCATAGAAGGTTAATAGATTGGTTTGGCAAGAACGATTCTTCATGAATCCATGCTGATTACTGCTAATGAAATCATTCTTATTACTAAAATCTTGTATATAGTCCCTTATCATCCCCTCCAAGAGTTTACATACTATTGATGTTAGGCTAACTGGTCTGTAATTCCCAGGGATGTTTTTTGGGCCCTTTTTAAATATTGGTGCTACATTGGCTTTTCTCCAATCAGCTGGTACCATTCCAGTCAATAGACTGTCTGTAAATATTAGGAACAACGGTCTGGCAATCACCTGACTGAGTTCCCTAAGTACCCTCGGATGCAAGCCATCTGGTCCCGGTGATTTATTAATGTTAAGTTTCTCAAGTCTAATTTTAATTCCGTCCTCTGTTAACCATGGAGGTGCTTCCTGTGATGTGTCATGAGGATAAACACTGCAGTTTTGGTTACTGAAGCCCCCCGATTCACTTGTGAAGACTGAGGAGAAGAATAAATTCAATACCTTTGCCATCTCCCCATCCTTTGTAACCAGATGTCCTTCCTCATTCTTTATGGGGCCAATATGGTCTGTCCTCCCTTTTTTACTGTTTACATACTTAAAGAATTTCTTGGGATTTCTTTTGCTCTCCTCCGCTATGTGTCTTTCATGTTCTATCTTAGCCATCCTAATTGCACCCTTACATTTCTTATTGCATTCTTTATAAATTCTGAATGCTGAGGATGATCCCTCAACCTTGTATTTTTTGAAGGCCTTCTCCTTTGCTTTTATATGCATTTTTACATCGGAGTTAAGCCATCCAGGATGTTTGTTCGCTCTTTTAAATTTATTACCCAATGGGATACATTGGCTAATGCCCTTATTTAATATGCTCTTAAAGCAAACCCATCTCTCCTCCGTATTCTTTGTTCCTAATATTTTATCCCAATTTATGCCTTTTAGCAAGGTTTGTAGTTTAGGGAAGTTGGCTCTTTTGAAATTCAGTGTCTTTGTGTTCCCTTCATGTTTCCTATTTGTGTGATTTATACTGAAACTAATTGACCTGTGATCGCTGTTACCTAAATTGCCCCGTATTACCACATCTGTTATCAGGTCTGTATTATTGGTAATCAGTAGATCTAGTAATGTTTTATTTCTAGTTGGTGCGTCTACCATCTGACCCATAAAATTGTCCTGCAAAACACTAAGGAACTGGCGAGCCTTAAATGAATGTGCGGTTCCCTCCGCCCAGTCTATGTCTGGATAATTAAAATCCCCCATTATGATAACACTTCCCATCCTTGCTGCTAATCCAATTTGTGATAGGAGATCCGTCTCCACTTCCTCCCTCAGGTTTGGGGGCCTATAGCATACTCCCAGTATTATTTTCCCCTTAGCTTCATCCCTTTGGAGCTCTACCCATAAAGATTCCACCTCCTCCCTAGCCCCCTCAGTGATGTCATCTCTCACACTCACTTGTACATTATTCTTGATATATAGGCATACCCCTCCCCCTTTTTTACCTTCTCTATCCTTGCGGTATAGGGTATACCCTTGAATGTTTGCCAGCCAATCATGAGAGCTGTTGAACCAGGTCTCTGAAATTCCCACAAAATCCAAATCCTCCTTGTACAACCGTATCTCTAGTTCACCCATCTTGTCCGCCATGCTCCTGGCATTGGTGAACATGCCACATAGTTTAGACTGGTCGCATATTGTCCTCGTATTGGGTGTTTCAAGATTGCAACTAGGACTTGCTACTATACTCCCCTTGTGTTTTTGTGCTTTGGTTAACCTACCACTAATGCCCCCAATACTACCCTCTGGAATATCTTCCGCGCTGGCTATCACTGTCTCTGGACCCTCCCCCCCATCGCCTAGTTTAAAAACCCCTCTAACTTTTTGGCCATCTTCATCCCCAGCAGATCTGCACCCTCCTCATTTAGGTGCAGTCCGTCCCTTCTATAGTACCGGTTACCGACTGAGAAGTCGGCCCAGTCCTCCAGGAACCCAAACCCCTCCTTACTACACCAGCTCTTCAGCCACTTGTTTACTTCCCTAATCTCCCTCTGCCTTTCTGGTGTGGCTCGATGTACCGGTAGTATTCCTGAGAACACTACCTTGGAGGTCCTTTTCCTCAATTTAGCTCCTAAGTCCCTAAAATCATTCTTTAGGACACTCCATCTGCCTCTGACTTTGTCATTGGTGCCAACGTGCACCATGACAGCCGGGTCTTCCCCAGCCCCTCCCAGTAATCTGTCCACAAGATCCGTGATGTGCCGAACCCGAGCGCCCGGTAGACAACATACTGTTCGGCGCTTCAGGTCTTGGTTACAGATTGCCCTCTCTGTCCTTCTAAGAATTGAGTCCCCTACCACCAGAATCTGTCTTTCCTTTCCCTTTGCTGCCCCCCCACTCTCACTGGAGGAGTTCTTCCCCTGGCAGCTAGGAGAGTCCCTCATCTCCAGCAGTGCTGGTCCCTGACTGGTTTCACCAATGTCACTCAATGGAGCGTACTTATTGGGATGCTCCAGTCCTGGAACGGCCTCTCTGACACTTCCCCCTCTACCCCTCCTGACTGTCACCCATCTACTCTTTGCTAGTGCCTGCACCTCTTTGTCTCCACCCGCCTCTGTGCTGGCCCCTGCCGGCACCTGCCATGTACGTTCCTGGCTCACCTTTAGTATGGAGGGACTTCTCAGTGCTGACAGTTGCTTCCCTAGATTCAGAACCTGGGCTTCCAGGGAAACAATGTGCTTACATTTTGCACAGCAGTATTCGCCCTCGATCGGATGATCAAGGAACGCATACATGCGGCAAGATGTACAAAGAGCCGCCTCTCCACACCCGCCGGGCATCGTACCTATTAAATTTAGTGAGGATTTGGGGATTTTACCCTGTCCAAATTACCTAACAGCTTGCTTCCTGGCACTAATACTCTGCTACTTATTTGGATTAAGATGCCCCTGATTACTGCTTTGCGGGACTTCCATAGAATGAAAGGATCTGACACCGAAGGGGCATTGAGTGTAGAGAACTCAGTGAGGGCTTTAGTTATCTCTGGTTTGTATAAGGGATGAGAGAGAATGAACGTGTCATTGCACCACCTGTTGGTCCCCGTTTCAGCATGGATCTCTCCCGCTGTTATAGAACCTGGGGCATGGTCCGACCAAGTGATGGTGTGTATATCAGATATGTTAACTTTTTGGAGCAGGAATTTGTCTACTAGGATTAGACCTATTCTAGAGTATGTGTGGTGAACAGGCGAGAAATACGTGAAATCTTTTTCGGTGGAAAGTTGGTATCTCCATAAGTCAAACAAGTTTGAGTGGGACAAAAAATTTGTGAGTGTGGCTCTAGATCTATTGGCTTTAAGTGATGAGGTGCAATTTAAATCTTTGCTTGGAATAGCGTTGAAATCCCCGCAAATGATTACATGACCTTGATGCACAGAGATAACCATTTTCCAGATCTTGTTGAGAGATCTGAGTTGCTGGACATTGGGGAGATATACATTAACCACAATTTATATGTTATTGATTTCGCAGACAAGAATAACATATCTACCCATATCATCACAAATCACATCTATCTGCTTAAAGGAGACTGAATCCCTCACCGCAATGGCTACTCCCCCCTTTTTCTTAGGGGAGTTGGAAAGAAAAATGTGTGGAAATTTTCGGTTTGTAAAAGAGGGCGGGTTACGGAATGAAAAATGTGTCTCCTGTAAGCAGAGGATATCACACTTTAAACGGTTGGCTTCAGACCATGTCATACTGCGTTTTGCAGGGCTGTTTAGGCCCTTCACATTTAAGGACATGATTTTAAAGGCCATGTTATATTGTGCCTATTTGAGTCACTGGAAGAAACAGTAAAAAGCCCACAGGAGAGGCAGGAGATATCTTACTCAGGTTGAAGAGATCGTTTCAGAGTTTGTGAATGTTTGTGGCAGAGAATCTTGAAGCTGGATGGTTCCAGGTATTTCAAGGTACACTAGACAAGGGGGAAGGGAAAAGGAGACAGTAAAACAGTAATGTACAACTGTGCTAGCCTGTGTCAGCCACAGGATTTTGTGCAGGGCTGGCAAAAAATAAAAAGTCTGTGGAGTCGGAGCGGTGTGTGGAGGACTGAGGCGGCGGCGATCGCCCCTGATGACCGAAGCTGCACATTGGAGGCACCCGATTCCGGTTTGGCACCCCCAGAGACATACCATCTGACAACATCTGATGAGACTCCGCCCAGGACCACCACACGGCTTGCCGTACCACACCGCTTGACGGTACAAGCTCGTTTGACTCACCGCCAAGGGCCTGTGAGTCCACCTTGTCTGGTAAGGGCATTCTTTTGCTTATTCCTTTGGGTTGATACCACCTTAATGAGTGAAGAATCCACCTACATTCAAGGACACTTCCAACAGCTCCCGTTTACCCTACATGAAGACTGCTCGTATTTAGACTGCCATGGGGTTAACTGAGAGCACCCCAATTACTTATTAATGGATTTTTAGTATTTACACATACTCACTTTTCTTATGGACTTATGCTTTCACATCCTGGCTTTGCCCTGATGAACACAATTTTTTTGGGTTATACACACAGTATACTGTAGTATTCTGTATACCTATTATATTGCACCTTTGAGTTATTTTTGGAATGTGTTATCCTACATATACTATTCATACCTAATTGATATATAGGTTCAGGATATATCATTCATCACTTATATGTGTTTGTGTACACTTAACTCTTTACTGTTTTTATTGTTTTTTATTTGTTGTTTTGTTTTTATGGGGTTCTGCGAAGAGAGTATATCTTTCCATAAAAACTATCACTAATACATTAGGTACGCACTTCAGGACGTGGTACCTCCTCTGTAGATATCACTGTTATTTGATCAATAACACGTATTTTGTCACTTGTTAGCGCCACACTTTATCATTATTTTCAAAAAATAAAAATTGGCGATTCCCGATGGAATCTGGGCGGAGTATTTACTGCTATTTAACCGGGGTCAGCAAGAAAAGAATTAACATTTTTTCGGAGGCTCACCAGACCTCACCAGACCTGTAATGATCATATGTAGTGTTATTTGCACAGGGTCAGCCTGCCTCCAGGTCTTAACCTGCATGAGAGGCCCTGGATGAGCTGGAAGAGGCGGCTTGGCGTGGCAGAAGTGGCTCCAGGATTTTCCACTCCCGTAAAAGTTGCAGGCTCCTTTTCACCATGTGATGGCAAATGTGAATTCATCTTTCATAATCAGCAGTTTTGCTGTGTAGATCAACCTAAATGGTATGCAATGATTGTAGAGCGGTTTGGTAATGGATGCCAATTGCCTTTATTGTTGCATGGTAAAAGCCGAGAGGTCTGCGAAGAAGGAGAGATCCGACATGCTTTGTGGAAGATTATCTTTGTTTCTGGTCACTGCCAACAGCTTCTCTTTAGTATGGAAGAAGTGCATCAGGGATTGTGCCGGCTTTATTGATTCGGGTGTCTCTCATATTTTTACGTTGTTTCCCCTGGATCTGTCCTCCGGGTCTGCTAATTTGGATTTAACCTATTGCATTTCCTTATCCCTGTCATTATGAGAGTCTACCATCTCATTGAAGGTGGATGCAAATTCTCCTATCTTATTTTCTATGTGGGTAACTCTCTGTGACACCTCAGCCACTTCAGATCTGAATTGTTGTGCCAGGGAGAGAATATCAGCATGGATAGTGGAGGGTAGGGACACCAGCATATCAGGAACGTGTCCATCACTGGTGAATTTGTCGTGGGGAAATCCAGTATGGAGTCCTGTAGTTCCAGGGAGGTGTCTGTAACACTCACCTCAGGCGACATATCATGGAACTTGGGCTTTGTTTTACAGGGCTTGAAGAGGAGGACCTCATCTCCCCGCTGGCACTGTGAGCAAAGGAGCCCTGGGATGGATAACTGCGTGCCGAGCTCAGGGCTTGTGAGTGGCCGAGTGTGTGGCTCGGCCATCTTGAAAGCAGAAGCGCCGCGGTTTAGAGAAGAAGTCTGTCATCTTCCCCGACCTCTGGGGGCTTTTTCTTTTGGCGGATGACATGCCTGCGGGTGCCGGGATTGTGCAGGATTATTCACCCACTGTGTGAGACCCTGTGCGGCTTGGAAGGCATCTGTTGAGCCGGTCTGAATGTAGGAGCTGTCTCAAAATGCAGCCATCTTCAGCGGCAGTTAGCCACTCCCCCTATTGTATTATTTTCCTATGCATTCGAATTTGAATTTATTCTATTTGAAATTCAAATTTCAGAAGATGGTTATATTCTATTTAATTCTATTTTTTTTTACTCTATTTGTTTCTATTCTATTCTTTTCTTTTATTTTCTATTCTATTTTGTTCAGTTTTACTCTATTATATTCTATTCTTTTATTTTCTGTTATATTCTTTACTATTCTATTGTAGTTTTTTCTATTCTAATTTATTTTCTATTATATTTTATTCTCTTTGGAAATTGGAAAACTATTTGAATTCGAAAACTATTTGAAATTGATCCAAAAACCATTTAAATCGATTCAAATTCGAATTTCATCCGAATTTTTTTTCCCAGTATTTTGGATTCATTTAAATTCGGTACTATTGTAATTCAGAAATTTGGATACATTTGAATTTCCAAAAAATGAAAATTCATCCGAATTTCAATACGGAACGAAACAAACTGCACATGTCTATTAAATTACCCTTGTGGAGATTTCTCCTCACTGCCTGTCCTTGTGACAACCATAAACTTTTGTCTCTCTCTTTACTTTCTGTAAAGAAGAAACAGAAGGTTAATCTACTCAGTGGGGACACAGACAGCAATACAGACAACAGTGGCTCTAACCGTTTCACTCTCTCTCAAAAAAAAAAAAAAAAAATTACTACAGATACACTTTAAAGCCGGGAAATTCATCTGGAGTCTTTATCACATGGCTAAGCTGCATTTTCTTTAAAACTTCATGTCTCATGAATGTAGTCACATGTAGCCACATGTTCTGTGCATTTACTTTTCCTTACCATATCTTGTATCGCTCATTATTGCTCTGTGTGGTGTCTATCTTTATCCCGATCATATTTGCATGAAGCTATTGCTGCTCCCTTTGCAGGGAGTTTTACCTACTGAGATGAAAATACCTTCTTGCAACACAGAAGGAAATAATGTCTTTACATTATGTTTACATGAAATAGAATGGCCTTGCTATAAGAAGAAGACAATATGGGGCCCACCATCCCATCCCTTTTTTGGGGCAATATAGAGACTGCAACAGAAACCACAAAAATATATCTAAGGGAATGGGAACAATGGCCCCCTGGATGATGAGAAAAGTCTTGAGGGACTGTAACAGTTAGGAGTTTGCTCTCCATGAAGACAAGCTCCCTTAGACAGGCATTGGAAGTGTGAAAATAGGTACCGGTAATTGGTATCGGTAATTGGTAGATATTGGTAAACTGTGAGTCAGTGTGTGGGGGCCACTTTAATGCAGACATGTCAGCTGGTCTACAAGATTTACTGACCCATGAAAGCTTAACTCTGGCTTGGAAGAGAGGCCTGGTCATAGGAGTTTGAAAACAATATTAGCTCATGTTGCTGGTCCCTCAGAATAAAATCGAAAAAAAAAAATTAAAGTGAATACAATAGTACTTACAATAATTCTCTTCGCTTGGATGCACCAATGGTTACTCAACCCTTGAAAAAAAAACCCTTGTTAATTTTTTCAATAACAATTCTGTTTATCACTTTTAATCACCTTGAAATTTACCTGCGGTGTGACATGCAAATCAGAAGCAATAGTTTAAATCATTGTCAGCTGCAAATAATTTTCCATTCAAGAAAGTATCCATTTACCAGTTCATACACTATGTCCCCCATTCTTGAGCTCAGCCCACTCCACACTGTATCTCTTTCTGGTTTCAGGTCACTGGGCTCGCATGACTGCCTTCAGCCAATCAATAGGGCAGAGACCAGGGCTTCTTGAGTAGAATTTCTGGACAAACTTTACCAAAACAAGTTATATACTCACATTTGACAACACATATAGAAGACTTTTTGCAATACCTCCTCCTAACATCTCTATACATTTTTGAAGGATAATAAAGGAATGGTTCAACTTAGACATTCATCTACATAACCCACAGTCAACAACTTCCATGATGGTGCAGATAAAGCTTTTCTAATCATGCAATTTATTAAATGCTCTACACATGGGTTTGGGTTTTCTTTTCCCCACAAAAGTTTGGAGATAATTAGTAGAGATGAGGTTAGGGTTTAGGTAATGCATGGGTTTGAGGCAAACCTAACCTGTTCACGGAAACAGAAAATGTATGTACAATTTTGCAGCCATAGCAATGAACTACCAATAATGGACTTCTTGGCATGTGAACTTAGGTCAGGTGGCTTAGAAGGGCCAGTAATAGAGGATTTCTTAAGCATAAGCTCCCTTAAAGGGGTTGTAAACCCTCGTGTTTTTTCAAAAAAAACACCTGGCAGTCACCGGCCCCCCTGCCCCCCCGTTTTACTTACCTGAGCCCCTTCATCTCTTCGGCGGGGACGCGGTCTCCCTCTCTCCACAGGGTCCCGACTCTTGATTGATTAGATTGATACCATTGGCTCCCACTGCTGTCAATCAAATCCAATGACGTGGGCTCCGGGGGGTTGGGGCCGAGTCCGTCATTCGTGTCTGTGGACGCAAATGCTGGACTCGGGAGCACGCCCGCAAGGTAGCCCCCTCGGGAGAGCGCTTCTCCTAGGGGGTTAGCTGATGCGTGGAGGAGCTGCGAGAGCCACCGGGGGGACCCCAGAAGAGGGGGATCGGGGCCACTCTGTGCCAAACGAGCCAGGCAGTGGCAGTAAGTATGACACGTTTGATATTAAAAAAAAAAACAAAAGAAAAAAACGATCCTTTACAATTACTTTAACCACTATGGCATTAGAACATTTTTTTTTTCATTTTTTTGCACACATGTAAAAATCCTAATTTTTAGCCATAAAATTACTTAAACCCCCAGAACATTATAAATTTTCTGAAAGCAGAGATCCTATAGAATAAAAAGATAGTAGTTGCACTTTTTTATATTCATAGAGTATTTGTGAAACTGTTTTTCAATCATCAAATTTTCAGGAAAAAATATAATAAACACACACAAACACACACAATATAATGCCTATTTTTAAAAATGATAAATACCGTATTTTCCGCACCATAAGACACACTTTTTTCCCCCCAGAAATATGGGGGAAAATGTCTCTGTGTCTTATGGAGCGAATGTATGCTAGGCACCGCCCCCCCCCCCCCACCGCCGCCATCACCGCCCACCCGCCGCCGCTGGCAACGCCCCCCCGCCGCCACCGCCGGAAGAGAGGCAGGAGAGCGGAAGCCCCTGTGAGCGCCGGGAGATCTCCTGGCTGGGTCTGACATTGTTGCAAAGACAGAAGACAGAGCATTGGCCGCTCGGGCTGCTCTGTCTTCTGTCAGGGGGATGGAATGACATGAGGTAAGGCTGCATTTATGTGCAATGGTCAGTCTGTACTTATGTGCAATGGTCAGGCTGCATTTCTGTGCAATGGTCAGGCTGCATTTCTGTGCATTAGTCAGTCTGCATTCCTGTGAAAAGGTCAGGCTGCATTTCTGTGCAATGGTCAGGCTGCATTTATGTGCAATGGTCAGGCTGCATTCATGTGCAATGGTCAGGCTGCATTCATGTGCAATGGTCAGGCTGCATTCCTGTGCAATGGTCAGTCTGCATTCCTGTGCAATGGTCAGGCTGCATTCCTGTGCAATGGTCAGGCTGCATTTATGTACAATGGTCAGGCTGCATTCCTGTGCAATGGTCAGGCTGCATTCCTGTGCAATGGTCAGTCTGCATTTCTGTGCAATGGTCAGGCTGCACTCCTGTGCAATAGTCAGGCTGCATTTATGTGCAATGGTCAGTCTGCATTTCTGTGCAATGGTCAGTCTGCATTTCTGTGCAATGGTCAGTCTGCATTTCTGTGCAATGGTCAGTCTGCATTTCTGTGCAATGGTCAGGGTGCATTTACGTGCAATGGTCAGGGTGCATTTCATGGGCACTGGTAAATATTTTAGGACACCATTTGGTTCAGAATATTTTTTTTCTTGTTTTCCTCCTCTAAAACCTAGGTATATAAAAGATGAGGGAGGTTGCATCAAGTAAATACTGTGTTTCCCCGAAAATAAGACCAGGTCTTATATGTATTTTGGCTACAAAAAACACACTAGGGATTATTTTCAGGGGATGTCTTATTTATTTACAGTATGTATAATAATCTACATTTATTCAAATACAGTCATGTCATCATGACGATCTTAAAGTGGTTGTAACCCTAAAAAATATAATAATAATAATATCCTGATCCTTTAAGCCTGATAGACAGCACAGTGCTTGTGCTGTGTCATTTACCCCTCTATGTTCTAAAAAACCTGAAATAAAACAATAAAATGTTTTTTAAAAAGTTCCTGTGTTCCCTGTCTTCTCGCCCCCTCTCCCCCTGTCAGCTCAGGAGTCAGCATTATGACATTCTGTAATCCCAAAAATAAACCTTGGTTAAAGTCATTGTAAAATTATGCAATCTGTTTTGTAAAAAGATTATATAATTTGCAGTGTGTTTCCCTTTGTAAATTTATTGTGGAAAATACCTTATTTACAGTGCCACTGGGTCCTCACGTGACCCGCCGGAGCTCTTCTTCCCCGCTCCGAGCTCCGGGCACTACAGAGGTAGGGGCCGCTGACATCAGCTGGAAGGAGTGGAGAAGATCTCCGGCGAGTCATTTGAGCGCTGTAAACAAGGTATTTTCCACAATAAAGTTACAAAAGGAGACACACTAGACATTATATAATATTTTTACAAAACTGATTACATGTTTTTACAACGACTTTAACTAGGGCTTATTTTGGGGTAGGGCTTATATTGCACACAAATGTTTTGCCTTTCATTTTAAACTGCATAGGTTGTTTTACAATGTGAGAATTTAAATATACTTTAGTGCGAGGGGGAGATGGGCGGAGCCTAACAGAGCAGACATGCATTGTTAGAGCTCCACACCGCTGAGGAGAGAAGAGAAGGACAAAGCGGAGCCTGCAGGCTCAAAAGGTATCCATTTGAACCTTTTTGCCCCTGGGAACAAACTGTGAAAGTTTGGGCAGGAAATATGGTACTGGGAGGAAATCGTGGCAGAAATAAAAATCACCTCACAAAGAGCTCACAGGCACTCACTGCAGCTGAAGCAGCTCCAGTCACCTCACAAGATACAGCATCAGGGCGCTCTCACAGACAGAAAATGTCACAGCAAGACTCTCCATTTGAGTCAGATACAGAACAAATCCTCTCACAAACTTCTCCACAAGCCTCCTCAGCATCCCCAGTAATATTATTACAATTTGAAAAGATGCTTCATAAGGCTTTAAAACAAACCTCAGACCAAATAACAAAAAGCCTAACCAAAGAAATAAGAGAGCTGGGAAACCGCACCGCAGCCTTAGAAATAAAAATGGATGAAATTGAAATTACAACCCAAGAAAATATAACAGAATTGGAACAATTAAAAGAAGAGAATTTAATACTTCAAACTAAGCTCGAAGATTACGAAAATAGAGCCAGGCGTTCAAACTTGCGCATAAGGGGAATACCTGAAACTGTGAAAGACCTGCAATCTACTATTACTGCTCTATTACAAGAACTAAAACCAGATATCCCTATTGAACGTTTAGAACTGGACAGAGTACACAGAGCCCTCACAGCCAAAAAGAAAGATGGACCCCCACGTGATATAATCACAAAATTTCATTATTACAGAACGAAAGAACAAATACTAATTGCTGCAAGAGAAAAAAAGGAACTTAATTTTCAAGGACACAATTATCAAATTTTTGCTGACCTATCCCTATTACTAAAAGACGATCCATGAAACCCCAACTAATGGAACTGCAACTCCACAACATTATGTATCAATGGGGCTTCCCCTTTTCAGTCAGATTTAACCACCAAGGTACAATTTACAGAAGCAGATCAGCAGATGAACTACAACAAACCCTTTTAAAATTAAATCTGACAGAACCCACAAGCAGCAACTCTCCCACACGCAGAAGAATGGCATCTTCACCTTCAGGCAGCACCCAGAAAATTCCAGAACAAAATGGGAATCATCATTCTCACAAAAGAGGCCGTTATGCCACATCATCCATGGACCAAGAAGATTCAATGGACTGACATCCTAATTTCTGATATCTCTTCATTTATTATACTAAGAGATGGTTCTCTATAAAAAACCTGTATTTATAACTGAATGTAACTGCATTCTGATAGTCACACACTGTGTGGGATCATGTTACATTCCAGTTATATTTCTTATTACTTCTGATTCATATAGCCTTAGAATATATAAGTGAAATAAGGAAATTCTTGTTCAGTTATATATTATCAGGTAATAACAATAGATTTATTACTTTTTAGGACAAATATGTTCAATAATCCAGAAGTAATGGAAGCTTTTTCTTTTTTTTCTTAAAACAAATATATTATTACCTAACTAGTTCCTAGAATTATGTTTTTGTTTATTCCAATCAGAGGCAATACAACCTCAATTTTATGAGTTAACATATCTAAACAGTTACATATGAATAAAATATGTAATTGTTTACTCTAAAAGGGTTAAAATCCCAAAATAATTCAAACTATCTTCATCAATACCAAAGTTATTAACAGTACCTTTCTAACTGAATTATTTAGCCTAGGGCAAGACTAACCATATACAACCACCCTGGAATAAATAATTTCAACAAAAACTATATTCTGCACTCCAATTAATGAAACATCATTTTGATGTCTTTTGACATAGCACTTCTCTCCTGTAAGCGGAAGATCCGTGTACCCCCATTAGCCCTCCTCATTCTCCCAACCATATTATGTGGGAGTGTGACGAAGGCACTTATTCCCCTGAGAGAGATATTTATTCTCTTTCACGGATAAATTGTGATTACTTGCAAAAAATAATTTATACAATGTATCATCTAATCTCATATGTTTTTTGTTTACTCTTTACTCCAGAATTCACTGGTTTCTTTCCTATCTTTTCATCTCTTCAGTCCACACAGGTTGATCTGCGCAGTCAGCTCTGCATAACGAAAAGTAAGTCAAAACTATTTGATCCGTTGCCATGGCACCATTGAATATACTTTCCCTGAATGTTCAGGGAATAAATGTCCCTCAAAAAAGGACCAAAGCCTTCCGTACTTTCCATAATAAGAAGGCTCACATAGTATGCCTCCAAGAAACACACTTCACCAAAGATTCTACTCCAAAATATATTTCTCCTTTTTATCAACAAATTTACACGTCTTCTGCCTGTACCAAGCAAAGGGGAACTCTAATTGCATTTCACCGATCCACACCATTCACCTTATCATCAGAAATTAAAGACCCAGAAGGTAGATACCTGATACTCATGGGTTATATAATGGATACAGCAATCACGGTGATTTCCTACTACGCTCCTAACAAACAACCTACACCATTCCTCTCACATATATTACAAGTGATTAATACACACAAAATAGGAACAGTGATAATGTGTGGGGATTCGAACCAGGTCCTCCTCCCATTTCTAGATAAATCACCTTTTACACCATCCAAAATAACCTCTAGATTACCTTTTTCTCAACTTCTTTCCAAATACAATCTGGTAGATTCGTGGAGAGAAAGTAACCCAATGAAAAAGAAATTCACTTATTTCTCGCACCCTCATCAAACCTTCACCAGAATAGATCATATTTTTCTAACAATAGGAATGCTACCAGAAATTATTGCATCAGATATAATTCCGATTCCGTGGTCTGACCATAATGCAGTATACACTACTATAGCCTCAGCCATACCAAAAGCGCATGACCCAACGTGGTACTTACCGGACATAATGCTCAAACACCCACTACATCAGATGGCCATTGAACAAGCTTTAAAGGAATACATATCAATTAATAATACAACAGACATCTCCCCAATAACACTGTGGGAAGCTCATAAGCCTGTCTTGCGTGGTACAATACAAAGACAAATGGCACTATTTAAACGGGAACGCAAAAATCTAGCAAAAAAACTAGAACTCAATTTTAATGCAGCCTACATATCATTCCAAGATAATCCATCTCAGAGTACAAAATCTCATCTGGAAAAATCTAGATTGGAATACGATCTATTTCTCACTGAGTCAGTTGATAAATCCCTCAAACGCTCCAAACACAATTTCTACATGAATACAAACAAACCAGGTACATATTTGGCTCGGGCATTAAATTCAACTAACAAATCTTTCAAACCAATACGTTTGAAATTATCAGAAAATGTTTATACTTGTAATCCAGTTAAAATAGTCCATAAATTTCACTCACATCTCGCAACTTTATACAAGACAAACAATGAATTTAATCCTACAGAGGCTGAATCCTTCTTCTCAAAATTAACCTTACCTGAGTTATCTCAGAATCAAAAAAGCAGTTTGGATGAGCCTATAACTATAGATGAAGTTGCTAACGCCATAAAAGACCTAAAACTTAACAAAAGACCAGGCCCAGACGGCTACTCGGCTTTATACTATAAAACATTCTCAGAAATACTCTCTCCCATTCTCACTGAAACTTTTAACAAACTTCTAGATGGACATTCTTTTCGGCAAGAAACACTAATGGCAATTGTTTGTATGATCCCAAAACCCCTTTCTGATGATACTTCCTGTGTGAATTATCGGCCTATCTCTCTGTTAAACCTTGATATTAAATTATTAGCAAAAATAATAGCAAAACGCCTCAATAGCATTATAGGAAAATGAATACATAGAGATCAAGTAGGCTTCATGCCAAATAGACAGGCAGGCGATAATATACGCAGGGCAGTGTTATTGGCACATATTGCTAAAAAACGGAAAATCCCTTTATGTTTTCTATCTCTCGATATTAAGAGGGCATTTGACACAGTATCCTGGCAATATATGCAATATTCATTACAAAAATGGGGTTTTGGACCCCACTTTTTAACATGGATCAAAGCATTATATAATAAACCCAAAGCCTATATAAAATATGCTGGATACAAATCTGAAGCCTTTAATATCGAAAGAGGTACACGACAGGGTTGCCCATTATCTCCCTTATTATTTGCCCTTATACTCGAACCCCTGGCCCAATACATCAGAACAAACCAAACTATAACTGGCATTGAAGTAGGAGGTATTACACACAAATTATGTATATTTGCAGATGATATATTACTTTTTCTATCATCACCACAGGTCTCTGGTCCTAACTTAATACCAGCTCTTGATGGATTTGCAGCCCTATCCGGCCTTATGATTAATCCTAAGAAATGCCTAGTGCTTAATATTTCACTCACAAACATGGAATTGATCCCGGCTAGGGCTGCACTCCCATTCACATGGGCAGAAAAATCAATCCCATATCTTGGAATTCATTTAACAGCATCTCATTCTGACTTATTCTCAACCAATTATCCTCCTGTATTAAGACAGATCACAAATCTAATAAAACAATGGTTGCAACTTCCTTTATCCTGGATAGGGAAGATTAATGCAATCAAAATGACTATTCTACCCAAATTGCTTTATCTATTCAGAGTCCTCCCTATTCCAATTCCTTCCTATTTTTTGAGAATAGTACAAAAAAGAGCAACTTCGTTTATATGGGGCTCTTCTAAACCACGTATACCTATACACACACTACATCTTCCCAAAAATAAAGGAGGCCTGGGATACCCTAATTTTACTAACTACTACAGAGCAGCACATTTGGCCAGTCTGTCCAAATACCATGCAAAACAGGAAATCCCATTATGGGTATTTATAGAGGCTTCAGAAAATGACCCTCTATTAATATCAAACTTATTATGGCTTGATCCTAAAGACCGCTTTAAAATTCATAATCCCATAACTAAACACTTCTTATCTCTCTGGGATAAACTAAAAACCAAATATCAGTTACAATCTCCACACAATCCTCTCCTTTCTTTTATCAGAAATCCGGCCTTTTATCCGGCATGGATCTACCCAAATTCTTTTAAAGCTTGGACAACATCAGGCATTCAGACACTAAATGACTTCATAGCATCTAAATCATTCCTTTCATTCCCATCGCTTAGAGAAAAATATGATCTACCAAACTCTGAGATATTTAGATATCTCCAAATTAAAAATTTATATACACCATTCCTAAAGGGGGATACACCATTATCCCAATTATCCATTTTTGAATCAATCTGTACAAAAGATCCATTTGCTAAAGGTACAATTTCATCACTTTATAATCAATTATATGGAGTCGCAAATCTTAATAGACCCTCTTACGTTCAGAGGTGGGAGGAGGACCTGGGACGAACTTTAGAAGACACGGACTGGTCTAACATATGGCTCACATCTAAGTCATCTTCACCCAACATCTTAGCACTGGAGACAAATTATAAAGTCCTAACTCGCTAGTACCTTGTACCCGCTAGAGTGGCAAAATATTCACCTAATACCTCAGCTCTTTGTTTTCGAGGATGCCCAGAAATAGGCACACATTTACACATATGGTGGACGTGCCCAGTAATCCAAACCTTCTGGAAGGAAGTCTTCGTGATTGCATCTAAAATATTTAAAAAAATAATACAACCAGATCCATATATAACTTTACTTAATCTAAAACCGGAATGGTTAACACTCTCTCAATTCAAACTTATGATCCAACTAATAACGGCTGCAAAACAAACAGTGGCCAAGGCATGGAAATCTCCTACATTGGTACTAGCAGAAACAATTCACAGAATGAATAATACAATGTCCCATGCTAAGATGGTAGCCATCGATCAAAATCAAATTCCAAAATTTGAAAAACTTTGGCATCCTTGGATAAAACAACAGTTCCTGTCAAATTTCAATGACTCTGTCCTGTTGCCATGGTAACAGATTAAATGACTTACAGAGACACCCATTCTAAGGCTTCAAAGAGAACTAAAAAGAATAATAAACTGACGAGCGGGACAACCTTGTGGACCATACCTCTGCCTTTCTACCCTTTTTCTTCTTTCTCTTTCCTTTTCTCCACCTTACGATTAAAGCTCATTATCAGAATTTATTTAACCTATATACACTCTACCTGTAAACAATATGTGTAGTAGGTATAAATCATTTAAATAACTACAAAAGTAACTAAGGAAATGATATATATCTTTAATTTAGGTTTACGTGAACCCAATGTTTAATATTTGAAATTTCATGATATTTACCTATATAAACCCTACTGTAAAACAATGAGCTTACTTTATAGATCCTTGTAAACTTACTTTATGTATCTTTATAATATTGTATACTCAATAAACTTCTTTTGACAAGGAAAATATACTTTAGTGCTGCTAATGTGTGTAATGCAGCTTCTTTCTCCAAACAAACAAGAAGAGGCTTGACCAAAAAAGGAGGTCCTTTGAATCACGTAGCCATGCCCACTGCTCCACCCACATGTGATGTCATCCAGGAGATTCCCTGCAACATACAGTGCCTGTGTACAGAGCTCTGGTCTGTCCTTCAGCTACAGCTATGTCTCCATCTCACAGCACTGCTATCCATGATTACTAGTGTCAATAAAGAGAAGCGCCCATGCTAGGGAGTGTGGAGTACACACCTTTTCTATTTTCATTTTGTAAGTGGCCAATTTGCATTTGATTGTAATAACAAAGCTTTTAAAGTGGCTGTAAACCCACTTTAAAAAACTAACACCTGCAAGACAAAGGCATAGCATACTAGCTCATTATGTAATACTCACCTGAGATCAAAGCCCTCGCTGCGGTGTCCGTACACCGCTCCGGCGGCCGACATCTCTCCCGGGGGTTACTTCCGGGTATCGCGGCTCCGGCGCTGTAAATGGCGCAATGACGTCATTCCCACGCATGGGTGCAGTAACGGCACACTCACTGAAGCAACGGCACATTCGTGCCATTGCCTCAGTTTGTGTCAGTGCGCATGTGCCGATAACATCGGCACATGCAAATACAGGTGATATCTCCTAAACCATGCAGGTTTAGGAGATATCCTGGGTAGCTACAGGTAAGCCTTATTATAGGCTTACAAAGAAAAAATTGTGCGCTTGCATTAGATATTTAAATCTATATTACTACATGATTATCATAAGTACATAAACAAATAAATAAAAAATAAATAAAAAACACCATCAAAGTTAATTGTGAGTGATTTAGAAAGTCGCTATGCTACAGAGCAAACAGCAACATGTAAGTCAAATACTAATATTGACCATTGCATACATATAAACCAACAATAAAGTTATAAACTGGTGTGCAAAAAAGAAAAAACAAAAAAACAAAGGTTATTCCACCCAAGTGCAAAGTCATAAAGTTCAAAATTGCATCCTGAGTCGCAAGAAAAACGCATATCCAAAGTTCATGTATTGCATTCCTTAGTGTGTATATATATATATATATATATATATATATATATAAAAAAAAACACCATCAAAGTTAATTGTGAGTGAATTAGAAAGTCGCTATGCTACAGAGCAAACAGCGACATGTAAGTCAGATACTAATATTGACCATTGCATACATATAAACCAACAATAAAGTTATAAACTGGTGTGCAAAAAAGAAATAACAAAGGTTATTCCACCCAAGTGCAAAGTCATAAGTGAAAAAGTTCAAAACTGCATCCTGGGGGGCGTGGCTTGGATGGCTTCCGGAGCGGACGTGTCTCCTTAGAGCTCCTGACCAGATCCGCCTGCACACAGCTAAAAGCAGCTAAAAAGCACCGAAAACATGGGTAAACCTCGCAAGGCTAAAGACCTGGAACCCAGGGGACATGCCACAAGATCCTCTTCGGCTCCCCCGCCCCTCATCACGGAGTACTTCGGCCTCGGAGCTCCGGCGGGACACCACGAGGCCAAGATGGCGCCGGCGCCGACCCCACCGTCATATGCAGCGGCCCTCTCCTCATCTCCTCCGCGGCTCTCTCCGGGAAGGCGAACGGACAGGTATGCCTCTGAGGGGGATTTACTACCCGATCGCCCACCGCTCCCACCTACTAGCTCCCAGGCTGGCCTTACACTATCCCACAGGGGGGACACACTTGGCAGCCTGTCTCAGCTGTTTCCTCCCTGCCTATTGGGGCCTGCGCCGACGCCAAATGCAAGCCAAGCCTCTCCTCCGTGGGAATCCTCAGCCCAGGAATGGGACCCAAATTCCCTGCCACAGAGACCCCAGGCTACAAGGGACAAGTCATCATCCCCATCCCTGCAGCACAAGGAACCTAACATGGCGGCAAGGCCTCCCTCACCGCAGCGGCCTGAAGTGCTACAGGGGGCTTATTCACATGTAGCTCACGCAGCTCAAGTGCACGCAGGACAGTCTAATTTCACGACCCCTCCACATGCACTACAAAGGGGGCCTTCCCCACTGGACACTTCTTCCATTACTATGAGGAATCCACATGCCCATGCCACAACGGTCCCTGACCCTGAACCTGATGCATGCACTTCCTGGAGGGATTATGTCCGCTGCATGCCCACGAAACAGGACTTTCGCATGCTCATCCAAGAGGTACGCGACACATGTAGATCTGAAATTAACATGCTCCGCACGGATTTACACCACCTGTCTGCTAAGGTCCACTCTATAGAAGAAGAAGCACACGATACAAGGATGGAAGTCTCTCACATACATGATCGATTATCTACGCAAGCTTCAGCACTTAGAGAGTTTCAACGCCATCTCGAGGATCTTGACAATAGAGGCAGACGCAACAACATTAGAGTCCGTGGCCTCCCAGAAGCGACCCATGACGAGGACTTGCAAGTCACACTGCAAGCTATCTTTAACAACGTTCTAGGTCGCCCGGAAAATCAAAGAGTCAAGCTGGACAGAGCCCACCGTGCTCTTCGTCCCCGAGGGCCAGGCCCAAGACCAAGAGATGTAATCTGCAGGGTCCATAACTACGCCCTAAAGGAAGATATAATGAGAAAAGCGCGCAACATGCGTACCATTGATTTCGATGGAGCCCCTATACAGCTATACCCGGACTTGTCCTGGATCACCCTTCAGCAAAGACGCTCCCTACAGCCACTCCTTACAACACTAAAGGAGCATGACTTTCGCTACCACTGGGGTTTCCCCTTCAGCCTCACAGCAAAGAAAGATGGGAGATCCACCACACTGCGATACCCGGAAGACCTCCACTCGTTTTGTAAGGACTTGGACATTCTGGTTCCCCCCACACCCGGGTGGGACCCCCTACCCACTCCACCACCTCGTCCGGAGCCCTGGGTTCAGGTGAACGGGAGAAAACGACAGAGGCCACATCCCAATAGCTCCTCAGCAAATACTCACCAGAGATGACTTTCCTTTTCTTTTCCTTTTTTTTCTGCTTTTTCTGTTTGCTGACCAAAAAGCTCCAGCTCAGGATAAGTTACTAGCAGAGATGTTTCGAATACTGCTTAACATGCTGAAAGCTCAGGAAATAAGCTGTTACTCTTGTTTTTTCCATAGAGGGCTAGTCCCTAAGTTTTACCTTTTTTACTTTTTCAATTCCACTAGGTGGAAATACGGGTTAAAGATTTAGCACTTATACAAATTTAAGATACAGGATTATCGCTGATATGCTACAGTAATGCTCCACCTCTCACAAATTATCAATGGGGTCCCCTCCCTCTCCCCTTTTCCCCCCTTTCCCTTAATCCCGTTATCCTGCCCCCCCCCCCCCTGGCCCCATACTTACCCTTCCCACCCCCTCCTTCCCCTCCCTGTCCCCCCGTCCTCTACCCCACTAGAATGTACTATCATAGGTATCTAATGGCCCTTGCCCATCCCAGGGTTTCCAAAGAATTATTGGTCTGGGCTGATGGGTTTGTACCCTACCAACACTCCCAGCATCGGGGTGGTAGGGCCATTACTGAGCATAAACAGCATTGGTTGAGTTAATCTGCTACCTCGGTCTACATCACATGGTTATCTGGTTACTAACTGTTAAAAGAAAGTTCTTCTTTATTTTGCTGCTCCATTATGGTGTGCTGCATATTTACATATTTACTTAACTACAGGCGGATCTGGGAGGGGATAGCGGCCGTTTTGGGACTGTCCTACCCTCCCCCGGGAGACCTTCGAATGGCTTCCCCTATAACCCCTGTGGAGAGTATTGATCTCATTCCCCACGTGGGGGGGGGCCCTCCGAGGGTTTCCAACACACCACTCTGTTTGAGTGGGTTAACCTTCACATGGTTACTACTTGTTTTTATACTAACCTTTGTTTTTTTCTTCTTTGTCCTCCATCTTTCCTCCTATTCTTCCACCCCTGGTTTCTCTCTTCTCTATCTCCCAGTAATTTGGTGTATTGTGGGTGCCCCCCGCCTCTGGAGCCCAGTCCTAGTCCGCAGGAACATGTTCCCAGTTGGGTATGTACCTTATCTGAAAGTCCACTCGATTATCATCCCCTGCACCCAAGCGTATTCCACTCATCTTGGTAAGCTAAAGCCTCTTATATCTTTACCTCCCAATGATTGACATAATATCATTAAATGTGAAAGGTCTCAATTCCAATACCAAACGAAGCTTAGCCCTAAGGGAATTTAGGAGATCTAAAGCTGACATTATTTTCACTCAGGAAACACATCTCACTAAGACTGATAATATGGCATTCGCCACTAAACATTACTCCCAGATATACCAAGCTTCTAATCCTCGTAAACGGGCAGGTGTGGCTATTTTATTCAAAAAAGACTCCCCTTTCAAATTACAATCACTAATTTCGGACCCCCTAGGACACTATATCATCTTGAGAGGCACGTGGAAAAATGCTGATCTTACATTGTGTAATATATACGCCCCTAACACTAACCAAACCTCCTTCCTATCTAAAGTGTATAAACGACTATTTGCATTTCCCCATCAGTACCTGGTCATTGGCGGAGACTTTAACCTGACCTTCTCCTCTTGCCTAGACAGGCACTCTCTCGGACAGAAACAGGTCCCCAGGGCCCTCGAGAGACGGTGCTCTCTCTTCCGCCAATTGACCAGGAAATATGCCCTGTTTGACTGTTGGAGAACCGCAAACCCCTCAGCTAAACAATTCACTTTTTACTCCCACCCGCACAAGTCCCACTCGCGTATAGATTATTTTTTTGTAAACGCCCCAACCCTGAGAGCTCATGAGAACTCAGACATTCAGGCCATCTCATGGTCGGATCATGCTCCAATAACCTTGTCTTTGGCATTGTCCCCGGGAACCCTTCGTACATGCCACTGGCGACTGAATGATTTTTTGCTTAAACATGACCCTTCCAGGGAGGACCTGGAAAAAACAATGAAATTTTATTTTGCGGAAAACAGTTCACCAGAGGTCTCCATTGCTACTCTCTGGGAGGGTCATAAAGCGGTCCTCAGGGGCCAATGTATTTCGTTATCCACGGCGCTCAAGAGGAATGCTAACACGGCTCGCATAGCCCTACTGGCTAAGCTTAAACAACTGGAAGAAAGGTTGCTCTCCTCTCCGTCCTTAAAAACCCTTAGAGAGATTGTACAGGTACGGGCCGGTCTTAGTGATATAGAAGTGGGTAAAATCGAGAAGGCGCTAATACGACTACGACAAACCTACTATGACAAGGCAAACAAACCACACACACTGTTAGCTAAACAACTGCGGGATAAGCTCGCGACCACCTCCATTACCCATTTTAACGATCGAACGGGCACTCCCCAAACGCATCCCACCAAGATTGCTCAGATTTTCCATGATTATTATTCGACCCTGTACAATAATCCGGACGTTCCACACAACCCTCCCCCACAAGATCTATCCCAAAGAATCTATTCCTATTTAGAAGAGTGCGACACACCGAGACTCACCCCCTCCGCCCTGACCACACTAAATTCCCCCATTACAGAGGAAGAGATTACAAACACAATTAAATCGCTCCCAAACAACAAAGCCCCAGGCCCTGATGGACTTCCATATCAGTATTACAAAACTTTCTTACCGCACCTACTCCCCCATATGACAATACTGTTTAACTCATTTCTGTCTGAGACACCCATACCACGAGATATGCAAAACTCCTACCTCACGCTGATTCCCAAGCCTGGCAAAGATCATAGTCTACCTTCGAATTATAGACCTATTGCGCTACTTAACGCTGATCTTAAAATCTTTACGAAATTATTAGCTAATAGACTAAACAATTTCATGCCATCACTGATCCATAAAGACCAGGTAGGCTTCATACCTATGAGGCAAGCAGGGGACAATACCCGCAAGGTTATTGACCTAGTAGAGGTAGCAAACAGGACCAAAGTAGAGGCATTACTCCTCAGCCTCGATGCAGAAAAAGCTTTTGACAGGCTAAGTTGGCCTTTCCTGTTTGCTACCCTACGGCGAGCCGGAATTACGGGGTCCTTTTTGCGAGCCATCCATCATTTATACTCATCCCCATCAGCCATGGTGCGCACTCAACACGCAGCTTCCAACACTTTCTCGATTTCAAATGGGACGCGACAGGGATGCCCGCTCTCACCGCTCCTTTATGCCCTTTGCATAGAACCCTTAGCTGCCCATATCAGGGAAAACTCAAATATACATGGCATCCCAGTTAGAACCAGAGACTTTAAAATCTCCCTGTATGCCGATGACGTTCTCCTTACACTCACGCAACCTCACATCTCCTTGCCGAACCTACATACGGAACTAGATAGATACAGTGACTTATCGGGATATAAGATAAACAACTCTAAAACAGAGGCCCTCCCTATTAATATGCCTCCTCAAACACAAGGGGCCCTTGCGCAAGCATTTATTTACTCCTGGAAAACTTCCTCCTTAAAATACCTAGGAGTCCACCTTACGACCACATATGATTCCTTATATAAAGCCAACTTCCCCCACATATATACCACTATTAGAGCCTCACTGAATAAATGGAAACCCCTAAAACTGTCCCTTTTTGGACGATTAGCTACCCTTAAAATGATGATCCTACCTCAACTGCTATACTTATTTGAGACACTTCCGATACCTATCCCAGCCATACACCTAAAGAGACTGCAGGGTGACCTGATTATTTTTTTCTGGAACTACAAGGGACACCGGATTGCTAAATCGGTTCTCTATGCCCCCCGCAACCAAGGAGGCCTGGCGTTCCCTAACATAATCAAATATTACCTGGCAGCTCAACTACGCCCTGTAGCCTCTTGGTGTACCCTGCACGCCTACAATCGGTGGACACAAATTGAAAAGCTATGGTTAGCCCCTATACATCCGAACTCACTATTGTGGAGTTCTGATGTGGCTTCTGAAAACTTGCAGTTGCTGGGACCAATGTCCCTCTTACGTCGGCTATGGAGGCGGGCGAAATCGGCACATCCCCTTACCACCCCTTCCTCACCGGTCACGTCCTTCTTATTTACCCCCAACATCCCGGATAGTCTGACCTCCCAGATGTCCCATTTCTGGATGGAAAGGAACCTATTCCGCTATGGCCAACTGATAGACCCTAAGACCCGCTTTTTAAGGACATTTCAAGATTTGCAAAAAGAATTTGACATTCCCAAACAGGCCTTCTTCAGCTACTTACAAATACGACACTATGCACAATCTTTAGTCCCTGACCTCCATTTCTCCCCGCTAACTGATTTTGAAAAGCTGTGCTTGGAGAGCTCATCCCCTAAAGGCATGATCTCCCAAACCTACCAGCTCCTGACGCGGGATTCCTCACCAGAGGGCCCCCGACATGCATACATGGGTAAATGGGAGCGAGCCTTGGGTGCAGACCTACCTCTCCACATATGGCAACTCATTTGGTCTCAAGCCACCAAAAGCTCTATGTGTACGCTATATAAAGAGAACCAATACAAGATTTTGTTTCACTGGTACCGGACCCCTGACTTGCTCCACTCCATGTATCCACTGACAGACTCTCGCTGCTGGCGGTGCCATAAGGATAGGGGAACCCTACACCACATTTATTGGACATGCCCCCTGATTGTACCATATTGGGAGCTGGTGCACTCCCTCCTGGAGGCCGTCCTTGGTCCGGGGGTGCCTTTCGACCCGAAGGTTTTTATACTTGGTCTCCCACCAATCTCCCTCTCTAAAAGATCCAAAAAACTTCTATCACATATATTAACTGCCGCACGTTGTCTGGTGGCATTAAAATGGAAACAGAGGGAACCACCTTCGATGTCGGAACTGCACTCTCGGATCAGGGAGGTCAAAAGGATGGAATATCTCACAGCCTCCTTAAATGACAAGCTTGAAAAACATAACCAAGTATGGGAACTGTGGGTCCTTTTTGAAAACCCCATAACCTAATGCGACGGCCTCGGGGAGCTTGGTCTTTCCCTCTGGTGGGGGGGGTACTGGGCACCTGGGATGGGGTGCGATCCCACTGCCCTCATCCTCTTTCCCTACTTCTCCTACCCAACTCCATTTACCCCACCCTGGACTTTCCATTAACCCCCTTTCCTCTCAATTCTTCTCAATAATTCCTATTCCTACACTTTTTTCTATTAACTCTTCTTCTTTTCTTTTTCCCCCTCTTATTCTTTTTTCTCTTTCTGCTAAGATGTACAAGGTATACAACCAGTGGTTTGAATCTAGAGTCAGTCCATCTGTTATAATTTTTCTCCCTTTTTATCTAGCACTCAGATAAGATATGTACATTGACTCTAACTCCATGTTACGACTGTTATCAGAGCAGGGCTTTCCTCTGGAAATGATTACGGCAATGTAATGTGTATTACCTTGTACTTTAATTTTCTGTATGTGTTCTATTATGAAAAACTTAATAAAAAATTGTCAATTTTCAAAAAAAAACAACTGCATCCTGAGTCGCAGGAAAAACGCATATCCAAAGTTCATGAATTGTATTCCTTAGTGTGTATAAAGGAATAAGGGGACGTGAAGGGACCTCCAACCACCAGTGGATCCGAAGGTTGATAATAGATGTATCCTTACCAGACACGTTGGACCTCCTTTATAGCAAGGTCTTAGAAGCATGCAGATTTAGCCCTCTGCAGGGACAGTAGATGTCAGCTCACCACACAGCTGGAGATGGTTCCGACACTTCCGCATTGATGTAAACACTCCCTCGTTTGGACTCGTAGGTAAAGAAGGGGAGAAAGAAAAAACTCCAATGGTATAGTATGTAAAAAAAAGGGGAATTTTATTGCCTCAGACAACTAGGCATCTTTAAAACATCCAAAACATAAAAACATAAAAGCCGGCAAAATATAAAAACAACAGAGACGCCCGTGCTAGGTTACATGGGACTCAATGGCGATCTGGCGTACACTGCGTAGCCACGCGTGTGTGGTGAGCTGACATCTACTGTCCCTGCAGAGGGCTAAATCTGCATGCTTCTAAGACCTTGCTATAAAGGAGGTCCAACGTGTCTGGTAAGGATACATCTATTATCAACCTTCGGATCCACTGGTGGTTGGAGGTCCCTTCACGTCCCCTTATTCCTTTATACACACTAAGGAATACAATTCATGAACTTTGGATATGCGTTTTTCCTGCGACTCAGGATGCAGTTTTGAACTTTTTCACTTATGACTTTGCACTTGGGTGGAATAACCTTTGTTTTTTCTTTTTTGCACACCAGTTTATAACTTTATTGTTGGTTTATATGTATGCAATGGTCAATATTAGTATCTGACTTACATGTCGCTGTTTGCTCTGTAGCATAGCGACTTTCTAATTCACTCACAATTAACTTTGATGGTGTTTTTTTTATATATATATATATATATATATATTTATACACACTAAGGAATGCAATTCATGAACTTTGGATATGCATTTTTCTTGCGACTCAGGATGCAATTTTGAACTTTATGACTTTGCACTTGGGTGGAATAACCTTTGATTTTTGTTTTTTCTTTTTTGCACACCAGTTTATAACTTTATTGTTGGTTTATATGTATGCAATGGCCAATATTAGTATTTGACTTACATGTCGCTGTTTGCTCTGTAGCATAGCGACTTTCTAAATCACTCACAATTAACTTTGATGGTGTTTTTTATTTATTTTTTATTTATTTGTTTATCTACTTATGATAATCATGTAGTAATATAGATTTAAATATCTAATGCAAGCGCACAATTTTTTCTTTGTATGTAATTTTTCACCTCATTGATATTTGTGGTTTTGTTGCAGCTGCAGTTATATTAATTTTTTGCTTGATAGCGCAGGTTTTCTCTTTCTTTTTTTATTATAGGCTTACCTGTAGCAAAAAGTGGTCTGTAAGGGTTTACAACCACTTTAACTCTACTGCACTTAGTATGCGTTATTCTTGTTTGTTTGTATGTCAATTGTAGATTGTATGTCAATTGTAGATCTCCTCAAACTTGTGAGGAGCAGCAACAGAGGCAAGTGGTGTTTAAAGTATATGTGAACACTTACCTTGTAAAACACTGAGCTTTGGCCACTTGCCTAACAGGGTGCTCTAATGTGGTCACAGGGTGCACTGTGAAATCTGGCATCTCTCAGCCTGTGTTTATGCATGTATACAGAGGAGGGGGACACAGTAACTGAGGGGACAGGCAATAAGGATATGTGGTAAGGGTGGGGGGATATGTATTGGGGGGTGCTTTTGAAGGGGAGAGGACTTGTGCTGGGGGGGGGGGTGGGAATTGAAATCCCCCACAACACGTTCTAGCACAAGTCCTCTCCCTGCCAAAGCACCACCAAGCACATATTCTCTACCTCTTCCCTGTCAGTCAAGTTACTGGAGCCAAGGGGCACATGTACACCGATCACAATTGCAATTCGGCCCCATGCTCCAGGGGGCCCATGTAGCCCCTTGTACACCTGGATAGGAGGGGGGCAGCATATGGAGGAACCAATCCTCTCCATTTCCCTCCTGCAGTTGCTGAAAGGCTGGAAAGGTAGAGGAAAGGATCCTCTATATGCCACCACTCCTATCCACCTCCTACTGTAATCAGGCTCCTCTGCTCTCTCCTGCCCCCCTTATCCCCCGTAGCTCTGCTGGGTTCCCCCTTCTGTGCAATATAATGTTGGCTGGTATATGGCATCCTTGGTAAAATAATGGTGGCTCTATGTGCCTGACACTGTGGTGTAGCACAGTCCACAAACTTGTGTAAACAGGGTGTTTGGCAAAGCTGGCATGAAGATGAAGGATGTGGGGGGGATTTGTGGAAAAAAAAATTCCGTTCTAGCAGTCCTCAAAACAGTTATCAGGGCTATGGCTGGATTATCAGATGAGGGGTATAAGGAATACGGAGCATGAGCAACCCTAAAAAGGGAAGTGGTTGCTCTGGCACCTTGAGGATGAGGGGAAGAAGAAAAAGGTATTTAAAGTCGAGGTATACTCCACTTTTAAACTTGTACCTTCAGGTAAGCCTATATTAAGGCTTACCTGTAGGTACAGTGAATATCTCCTAAACCTGCACTGTTTAGGAGATATTCCCAAACGATGCTGCTGGTGATGTCACCGGGGCATGAGCTCTGAAGGGACGACATAACCATATCATCCCTTCAGAGCTCCGTGCCGGAGTAGCTCTGACCTGCACGGGTACATGCGGGGCTGACGGGACCCGGCGTGCGAGAGGACGAGCCAGCGACTGGGGGCATGGGTGGGGTTGTCAATGGTGTGCGGTGGAGGGCTTGAGCGACAGGGGGGTTAGTGCGGGGTGGTGGGCTGGAGTGCGGGGGGGAGGGGGGTCTGTGGTCAGGTCTGTCTGCCACCCCCCGACTGATGAGGCACCAGCCGCCACTAATGTGAACTAAAAACCCCTTTGTTTTTTGGCAAGGTTTACTAGAGTGTGTAGCAGTGTGCAAAGGGTTTACTTAGAGTTTTTGTGGTTTTTCCAGACCCAGTGTTACTGAGATACACCGGAGGTGGGGTGAGCCGCTACAAGTCTCATGGGCAACAAGGTCCTGTATGTTTCCTTGAGGAGGAGTAGAAAAAGCATTATCAGCACTTGAAAATAAAGTGCCTGCTATTTACCTCCCAGGGCCTATCCAAACTTCCTCTCTGGTATATGTGACAATTGAAGGAAATTTGCAAAAAGGTGGAAACAAGGAGGCATGTGAGCCTTTTGCTGCTGCTTTGTCTCAATGAGGTGCTGCTCCCATTGAGCTCTGTGCTACAGGGTCAGGTATTTCTTCATGCATATGGTACCCATATAGCTGGTACTTTTCTGATATAGGTTGCGGACCACAATGGTGCTGTCCCCAGCTGATACATTATTAAAGCCCACACTACAGAGCTATTTCTATGTAGACATCCCAACCTGCAAAAACTTATTTCAGGGAGGTTTTAAACTCATTTCAGGGAGGTGACGCCCCCCCCCCCCCCCCCCAAATAAAATGTAGCCTTACCAGTGCCAATTAAATGCAGCCTGATCAGTGCCAATTAAATGCAGCTATACCAGTGCCCAAAGAAATGTAGCCTGATCACACAGCAACTGGGGCTGGGCTGCTGGTCCTGGGGTCTTGCTGCTAGGGCCTGGCTGCTGGGGCCAAGGGTCTGGGTGCTGGAGCTGGGCTGCTGGTCCCGGGGTCTGGCTGCTGGGGCCTGGGGTCTTTCTGCTAGAGCCTGGCTGCTGGGGCCAAGGGTCTGGCTGCTGGAGCTGGGCTGCTGGTCCTGGGGTCTGGCTCCTGGAGCTAGGCTGCTGGTCCTGGGGTCTGGCTCCTGGAGCTAGGCTGCTGGTCCTGGGGTCTGGCTCCTGGAGCTAGGCTGCTGGTCCTGGGGTCTGGCTGCTGGAGCTAGGCTGCTGCTCCTGGGGTCTGGCTCCTGGAGCTAGGCTGCTGGTCCTGGGGTCTGGCTGCTGGAGCTGGGCTGCTGGTCCTGGGGTCTGGCTCCTGAGGCCGGCTGCAGGAGATCACTGCGCAGTGGCACCCAAAAGTGGAGAAAGAGTCCACTTGACAGGGGAAAGTTTTTTTTTATTTAATTGCTACAGTCCGCAGATCAGTCTTCTCTCTGCCTCCGCCCACCCTCCTCCTTCCCTGCTGAATCGGCTGGACTGACCCCCCAAAAAAGTACCCATGCAGCAGCCAAAGCAGGCTGGGGAGAGCAGTATGGGCTGTCCCCCCCTCTGCCTCAGCTTGCAGCGCCTTACATCCGCCTGTCACTCAGCCACAGAAAGAGTGGCCGTCCTCCATTCGGCCGCTCAGGCTGCTCTGTCTGTCTGTGGCTGAGTGACAGACCCAGCCGGGAGATTACCCTGCACTCGCAGGTGTCCGTAAGCCCACAGCCAAATGCGGGAGACTCCCACGGCTCGCGGGAGACTTGAGATGTCTGTCTATGTGCTATCTATGCTAAGTGTTTGCATACTGTCCTGACATTAGCAGATTTCTACCAAACACATACCTGAAGTCTATATTTAGATTTTTTTTGTGCACTCTGTTTTGGAATTTTATTAAACTTTTAAGATAAAGTAGTGTTGTACTGTGAAAAAAAAAAAGCTCACAAACTATACAACTAAAGTGTTATGCCACTGGCCAATTTGTATGAAATTAGACCTGTTGCTGCTCCTGTTTCTACCATTCCATTCAAGCCTATAACTACTTTATAAAAATAAGGTGTTGCAGCAAAAACCAAAAGCATTTGTTAAAGTGGTGTTTCAGCCGAAATGTTTATTTTTTTTAAAGTCAGCAGCTGCAAACACTGTAGCTGCTGACTTTTAATAAAGACACTTACCTGTCCAGGGAGCCCGCGATGTGCCCCCCCCCCCCCACCCAAGGCCGATCCGTCCATCGGGTGCAGGCGCCACTATTCTAACTAAGGGAAACTGGCAGTGGAGCCTTGCGCCTTCACTGACGGTTTCCGACTGGGCATGTGCGAGATGCGCTGCGCTTTGTGAATGGCCAGCTGATCTTCTGGGGGGCACACATGTCCCAAAAGACAACGGGGGGCTCGCCGCAGAAGAGGATGTGACGTCCTCGGCCGCGGCCTGGCTGGATCAGAAGTACTCTTAGTACCCTGTTTTCCCGAAAATAAGACCTAGCGTGATTGTCAGTAATGGCTGCAATATAAGCCCTACCCCCCAAATAAGCCCTACCCTGTTTCCCCGAAAATAAGCCCTACCCTGAAAATAAGACCTACAAGGACTTTAACTAGGCCTTATTTGGGGGGTAGGGCTTATATTGCAGCCATCACCGACAATCGCGCTAGGTCTTATTTTCGGGGAAACAGGGTACTTCCAAAAAAGGTAAGTTAGAAAGTAAATTTTTTTTTTTAAATATCCGAAAACGAGGGGTGGAGAGGTGGTCTTTTGTTTAAGACAACCTCTCAAAATTGGGTGAAACTCCGGTTTAAGTGAAAATTAATCAGGTTGAGGTGCTGCTTTATGTAAGCAAAGCTAGAAGTTAAAAAATCAATTACAATCCAAAACTTGCAACGCCAGAATATTGTGTTATTTACACTGTCCAAAAAAATTGAAGGCAAGGCAGCACCAGGGCCCCATACCATTTTTTGACATTACCTTGCCTTGCAGCCTTAAAAATAGTCAGCATTGATTATTAAGAATCCCTCCCCCCTATAAACTTCGTTGGGGTTCGAATTTAAATTTGAAATTTTCAGATTTCATGCAGGATTCAACACACCCCCTGTGAACTAAACCTGGGCACAGTTGCTCATCCCTAGTAACTAGTATTAAATCCACTATCCTAATTTTCTTGTCCCTGAAAAGGTGAATATCTATTCTAAACCAGATCATAATATCTGTATTATTCCCCACCTAACTAAGGTGTGGCCAAACACACAGATTGTTCCATCCACATTTACACAGGACAGATGGACGAATTTCCCCCACTGAAAATTTTATTCTAACAGCCAGGGCTTGCAGTTGTCAGAATAACCAAACAGCGGCGGCATCTGTTTGGATGCAGTCACTGTTTGGCCAACAATTTTACACCCGATTACTTGTCCAAATGACTTTTTCCAGCTGGGTAATGCTGACAGAGCACCCACAGATGAACTTTGGCCAATTCAGCAGGAGTCGGCCAAAATGTGAGCAGTGTATGTCAGCCTTTAGAATGTTGGGGGTATTGGGGTCAGAGGGGGAGGCAATTGTTCCCTCCTTCCCCTCAGTGCTAAAAGTGATGAAACATACAGTATTTTTGTTTCCTTCTATTTCACTGTATAAGGCCTCTGCTGTCATTGCTCAATGGTTTCAACCTCTCTCCCCTGGATACGTCGCTGATTTTTGTGTCCACTTTCTTTTTAACAATTTACCATTTATATATTCATTTCCTCTTGAAATCTTTCATGTTATGTTGAAATTTCTTTTGTTTTGTACTCCTAAACTCCTGATCTAATTTATTCATTCTATCTTATATTGCTTAAAGTGTATGTAATATTGTATTTTTAATTTTAGAATAAAGTGTACCTTCACCCAAAAGTCAAAGTGGCACTTATCCTCTTTCTTCCCCCAACCCCAAACCAATTTTTGGCATGTTTTTTTCAGGGAGCAGTACCATTTTTGATGGGTAATTTCTCCTCCTTTTTCAATCCTTAGGCTACTCTCACACTGGGGCATTGGCAGTAAAGAGCCGCTATTTTTAGCGGCTCTTTACTGTCGTTTTTGCAAAGGGTTTTCGGCTGCTAGCAGGACGCTTTTAACCCCTGCTAGCGGCCGAAAAAGGGTTAAAACCATTGCGGCGCTATGCCGGCGGTTCGGCGGCACTGCCCATTGGATTTCAATGGACAGGGGCACTTTAGGAGCGGTGTACAGTGCTGCAAAGATGCAGCTTGCAGGACGTTCTGCAAGTGCACCACTCCAGTGTGAAAGCACTCGGCGCTATACAGGCGCTATTTTTAGCGCTATTGCGCCTGTAAAGCGCCTCAGTATGAAAGCAGTCTTTTTTTTCACAATAGAATATGAAAGCAGTCTTACCTAGGTAAGGATGACGTCAGTTTGAGCTGTTCCCTTCATCCCCACCCACACATCACATGTCACAGGAGGCTGCAGGACCAGTCTCAGTGCCTTGCGCATGCACAGTGGGACCGGCTGTGAGCCATCAAGACGTCCTGAGTCACCGCTGATATCACTGGTTCTGTGAGTGATTGCCACTACCAGGTTGTGAGCCTCTGCCAACATCATCAGGTGTCTTTTATACACATAACGAGTAGTTGTTAGGAGCACCTTCTTATATTGACAGGACTAATCTGTGTACCATATGAACACATACTGTAGCCAGTCTGTTGGGGCCAGAATTATTGTTGGTTGGTAAGGGATCAAATACTTATTTTACTTACTGAAATGCAACTCAATTTATAACATTTGTATCATGTGTTTTTTCTGGATTTTTGGTTGCTATTCTGTCTCTATCATTTAAAATACACTTATAAAAATTATAGACCCTTACAAAATCTGTAGGGGATCAAATAATTATTTTCTCCACTGTATATTATTATATTTATTATGGTTTGATTTTTTTTTTCTACCTACTGCTTTTTTAATTGATTATTTTTTCTTTGCTTTTTCATTGCTGCCTGAAAAAAATATCAGCTTTGGTTTATTTACAAATGTAAAAGTCACTTTGTAGTGGGTGAGCTATTTGTATTTCAGCGTTAGTCTTCTTCTTGGCATACCATTTTCTAAATATATACCTGGATGCAGACAGCTGAGGGAGGCCAGACATGTATATATAGTGTAACAACCCACTGGCGTCCTTTCTGGCAATAACAATTCACTAACCATAAATGCTTGCACTGAGTTCATATTTGAATCTAATGTAAAAAGTTCCCAAAACCAGGATAATGCCCTGTACACACGGTCGGATTTTCCGATGGACAATGTCCGATCGGAGCGTGTTGTCGGAAATTCCGACCGTGTGTGGGCGCCATCGGACATTTTCCATCGGATTTTCCGACACACAAAGTTGGACAGCAGGAGATAAAATTTTCCGACAACAAAATCCGATCGCGTCAATTCCGACCGTGTGTGGCCTGTTCCGACGCACAAAGTGCCACGCATGCTCAGAAGAAATTCCGACACGGGACAGCTCGTTCTGGTAAACTTAGCGTTCGCAATGGATACAGCACTTTCGTCACGCTGCAATGTTCAAAATGGTTTAATACAGCGCACTCTCTTCTTCTTTATAATGTGACAAGAATTAAGTAGTTTTGATGCTCATATTCACACACACTTCTCACAAACTTTTCTTTGTGTTTTTTTAGTGGGATTCCCTCAATATATTGTTATTAGTTGTCACATCTGACAGTTTTATATATTTTTTTTTTTTTTTGTATTTTAAGCCTTTTTTTTTCTTTAATGTTTGGATTTTTTCCAAGGCTGATCTTTGTTCAATGTTATTTTTATTTTTACTCCAGAATATTTTTGTGTGTGTTTTGTGTGTCAAGTTACCCCAACACCATTATTATCTTTTATTATTTAATCTCCAGGAGATTTTTTGTTGTTGGTGTCCCTTGTTCATTTCACATTGTATATTTGAAATGTACCTGAATCCTCACAAACAAACTGTCATTTTTGAAGTAAAACACATAGGAGAGTATAATTCAAAACAAAAATCCTTTATTAAGGGATCAGAACCAAACAAAGAGGAAGGCAACACTGGATCAACATGAGAAATTAGCGAAGCCTGGGACCCCCATGGCATACATCAATTCTTCAACATCAAAATTGGTGGCCTGAGGAGTCCATATATAAGGGAGGGCAGTCTGGTCCAGAATTCACAGAGATCCGGATAGCAGCAGATGACATCTCTGTCCCCAGGCTGTGGTACCACAAGAGGCTGCATTTTTTGGCCGACCAGACTGGATCCAGGGTCCTCACTTTCTGGTCTTCCTTTCATGCTTCCTACCCGGCTGTTGCTGTGCAGTTGGAGATGTGGCAGGAGGAGGAGTAGGACCTGGAGGAGGACTGGAAGGACCTGGAGGAGAGGGAGGACGAGGAGGAGGACCTGCAGGAGGAGGAGTAGGACCTGGAGGAGGAGGAGGACTGGGAGGACCTGGAGGAGGAGGATGAGGAGGACCATCGCAAAGGTGTGTTTGAGGTGTAATTTGGCCCCTCATACCTTTCTCCAGAGCCTCCGATATGAGGGCCTGACACATTACTTTTTGGCCCTCCTCCATCCTCTGCATTTTATATGCTATGAAGGCAGCAATGTTCTCCTGCATGGTGTGGGGTGCTCCCAGGACCTCTGTAGCCCTCCAAAAGAATCTGATAGCAGCCTCCTCTAGGGTACTCCTCCTACTGCCACTTTCTGTTTTCAGGGGGGGTGGAGGGACCTTGATATCAGCCAGCCGGCTCGGCCCGGCCACCTCCTGGCTGAGACTTCCCTGTGTATGAAAAAGAGACATGGTTTTAGTTTTTGCATCATCAATCACAATCATAAATTAGTACTCCCAACTAACATCTAGTTAACATCATTGATTGGACAAGCAGAAATATTTAGAGGAATGCTATACCTGGCTCAATCTGGGCTCCTCCACATGTGGCCTGGAAGGCCCAGGTTGGGCGTCAGAAGCCTCAGCCGGGGGGGGAGGAAGCGTGGAACGAAGACTGGAGAGGGATGGCCTGGGTTCAGTCTGGCCTGCCAGAAAGTGCAGCCTGTCATAGTACAACATCCTGGGGACATAGATGTCATCTGCTGCTCCGGATCTCTGCGAATCCAGGACCTTCTTACGCTCCCTCAGATATGTGCTCCTCAGGCCACCAATGAATTGATTTAAATAGTTGATGTCTGCCGTGGGGATCACCTGCTTCACAATTTCACACAATTGCTCCAGTGCTGCCTTCCTCTTTGCTTGGTTCTTGAAATGGGGGTGGGTAATCTCCCACAGACAGGGCAGCTCCCTTAGCATCTCGAGGAATAATGACATGAAGTCAGTATCTTTTAATAAGATATCCATGTTCACTGCAAGACACAACACAAGACAAAGCCTAATGTCAGACAAAACTCTCCTAATCTTGTTACAATATAGGCCTCAATCTAGAAGCAGTATAGGCACAAGTTTGTCTCTTACCTTCGTTTTTACGATCGGCGCGTGCAATGCTCCTTCCTCCGCTCACAGATCGTACGTAATACGCACGCGTGTTACGCTTTACACACATTGCGCATGCGTGTAACTCCGCCCGCCCCTGACGTTCTTTCTAGTCTATTCCCCGCCCCTTTTCGTTCGGCACAGTGGGTGAAGAGCATGATGGCAGAGTTACAGCAGGTGCATGCTAATTCTAGCAACGAGGAGGAGGAAAGCCCGGCTCCAGGCACGTCCCGATCCAGAAGGAGACGTTTTAAGGCCACAAATATGTCGTTTGGGGAGATGTTGGAGATGGTAGACATCATGAGGAAGTCCGACTATGACGGAAAATATGGGCCTTACCCCCACCCCAACATCCGAAAGGCCAAAATCATTGGTAAGGTGGTCCGGAGTCTGGAGAGGAATTTCGGGGTACGAAGATCTAAAGATCAGCTCAGGAAGCGGTGGTCGGACCTGAAGTTGAGAGAGCCAGAGCAGTACCGAAAGATCCGGAGAGTGCTGCAAAAAAGTAAGTAGTTGTGCTGTGTTCCTATTCTTTCTGTCTTTATTACGTTCGTTCTGCTCCATATGCTTTTATTAATTGTAACGTTTAAAAGGGCAACTTTAATGTTCATGGGCCCATTATTCGTTCGTATCAAACATTTTTATTTCGGCCTCTAGAACACCATTGTTTAGGCCATATGCATTTTCACACATTTTTTGGGGCCTACTTGGATGCCAAACATTTGTTTGTGTAGATGGGTTTGTTACTAGAATGAAATGCCAACTAGATTGTGTGTAAGGAGAGGACACTGAGAAGCTGTTTTCACATCTGGACACTGGAGCACTAGTGTGGGACCCCAGAACACAATTTTTATTAGGGGGGCCACACAGGTGCTCCAGTGTATACTATAGGGGGGTCTCCATCAGTGAAGCTTGTACCAAACAGGTAAAGTATTGCAGCTTGACAAAGGGCAATAAAAAAAATATACATCTTGGAACTCGGCTAAAATTGACAATTGTACCCCACTTCCAAGCAATGTTTCCTATTTCTAGTTCTGCCATCAAATATCTGTGTGCTAAGTATACCATTTTTGTTTTACATAGGGGAGAAAAGACTGGGAGGACACCCCTCATCCGAGGAGACCACAGACCCCCCACCTATGGAAGAAGGTGAAATACCCCCAAACGAAGAAGAAGAGCAAGAGGAAGAAGAAGACGTGGTGGAGATTGGCACCACAACAGGTGAGTGTCTGCGACCACAGACTCAGGTAAACGAGATGGATGGTGGCAGATTTTTGAGACCTTTTTTTTGTTCTTTATCTCTTTTTAGGTGATCGTGATGTGAGGGATCCTGAACGCTTTACTTCAGAAAGTGCCCAGATCCTGATCGGGGAGATCATGGGGTGTAATCTCCAATTGCAAAACATCCAGAAACAAATCAGTGATGTTATTAAAAAAAATAATAACATCATTGATGTTTTGGGGCGAATTTAAACCCCCCAAAATCACCTGTTTTATTGTGGTCCAATCTTCCAAAAATTTTTAAAATGTTTAGAAAAGCCAAATTTGGAGGATGCACACAGTGTGCCAACATGTGCTATCTGCCATCACGGGAGATCAATGGACGCGTTTTGGGGGTGCAACACCTTCCTCAATTATAAAGTAGCGTTGAGGAAGGGCTTGCTCCCCCAAAACACGTCCCTTGATCCCCCGTGATGGCAGATAGCACATGTTGACATTCGTAAATTGGTGTGCATCTTCCAAATTTGGCTTTTCCAGGGGTAATTTCCCCCCATCTGAACGCAATATCAAACCCAGTTCCTAAATACTGATGTCTGATATAGCCTTCAGGTTTTACCTAATGTGAACTTTGTAAGTTCAAGTTTTTTGGCTTTCTTGTTGGTTTTACACAGGCCTGTTTTATCTGAAATGGTTATTTCGAGTTTTGATAATGCTACTGCAAAAATTGTTATACAACAAACATGTTGGTTTGTTTTAAAAACCTTTCGTAAATGCACATGTGATTGTGCAGGTATAAAAAAGTGGCTTACTCAAGAATGTGTGGATTATTGTCTCAACACTACAACACTTTTGGGGTGATGTAATTGCTGTTTTATGCAAAAATGGGGGTTATTTCCTAAGGGAAAATACACTTTGCACTACAAGTGCAGGTTCAGTGCAGTTGCAAGTGCACTTGTAGTGAAATGTGTTTTTGCATTTAGGAAGTACCAGCCAACAGTGTTTTTTATAAGGTTACCCAATCACGCCATTTTCTGCACTCCACACATTTCTGTCAGGGTCAGCTAAAACAAACACAAGCAGTAAATGGCCACAAAGAATTTCTTTTGGTTGTTTTTTATTTGAAAAAGGTGTCACAGATTGTCTGGCATATTGATAGCCCCCCTACCCGCAAAGAACTCCAGGTATCGTAGCCGGACATCACGGGCATTCAGGGAGGGCAAGCCAGGACGGCCGCTTTCAAGCGCCGTCAGTGTTGATGGATTTGGGATTCCGGCCTCAGGCCCAACTGAGCCAGCATAGTTGGCTGAATGTTTTCGTAGAAAATTATGGAGAACACAGCAGGCAAGTATTATATGGTTCAGTTTATACTCCACCATATGGATGGGTGTCAGAAATAATCGGAACCGGCTGGCCAGGATTCCAAATGTGTTCTCCACCACTCTTCGGGCTCTGGCCAGCCGGTAATTAAAAACCCTCTGTTCCGGGGTGAGGGTCCTCATCGGGAATGGCCGCATCAGGTGGTCCCCCAGCGCAAACGCTTCATCAGCAACAAACACAAATGGGAGACCTTCAACATTGTCCTCTGGAGGTGGCAAGTCCAAGCTGCCATTCTGGAGACGCCTGTAGAACTCCGTCTGGGCGATAACTCCACCATCGGACATCCGGCCATTCTTCCCCACGTCCACATACAAGAACTCGTAATTAGCCGACACCACCGCCAACATTAAACCCCTTGTAATTATAATGCCGCGTACACACGAGCGGACATTACGGCGGACTTTGCCCGGCGGACTGGATTTCGTCGGACAATTCGATGTGTGTGGGCTCCAGCGGACTTTGTTTTCTCAAAAGTTGGACGGAATTAGATTTAAAACTTGTTTTAAATTTATCCGTTGAAATCGAGTCCGGTCGAAAAGTCCGCCGTCTGTATGCTAGTTCGACGGACAAAAAGCCACGCTAGGGCAGCTATTGGCTACTGGCTATGAACTTCCTTGTTTTAGTCCGGTCGTACGTCATCACGTACGAATTCGACGGACTTTGGTGGATTGTGTGTAGGCAAGTCCGTTCATTCACAAAGTCCGTCGGAAAGTACGTCGAAAAGTCCGCCGGGCAAAGTCCGCCGTAATGTCCGCTCGTGTGTACGCGGCATTATAGTACGACCCCGAGTTGGGTGGCGGGATGATGTGGACGTGTTTCCCATCAATTGCCCCTCCGCAGTTAGGAAAGTCCCACCGCTGGGCAAAGTGGGAGGCCACAGTTTGCCATTCCTGTGGCGTGGAAGGAAACTGTTGAGGAAAAAACAATAAACATTACTATTTTTTCACAGAAACATGGCAAGCAGATTAGACACAAACATTATGGGGCAACCTCCAGATAGCATTTATTAAGGGGAATTTAACAACAACAAAGTATAAGGTACACCTATCATATTCCCCCTCCCCCCCCCCTCTCATGGGCCATTTCTAACATTATAGGGGGGGAACTCTTGGACAGGTAACCCTCTTCACTTCATTTAGAGATGAATGCCTAAATAATGGGTATTACTTGGAACAGCCCCTCCTTAGTTACACTATTGGCAGCCCACTGGACAGGTAAGAAGTGTCATAATACAAAGATATAAATACACACTGTACACATTTGAGCACATTTGGACATTCTGCTATTACCTATCAAGATCATAATAGGATACAAGAACTTTAAACAGTACCATTGGAAAGTATACAGGCAGGCCCTTGCACTACATGCTTTGGGCAATTCATCCATAAATCTGAGCACTAAAGAGATGGGTATAGTGTGTATGGGTTTGGCAAAGTCAGCAGATAGATGATTGAGGATAGATAGAGAATTGGGATCAGCTGACTTAGCAGTTGGGGGAGGGAGGGTTACAAAAAATTTGGGGACACCACAAAAAAAAGCCTCTGGCCCTCTTGAAGGGTTATTGAAGGGCAAATGTGTATGAAGGACCTAAAATAATAATTATATAAAAATCCATGACTGCTGAGGTGCAATAAAACCAGGTCCACACCATGATCCATCCAACTTAGACCTTACCCCTTCTTCCCATCCAATAAAGACCACTTACCACCATTCATGTTGGAAAGGGCAAGGCCACAGCTTTTATTAAATTCAACTCTTTAACAACTTAAACATACATTTAACATTCCACAGTGCCAGTCACAGTAGCACTGTGAGCACTCAGTTCCGACTGATGGAAAGGGAGATAACTGAGGGGCCTGTCCTTACCATAAGTGCCGGACTGCCGTCTATCTCCCAATTAGCGTGAAGGGCGTACCTCTTACCGCCGTGTTTTGCTGGCAAGGTCACCAAAAACCGTAGCAAGCTGTGACGTACCAACCATATAAAGGGGCGGGAGGGTGGGCAGCTCTTACCGATCTTCTTCACCAAAAGGCCCAGAATCCCCTGGGGCAACCACCTTAGTGATCTCAGGCCCAACCCCACTCCATCCCCCACCAATCCACCGTGACCCCTAGTCACCATACTCCGCCCTGGTTATGCCCCCAACAGTCAGGGCTCTCTTTCCCAATGGGTTCAAGAGGCCTGCATGACTGCTGAGGTGCAATAAAACCAGGTCCACACCATGATCCATCCAACTTAGACCTTACCCCTTCTTCCCATCCAATAAAGACCACTTACCACCATTCATGTTGGAAAGGGCAAGGCCACAGCTTTTATTAAATTCAACTCTTTAACAACTTAAACATACATTTAACATTCCACAGTGCCAGTCACAGTAGCACTGTGAGCACTCAGTTCCGACTGGTGGAAAGGGAGATAACTGAGGGGCCTGTCCTTACCATAAGTGCCGGACTGCCGTCTATCTCCCAATTAGCGTGAAGGGCGTACCTCTTACCGCCGTGTTTTGCTGGCAAGGTCACCAAAAACCGCCACCCGCCTGTCAGTAAGCTACTGACTGGCGCCCCACCGCAGCCAGCGCCTGTTCCACGCCCCTCTGGAGACCCAAATTAAAAATATCCAGCCCGATGTCATTCAGATGAACTCCATCCCTCCGCAACAAATCGCGATTATCACCCTCCAGGTCCCTGTGGCGGACCACTACACCCCCTATCTGGCGCACAAACTTAGCCACTTGGGCATTGACCTTCCTACGAAAATGTTCTAGAAGGGGGCCAGGGACATCACGCGCCCATACCGAGCGGGGCACGATTTCCGACCAAACAACTGTCAGGTTATTAAAGAAAGCACAACATTGGGCAATGTCACTTTTTACAGCAGATATGATGTCCACGGATCGCATATATCCAACGTCATTCCCACCCGCATGTATGACCAGGATGATGGGACCAGAAACGTGGGCACGAAGTTGCTGACACTCCTGAAGAACCTGAGTCCAACGTAACCCACGCAACCCGATCCATCGTATCCTCGCCACATCGTAGGAGAATCCCAAGTTCCTGCCGTAAGTTCGGATCTCCGCCCGGCGAGCGGCCCAGTATACGAAAGAATCCCCGAGGATCCAAATCTGTGCCGGAAAGGAACCTGGAAATCAACACAACAGATGTGGTCGGACATACAGCGAAAAACGAGAAGACTCCCATCTACCCAAACGCTGAAGTTCCGTATCAGAGAAACCCAAACCCGACGCGGCGGTCGCTGCGCCAATGCGAAAAGAGTGGGTGGAAAATTCCTTTGCAGGAAAACCCAAAATCTCCAGACAACGACGAAAAACGCGCAAAAATTGAAAACGGCTGAGAGAAGTTGCATCAGCATGGACAAAAAATGTAGGGGACAGGGGGCGCGAAGGCACGAAAGAGAGGGCCAGGGACACCGGACAAAAGGGGCCGCCGCAATAACGCAAGACTACCCGGCGGCCCTTGCCAAAACAATCAGTCTTGGATGAACGCAAGAAAATGGTGGCACTTCGGTGCGACAACGCCACGTCCTCCCATAGGATGCCCCCCGGAATCAATTTTGACTTAGACACCAATTCGCCAATACGAAAGGCACCAAAGAAAGCCCAAGAAAAAGCTACCCTGAAAAGGAGAGTCTCATATTCCGATGAACATACATTCGGAAGAAGAGACAAGATGCCCAAAAGAATCTGAACAGATATAGGGCGTCTGGTATCCGGGAGGTGCGTAACCCGCTTCCAACCCCGGATAACCCGCCGGACAAGAAAAGCTTTCGTTACGTCCTCCCACCCTAAGAGCTGGAACCAAAATGATAGGGCCGACAACGCAGAAGAGACCGTCGACCCGGAAACGCCTTTTTCCGATAGAAATAATAAATAGGCAAATAAGGTTAAACGACGGTCATCCGGAGAATAAATGTTAAACTCACCGCCCGACGCCTGGACCCATTCATGCCAAACCCGGCAGTACGCCGCCCACGTCTGCGAGGAAAGCGACGACCGGAGGAGCTCAGTCAAACGCCGGAAACGAGGTTCCATAAGTGGGCCGGACAGGGGAGGCCCTCCAAAGAAGCCATCGGAGCCAGTGTTCGAAAACGGCAAAACTGTTGACGAGAAAGAGCATCGGCAATATCATTAGAGGTACCCGGCACATGCCTAGCCCTAACGCAGATATTGAAACATAAACATTTTAAAACTAAAAACCGTAGCAACGAAACGACCGGAGGAGAACTGGCTGACTGTTTATTCACCACCTGCACCACACTCATGTTATCCGACCAGAAGACCACCTGGTGATTGCGCAACCTTTCACCCCAGAGCTCAACAGCAACAATAATTGTAAACAGCTCCAGCAGGGTGAGGTTGCGCAGCAAATCCATGTGGGCCCATGAGGCCGGCCAGCGTTCAGCAGCCCATTCCCCTTGAAAGAAAGCGCCGAACCCACAGGAGCCTGCAGCATCGGTATATAGCTCCAGCTGTGAGTTCGGTACTTCCTCCCGCAACCAGCACGACTGTCCATTGTAAGTCTGCAAAAATGATAGCCATATCCCCAAGTCATCCCTCATAGGCTTGGTGATCCTGACATAGTGGTGAGGGGCAGTTATGCCCTTCGTGGCCCATGACAGTCGCCTACAGAAAGCCCTCCCCATCCGGATGACCCTACAGGCGAAAACCAGATGACCCAGCAACGACTGTAGCTGTTTCAGCTGTAATTTCTTTGCCCCTTTCGCCAAGCGGACCAACGAGAGGAGCCTGGACAACTTGTCACTAGGCAGCCTAAAAACCATCGCCACCGTGTCTATCTCAATACCTAAAAAAGACAGGACTGTGGCGGGACCCTCCGTCTTGTCAGCGGACAACGGGACGGCGAAAAGCCGGCATGTATCCTGAAAAACAGTGAGCAGCCGCAGACACCGCCCACTGCCCGCTGGACCCACAAAAAGAAAGTCATCAAGATAATGCAGAATGGACTGAATACCCGCCTCCTGGGTGACCACCCAGTCAAGGAAGCTACTAAATAGCTCAAAAAAATAACACGAGATGGCACAACCCATAGGGAGGCACATGTCGAAAAAATAGCTACCCTGAAAGTAGCAACCCAGGAGGTGGAAACAGTCCGGATGGACCGGGAGGAGGCGAAATGCGGACTCAATGTCCGCTTTTGCCAGAAGGGCAGACTGTCCCGCTGCCCTGACCAGCTGAAGCGCCCTGTCAAAGGACGCATAGTGCACTCTGGATTCCTCCCTGTCAATGCCATCGTTCACCGAGGAGCCAGAAGGGTAGGAAAGGTGATGAATGAGGCGAAACTTTCCCTCCGCCTTTTTCGGGACCACGCCGAGAGGGGATACCCTCATGTTGTGGAAAGGAGGGAGATCAAAGGGGCCTGCCATTCTTCCCAGTTCCAATTCCCTCCAGAGCTTCTCGGCCACGACGGACTCAAATTCTTCCGCCGATTTTAAGTTGTGAGACATGGTCGGGGCGTCCGATGGGGTAAAGGGGATCCAGAAACCGCGGTCCAGACCGTCCCGCAGAATCAGGGCCTCTCTACGAAGGGGGTACCGGTCTAGCCAAGGTAGCATCTTTATGACGTTCACCGGCGTCCTCCGGCTTAAGAATGTCGGTCTTGGCTCCGGGTCTGGAAAACGACTGTTTTCCCTTTCGAAAACACTTACTGGCGGGGTGAGCCCCTCCACAACTGGAGCACTCATGCCTGAAACGACAGGCGGAGTACCACTTGCAGTGGCTTTCGTTGAAAAGCCAGCAGATACCCTTCTTTGGAGCGGCCGACGCTCCGGACTGAGGGGCGCCGACCGCGGACTGAAAGGACGAAGGCCTGTGAGGGCACATAAGCAGCAACCACAGGCTACCGTCCTGACAATCAAAACGAAATTCCCGACGTGCCGCCATTTTCTGCCGAAATTGAGTGTCATAATGGAACCAGCACTGACCCCCATAGACCTTGTATGCACCCCAAATAAGGTCTAAATAGCAAAATAACGAAGTGGCCAGCTCCAGGAACCGCTCACAGAGCACTCCCGCATAGGCACAAAACCCCTGCAGCCAGTTCCCGAACGTTCTAGGAAGCTGTTTGGGTTTGTCACCCTGCGCCGATACGTCAACCCGTCGAGATTTGTCGATCGTCTCCCTATCCGGCGGAACGAGGGTAAGAAAGTCGACGAATTCGCGACGCCACATCTTTTCTTTTGTTTCGTCCGCCAAGTGGGTACCCGTCGGCGACACTGCCCATAACGCACCCCCATAAGCGGAGGTAGGGTTGGGAGATCCCGAGACACCCATACTAGAGAGAACTGATTTCACAACCGACGCTATGCGGTCATCCGGGCCCGATACGGAAGCATCAGCAGCTCTACCCCAAATTAACTCACAGTCATACTCACTTGGACGAGGAGGCATCGCGGGTGATGGACGATCGGCCACCGGGCCCGGCAGCGAATCCGGCTCCAAGGCGATCCCGGAGGACTGTAAGCGTAGGCGGGCCGCGTAATCTGCTGGGCTGTCCCGACTCAAGGAAAGGTCCAAGGGCGGGGGTCCAACCACGGACCCGGTCGAATCCGACTGACCATGGACAGAGGCTGAGCAACGGCAGGTACACCTGTCTGCTCCTCTTGTTTGACCCGGGGCGGATGCCGCCGCCAGCCCGGGTCTGGAGCTGAGATCCCCCGCCCTGGCGGGCGCAGGGGGATGATGTTGGGCAACCGGTGCAGGCATCCCATCAGGACCGCCAGCCCGGACGGGGGCGTAGGGAAGCGGTTGCCCCACCGCTGGGGTGGAGGTCAAACGCACCCGGCTGGCCTCCGCCCTGCGGGGCACAGGAGGCTGCCGGTGTGCACGGGGTATCAGCGGGGGAGGGGTAAACTGCACATTGCCCGCCCTGTCGGGCGCAGGGGAAATGTGCCTTCCGCCAATCCCCGCAACCTGGGACGTGGAGGGAAGAAACCTGTCCCCTGCCCCGCCGGGCACAGAAGGAACTCCACTGGATAGATCCTGCACTAGTGATCCCATGCCCGCCCAGGCGGGCGCAGGGGGACGGTGCTGTGGCCGATCATGTCCATCTCCACACACCACACTGCTGCGCTGCCCAATGTGCCTAGTATCCAGCTGTGGTGTGTGGAGATTCAAATCTCCCGCCCAGTCAGGCGCAGGGAGCGTTGCGTCCACCAGATGGCGCCGGTCCCGCTCCAAGTCTCCGGCGGAGCGAACATCACCAGCGCCGAGGACAGCTGCAGAGGACGCAGCAGCGGCCAGCCGACCGACCCGCCTCCTCCTCCCCCTCGTCCCGGAGGGTCGCCCGGCGGAGGAGAAAACGGATCCGCCGCTCAGCACCCCCCCGCCTTCCGCGGCCGGAGGTATGCTGACACCACATTGGGAAGGAAGGGGGGCGCTGCGGCTCCAGCCCGGCCGCCTCCTGTATTAGCAGGGGGGAGGGGGGGGCGAACACTGGCGCGGGGGCTGCGTGAGCGGGGACAGCGCGAGGAGGCCCGAGTAGAGGCCTTAGCCCGCACAGGGGACCTCCGACGCGTCGGCGAACTACGGGGGGTGACAGAGGAAGGACCCTTCCCCGTCGGGGTAGGCAGGGGGGAGACAGGCAAAGGAGGGGGAGAAGGGGAGGAAGGATGAGGAGGAGAGCAGTAGGAGGCCCTAGAGGGACTGGGGCTAAGGCAGGAAGGCGGACGAGTTCGCCTTCTAACCCTGGGAGGGGGGTCCTGAGGGGGATCAGGTGTGGGAATAGGGGAAGAATCCCCAGGAGTCAGGAGGGAGAAAAGCCACCCTGCCTGACCCTGAAGAGCCATCTCTCGGACCCTGGCCAAAAGGAGCTCGGTGTCCATGGTTGGAGGGACAGGGTGGGGTTCAGCCAGCTCTTACCGATCTTCTTCACCAAAAGGCCCAGAATCCCCTCCACCTTAGTGATCTCAGGCCCAACCCCACTCCATCCCCCACCAATCCACCGTGACCCCTAGTCACCATACTCCGCCCTGGTTATGCCCCCAACAGTCAGGGCTCTCTTTCCCAATGGGTTCAAGAGGCCTGCAGCATGCATGAGGACAAAGGGGACATTCACAGCATATTACAATCATGGTAATTAGGGAATGAGGAAATAAATACAATATATTAGCAAACATTCAATACCATAAAATGTGATATAAAAGGATAAAAATCTTACCTTCATATACTCCTTCTGCAGGACCTGGATGATGGCAGAACAGGTCTCTGGGATAATGATCCCCAGAGCCTGGGGGGAGATGCCTGTCGAGAACTTCAGGTCCTGCAGGCTTCTCCCTGTGGCCAAATACCGCAAGGTAGCGACCAACCTCTGCTCCGGAGTGATGGCTTGCCTCATGCAGGTATCCTGCCTGCTGATATAGGGGGTCAGCGAAGCCAACAGACGGTGAAACACGGGGTCCGTCATCCTGAGAAAGTTCCTGAAATCATCAGGATTATTCTCACGGATCTCACGGAGCAAAGGCATATGAGAGAACTGGTCACACTGAAGCAACCAATTCTTGGACTCCATGAACTCCTCCCCACCCTGTTCATGGACTGGACTTGTGTCAAGGTCAGGACCCCAACACCAAGCCCCCGCACAGCACGAACTCTACGAGGAGTACGCATACGAAACATGGCTAGAAAACGGTCGGCTGCTCAGAACGAAGTAACAGAACGCACTGAAGAACAGCAAGGCCTGTGAAGAGCGACCTGAAAACCAGTAACGAACGAACAAGAATACAGTGACTAAAGTCACGCAGAACTTGCTTGCACGCACTGAAGAGCAGATACAAACCCACAAGCACAAACTGAACGGCAGAAAACGATCTGAAAGCCACGAGTCTGAAAAAGCGCGAATCGTCTCTCACCAAACTTTTACTAACACGAGATTAGCAAAAGGAGCCCAAAGGGTGCCGCGCTTGGTTCTGAACTGGCCTTTTCTAGTCTCGTTGTACGTGGTGTACGTGACCGCGTGGTTGTCGATCAGGAATTCCAACAACTTTGTGCGACCGTGTGTAGGCAAAACAAGTTTGAGCCAACATCCGTCGGAAAAAATCCGAGGATTTTGTTGTCGGAATGTCCGAACAAAGTCCAACCGTGTGTACGGGGCATTAGAGTTGATGGAAGAATCCGCATAGCAGTAGACCTGCTGGGAGAATTCATAGAGAGTGTCATAGACACCCTTTAGAATTTCCTCAGCACAGAAAATGTCACAGACAGGTATATGACTTTGTCCATGTCTGCTTTGGGGAAAGAGTGCCCGTCGCACTAACAAGTGCCTGGCCGAGGATTGTTATAGTAGGAGTGGGCAGAGCCTAATGGGGAACTGAGAGACAGGTCAGGTCCGCTCTACTTTTTTATACATTCTCTATTTATTGTTTTGAACCGTGTAACATTGCACATAAAATTACAGAGAGTTATTACAAAGCAAAATATAGATACCTAACATAGTCGTTGTTTGTTTTTAACACATTAACTACTTGCCCTCCGGAGGATTTACCCCCTTTCATCGCCAGGCCATTTTTTTGCGAGACGACACTGTGTTATTTTAACTGATTGCGTGGTCATGCAACGCTGTACCAAAATTAAATTTATGTCATTTTTTCCCACAAATAGAGCTGTCTTTTGGTTGTATGTGATCACCACTGTGTTTTTTTATTTTTTTACGCTATAAAGAAAAAAAGACACAATTCTGAAAAAAACAATATTTTTTACTTTCTGCAATAAAACATATCCAATAAGAAAAAAATAAGACCAATATGTGTTATGCTACATATTTTTGGTAATAAAAATATCAATAAGGGTATCTTGATTGGTTTCCGCAAAAGATATAGCATCTACAAACTATGGGATATATGCTGGAATTTTTTTGTATTTATTTTTTTTTATACTAGTAATGGTGGCGATCAGTGATTTGTAGCAGGACTGCGATATTACGGTGGACAATCAGACACTGACACTTTTGATACTTTGGGGGGAACCAGTGATACTAATACAGTGATCAGTGCTAAAAATATGCACTGTCACTGCACTAATGACACTGGCTGGGAAGGGGTTAAACATCAGGGGCGATCAAGGTGTTTGTGTGTACTGTGTGCCTCACCAGTGTTTGTGTGTACTGTGTGTGCTGTTTTTACTTACAGTAGGGATGTGATTGATTTTATTCCCTGCCTTGCAGGGAATGAAAATCCTTCACTTAACCCATTGTCAGGAACTATGAATCAGTCGGAGACAGAAAATGCAGTAAAAATCACACCTTTTAATAAGATGGTAAAAATGGTACAAATAGTAAACGTAGTCAAAACATGACAAGGAAACAGTAGAAAATGTAAGGTGGGCATTTAAGTGGTGATTCCCTGATGATATAGCATAGGCATAAATTTGTAAAGACAAATGTTTATTGAAATATACATAGAACATACATATCCAAATATATAAAGGGGGCTAACAAAGAATCCCCTATATCTATAAAGTTATCACATGTGTAACACAACATCAGATGGTATAATATAAAAACTTGTCACAGCATAATGTCAAATGGGTGTTGTATGGAGCTTGCCAACATGTTTCCTGCCGCAATGGCTGCTTCCTCAGGGCTTTGTTCCATAGAGTATAAGTCCACACCTATGCTCAAATTTGCCTGGCGCATCCGAGCTAAGAGGAGACCAAAAAAAAAACATCCAGTCAGCTACCAACATACAGGAAAGGAATCCCAGCTATATCAGAGTATACATGGTATTTACCCTCAAACCTGGATATGATGAGCCACTCAAAATGTAATCAGAGGTTAGGTAATCCCTGCCACAAGTGCATATCATCCAATGGCTCAGTCAATCAAAAAATCCTTATTCAATATTGAGATATATATCGCCCATCAATGACACAAATAAAGGGTAAAGATGTCTCACATCTCTGCTGGACTGCGGGTTCCTCAGGAGACCCGGGTACTTATCGTTTCTGTCCCCTCCACATATGGGAGGTATTTCCATGCATTTTGCAGACATGTGAGACATCTTTACCCTTTATTTGTGTCATTGGTGTGCGATATATATCTCTACTGTTTCTCCACTGTTTCCTTGTCAATTTTTAGGACTGGGATTCCCTGTTAGCAGACAAGCCTGTTTTGAGCTTGGGGCTCTGACTATACATTCCTACAGCACTTTACAGTAGTTAAAACATAGCCGGGGTTTAGTAGCCAAAGTGGGTAGTCAGAACAAGCCAGTAAATCAGGAAGCCAGGCAAGTCTTCAACAGGAACACAGCAGAGAGTCTCCAGATATGTTTGACCAAGGAGAAGGCACGGAAGAAATGAACGAACCAGGCAGTTTAAATAGCCAGAAGGGGCTGGCTATAGGCTGAACTGACTAGCAGGAAATGATCACCCAGTGAGCCACTATGGAACGATGAGTGTTGGCAATTAACCGACAGCTGAGCGACCTGAGCACTGAGAAGGGAGGGCCTGAGAGCCCAGCCCTGACACCCATCAGTGTTTACATATACCTAGCTCCATCCAGCCTCTCTCCTCGATCAGCGGTTGCCAGCAGACATCCATTGGCCGGCACCCGCTGACCAGCTTCTGCTGTGACAAATCACAGCAGAAGCGGTGTGCCACCTACCAGGAAGTGCAGATGCACATCGCGGCCACCCTGTAGCAGAAAATTTGCTATAGGGTTATTGGCAAGTGGATAAAGAAGAATAACCGCATGAGCAAATTTGCACGTACCAGAGGAGAATAACCAGAGAAATAATATAGTCGTTATGGAAATGTCAAAACTTGATGTGGTATGTTACACCCATACAACAAACTCATGGTGGGTCATTAATAGAAAGAAAGCGGTTTGGGGTGAAAATCCGTAATTGCTGCCAATGAGTTGTGATTGGGTTGAAAAAAGCATGACATCAAGAGGGAAAGTAAGGAAGAGGCAAAAGGAAACGAGGAAGCGAGTAGGTGAGGGAGAAAGAGTAGGTCTGCTCCACTTTTCATTGACAGCACAGGCAGTGGGCGGATCCATAGGCACTATTCCATCCACTAGCGTATTTCAGATCCTCCAACTGCTGTGCACTGTCACTCAGAAGTTGAGCAGAACTGTTGGGGAACTACTCTCTCAGTTAACCCATCGGTTAGACCTGCCCACCCAGTGACAGGTCATTTCCCAAATATGGGTATTGCCCATTTTTGGGTAATACATCACTGTATCCCTGCCCTATTGTTTACATATAGCTTTTGACTGGGCAATCCTCTGGCCCAGTGTTTGTCCACTCCAGTCCTCAAGGCGCCCCAACAGGTCATGTTTTCAGGATTTCCCTCTGATGAAACAGCTGTGGTAATCAGTAAGGCAGTGAAACTGATCAATTTCACCCATGCAAAATAATGGAGAGCCTGAAAACATGACCTGTTGGGGTGCCTTGAGGACTGGAGTTGAGAAACACTGCTCTGGCCAATGGATAAATGAGGCCAAGGATACAGAACTGTGCAAGAAGCTGTCAAATACATGACACCTTCACAAAACAGGCAGGGCCCGCGCTGAGTACTGGCACCTCTGTATGCCAGTTCAGATTAGGTCCTAAATACCGCCAATTTCCTAAACCGAGAAATGGCAGCAATTCTTTAAGAATTTGTTGCTGCCATAGCGATATATACGTAACTGCTTTCCACCCACACTATAGCCCAAGGATGGCTACAGCGCAGACTTACTTTGCCTGGAGGGTGTAGCTGGCTGTCCTCCTATGATTGCACTGCCTGTGTGCTGCTCTTTGTGATCGGTGTAAAAGGCCAATCAAAGCGGCCCTTTACCACGTGTCTAATGACAGCTGATAACGGATGTAAACACAAGCCGGTAATCGGCTTTTCTTTCCTCATTCTGACAGCGTGTGGAGAGCAGAAGAGAGCCTATAACCAGCATGTGTCAAAGGGACATTGACACTGATAATCAGGGCACTGATTATCAGTGTCCTGGTTATCAGTGCAGTCCCAACAGTGGCCACCAGTGCTGCCAATCAGTGGCCACCAGTGCTGCTAATTAATGCCCATCAGTGCTGCCAATCAGTGCCACCTATCAGTGCTGCCTACCTGTGCCCATCAGTGCAACCTATCACTGCCCATTAGTGCCATCTATCAATGCCCATCAGTGCCGTCTATCAATGCTGCCTATCAGTGCCGCCTATCAGTGACCTTCAGTTCCGACTGTCAGAGCCCATCAGTGCCACCTATCAGTGCTACTTCATCAGTGCCCATCAGTGCCGCCTCATCAGTGCCCATCAATGCAGCCTATCAGTGCCCATCAGTGCAGCGTAGCAGTGCCCATCAGTGCAGCCTCATCAGAGCACATCAGTGACTATGAAAACTTACCTGTTTGCAAAATTTTACAACAAACTATGAAAAATGTTTTTTTTTCAAACCTTTCGGCCTATTTTTGTTTGTTTAGCAAAAAATAAAAAACCCAGTGGTGATTAAATACCACCAAAAAAAAGAGCTAAATTTGTGTTAATAAAAGAATACACATTTAATTTGGGTACAGCATTGCATAACTGAGCAAATTGGCCTAGGCTGGAAGGGGGGGGGGGAGTGCCCAGTATGCAAGTGGTTAAAGTGACATTAGCAAGAACTACCTGAATTTGGCAATGTTATCAACTCTGGTGCAAATTCTTGCCTGAATTAGGCTCAGGTGGTTCTTAAGGGGACTACTGCCAGAAAAGTGGCGTTAGAGTTATTTGGAATTCCCCCTGACTGTCACCAGACTATTCATTTCAATAAATGTGCATTTAACATATTTCATGTTATTTACCCCTAAAAGCGCCCTTTGTGTACACTTTGAAAAGCCCTGAGACAAGCTCTCACATAAATGGTTATGTAGGAAAGTGAAGGGAGGGATAGAGGACCTTGGCCAGTAATGTTTGTACTTAGACACATCCAGAAGAGGAGAGGGCTATAAGTTACCAGTATGGAGGGAGCTGTGCTATGAAACTCAATAGTCACATTTTCTAACTTTAGCAAGTTCAAAGGTACATTGCAAGCGGACCCATTGCTGCTGGCATCACGCAGAAGTAAGCTTTCTGAAGTAAAGTTCTGTATGTATATGTGTGCCGACATTTGTGCTGGAGCTCAGCACCTGGTCTCATACTAACCATCAGGAGCATCATGTCATTGTGATTGAACCCGTCACTGTGATTGAACCCGTCCCTGTACTCTGCTTCTCCCTCTGAACGGCCAGAGGAGAAAAAATAGAAACAAAAAAAAAACCTCTGCATAAAAAACAAAATATATGTATATATACAGTATATATGCACACACACATATATACACATATTATATATATATATATATATATATATATATATATATATATATATATATATATATAGTTAAAAATAAAATAAATTAGGGCAGTGGCGTCACTAGGGGGTGGCGGGGTCCTATAGTTGGTGGAGGGGGGGGGGGGGGGTGACACCAATTTTTTTATGCACCGGGTTACACCAACCCCTAGTGACGCCACTAAATTAGGGCTTGATCTGAGTTAGTGTAGTGTCAAGGTTAGGGTCAATGGTCAAAGAGCAGTGTGATTTGGTTAGGATGTTAAATAATTTATGTACTTTCAGTGTGTTTATGTAGGATTAAAAAAAGAAAAGAGAAAAGCAAAATATGCACTAGTGTTTCTTGTTCCTACTACAAGTACTAATAAGAAATAATTTACACATACACTATATTACCCAAAGTATTGGGACGGCTTACACGCACATGAACTTTAATGACATCCCAGTCTAAAGCCTCGTACACGCGGTACGATTGTTGGCCAACCGAGCGTCTGATTTTTGTCAAAAGGGCGTGTGCCAGGATCTTGTCTTGCATACTAACGGTACACAATTGTCGGGCCACAAAAACGAACGCAGTGACGTACTATGAGGAATTTCAGCTCTTGTGCGCCACCCTTTGGGCCCCTTCTGCTAATTTCGTGTTTGGTGAGCATTGATTCAGAGCATGGGTGTTTGTACTTTCGACTTGTGTGTGACGGATTTGTATACAGACCATACGAAAATCTGACAACAGATCATTGTCCACCGAAAATTTACTAGCCTGCCATCCAACATTTGTTGGCCGAAAGTTGGACAACAATTGTCAAAAGGAGCTGTAACAAGGGGTTAAATTCTGTGTTACATTTATTCATAGATTCATTTATATATTTACCCTTTCAGATATGTGGTCAGTAAATGCAAGGATTAAAACACACAACACAAAGAATGTAATAAAAAGTTTTACTTAGCTTCGATTAAAGATGTATTACAGATGATACGATACAGGATAAATATAGCATATTCAATCCAGGGAACCCCTCAACTTCTGAATTTTAGATAGTTCTGGAAGCCGACAGCCTGTTCAAGATCTAGGACCATTCACGTCCTCAACGAGGTTCCCCGGCCTGCTCTATTGTCTGACCTTTTAAAGGCTAGATGGAAGGCGCGAAAAAGCTGGTTTTATCTAGTACTAACAAAGCCTATCCCAAGACAATGTGACCATCTGTGAATGACCGTCTGTGAGCTCAGAAACATACATTATACATATATAGAAATATATGTATATATATATATATATATATATATATATATATATATATATATATATATATATATATATAAAGTAATCACCTTAAAACTATTACTAAGTTTCTTGTAATTCAATAACTAAAGTTATATATATAGACCCATACTACAGGAGCGTACTAACAATCAGATTTTAGGACAACAGTCTGTCAACAGATAATCCCCTGCCAACAATCGTATTGTGTGTACGAGGCTTTAGTCCGTAGGGTTCAATATTGAGTTGGCCCACCCTTTGCAGCTAGAACAGCTTCAACTCTTCTGGGAAGGCTGTAGTGTTGCCACATCATCCCTTTAAACCCCGAACACATATTAATTACACAGGTTCTGTGGCTGATTAAGGTGGTAATTAAATTCACTTTGTGCCTTACCTGCATTAAATTAGCTTCAGAACCTGTGTGATTATTATGTGTTTGGGTTTAAAGGGATGAGGTGGTAACCCTAGAAGGCTGTCCACAAGGTTTAGGAGTGTGTCTATGGGAATGTTTGACCATTCTTCCAGAAGTACATTTGTGAGGTCAGGCACTGATGTTGGACGAGAAGACATGGCTCGCAGTCTCTGCTCTAATTCATCCCAATGGTGTTCTATCGGGTTGAGGTCAGGACTCTGTGCAGGCCAGTCAAGTTTCTCCACCCCAACCTCGCTCATCCATGTCACTATGGACCTTGCTTTGTGCACTGGTCCAAATCATTTGGTGGAGGGAGGATTACGGTGTGGGTTTTTTTTCAGGGGTTTTTCAGGGAGATGCGGAGTGTTACATTGACACACCGCACTCGCGATCAACATGCTGCACGCTCCCGCGGGCACATGCCGGCATGTTATCCTGCTGGACGTCATATGACACCCAGTCAGGATAACAGAACCACTTCCCGGCCGTCAATCTGCTATAGGCTGGGCAGGAAGCGGTTAATCACCACTGGGGTTTTTTTTTTTTTGCGCTATAAATGAAAAAAGACCAAATATTTTGTAAAAATATTCATTTCTCTTCATTTTTGTTATAAAATTTTGCTAATTAGTAATTTTTCTTCATAAAGTTTGGCCAAAAATAGACTGTTACATTGCTTTGGTAAACATAACCCAAATAGGTATATATCATTTGGTCTTTGTGAAGGTTATAGAGTCTACAAACTACTGTGCTAATCATTGAAAATTGATCAAACCTGATGTACTGACGGCCCGTCTCATTTCTTGAGACCCTAACAAGCTAGGAAAAATACAAATACCCCCCAAATGACTCCTTTTTGGAAAGTAGACATTCCAATGTATTTAGTAAGAGGCATGGTTAGTTTTTAAAGTCTTTTTTTCCCACAAAATTGTTATATTAAAAGGTTATTTCTCTCACATGGCATGTGCATACCACAAATTACACCCCAAAATACATTCTGCTACTTCTCCTGAGTTTTTAGAAAATGTGGGGAAAAAATGAAAACGCATTTTTTTTACAAAGTTGTCCATTTATAAGATATTTCCAACACATAGCATGTAAATAGCAAAAATGACACCCCAAAATACATTCTGCTACTCCTCCTGAGTATGGCGATACCACATGTGTGAGACTTTATCACAGCCTGGCCACATACAGAGGCCCAACATTGAAGTAGCACCTTCAGAGGTTCAAGGAGCATAAATTACATATCTCATTTCTCAAGCACCTATTACCCCTGGAGCACCAGGACAATGGTAACGCCCACAAAATGACCCCATTTTGGAAAGCTAACACTCCAACGTATAACCTATGAGGCATAATGAGTCTTTTGAATGTGCCATTTTTTTCCACAAGTGTTTCGAAAATGTGGAAAGAAAATGAAAACACATTTTTTTCACAAAGTTGTCCATTTATAAGATATTTCTAACGCTGCTTACACACGAGCGGTTTTGCCGTTGGAATAAACTCTGAAGTTTTCTCTGACGAAATTCCGACAGAATTCCGCTCAAGCGGTCTTGCATACACGCGGTCACACCAAAGTCCGACCGTCAACAACGCGGTGACATACAACACATACAACGGGACAACACGTACGACGTCTCGTACTTGCTTCAGAGTATGCATCGTTTTTTGGTACGTCGGAACAGCATACAGACGAGCGGGTAATTAGTTCCGTCGGAAAAATTTAGAACATGTACTCTATCTAAGTCCGTCTGAATTTTCGATGGTAAAAATCAGATGTGACATACATACGGTCGGAATATTCGATGAAAAGCTCCCATCTGACTTTTTCTGACGGACATTCTGCTCGTGTGTACGCGGCATAAGACACAGCATGTGCATACCAAAAATTCCCCCCCAAAATACATTCTTCTACTCCTCCTGAGTATGGCGATACCACATGTGTGAGACTTTTACACAGCCTGGCCACATATAAAGGCCCAACATGCAAGTAGCACCTCCAGGTGTTTCAGGAGCATAAATTACACATACTTTTCTGACTACCTATCACACTTTTGAAGGCCCTGGAGCTCCAGGACAATGAAAATGCCCACAAAATGACTAGATTTTGGAAAGAAAACACCCCAACGTATATTCTATGAGGCATAATGAACGTGTCATTTTTTTCCACAAGTGCTTTGAAAATGTGGAAAGAAAATGAAAATGCGTTTTTCTTTTAACAAAGTTGACCATTTATAATATATTTCTAACACATAGCATGTACATAGCAAAAATGAAATCCCCAAATACATGCTGCTACTCCTGAGTATGGCGATACCACATGTGTGAGCACAAACAGAGAAGAGTGGGAAGAAGGGGACAGTGGCTGATGTTGGCCCGGTAATATTCCCACCCTGGAAAAGACTGGACTATATCGGTACAGATAGACAACAATAATAGATAATAAATAAAAAGTTTATTACAAAGAAGATTATTACAGAAAGGAAAATACATGTTGTACTTATTAAAATTGCAAAAACAGAGGCTCGGGAATACCCAAGAAACAACTGTAGTTACAGAGTATAGAATGGTCTGGTTCTCGACTAGTTTCGCGGTGTAACCGCTTCCTCAGGAGGACCAATCTATGGGACAGATAATAAAAATAATACAACCATAATACATACAAACATTGTAATGCAGCGTGTAAAAACCAACATAACCTAAGAGGTAAATACAGGAATGGCTTACCCTATATTTGGGTGAATATGTGCGGCACCCAGCTGCCCAAACATAACTCCCCCGCGGCGGACAAGGGGGATTGTACGGAATTCCCTGAATGGATAACAAAATAGCAATTGAAGGGTCTGGTATAACAACCGGTTGGGAGTAGACAAGATTAGCCATTCGTATAGGGGAGGGAGGTAAATAAGGGCGGAAAGGAGAGAAAAGGAAAGAAAAGAAAGAAAAGAAGGGAGTAAGAAAGAAGAAAGGAAAGGGAAAGGAATGAGGGAGGGAAGATGGGGAAGGGGGGTGGGGAGGGGAAGGAGAAGGGAGGGGGGGAAGGGAAAAGGAGAGAAGGGGGGGGGGGGGAAGGGGGGAGGGGCAGGGAAGGAGGAGGAGGGCAAGGCAAGTGGTGGGGAGGGAGGATAGGGGCTAAGGGGGGAAGGAGGGAAGGGGGGACTGGGGGTGGGAGGAAGGACCGAGGGAATGGGGGGGAGGGGAGAGCAGGGGAGGGGGGAAAAACAAGATGGGACAAGCAAGGCACAGAACCAGAGAAAAGAAGGGGGGAATACAGTGCCCACACCCTCACTAGTGATATTAGGGCAAATGGTGTGACTTACCATGGTTGTTAGTCCAAGGGATGGTATAAAACCAAGTAATATAAGGGCTTGTTGAAAGCGCCGAAGTCAGATGACTCATAGGAAGCAAGAGCACCTACTGTGTCCACCGAGAAGGGGTTCAAAGGGGGTACATGGCTGTGGGAGCCCAGCGGTATGAGGGGATGCCCACAGGGTAACCTAGAATCTGTAAATAAAGGTGTATCACATATAACATGAGATACAGGATAGTATCCATAAGGCGGTATCAGTAATAGATAACGTAAGGTAAAGGATAGTATCCAGGGTAAAAATTGAGGATAAACATACCCAGAGATATCCCCGGTGGAACAACGGAGGCGTCCCTTACATCAAAGCCCCACGTGTACAAATCTATGGTGGAGGGAGCCGCACTGCTCACGTCAAAGGACCCGAGGGCCCATTAAGTGAGCTCCCCAACCCGGAGACGCCCACGACGCCGCCGTCCGGCGGCGTCTGACGTCGCTATCCGGCGGCACCCGACGTCGCCGGGTCAGTTTCCCCGCACTGCGCAGGTGCGCGACCAGCGCTACTGCACAAGCGCGTTCAAGGCGAGCCCGTGGGCGGTGAGCCCTGGGCTCGACGAGAGCAAGCAGGGGACAAACAGAACACGTCTTCCCTGCCAGGGGAAACACAAGTCCGCCGCTAAGGGAGGCAAAGGCAGCCACGAACCGCACCAGGCACCCAGGGATCGCCATAACAATAAATTGACATTGAACAGTAATCAAAACAAGAAAATAATAATATGTAAACAGATAGAGATAATAAGGGTATAAGTGGCAATGTAAATGCCACAATAACAATTACGGTGTTTGGTAAACACAGAGGGAATTAACACTCCATAGACGGCTAAAGTTACACGAGGAACCCATTAACGGAGGCCATTAAGTAAAGTGAAAGGGGTAATGCATAAGGACAGGTTGTGAGTAGGTGGTAAAGGGTAGGGAACCGTGGCCAGGGATGATCACTGGATTACGGGTACATACTGGATAATAGGAGGTGGGTAAGCGGAAAAAATGAAGAATTGATGAAGTGATAGGGGTAATGAATAATGTGGGACAGTGAGCTAGGAACAAGGGCACTGTGAGTGAGATGGTGTATTGAATGTGGGGGGTAAAGAAGGTGATATAATGTGGTGATGACCCAGAGGAGGGAAGTCAAATACATTCGGTTAGAGGTGAGGGGTATCCCAGAGGTGAAGCAATTGGGGATCTGATGGCAGGGAGGCAGATATCACCATACAATGTTGTACTCAAATATTATACAAGGATAGTTACAATTGATGCGATAATATAACAGTGTAATCAGGTTGATTATAAGGTTTATCATGGGTAAAAATCAGCTGGGGATTATAAATGTGGATAACAAAATAATCACAGTTAGGCCGGGAAGTTTCCGGTCCATAAAACACATGCTCTTAGGTAAAGGCAGTGAGTGAGGCTGAATAACCCAACAAATGAAGCATAGTAAGTTGCATCTAGAATCTGAACTTGATATAATAAGATGGCTAGAAGAGTGGCGGTGTTGAAACGGTAAATCTACCTAATCCGTAGTGGGAGTGTCCAAGTGTCTGAACCGTGTAGGAGGGGCAACTACCAACGTAATTGATAATAGATACACATGAATGGTAGTAAACTTAAAAGTTAGAGGCACTCGGGGGAAAGAGAAAGGGGTGTGTTATCCACCCAATGAATATGTACAGATATTGAGTATAGCCTCATATAATCGAAAATAGCAATTTATTTATAAAAACGTACCATCATCCAAATTAATATGCACAAACAGAGAAGAGTGGGAAGAAGGGGACAGTGGCTGATGTTGGCCCGGTAATATTCCCACCCTGGAAAAGACTGGACTATATCGGTACAGATAGACAACAATAATAGATAATAAATAAAAAGTTTATTACAAAGAAGATTATTACAGAAAGGAAAATACATGTTGTACTTATTAAAATTGCAAAAACAGAGGCTCGGGAATACCCAAGAAACAACTGTAGTTACAGAGTATAGAATGGTCTGGTTCTCGACTAGTTTCGCGGTGTAACCGCTTCCTCAGGAGGACCAATCTATGGGACAGATAATAAAAATAATACAACCATAATACATACAAACATTGTAATGCAGCGTGTAAAAACCAACATAACCTAAGAGGTAAATACAGGAATGGCTTACCCTATATTTGGGTGAATATGTGCGGCACCCAGCTGCCCAAACATAACTCCCCCGCGGCGGACAAGGGGGATTGTACGGAATTCCCTGAATGGATAACAAAATAGCAATTGAAGGGTCTGGTATAACAACCGGTTGGGAGTAGACAAGATTAGCCATTCGTATAGGGGAGGGAGGTAAATAAGGGCGGAAAGGAGAGAAAAGGAAAGAAAAGAAAGAAAAGAAGGGAGTAAGAAAGAAGAAAGGAAAGGGAAAGGAATGAGGGAGGGAAGATGGGGAAGGGGGGTGGGGAGGGGAAGGAGAAGGGAGGGGGGGAAGGGAAAAGGAGAGAAGGGGGGGGGGGGGGAGGGGGGAGGGGCAGGGAAGGAGGAGGAGGGCAAGGCAAGTGGTGGGGAGGGAGGATAGGGGCTAAGGGGGGAAGGAGGGAAGGGGGGACTGGGGGTGGGAGGAAGGACCGAGGGAATGGGGGGGAGGGGAGAGCAGGGGAGGGGGGAAAAACAAGATGGGACAAGCAAGGCACAGAACCAGAGAAAAGAAGGGGGGAATACAGTGCCCACACCCTCACTAGTGATATTAGGGCAAATGGTGTGACTTACCATGGTTGTTAGTCCAAGGGATGGTATAAAACCAAGTAATATAAGGGCTTGTTGAAAGCGCCGAAGTCAGATGACTCATAGGAAGCAAGAGCACCTACTGTGTCCACCGAGAAGGGGTTCAAAGGGGGTACATGGCTGTGGGAGCCCAGCGGTATGAGGGGATGCCCACAGGGTAACCTAGAATCTGTAAATAAAGGTGTATCACATATAACATGAGATACAGGATAGTATCCATAAGGCGGTATCAGTAATAGATAACGTAAGGTAAAGGATAGTATCCAGGGTAAAAATTGAGGATAAACATACCCAGAGATATCCCCGGTGGAACAACGGAGGCGTCCCTTACATCAAAGCCCCACGTGTACAAATCTATGGTGGAGGGAGCCGCACTGCTCACGTCAAAGGACCCGAGGGCCCATTAAGTGAGCTCCCCAACCCGGAGACGCCCACGACGCCGCCGTCCGGCGGCGTCTGACGTCGCTATCCGGCGGCACCCGACGTCGCCGGGTCAGTTTCCCCGCACTGCGCAGGTGCGCGACCAGCGCTACTGCGCAAGCGCGTTCAAGGCGAGCCCGTGGGCGGTGAGCCCTGGGCTCGACGAGAGCAAGCAGGGGACAAACAGAACACGTCTTCCCTGCCAGGGGAAACACAAGTCCGCCGCTAAGGGAGGCAAAGGCAGCCACGAACCGCACCAGGCACCCAGGGATCGCCATAACAATAAATTGACATTGAACAGTAATCAAAACAAGAAAATAATAATATGTAAACAGATAGAGATAATAAGGGTATAAGTGGCAATGTAAATGCCACAATAACAATTACGGTGTTTGGTAAACACAGAGGGAATTAACACTCCATAGACGGCTAAAGTTACACGAGGAACCCATTAACGGAGGCCATTAAGTAAAGTGAAAGGGGTAATGCATAAGGACAGGTTGTGAGTAGGTGGTAAAGGGTAGGGAACCGTGGCCAGGGATGATCACTGGATTACGGGTACATACTGGATAATAGGAGGTGGGTAAGCGGAAAAAATGAAGAATTGATGAAGTGATAGGGGTAATGAATAATGTGGGACAGTGAGCTAGGAACAAGGGCACTGTGAGTGAGATGGTGTATTGAATGTGGGGGGTAAAGAAGGTGATATAATGTGGTGATGACCCAGAGGAGGGAAGTCAAATACATTCGGTTAGAGGTGAGGGGTATCCCAGAGGTGAAGCAATTGGGGATCTGATGGCAGGGAGGCAGATATCACCATACAATGTTGTACTCAAATATTATACAAGGATAGTTACAATTGATGCGATAATATAACAGTGTAATCAGGTTGATTATAAGGTTTATCATGGGTAAAAATCAGCTGGGGATTATAAATGTGGATAACAAAATAATCACAGTTAGGCCGGGAAGTTTCCGGTCCATAAAACACATGCTCTTAGGTAAAGGCAGTGAGTGAGGCTGAATAACCCAACAAATGAAGCATAGTAAGTTGCATCTAGAATCTGAACTTGATATAATAAGATGGCTAGAAGAGTGGCGGTGTTGAAACGGTAAATCTACCTAATCCGTAGTGGGAGTGTCCAAGTGTCTGAACCGTGTAGGAGGGGCAACTACCAACGTAATTGATAATAGATACACATGAATGGTAGTAAACTTAAAAGTTAGAGGCACTCGGGGGAAAGAGAAAGGGGTGTGTTATCCACCCAATGAATATGTACAGATATTGAGTATAGCCTCATATAATCGAAAATAGCAATTTATTTATAAAAGCGTACCATCATCCAAATTAATATGCACAAACAGAGAAGAGTGGGAGACTATTACACAGCCTGGCCACATACAGAGGCCCAACATCCAAGGAGCACAGTCAGGTGTTCTAGGGACATAAATTACCCATCTAATTTCCTGACAAGAAACAAAAAACGGAGGCGCCTCTGGGTGCAGACTTAAAAACAATTTTAATAAAAAGAGCAGCAGAAAACTCACATTTGAGTTGAGTTAAAAAGGCATATAGGAGTCCCAAATGTAACCAAAGGGGTCCGTGAGGTCAATCATCCTTGCCATGGATTTGTGTCATCAGACTTGTCTTCAGATGCACTGTATCCCCCAGCCGGCAAAGATGGAGGAATACCAGAATGAGGCTTGGAAGGCAAACAGTAATCCAGTCAAGGGGCGATGACGTCACACACATGTGACGCGTTTCCTGAGTCAGCAAGCCGTGAATGATATGACGGCTGCACTCCTTTGTCAAGCTCTGACAAATACATCATGACATTGACTATATGCACACCACCACGGACTATTACCATTTTTATCCCTCCTAATTCCTTGTTTTAGTTCATTATTTGTATGCATAATATTGTCATTTATGTGGATTATTGCTTTTAACTTTTGCGCCAAACACTTGTTATAATTCCCTGACAACCTATCACATTTTTGAAAGCCCTTCATATGTGGGCTTTATACATCATCATTGACTTTATGCACACCACCACAGACTATTACCATTTTTATCCCTCCTAATTCCTTGTTTTAGTTCATTATTTGTATGCATAATATTGTCATTTATGTGGATTATTGCTTTTAACTTTTGCGCCAAACACTTGTTATAATTTCCTGGCAACCTTTTACATTTTTGAAAGCCCTTCATATTTCTAACACATAGCATGTACATACCAAGAATTACACCCCAAAATACATTCTGCTGAGCAAAGGGTAAACAAAAGACTACCTGTGGTTTTAGTAGTGCAATTGTCCACAGGAGGAGAGCACTGATCCAGGCAGCAGGCAGGGACGTGGTCAGCGACAGTGAATAGAATTGTCCAGGCAGCAGGCAGGAATATTGTCCATACTCAGTACAGGCAGGCATACTGTCCATATACAGACCAGGGTCAGTGCAGGTAGAGATAATGCCAGCAGTGCCAAAATATTGGTCCTGGTAGTAAGCAGGAACATGGTCCATAGTACAGGTAGCAGGCCAGGAAAGAATGGGGACAGGGGTAGAGGCTTCTCTCACCCAAATCTCCTTTAAGCCTACGGTCTCCAGACCCTAATCTGGGAATGAGAAAACTTTCTTCATCCAGAAAAACAATTCTGAAGCCCCTCACATATGTGAGGCCCCTGTGTTATGAATCCCACTAGTCCAGTAGCAGGGTAAAAGATCAGTCCAAGAGGCAGGCAAAAAACATGGTCAAACAGTTCAGGGTGAGTTCCAGAGCAGGCAGATGTATGTACAGTTTAGGGTTAGGCAGAAGCGTGGTCAAATAACAGGCCAGGGTCAGTTCCGGAGAAGACAGAGGTATGTTTAGCGTTAGGCAGAAGCGTGGTCAAATAACAAGCCAGGGTCAGTTCCGGAGAAGGCAGAGGTATGTACAGTTTAGTGCAGTGGCATAAGGGGTGTGGAGGAAAATGACAGGCATTGAGAATTACATTTCCTATACTTCACTAACAATGTAGAGAAGTATGGTAACGGTGGAAACAGTCACTTATACAGAGGCCAGGTTGGGAAGGACACTGAGGACCATAATACGCAGAGTCTCTTCTAACTCCTCATCTGGAGCACACCCTGCATTTCTTTTGATATCTTTTGCCTGTTTACGGGGGGGGGGAGTTCTCAGGAAAGTGGCATTTGTGGAGTCTGACTCCCCCCTGGTTTCTGGATTGGGCCGTTTCTTTTGGGGATTTCCACATAGGTGAATCGATGAGAACATGTAGACGTTTCGTCTGTCCCTTCACCTGATAGCCAATATCTCATCATTCCACAAAGATGCCGTCTCCCCTCGTCGTAGTCTTTCATGGAAGGAAGCCCTTCCTATTGGCTCTCACTGTACCACATGCTGGAGTCTTCCTCCGGTGAAGATTGCGGAAGAGGGGCAAGCTCGTGTAGTAATTATCCACATATAGATGGTAACCCTTTTCAATGAGTGGATAGACAAGCTCCCTCCACGTGATAGCCAATATCTCATCATTTCGTAAAGACGCCGTCTCCCCTCGTCGTAGTCTTTCATTAACGAGCCTTTGCGGGAAGCCCTTCCTATTGGCTCTCACTGTACCACATGCTGGAGTCTTCCTCCGGTGAAGATTGCGGAAGAGGGACAAGTTCGTGTAGTAATTATCCACATATAGATGATAACCCTTTTCAAGGAGTGGATAGACAAGCTCCCAAACAACTTTTCCGCTGGCTCCAGTGTACTCTGGGCATTCAGGGGGATGCAGCTGGGTGTTCTTCCCTTTGTACACCAGGAAGGCATAGATGTACCCTGTGGCTCGGTCACATAGTTTGTAGAGCTTAACCCCATATCGGGCCCTTTTGCTGGGGATAAACTGCTTGAAGCCCAGCCTGCCTGTGAATTTGACAAATTACTCATCCTCGGAGATATTTTGGTCGGGGGTAAATAACTGGGGGAATTTCTCAGAGAACATTTTTAGAAGTGGCCGAATTTTAAATAATTTGTCATAAGCTGGGTCATTTCAGGGAGGGCACTGGGTGTTGTCATTGTAATGGAGAAGCCGCATAATCATTAGGTATCTTGATCTTGGCATAAAGGATCAGAAGATTGGCATGTGGTGGATGGGGTTGGTGGACCAGTAGGAGTATAATTCATTTTTTTTTTTTTGAGAGTCTCATATTGAAAGTGAGGCCCAAAAATATTTTAAATTCCTCCACGGTTAGTTCTCTCCACTCACAGGGACGGGCGTAACTTGAACTAGGGTTGCCTTATATGAACTGTTGTGCATAGAGGTTGCACTGGGCCACGATGGAAGATAATAGGTCTTCAGTAAAAATTTAAAAATCACTAGTGCTTTGCCTTTCTTGCAGTGGTACTCCACTGCGCTACTAAAGAATGCCACTGCGCTAATGGATGGCACGGAGCTGCTGGTTGATGCCACTGCTCTACTTGTAGTAGCCTGCTCCTCGCCAGAACGCCTTTGTTTCACAGGGACACTTTCCTCTTCCTACGATTCTGTAGCAGACCCACTGCTTAAAACGGGTTAATATGCCGAATCAGAATTGGACTCAGACTCAGAGAGCTTCCCACTGCTCTCGTCGCTCAGGCTAAGAAGCTGGTATGCCTCCTCACTGGAAAAATATTTTTTCGCCATACTGGTGACTGTGGGCTGTGGTGCGATAGATACACTAGGACAGATGTGGCTGCACTGATGGGTGCTGATGAGGCTGGTTTAATAAGGCTGCCCTGCTGGGTGCTGAAGAGGCTGCACTTATGGATGCTGATGAGGGTGCACTAATGGGTGCTGATGAGGGTGCACTGATGGGTGCTGAGGAGGGTGCACTGATGAGTTTGCACTGATGTGCACTAATGCACTGTGGCTACACTGATTAGCTGGCACTGATGTGCACTGATGAGGTGGCACTGGCGGGCACTAATTAGGATCCACTGATAGGGTGACACTGATGAACACTCGCTTATGGGCACTGATGTGCACTATTGGTCACTGTAGTGGCACTAATGAGCACTGTAGTAGCACTGACGAGCACTGTAGTGGCACTGATTAGCACTGTAGTGGCACTTATGGGCACTGTAGTGGCATTGATGTGCACTGATGGACACTGTAGTGGCGCAGATGAGCACTGATGAGCACTGTAGTGGCACTGTAGAGCACTGTAGTGGTGCAAATGAGCACTGATGGCACTGTAGCAGCACTGATAAGCACTGATGGGCACTGTAGGTGCACTGATGGGCACTAATGTAGCACTGATGGGCACTGTATTGGCACAGGTGGCACTGTAGGTCACAGATGAGCTCTGTATTGGCACTGATGTGGCACTGTAGTGACACAGGTGTGGCACTGATCAGCACTGTAGACACAGATGAGCACTGTAGTGGCACTGATAGGCACTGATGGCACAGATAAGCACTGTAGTGGCACTGATGTAGCACTGATGGCACTGTAGAGCACACTCTAGTGGCACTGGAGGCACTGATGTGGCACTGTAGTAGAACTGGTGGCACTGTAGGGCCCAGAAAAGTACTGATGTTGCACTGTAGGGCACTGTAAAAATAAATCAGACTCACAGTTTGGCACTGGATCTCTCTCCTCTTCACACCCGCTGTATCGGTGTGAGGAGAGAGCTGAACCCCTGCATAACCCCGTATTGTTTACATTGTGATAGCTCCGTCATTGGATGGAGCGATCACATGGTAAAGGGCCACTGTCATTGGCCCTTTACCGTGATCCGTGATGCGCAGGGTCCGATGAACCGAGCGAGCACGAACACTTTGCATGCGCGCCCCAGGTGGCGTGCGGGAGGAGCAAGTATGGGAGGCGGTCATTCGGTTATGGCCCGGTCGGCAAGTGGTTAAAAACACTGCTCGATTACTTCTGCCTTACTTCCTGGTCAGACTTTAGGTCATGACACAGGAAGGAGTTGACCAGCTGATCTCATTAGCACACACCCTGCATCATCTACCCTCAGCTGGTCAACTCCTTCCTGTGTCTTGACCTAAAGTCTGTCCAGGAAGCAAGGCAGAAATAATTGAGCAGTGTGTTTAAACAGCTATGAAGAGAGTTAGGTAATCCGGAGTAGAATTAATGGACAGCTGTTTTATTTTTGCTAAATAAGTACATTAATGCTATATTGGTACATAGGGGATCTGGAATTTAGAAAAAGAAGAAAGAAAAGGTGAACCTAGCCTTTAACAACCTCAATACAGGGCACTTTCACCCCCTTCCTGCCCAGGCAATTTTTCAGCTTTCATCGCTGTCGCACTTTGAATGACAATTGCGTGGTCATGCAACACTGTACCCAAATTACATAGTTACATAGTTACATAGTAGGTGAGGTTGAAAAAAGACACAAGTCCATCAAGTCCAACCTATGTGTGTGATTATGTGTCAGTATTACATTACATATCCCTGTATATTGCGGTCATTCAGGTGATTATCTAATAGTTTCTTGAAGCTATCAATGCTCCCCGCTGAGACCACCGCCTGTGGAAGGGAATTCCACATCCTTGCCGCTCTTACAGTAAAGAACCCTCTACGTAGTTTAAGGTTAAACCTCTTTTCTTCTAAGGCTATGTTTCCACTATTGCGTCCCCAAAGTCGCGCGATTTTGCCGCGATTTTTTACCGCGATTTTACCGTGACTTTTTTACCGCGATTTGAAGCAATGCCTGTGTCTATGGACCACAAGTCGCATCAAAGTGGGACCAAAGTAGTGCAGGGACTACTTTGAAGTCGCTGCGACTTGAAGTCGCACATATATGAACGGTACTCATTGGAAATCATGGGGTACAATTTGTCATGCGACTTTTCAGTCCCAAGTCGCATGAAAAGTCGCACTAGTGGAAACATAGCCTAATTGTAATGAGTGGCCACGAGTCTTATTAAACTCTCTTCTGCGAAAAAGTTTTATCCCTATTGTGGGGTCACCAGTAAAGTATTTGTAAATTGAAATCATATCCCCTCTCAAGCGTCTCTTCTCCAGAGAGAATAAGTTCAGTGCTCGCAACCTTTCCTCATAACTAAGATCCTCCAGACCCTTTATTAGCTTTGTTGCCCTTCTTTGTACTCGCTCCATTTCCAGTACGTCCCTCCTGAGGACTGGTGCCCAGAACTGGACAGCATACTCCAGGTGCGGGCGGACCAGAGTCTTGTAGAGCGGGAGAATTATCGTTTTATCTCTGCAGTTGATCCCCCTTTTAATGCATGCCAATATTCTGTTTGCTTTATTAGCAGCAGCTTGGCATTGCATGCCATTGCTGAGCCTATCATCCACTAGGACCCCCAAGTCCTTTTCCATCCTAGATTCCCCCAGAGGTTCTCCCCCCAGTGTATAGATTGCATTCATATTTTTGACACCCAAATGCATTATTTTACATTTTTCTACATTGAACCTCATTTGCCATGTAGTCGCCCACCCCATTAATTTGTTCAGGTCTTTTTGCAAGATTTCCACATCCTGCGGAGAAGTTATTGCCCTGCTTAGCTTAGTATCGTCTGCAAATACAGAGATTGAACTGTTTATCCCATCCTCCAGGTCGTTTATGAACAAATTAAATAGGATTGGTCCCAGCACAGAACCCTGGGGGACCCCACTACCCACCCCTGACCATTCTGAGTACTCCCCATTTATCACCACCCTCTGAACACGCCCTTGTAGCCAGTTTTCAATCCATGTACTCACCCTATGGTCCATGCCAACGCACCTTATTTTGTACAGTAAACGTTTATGGGGAACTGTATCAAATGCTTTTGCAAAATCCAGATACACCACGTCTACGGGCCTTCCTTTATCTAGATGGCAACTCACCTCCTCATAGAAGGTTAATAGATTGGTTTGGCAAGAACGATACTTCATGAATCCATGCTGATTACTAGGGATGAGCTTCGAGTTCGAGTCGAACTCATGTTCTACTCGAACATTGGCTGTTCGCAAGTTCGCCGAACAGCGAACAATTTTAGGTGTTCACGGCAAATTCGAATGCCGCGGAACACCCTTTAAAAGTCTATGGGAGAAATCAAAAGTGCAAATTTTAAAGGCTTATATGCAAGTTATTGTCATAAAAAGTGTTTGGGGACCTGGGTCCTGCCCCAGGGGACATGGATCAATGCAAAAAAAAGTTTTAAAAACGGACGTTTTTTCAGGAGCAGTGATTTTAATAATGCTTAAAGTCAAACAATAAAAGTGTAATATCCCTTTAAATTTCGTACCTGGGGGGTGTCTATAGTATGCCTGTAAAGGGGCGCATGTTTCCTGTGTTTAGAACAGTCTGACAGCAAAATGACATTTTGAAGAAAAAAACACATTTAAAACTACCCGCGGCTATTGCATTGCCGACAATACACATAGAAGTTCATTGATAAAAACGGCATGGGAATTCCCCACAGGGCAACCCCGAACCAAAAAAAAAATGATGTGGGAGTCCCTCTAAATTCCATACAAGGCCCTTCAGGTCTGGTATGGATATTAAGGGGAACCCCAGCCAAAATTTTTTAAAAAAATGACGTGGGGTTCCCCCTAAATTCCATACCAGACCCTTCAGGTCTGGTATGGATTTTAAGGGGAACCCCGCGCCAAAAAAAAAAAAAAAAAAACGCGTGGGGTCCCCCCAAAAATCCATACCAGACCCTTATCCGAGCACGCAACCTGGCAGGCCGCAGGAAAAGAGGGGGGGACGAGAGTGCGCCCCCCCCCTCCTGAACCGTACCAGGCCACATGCCCTCAACATTGGGAGGGTGCTTTGGGGTAGCCCCCCAAAACACCTTGTCCCCATGTTGATGAAGACAAGGGCCTCATCCCCACAACCCTGGCCGGTGGTTGTGGAGGTCTGCGGGCGGGGGGCTTATCGGAATCTGGAAGCCCCCTTTAACAAGGGGACCCCCAGATCCCGGCCCCCCCCCTGTGTGAAATGGTAAGGGGGTACTTACCCCTATCATTTCACTAAAAAACTGTCAAAGATGTTAAAAATGACAAGAGACAGTTTTTGACAATTCCTTTATTTAAATGCTTCTTCTTTCTTCCTTCATCTTCTTCTGGTTCTTCTGGCTCTTCTGGTTCTTCCTCCGGCGTTCTCGTCCAGCATCTCCTCCGCGGCGTCTTCTATCTTCTTCTCCTCTGGCCGCTGGCATTGGGGGGGAGGCTCCCGCTCTTCTCTTCATCTTCTTCATCTTCTTCTTCATCTCTTCTTCCTTCTTCATTTCTTCTCCGGGCCGCTCCGCAGCCATGCTGGCATGGAGGGAGGCTCCCGCTGTGTGACGGCGTCTCTTCGTCTGACGGTTCTTAAATAACGGGGGGCGGGGCCGCCCGGTGACCCCGCCCCCCTCTGACGCACGGTGACTTGACGGGACTTCCCTGTGACATCACGTGGAATGCCACAGGGAAGTCCCGTCATGTCCCGTGCGTCAGAGGGGGCGGGGTCACCGGGGGGCCCCGCCCCCCGTTATTTAAGAACCGTCAGACGAAGAGGCGCCGTCACACAGCGGGAGCCTCCCTCCATGCCAGCATGGATGCGGAACGGCCCGGAGAAGAAATGAAGAAGGAAGAAGAGATGAAGAAGAAGAAGAAGATGAAGAAGATGAAGAGAAGAGCGGGAGCCTCCCCCCCAATGCCATGGGTGCGGAGCGGCCCGAGGAGAAGAAGATAGAAGACGCCGCGGAGGAGATGCTGGACGAGAACGCCGGAGGAAGAACCAAAAGAGCCAGAAGAACCAGAAGAAGATGAAGGAAGAAAGAAGAAGCATTTAAATAAAGGAATTGTCAAAAACTGTCTCTTGTCATTTTTAACATTTTTGACAGTTTTTTAGTGAAATGGTAGGGGTAAGTACCCCCTTACCATTTCACACAGGGGGGGGCGGGATCTGGGGGTCCCCTTGTTAAAGGGGGCTTCCAGATTCCGATAAGCCCCCCGCCCGCAGACCCCCACAACCACCGGCCAGGGTTGTGGGGATGAGGCCCTTGTCTTCATCAACATGGGGACAAGGTGTTTTGGGGGGCTACCCCAAAGCACCCTCCCAATGTTGAGGGCATGTGGCCTGGTACGGTTCAGGAGGGGGGGGGGCCGCACTCTCGTCCCCCCCTCTTTTCCTGCGGCCTGCCAGGTTGCGTGCTCGGATAAGGGTCTGGTATGGATTTTTGGGGGGACCCCATGCCGTTTTTTTTTTTTTTTTGGCGCGGAGTTCCCCTTAAAATCCATACCAGACCTGAAGGGTCTGGTATGGAATTTAGGGGGAACCCCACGTCATTTTTTTTTTAAATTTTGGCTGGGGTTCCCCTTAATATCCATACCAGACCTGAAGAGCCTTGTATGGAATTTAGGGGGACTCCCACATCATTTTTTTTTTTTAATTTTGGTTCGGGGTTGCCCTGTGGGGAATTCCCATGCCGTTTTTATCAATGAACTTCTATGTGTATTGTCGGCAATGCAATAGCCGCGGGTAGTTTTAAATGTGTTTTTTCCTTCAAAATGTCATTTTGCTGTCAGACTGTTCTAAACACGGGAAACATGCGCCCCTTTACAGGCATACTATAGACACCCCCCAGGTACGAAATTTAAAGGGATATTACACTTTTATTGTTTGACTTTAAGCATTATTAAAATCACTGCTCCTGAAAAAACGGCCGTTTTTAAAACTTTTTTTTGCATTGATCCATGTCCCCTGGGGCAGGACCCGGGTCCCCAAACACTTTTAATGACAATAACTTGCATATAAGCCTTTAAAATTAGCACTTTTGATTATTCATGTTCGTGTCCCATAGACTTTAACGGTGTTCGCGTGTTCGAACGAACTTTTTTCCTGTTCGCATGTTCTGGTGCGAACCGAACAGGGGAGTGTTCGGCTCATCCCTACTGATTACTGCTAATGATATCATTCTTATTACTAAAATCTTGTATATAGTCCCTTATCATCCCCTCCAAGAGTTTACATACTATTGATGTTAGGCTAACTGGTCTGTAATTCCCAGGGATGTTTTTTGGGCCCTTTTTAAATATTGGTGCTACATTGGCTTTTCTCCAATCAGCTGGTACCATTCCAGTCAATAGACTGTCTGTAAAAATTAGGAACAACGGTCTGGCAATCACCTGACTGAGTTCCCTAAGTACCCTCGGATGCAAGCCATCTGGTCCCGGTGATTTATTAATGTTAAGTTTCTCAAGTCTAATTTTAATTCCCTCCTCTGTTAACCATGTAGGTGCTTCCTGTGTTGTGTCATGAGGATAAACACTGCAGTTTTGGTTACTGAAGCCCCCCGATTCACTCGTGAAGACTGAGGAGAAGAATAAATTCAATACCTCTGCCATCTCCCCATTCTTTGTAACCAGATGTTTTTCCTCATTCTTTATGGGGCCAATATGGTCTGTCCTCCCTTTTTTACTGTTTACATACTTAAAGAATTTCTTGGGATTTTTTTTGCTCTCCTCCGCTATGTGTCTTTCATGTTCTATCTTAGCCATCCTAATTGCACCCTTACATTTCTTATTGCATTCTTTATAAATTCTGAATGCTGTGGATGATCCCTCAACCTTGTATTTTTTTAAGGCCTTCTCCTTTGCTTTTATATGCATTCTTACATTGGAGTTAAGCCATCCAGGATGTTTGTTCGCTCTTTTAAATTTATTACCCAATGGGATACATTGGCTAATGCCCTTATTTAATATGCTCTTAAAGCAAACCCATCTCTCCTCTGTATTCTTTGTTCCTAATATTTTATCCCAATTTATGCCTTTTAGCAAGGTTTGTAGTTTAGGGAAGTTGGCTCTTTTGAAATTCAGTGTCTTTGTGTTCCCTTCATGTCTCCTATTTGTGTGATTTATACTGAAACTAATTGACCTGTGATCGCTGTTACCTAAATTGCCCCGTATTTCCACATCTGTTATCAGGTCTGTATTGTTGGTAATCAGTAGATCTAGTAATGTTTTATTTCTAGTTGGTGCGTCTACCATCTGACCCATAAAATTGTCCTGCAAGACATTAAGGAACTGGCGAGCCTTAAATGAATGCGCGGTTCCCTCCGCCCAGTCTATGTCTGGATAATTAAAATCCCCCATTATGATAACACTTCCCATCCTTGCTGCTAATCCAATTTGTGATCGGAGATCCGTCTCCACTTCCTCCCTCAGGTTAGGGGGCCTATAGCATACTCCCAGTATTATTTTCCCCTTAGCTTCATCCCTTTGGAGCTCTACCCATAAAGATTCCACCTCCTCCCTAGCCCCCTCAGTGATGTCATCTCTCACATTCACTTGTACATTATTCTTGATATATAGGCATACCCCTCCCCCTTTTTTACCCTCTCTATCCTTGCGGTATAGGGTATACCCTTGAATGTTTGCCAGCCAATCATGAGAGCTGTTGAACCAGGTCTCTGAAATTCCCACAAAATCCAAATCCTCCTTGTACAACAGTATCTCTAGTTCACCCATGTTGTCCGCCAGGCTCCTGGCATTGGTGAACATGCCACATAGTTTAGACCGGTCGCATATTGTCCTCGTATTGGGTGTTTCAAGATTGCAACTTGGACTTGCTACTATACTCACCTTGCGTTTTTGTGCTTTGGTTAACCTACCACTAATGCCCCCAATACTACCCTCTGGAATATCTTCCGCGCTGGCTATCACTGTCTCTGGACCCTCCCCCCCATCGCCTAGTTTAAAAACCCCTCTAACTTTTTGGCCATTCTTCATTCCCAGCAGATCTGCACCCTCCTCATTTAGGTGCAGTCCGTCCCTTCTATAGTACCGGTTACCGACAAAGAAGTCGGCCCAGTCCTCCAGGAACCCAAACCCCTCCTTACTACACCAGCTCTTCAGCCACTTGTTTACTTCCCTAATCTCCCTCTGCCTCTCTGGTGTGGCTCGATGTACCGGTAGTATTCCTGAGAACACTACCTTGGAGGTCCTTTTCCTCAATTTAGCTCCTAAGTCCCTAAAATCGTTCTTTAGGACACTCCATCTGCCTCTGACTTTGTCATTGGTGCCAACGTGCACCATGACAGCCGGGTCTTCCCCAGCCCCTCCCAGTAATCTGTCCACAAGATCCGTGATGTGCCGAACCCGAGCGCCCGGTAGACAACATATTGTTTGGCGCTTCAGGTCTTGGTTACAGATTGCCCTCTCTGTCCTTCTAAGAATTGAGTCCCCTACCACCAGAATCTGTCTTTCCTTTCCCTTTGCTGCCCCCCCACTCTCACTTTTTTTTATCTTTTTCTTCACACAAATAGAGCTTTCTATTGGTGGTATTTAATCACGAATCAAAATTTTTTACGTTTCTGTCAGTAAATTTTGTAAATAAGTAATTTTTCTCCTTCACTGATGTGCGCTGATGAGGCTGCACTGATGGGCACTGATGAGGTGGCAATTATGAGCACTGATGACGCGACACTTATGGGCACTTATTAGGTGGCACTGATATGCCACACGGATAGGCACTGATAGGTGGCACTGATGAGCACTGAGAGGCGGCACTGGTGGGTACTGATAGGTGGCACTGGTGGGCATAGATAGGCAGCCCTGATGGGCGGTACTGATGGGCACTGATAGGAGGCACTGATGGGAATTGATGGCAGCACTGATGAGCAGGCACTGGTGGGCACTGAAAGGCTGCACTGACTGATGGCACTTAAGGGCACTGAAAGGCTGCACTGACTGGTGGCACTTAAGGGCACTGATTGGTGGCACTGATGGGGCTTTCCTGTAATCAGGGCACTGATGACCTGTGCCCCGATTACCTGCCCAGGTCTCCCCTGCGAGGAGATGCCGCTGATCAGCACTCCTCGCCACACACTCTGTCAGTGTGAGGCGAGGAGAGCCAATTCACGGCACTTCCGTATATACATGTGAGCGGCTGTGATTAGACACAGCCAAACACATGGTTAAAGAGCCGCTGCCGTGGCTCTTTACAGAGATCGGGGTCACGCCGTGTCCTAGCAACACGGTGCGGACATGATCGCCAAGCCAACAGCGGCCATTCTGGTGTGCCGTCATATGACGTCCACCCAGAATGCGAGCCGCACCGTCCCTCCGTCATTTGACGGTGGGCAGGTGGCACGTGGTTAAGGCGTCAGCATACCAAGACATTTTGGACAATTTCATGCCCCCAACTTTGTGGGAACAGTTTGGGGATGGCCCCTTCTTGTTCCAACATGACAGCACACCAGTGCAATTCAGATGCCCTCTTCTGAAACATTCAGTTACAACCAAATCAAATTGTCATCCAAACCTCTGGCACATCCTTCAAAAAATCCTCTAGCAACTCTAGCAATCTAACAAAAGGGCGTATGTCCACTTTATATGCCCTGCTGACACACTTGAATTGCAAACCTCCCTATATGGTCCTATGGGAAAAAGATATGAATATTTAATTAGAATTGACAGAGTGGCAGGAAATTGCCAACGATCTGTCCAAAATTTCTAATAATACAATTTTAGAAAAAGTTATCCAATGGCCTCCCGGGCCTTTTTTTGGACATTGTGGTTAACTTGGAACCTTGTACCGTAGCCGGTGGCAAAGTCCAAAGTATTTAGATTTACGATCAGAATATTTTTTATTTTATCCGCTCCATGACAAGGGTAAATGTCCCTAAATCTCTGGAATTGGCTATAGTCCAGGAACGCCAGGAACGTTCCAAAGAATGCCAATTGGTTAAATCATTTTTTCACACCTGCCTCTAGGGCCTGCCATGGTATTGCACTATGACACTAAGCACTTATCCCCTTTAATTTCTCCCTTTTTTGTGTGCGTGTGTTTGTCACTTTGCACAGTATGCACTTTCTTTATGATTAGTAGGGTGTAGGTCCTTGGGCCTACCCTAAAAGTCTTGGGAGTGGGTGGACATGAGCTTCTGGTCGTGTTCATCCTCTCTCATGGGGTATCTCTTCGGGGGAGCCCCACCCAGTACTTGGGTTGGATTGTCTTGGCAGTGCTCCCGGAGAACAGGGGAGGGGGCAGTGAGTACCCCAGTCCCTGTGAGGAGCTTTGCACCTCGGGGATCAGGGCAAGGGTCCTTTCCATTTGGAGGAGGACCATGTGTACACCCTTTGCACTTTTTTGTGTTCTCACTTTTATGTGCACATTTTTTTTTTGCACCTGGTTTTACGTTTTCGAGTATTACAGCACGGAACTTCAAAAGAAAAGAATATGTTTAGCAACCAGAATAACCATCACAAAGCACTGGAAGCAACCTGTGGTGATGCTTAACTATGTCAAATATAAGTTCAATTGGATCATGGTTAATAACAAACATACCAGTACTCTCCAAAACAATAAAACTAAATTTGACAAGAAGTGGCACTCTTGGACAAGATACATTTTGATGGATCCATGAGACCTGGGGATTGCCCTCCTCTTAACTTTTTCTTAACTTTTTTTCCTATTTCTTTTACTGCACTCTCATCTTATTAAGTTATCCTTACATCTGGCCTTGTTGTTTATTACACTTATTTTGAATTTTAATATGATAGATACCATCCGTCACCTTTATTAACAAAATGTGCTTGACTGACGGATTACAGATGTCATTTTTACCCCTAATAGCAACCCACTTACCCTTTTACCCCAATGACTCAAACCACACCGAGCTTGGAGTATTAAAAGGCCGTAGCGGCCTAATTTATTTAACAAATAATCTTAAATATAAAAATATAACATATCAACATTATCTATCATAAATAGAAAAACATCAACAACAAAAACAACATCTGTTAAAACAACCTGCTTAATTATCAAGCGTTGGTCTGAGCAATATCTTGATAATCCTCTGTGTCCATAACAGGACTTGCACTGCGGTACCATCAAATCTATCAAATAGGCCTCAAGCCAACAAGCTGGCTCAGAGACTAGCAATGACCGCAGTACCCCATTATCACTTCCCGGCTAACCTCCGTTAACCGGGAACCACCATCATGAGCCATATCAACGCTAGCTCCCAAAAAGACTCTTACTTTTGCCATTTACCTTGTTTTTGCCCAGACCAACGCCCGCCACTGCCATGACCTCGTCAAACCCCCTTTTTTTTTTTTTTTTTTAATTAACCATAACCATATCTACTTAACCCTACTATACCAAAAAAGGGGAGGGTGGGCGGGAACTTTCTACAGCTACTGTTACTCCTCCTTGGGCGGGGTTACCTTATAAAGCCTTACTTGATACCTTCCCCTCGGTTACTTAATAACCCCATCCCTAAAACTATTAACTCCCCTGTTACCACAGTCATGTATGCCCTCCACTATGCATTACATGCTGCTGCTGCGGGCCTCTCTGTCTCTTTGTGCTTATTACAGAGATATGATTCTCTAAACTAGGCAGGTCCTGTGACCAGAAGAGGGACAGGGCAGCTATATTCTCGAACTGATATTGGTCAAACCCTGTCTTATGCAAGAAGTCTCTTGATCTCACCTACTCTTGATGATACATATGCCTTATATGTATTATGCCGCGTGCACACGATCGGAGCAAAAGCAAAAGACCGATGAGAGCTTTTGGTCGGAAAATGCGACCGTGTGTATGCTCCATCGGACTTTTACTGGTAGAATTCCCCCCAGAAAAAGATTGAGAGCAGGTTCTCAATTTTTCGGTCAGAAAAAGTTCCTATCCGAAAATGCGATCGCCTGCACAAATTCCGACACGCAAAAATTCCTACGCATGGTCGGAAACAATTCGACGCATGCTCGGAAGCATTGAACTTCATTTTCTCGGCTTGTCGTAGTGTTGTACGTCACCGCGTTCTTGGCGGTCGAAAGTTCAGAGAACTTTTGTGTGGCCGTGTGTATGCAAGGCAAGCTTGAGCGGAATTCCATCGGAAAAAAGATCCAAGTTTTTTCCGACGGAAAATCCGTACGTGTGTACGCGGCATAAGAGAGATTTTACAACTCTTCAAATATAATCAAAGATTGAAAAAAGGAGCTGTCCAGCATAGGGATTCTGTTAGCCAGGTTAGAAGATCAACTGAAGGATCCCCAGATGATTCAGAAATTATATGAATTTTCCTATTATTATAAGAATCAGACTCAAGGGACAGGCAACAGAATACATCCAGAGTCCTCCCAGAATGTGGAGAAGGGACGGTCTCCAGTCTCCCTAATTCCGAGGGAGAGGCCGCAAGAGACTGAGAGACCTCACAAGAAAGAGAGGAATCATCCTGAACAGAAAAGTTTCAACAGTCCCATAAACCCCAAAATAGGTGGTGGAATACAAGAAAAAGAAAAGGTCTAATGTTAATTTTTTTTAGAAATGACTTGAGCCAAAAAACTCCACTCAAAGGCAACCCAGGATTTGTAGTGCTAGATAGTTGGCAAATTGTATCTAGACAAGGGTACAGACAATAGGACCCTCAGCATTGCACAATCAGTGAAAATCCAGACTAAACCAAAAGAAAGAGCACCTGACAAATTCATAAAGGAGTATAAAACAGCTTCAATGCTTGGTATGGTCCTCCTTCATTTGGTTTAAGCTCTATGTGACATTCCCAGGTGCCCATTGGAGTGTAGCTCAGGTTACATGTGAGCTGTCTAACCAGAGCCAGTGAGCTTTTTGAATGATTGTCATTTTTGTTACCTTTACTACTCTGTATCAAAAGTTATTGAAATCCCAGGCCTTCTTGGATGTATCCCCTTGTCTCTTCAGGAGAGTCCCCTTAAGTGTTCCACACTAGGATGCCCGGAATAAGCACTATAGTGATACAAGAGCTATATAATAGATGTAAAAGGTCAGGAAATGTTGAAGGAAATCAAAGAATCAGGTCCTTTTTAGGGAAGGGAGCCGAAGGGCTGATCCATGTGTTTTAGTGGATCCAGTGAATAAGCTCCTACTAAAATAGGAATTAGCAGTCCCAGGGTGTGGAAAGTCCAAGCAAATCTGGAAAGGTGCACAGTGGAGTACAGTAATACCAGAAGGATGAGGAAGGGCAGTTGATGGAGGTGCCTGACTCATGGAGGAGGGACCCAGCCGAATGAGCAAATAGTCCCCACTTACAGAATGAGGGGCACACCTTCATGCAGAAGGCTGAGCAGAGAGGATAGAGGACCTCTGGTCTCTAGACTTGTGACTTGGGTGGGAAGTAGGCTCCGCCTACGAAGTACTACTGTAGTAGCAGATGAGGCTGGGGTTCCCCCACCCCATCCACAGATCTCCTGCAGTAAGACAGGGACCCACTCTGACCACCAGTGGCGTTGCTAAAGACAGTATCAAGGTCAGGTCTGAAAAGACAACTTCTCCTAAAGGGCAAGTGAATCAGATGTTCCTTGGGTGTATCCATTGTGTTGGGGGGGGGGGGCTTTGGTGAGATATCAATGGTCTAAACAGACCCCTGACATCTTCCCTTCGAGACAAAAAAAGGGATTAAGGACACAGATTTCCCAGTCCCTTTCTCAGCAGCCTCAGCTGCATTGAAGATGAATGGAAAGGAGACAGAGGCTCCTCTCCATTCATAAACTGGAGCATTGTAAACAGTTTACGATGCTCAGTTATGAATGGACAGAGGCAGTGATCACTGACTCTGTTCATTCAGAAAAGGAAGGAGCGGTAAATTACATATTTACCGGTTCCTTCCTCCGCTCTCAATCCTGACAGATCCAGGACAGGGGGGACCGGAGGAGGACACGGGAGGACCCGTGGAGCAGAGAGGGAGGAGGACACCACTGAGAGGGAGGAGGACACGGGGAGCCGAGGACCCAGAGAGAGGGAGGAGAACACCGGAGAGAAGGAGGAACTACGCAGGAGGAGGACACAGGGGGACAGTAGGGATGATCGGTGCAGCGGTGGGGGCAGTTACAAGCACCAATCTCCCTATATAACTTTTAATAAAGCACCTGACAGCCACGGGAGGGAGAGAAGGAGAAGCGGCTGTCAGAAAAGCTAAAAAGGGAGATCGGTGCTTGTAATTGCCCCCACCACCGCACCAATCACCTGTGAGGCTGCCCGGCCCCCCTGCTGAGCTCGAGGGTGCCTGGTCCGATACAACAAGTATCGGATTAGGCATCAGAGCATTTGCATGAGTACCGATACTCTTGCAAATGCTTGGTATCGGCATGCATCCCTAAATGTGTCCCAAGTGCATATGGATGCATATTACTTCCATGTGAAATACAAGTTTAGATGTTTGTAAGAGACCATTACAGCAAAAGTACAAGGCTCCAGAATTGTCTGCTAGCAAAGGACATAAAAGTCACTCCAGTTTATTCATACTGAGACCCAATTAGGGAATTTGTCAGTGAAGTCCTAAAAGATTAAAACATCATGAACCCATTTTTATTCTTCTCTAGGTGTATAGTCCACATCATTTACAATGGGTAAAAAAACAATTAGCAACAAAACTCACTCAAAAGGAAACAACTCCATTACATTAGCAAGGGATCCTCAAGTTGCAGGGTAATACCTCCTTACATCAATCAGATTTACATCTTGAGTCATATGGAATTTGCATAAAAACAGCCTCTCCAGGAGTAAACTGTGGGGACCTGGACCCTGAATCAGAGATGGTAAAAGAGGTCCAGAAGGGTAAGAGTGAGACTCTGCTGGGGATAGCACTGGAGCATGCTGATAGCCTCTGCAAGCAGACTGGTTCATTAATTGTGCAAAGACAGACACACAGTCTGAAGTGTACATAAAGAGGTTTGTGGACAAAGTACATAAGAGGCCTGGAAAGTCCCATAATGCAGACCCCAGTGCCTAATGGTCACATTTCTAGCCCTGCAATCTTTTAGTCCATCACAGTCTGGGGACAGCCTCCAAAGCTGTTGCTAAGGATAAGCTGATCCAAATAGTTGCTGTGTAACTTAACTACTATTTTAGAAGACTTGACGTCAAAGGAAAACATTTTTTATTTTTATAATCATCCTGAAAAAAACTGAAAAAAAAAATGGCTAGCAATAATATAGTTAAACTTTTTGGCTGAACTAAAGAAAATGTGTCTTTCCTCATAGAACACTAGCGAAAAACCAAGACGTGCAGGGGCGAACTGACCATTGAGCCACTCGGCCACTAGGGGGCCCTATCAGGGTTGCCAGCCTCAGTAAAACAGGGACAGTATGTATAAATCTGTGTTTTTTTTTTACATCTGTCTGTGTATACTGTGTGTACATGTATGTGTATACTGTGTGATTGTATACTGTGTGGCCCTATAATCTCTGATTGCCTGGGGGCCCCATAATCTCCTATTGCCCGGGGGCCCCATGAGTTATCAGTCCGCCCCTGAAGACGTGACAGACAGAGGCGGGGTTATAAAGGGGCTGGCTTCTGGTTTTTGTTTGCCAGTGTCCTTCTTTGCTCCTGATAGCCAAACAGCACTGAGGGAGACTGACTTGGATGGCATGGAGGCAAAGAGAGAGAATGAAAGTATCTCAGGATTGCCAAATTTTCCCCAACACCATGTTTTCCAGGCACTTCTATTCCGCCTAACAGATAGAGGGAAGGGAGAGCAGAAAAACGAAAAATTGTATACTCACCATTCCGTAATTTTCCTTTCCTGTCGCATCTTCATGGCAGCATACACTTTGGGGTTGTGACTCCGCCCCCACAACCTGATAGGACCACATAACTATAAGTTGCAGGAAGGGCCCCCGACCCAGTATTCTCTGTATATATACACATCACCTCAGAAGGGTGGGCGATTGTATGCTGCCATGAAGCTGCGACAGGAAAGGGAAATTACAGAAAGGTGAGTATACAATTTTCCATTTTCCTGTCGTATCATGGCAGCATACACTTTGGGGAATAACTCGCAACTGGGTGGGAATGCAAATTCAGTTTATTAACAAAGAATAGAAGAGTTGGCCTGGACAAAGGTTCTTCCGAAATCCACTGCCTTAGAAGGAATCTCGCTATGAGGGGAGTCGGGGGAAAGATGTAGCCCATGCAAAAACTCCAGGGGTGTTGGAGGCAATCCGTTCCCTCTGCTGTAGGAAAGGGAATTCTTGACAAAAATCTCTGGCATTTCGTATTTGCTGGTGTTTCTGCAAGATCTATATCCGGTGGTCCCCAGGTCCGAGATATGAGAGCGAACGCCTGGGGACTCAGGGACCACTCGTTGTTGGAGATGAAGCTCCTGCTCAGTGAGTCGGCCAAGAGGTTCTGGGCTCCCGGGATGTAAACCGCCCTCAAGTCTGACAGGTTCAGCTGTGCCCATTCTATAACAGGACAGACCTCCTGCATCATGGAGCTGCTTCTGGTGCCCCCCTGCCTGCTGATGTAGGCGACAGCCACTCTGTTGTCCATTCTCAGAAGGACCTGCTTCCCCCTCAGGTGAGGGCTGAAGGCCAGGAGAGCTTGGAATGCTGCCTTCATTTCCAGCACGTTCGAAACTGAATCCTGTGACCTGAACGGCCAGCGGCCCTGAACGGCCAGCGGCCCTGAGCCGCGTAATTCTGATAGTGTGCCCCCCACCCCTCCATGCTGGCATCTGAGGTCACTGTCTCCTGCAGAGGTGTGACTATGTGCTTGCATCTCTTCAAATTGTGAGGCCGTGTCCACCATCGCAGTGATTGCTTGACCTCCTCTGAGATGGAGTTTGGCTGGGACATAGACGTGCCATCCCACTGGCGCAGAAAGGAGATTTGGAGGGGTCTTGAGTTCCATTGTGCCCATTGGACCATTGGAATGGTCGCTGATAGTGAGCCTAAGATACTGAGGCATGCTCTGGCTGGTAATGTTGTGGTTGAGATTGACTTCCTCACTCTCGGGATTAGGAGAGGTATTTTTTCTGGAGGGAGCTCCACTGTATTCGCCCTAGTGTCCAGTTCTGCTCCCAGGAAGACCATTCTCTGGGTGGGCTGGATATTGCTTTTCTTCCAATTTATTAGCCACCCTAGACCCTACAGTGTGGAGACTAGAATTTCCCAATTTGGATGAGAGACTCCTGGCCGTCTGAGAGAAGCAGGATATCGTCCAGGTAATGGTGGACCCTTAGTCCTTTTTCCCTCAAGTAAGCTATTACGGGTAACAGGACCTTCGTAAATGTCCTGGGTGCGGTAGAAATCCCGAACGGGAGGCTTCGGAATTGGAAGTGCCGATGGTTTAAGGTGAAACTAAGGAATTTCTGGAATGCGGCGTGGATAGGGATATGCAGATATGCATCCTATGCAGATATGCGATTGAAAGCATCCAATCTCCGAGGTTTATCGCTTGGAGGATCGATTGTAGGCTTTCCATTTTGAACGACTCTATCCGGATTGATCAATTGAGGTTTTTTAGGTCCAAGACCGGACACAAATCCCCTGACTTCTTTTTGACTGAGAAAAGCGGGGAGTAGAAGCCTTTGCCTCTTTGTGTTAGCGGAACCTCCACTATTGCCTGTTTTTGAAGAAGATCCTGGATGTACTGGATTAATGACAGCTTTTTCTCCCGGGATGGTGGTAGTTTGGTTGAGCAAAACTGATCCCTTGGGGGGCGTCTTTTGAACGACCATCTGTGCCCGAATTGGATGGTTGCCACTGTCCATCGGTCTTTTATTGTTTCCGCCCAAACCAGCCTGAACTTTGTGAGTCTGGCACCCACTACCGCTGGCTGGGCGGGCGCACCTTCAAAAGGACTCCTGGTCGCTGGACGTGGGGGTTTTGGGTTTCTGGAATTTAAGGAAGGACATCTAAGGGTTCTTCCAGCTCCTTCTATATTCCTTCCCAGGCCTATAGGATTTTGCATCCCTGTATCTCTCCAGGAGATTGCGTCTCAAGGGAGGCGGTCTCTGCTGTTACGGTCTTTTGTCCGAAGGTATAAGGCCTGACTTTCTGCCTAACATTTTCGAAATTGTTGTATCCAACTTCGTACCAAAGAGGTTTTCCCTGTCATACGGTATTCGACACCAGTTGGACTTAGAGGCGGGGTCTGCCGACCAGGGCTTTAGCCATAGCACCCTTCTGGCCATTACAGAGGCCAGCATGGACCTTGATGCGGATCTAATAGTGTCCACAGAAGCTTCTGCTACAAAATCCCCTGCAAGGCTAAGTTCTTGTAAGGCCTTGACTATCTGCTCTTTGTCCGCGCCCTCAGCAGCGAGTTTTGCAGTGCTTGAGGACCAACTGGAGATAGCTCTTCCCACCGCGGCCAGTGCCACAGCTGGTCTGCAGGCACCTCCCGCAAATATGTAAGCTCTTTTTAAGGTTAGTGTCAACTTTAATATCGAGCACATCTCTAAACGTCACCGCGTCTTCGATAGGGAGCGTCACATGTCTAGCTAGATGCATCAAGGATGCGTCTACTACTGGAGGGGAGACTAGAGGGGACACCTTGGGCTCCTTGAGCGGGTACAATTTGGCAAGTCTGTTAGTTAGACTAGTCTTCTTTTCAGGTTTCTGCCATAACTCCTTGATCAGCTCATCTAACTCGTCGATGAACGGGAAAGCCTCTGGAACTCTTTTGAGATTTGGGAAATGTTTCCTCTGTTTCTGTTGGGTCTCCTTGGGCTCCTCCCAGTTTATCGCTTCCTTGACCGATTTAACAAATGGTTCTATTAGTGAAAAATCGAATCCTGCTGATGTTTCCAGCTCTTCAGTATCAGACGGTAGTTCTTGCTCCCTTGATGTACTGGGATGAGTGGGTGAGGCGCTTTGGGCTGTAAACTCCGCATCAGGAGTTGAGACTTGCGGAGTTGAGACTCCGGAGAGTTCTATGGCTTCTGGCTCTTTCGCTTTGGTGGCTTCGTCGATGCATCTACGACAAGCCAGTTTATCTGGTAGGGCGGTGGCCCCGCAAACCCAGCAAGCGTTACCGACAGGACGGGAGGGGTGCACTGGTGACTGGTGTCTGCGTGCAGGGTATCTTCTGTGATAAGAGCGGCTATGTCTTGAGTAGGATCTGGATGGACTCCTTCTGCGACTTCCCCTGTGGCCTGAGCGACTTCTTCCGCGTGGGCGGCTTCCTCTGTGGCCGGAGCGGCTTCTCCTGTGCGAGGTCTCTCTTCGCCTTGATTTGGATGATCTTGAAGACCTGATAGGGCTGACCAATTTAGGCAGCGTTAGTGGAATCCTGCTCTCTTTTTCAATCTTCACTACTTACCAAAAGGATCCTCCCCCTTACCTATTAGGCTGATGGTGATCTGCTGGGGCAGCAGTCTCCATAGAGAAAGAGAGTGATTCACCTAAGAGACACAGGAAGCAGTGGCGGAATTACCGGGGTCGCAACAGTCGCACTTGCGACGGGGCCCGGCATTCCGCTACTGTGGGGGGGGGCCCAGCGGGGTTGCTCTTTACAGAGCTTGTCTCTCATCTAACAGCAGCGGCGCGCAGAGACACCGGCATTGACAGTTTTATTTCCCTCTCCGTGCGGCCTCTTGCACTGGATGACACATGACACACAGCTGATCTCTCCCCCTCTTCTGTGCAAGAATCACGATGTACTGTAAGTGCACAAGCAGAAGGAAACAACCTCTGTCTAGAGTGGCTAGTCCTCCCAGGTCCCTCCCCCCAACTCTGTCTCCTGCTTCCTGTCTCTCCATGCGGCTTCTAATCTACCCTGCAAGGTAAGAAAGACTCCTGATTGTCAGTATAGTCTGATTAGTGTCAGGAGGGGAGTGAGTGTCTGCCGCTGGTGTAGAGGAGAGAAACATAGAGCCAGCCCCCCTCCCCCCCTTCCCTTGATTTCCAAGTCCCAGCATTCTGTATAGCTGTCTTGTATAGAGGAACTACAAGTCCCAGCTTTCTGTATATCTGTCTTGTATAGAGGAACTACAAGTCCCAGCTTTCTGTATATCTGTCTTGTATAGAGGAACTACAAGTCCCAGCATTCCGTATATCTGTCTTGTATAGAGGAACTACAAGTCCCAGCTTTCTGTATATCTGTCTTGTATAGAGGAACTACAAGTCCCAGCTTTCTGTATATCTGTCTTGTATAGAGGAACTACAAGTCCCATTATTCTGTATATCTGTCTTGTATAGAGGAACTACAAGTCCCAGCATTCTGTATATCTGTCTTGTATAGAGGAACTACAAGTCACAGCATTCTGTATATCTGTCTTGTATAGAGGAACTACAAGTCACAGCATTCAGTATATCTGTCTTGTATAGAGGAACTACAAGTCACAGCATTCTGTATATCTGTTTTGTATAGAGGAACTACAAGTCCCATTATTCTGTATATCTGTCCTGTATAGAGGAACTACAAGTCACAGCATTCTGTATATCTGCCTTGTATAGAGGAACTACAAGTCCCAGCATTCCGTATATCTGTCTTGTATAGAGGAACTACAAGTCCCAGCTTTCTGTATATCTGTCTTGTATAGAGGAACGACAAGTCCCAGCATTCTGTATATCTGTCTTGTATAAAGGAACGACAAGTCCCAGCATTCCGTATATCTGTCTTGTATAGAGGAACTACAAGTCCCAGCTTTCTGTATATCTGTCTTGTATAGAGGAACTACAAGTTCCAGCATTCTGTATATCTGTCTTGCATACAAAAAAAATACTAGGAATACAGAGGGTATAGGGGGTCTGGTGTCATCTAGGAGTATAGGGGGGTCTGGTGTTATCTAGGAGTACAGGGGGTAACCTGGCACTATTACCCAACCTGGCACTATTACCCAACCTGGCACTTCCACCCTAACCTGGCACTACCACCCTAACCTGGCACTATTACCTAACCTGGCACTACCACCCTAACCTGGCACTACCACCCTAACCTGGCACTACCACCCTAACCTGGCACTATTACCCAACCTGGCACTATTACCCAACCTGGCACTATTACCTAACCTGGCACTATTACCTAACCTGGCACTACCACCCTACCTGACACTATTACCTAACCTGGCACTACCACCCTAACCTGCCACTACCACCCTAACCTGGCACTACCACCTAGCCTGCCACTACCACCTAACCTGGCACTATTGTATATCACCTAAACTGGCACTACCACCTAACCTGGTACTATATCACCCCGATATGCCAGCATACTACCCTAACATCACTTGAAGTCGACGTACGGTGCGCTGCCTGTCTGCCTGGGGGGAGGGATGCCAGATATAGGATCCGTCCCAGGTGCCAATTTTGAAAACCATTTATCATTTTCCTTTCACTTCACAATTATGTGCCACTTTGTGTTGGTCTATCACATAAAAACCTAATAAAGTACATTTACATTTTTGGTTGTAACATGACAAAATGTGGAGAATTTCAAGGGGGTGTGAATACTTTTTCAAGGCACTGTGTATGTGTGTGTGTGTGTGTGTGTGTGTGTGTATATATATATATATATATATATATATATATATTTTATTTTTTTTTATAGTTGCCCCCCCTACTTTTGTCCCTGTCCCCCCATGTGCCCCCCCCCCCCCCCCCCTAAATATGAAAGCTAGAGACGCCACTGGACACACGGAGAGGGAAATAAAACAAACTATCAATGCCAGTGTCTCTGTGCTGCTGTTACATGAGAGACACGCTTTCCACTCAGAGCCGTGCTGTCCTAAGGAGACAGAGGACACTGATGGGCACTGATGGGCACTGATAGAGGACACTGATGGGCACTGATAGACACCGATGGACACCGATAGAGGACACTGATGGGCACTATTAGACACCGATGGGCACTGATAGGGGACACCGATGGGAGGCACTGATAGGGGACACCGATGGGAGGCACTGATAGGGGACACCGATGGGAGGCACTGATAGGGGACACCGATGGGAGGCACTGATAGGATTTACTGATGGGCACTGAAGGGGGGCACTGAGAAGGCACTAGGGGGCACTGATAGGGGGCACTGATAGGGGGCACTGAGAAGGCACTAGGGGGCACCAATGGGATTTACTGATGAGCACTGAAGAGAGGCAGTGATAGGGGGCACTGATAGGAGGCATTGATGGGCATTGATGAGCACTGATAGGCAGAACTCATAGGCTGCATGGATGGGCACTGAGGAACACTGATAGGCAGAACTAAGGCAGTATTGATGGGCACTGATGGGCAGCATTGAGTACCGATAGGTGGTACAGATGGACGCTGCAATAATGAGCACTGATAAGTGGTGCTGATAGGCAGATTTGATGAGCACTAATAGGCGGCATTAATGAGCACTAATAGGTAACACTTGTAGGCGGCATTGATGGGCACTGATACATGGCACTGATGATTGGGGCACTGATTATCAGTGTAAACAATTTACTGACATTCTTGACAGGTAATGGCAGTCCTTTCCTAACACAGACACGGTGTGGGAGGAAAGGGCTGTGGATAACCGGCAATTCTGTTTACATGTGATCAGCTGACATCACATGGTAAAGGGCCACTGTGATTTCTCTGGATGCACATCCCAGGGGTCATGCAGGAAGCACGGTTTTGGGAGGATGTCCATGGACACCCTCCCAAAATTGGAAGCCCGGAGCTCAGATGGAAGAGGGGGCCCATCATTGTTTCTTGCACCGGGGCCCTGAAGGTTCTAGTTACGCCTCTGACAGGAAGGTAAGAACCTGCAGAGTAAGACAAGAAGAGTGTACATGCGATAAGACAGCCACTTACCCAGAAGGAGGGGAACACCAGGATCGCAGGCAGAGCACACAGGTAGCCAAACACACAGTGAACGGGCAGGAGCAGAGAAAAACAGCATCAGGAGGTTTTTAAAGCTGCCGCCCTGGCCGCCACCCAGTGAAGGAAACAGAATCTTGGAGACCGCTGCAAAACAACTAAGCCTGTTTAAGGCTTATACTAAAGCCGCTGACATACCCCTGAGATCACCAGAGTGGGGCTCCTTCCATCTAGCTCGTTTAGAGGCTGTACAGGTAAGGACTTCCACCCAGGAGAGGCTAGAACCTGGCTGGGGCGATGCGGTAAGGGGGTGCTTCTTAATCCGTTGGGTCCTGACACGTGAGGAAAAATAAGAGAATACTGGGGCGGGGGCCCTTTCTGCAACTTATAGTTATGTGGTCCTATCAGGTTGTGGGGGCGGAGTCACAACCCCAAAGTGTATGCTGCCATGATGCGACAGGAAATGTCTGTAGCGCTGGTAGATTTTTTAATCCACTGCTGATAGGTAAATCTAGTTGGTTACTTGTTAGGTGAAGGTAGGTTTGCCTCTGTTCCAGCTTGGCTGAGTTGCAGGTAGTTTCACGCTGTGCCGGTGGGTGTCGTTGTCACCATGGGCCAGTGTTGGAAAGGCAACGTGTCGAAGCGTATGAGTGCTCCTCTGTCCCGGAGACAACTCGGTGGAGGTGGTCCTCCGAGTTGCATTCTGGGAGAGGGTATTTATGGGCCAGACGCCATGTTTAGGGGTTCGTTTTCATCCACCTGCTGGCCCTCCTGGACGACAGGTATGCATTAGGAATACCACCTCATGGTCCTCCGTTCCGGAGGCCCATGTCGCTGCAGCGTGTGGGTGGGCCCAGAAGCCTGTCTGGGGCCTACCACAGCGGCAGAGGAATGGTCCTGGGCTGTCTATCCTGAGTGAAGAAGCTGGACAACTGAGAAGATCCCAGGGGAGGACACGTCATGGAAGGATCATGCAGAGTGCTGGTCTGGAGGGGAGCCTGGTGACTCAGTTGGAGGATGTATCCTGAAGTAATCTTACTGCATAGTACTGCCGGGTTGGCTTAAAGGTTCAAGTGCTGTGTCTGATGTTCATCACAGACCATTACATCCTGTGGCAGAGGATCATATGGGTTTTATTCCAAACAAGTCTGTGGCAGAGACTTTTGTTCGTGCTACGTACTGGCTGCTAGGCAAGTGAGAGAGGCTTATCCAGGCGGGCAAAGATTGAATCCCGCAAGGGGAGTACACTTAACTACAAGCGTTTGATTAAGGAATACCAAGAAAAGGTATTTGAGCTTCCCTGCAATTTTCCGTCTGCCTCTTTCCTGCTACTTCCTTTATTCTTTGTTCAATAAAGCATTGGAAAAGATACTCAAGTGTTTGGTGCATACATCGTCCGGAGGTAAACTTAACGGGACCCTAGACCCGGTGCCGGTGAAACAGAGATGGCGGAAGTGAAGGTAACAGCCCGCTTTAAACCAGCAGCTCCACCGAGAGTAATTGCTATATGTGGGGGCTCGTCCGGGATTTGTAGGCCATCGACTTCCCGCAACCTAGAGAAGTGTTTTACTGGGAGTTTACGGTGAAAGCTGGACTTCTCAGGAGAAGGGGTTAAAGTTGCAGGACTTTATTTCTGACTGCATAGGCGGCGGGTGCCAGTAAAAGCCCGGGAGCTACGTGATCAGAGGAACAAGTGGGTGGAGCCTAGCCTACTTGATACCGCGTGGGACGCGTGTATGTGTGTTGGCGCCAGAGAAGAAGAGAGGCCTTGTGATCGTGCTGAGAAGATTAGAGTGTGGCCATGTCTTTTTCGGTGATGCAACCAACTGTGGGACCTAAGATGTTCCCTACGAGCACCGCTGCGGGTGCTATGCTGACTGGAACCTTGCTTACGGATACCGGCATTCGTCTGAAACCGCAAGGGAGGTTTGTTCTTTATACAGTCGGAGATTTTGAAGAGCTGGGCATGCTTTGCCACAAGTGTAAGGGACTGGCCGTACATCTCCGTCTATTTGCTCGCTGCCCGAAATGTGGAGAATATTTGTTTGTGGTGGAGCAACCTACCATGTCGCCCCGTGCTTATCGTATGGACTGGGCTACAGGTACTGCCACAGTGGAAGCTGCTGCTAATGTTGAAAAAGAACGGCAGGCCGTGATTTCACCTGTTGTCACCGAAAGTGTTCCTGAGAGAGATACTGCGGTAACTAACTCATCAGCGGACATTACTTTGATTTCCACGTCCACTACGCCTATCCCCATTGTACCTGTCCAGAGGAAGGTGGGATACATAAAGGCTTCCCGCGGCCGTGGTCGAGGCCTATCCCAGAGACTACCCGAACCGCAGAAGTCCACGTCAGGAACGGGTGAGAGATCAGAGGGGAATGTATCTGGGACTTTGTGTAAATACTTGCCGGCAGAAGAGTTGAGAGATTCGGAGATAGATTCCATGTCGGATCTCTCCGGTGATCATGATTTATTTGAGACTATGTCACAGGAACTGTTATGGGCTCAGGGTGAAGATGTTGCTTCTGCCTTGACTTTCTCAGAATGGACAGCCCTAGATTCTGGGAGAACATCGCCTTGTGTGGAGCCACACAGTACTATCGAGGAGACATTGCCTAAAGTTACTACTTTGTTTCCAACACCCGTCAGGTCTATGGTGAGCAAGTCATTGGATTCTTGTGTGCCCCCTGGTTTGGGGAAAAATAGATCATTGCCTAAACTTGCACGTTTGCAGAGAATGCTTAACAAGCGTGTGGCCACGGAATATGGTCTAGAGTTTCCTTATGTTACTTGGGACATTATGCAAGAGATTGAAGCTAACCGGGAGCTCTGGTCCAGTGAAGCTGTTTGGGACTATTTGTCAGTGCCTAAACCTTTCCGGAAAACTGGATATTCTGTCGCTATGGATGAACGCTTCAGTGGATGTTTCCTGCACCGGAACTATGGTCGTCACATTCATGCTGACAAGGTGGTCATTTGCAGACCTGGAAAAGATGACGTTGTATATTTTATTACTACAGTGGATAAACTGAGAAAGACACTGACATTGCCAGATCCTCAGTTTTACTGGCGATTATGGATAAAGAACTGTGGGGTATGTAGATAGACAGTGTTAGTGTTTAGAGACCTTCGTGATCAAGATTCGATGTTCATCTCAGTGTTTCTAAATTCAAGGCCCGGTTTTGCTAACTGGACTTCCTTCGCTTAAAAGATATGACATACCTAAATATATATAGGGATGGACTCCTAAGGTTATTTTAGTTGGTTCCTTAAAAGGAATATAAGAAAGATTATGGGAAGAGAGTTTCATTCCTCTTCTGGAATGAGACTTTGCTCCTATATTGTATATATCTCGTGTGTGTTTAACTTTGTTTTTTTTTCAGGAGCAAGTGGATCTCCTATCAAGCTGTTAGGCTTTTCAGCTAAGTAGATAGTGGGGTTGCAACAGTCATAATGTGGTTTTGTTTACGGATGTGAACATATTCAAAAGAAAATGTTGAAATTGTAATGTCTTTCTACTATCTTCCTTTCTTCTTTGCTTTAATCCAAGTTTTAAGCTCAAATACCTACTCTCAGGCTTGGGAGTTATTTTTGACAGACGTTAAGGACAACCTCTATTATAGTGGGGGGAATATGTAGCGGTGGTAAATTTTTTAATCTAGTGGGTTACTTGTTAGGTGAAGGTAGGTTTGCCTCTGTTCCAGCTTGGCTGAGTTGCGGGTAGTTTCACGCTGTGCCGGTGGGTGTCGTTGTCACCATGGGCCAGTGTTGGAAAGGCAACGTGTTGAAGCGTATGAGTGCTCCTCTGTCCCGGAGACAACTCGGTGGAGATGATCCTCCGAGTTGCATTCTGGGAGAGGGTATTTATGGGACAGACACCATGTTTAGGGGTTCGTTTTCATCCACCTGCTGGCCCTCCTGGCCGACAGGTATGCATTAGGAATAGCACCTCGTGGTCCTCCGTTCCGGAGGCCCATGTCGCTGCAGCGTGTGGGTGGGCCCAGAAGCCTGTCTGGGGCCTACCACAGCGGCAGAGGAATGGTCCTGGGCTGTCTATCCTGAGTGAAGAAGCTGGACAACTGAGAAGATCCCAGGGGAGGACCCGTCATGGAAGGATCATGCAGAGTGCTGGTCTGGAGAGGGGCCTGGTGACTCAGTTGGAGGACGTATCCTGAAGTAATCTTACTGCATAGTTCTGCCGGGTTGGCTTAAAGGTTCAAGTGCTGTGTCTGATGTTCATCACAAACCATTACATCCTGTGGCAGAGGATCGTACGGGTTTTATTCCAAACAAGTCTGTGGCAGAGACTTTTGTTCGTGCTACGTACTGGCTGCTAGGCAAGTGAGAGAGGCCTATCCAGGCGGGTAAAGATTGAATCCCACAAGGAGAGTACACTTAACTACAAGCGTTTGATTAAGGAATACCAAGAAAAGGTATTTGAGCTTCCCTGCAATTTTCCTTCTGCCTCATTCCTGTGACTTCCCTTATTCTTTGTTCAATAAAGCATTGAAAAAGATACTCAAGTGTTTGGTGCATACATCATCTGGAGGTAAACTTAACAGGACCCTAGACCCCGGGCCGGTGAAACAGAGGTGGCGGAAGTGAAGGTAACAGCCCGCTTTAAACCAGCAGCTCCACCGAGAGTAATTGCTACATGTCTATTTGCCGATCTCCAAGCTAATAAGGACATAGACTTTGACGCTTCCGATTTCTGCTGTTACTTTCCCTGGCTGCTGTGGCCAAAGAATAGGCTAATAAAGCATGATCTCAATTAGCTTTAGCGGAGCACAGGGAAGACATCAAGGGTCTAATAGACCCATGATGTCTTATTAAAGGGAACCTGTCACTATAATTATGCAAAAATGGAAATTACGCTATACATGTTACATATCGTGGCAGACACCAGAGTGAGATCAATAATTCTAGGGCTTTTTTTAATGGTTAAAGTGATATTTAAGGTAAAATAAAAAATTGAAAATAATAAACATGTTATACTACCTGCTCTGTGCAATAGTTTTGCACAGATCAGCTCCAGTCCTCCTGTTCTTAGGTCCCCCACCGGCGCTTCTGGCTTCTCCTCTTCTACAAGTGCCCCCATAGCAAGCTGATTGGTATGGGGGCACTTATATGTGCTCACTCCAGAGCCTCCACTCCCTCCTCGCTCCTTGTTATTGAAAGCAGCGGGAGTCAACGGCCAATGAGGAGGCAAAGACTCTCGTGCTCCGGAAAGTATTAGGGGGGCTGTGGGGGAAGCTGCACACTGAATTTTTTTTTTCTTTACTGCATAGAATGCATGAAGGTAAAAAAAACTGCCTTTAGAGCCACTTTAACTTTGGTTAACTGATGACCTGTAAGGGTGAAGCTAAATTTTTTGTATTGGAGTTTACGAACATTTCACAGGCAATCACAATTTTAAGACTTGATATGTGGGGTATTTATTTACTCGGTGCAACATCATCTATTATATAGAGGGTAAGGGTAATAATTGCATTTACTTGCACTAAAATAAACTTTAACCACTTCAGCCCCGGAAGGATTTACCCCCTTCCTGATCAGAGCACTTTTTACAATTTGGCACTGCGTCGCTTTAACTGCTAATTGCGCGGTCATGCAATGCTGTACCCAAACGAAATTTGCGTCCTTTTCTTCCCACAAATAGAGCTTTCTTTTGATGGTATTTGATCACTTTTGCTGTTTTTATTTTTTGCGCTATAAATGGAAAAAGACCGAAAATTTTGAAAAAAAATGATATTTTCTCATTTTTGTTGAAAAAAAAATCCAATAAACTCAATTTTAGTCATACATTTAGGCCAAAATGTATTCAGCCACATGTCTTTGGTAAAAAAAATGTCAATAAGTGTATATTTATTGGTTTGCGCAAAAGTTATAGCGCCTACAAACTAGGGTACATTTTCTGGAATTTACACAGCCTTTAATTTATGACTGCCTATGTCATTTCTTGAGGTGCTAAAATGGCAGGGCAGTACAAAACCCCCACAAATGCCCCAATTTTGGAAAGTAGACACCCCAAGGAAATTGCTGAGAGGCATGTTGAGCCCATTGAATATTCATTTTTTTTGTCCCAAGTGATTGAATAATGACGGGAAAAAAAAATTGCAAAAAGTTGTCACTAAATGATATATTGCTCACACAGGCCATGGGCATATGTGGAATTGCACCCCAAAATATATTTAGCTGCTTCTCCTGAGTATGGGGATACCACATGTGTGGGACTTTTTGGGAGCCTAGCCGCGTACGGGGGCCCGAAAACCAATCACTGCCTTCAGGATTTCTAAGGGCGTAAATTTTTGATTTTACTCCTCACTACCTATCACAGTTTTGAAGGCCATAAAATGGCCAGATGGCATAACCCCCCCCCCCCAAATGACCCCATTTTGGAAAGTAGACACCCCAAGCTATTTGCTGAGAGGCATGGTGAGTATTTTGCAGCTCTCATTTGTTTTTGAAAATGAAGAAAGACAAGGAAAAAACATTTTTGTTTTCTTTTTTCAAATGACCCCATTTTGGAAAGTAGACACCCCAAGCTATTTGCTTTGAGGCATGTCGAGTCCATGGAATATTTTATATTTTGACACAAGTTGCGGGAAAGTGACATTTTTTTTTCTTTTTTTTTTGCACAAAGTTGTTACTAAATGATATATTTCTCACACAGGCCATGGGCATATGTGGAATCGCACCCCAAAATACATTTAGCTGCTTCTCTTGACTATGGGGATACCACATGTGTGGGACTTTTTGGGAGCCTAGCCGCGTACGGGGCCCCGAAAACCAAGCACCGCCTTCAGGATTTCTAAGGGTGTACATTTTTGATTTCACTCTTCACTGCCTATCACAGTTTCGGAGGCTATGGAATGCCCAGGTGGCACAAACCCCCCCCCCCCCCAAATGACCCCATTTTGGAAAGTAGACACCCCAAGCTATTTGCTGAGAGGCATGGTGAGTATTTTGCAGCTCTCATTTGTTTTTGAAAATGAAGAAAGACAAGGAAAAAACATTTTTGTTTTCTTTTTTCAATTTTTAAAACTTTGTGACAAAAAGTGAGGTCTGCAAAATACTCACTATACCTCTCAGCAAATAGCTTGGGGTGTCTACTTTCCAAAATGGGGTCATTTGGGGGGGTTTTGTGCCACCTGGGCATTCCATGGCCTCCGAAGCTGTGATAGGCAGTGAAGAGTGAAATCAAAAGTTTACGCCCTTAGAAAGCCTGAAGGCGGTGCTTGGTTTTCGGGGTCCCGTACGAGACTAGGCTCCCAAAAAGTCTCACACATGTGGTATCCCCATACTCAGGAGAAGCAACAGAATGTATTTTGGGGTGTAATTTCACATATTCCCATGGCATGTTTGAGCAATATATCATTTAGTGACAACTTTGTGCAAAAAAAAAAAGAAAAAGTCTTTTTCCCGCAACTTGTATCACATTATAAAATATTCCATGGACTCGACATGCCTCTCAGCAAATAGCTTGGGGTGTCTACTTTCCAAAATGGGGTCATTTGGGGGGGTTTTGAACTGTCCTGGCATTTTATGCACAACATTTAGAAGCTTATGTCACACACCACCCACTCTCCTAACCACTTGAAGACAAAGCCCTTTCTGACACTTTTTGTTTACATGAAAAATAATTTTTTTTTGCAAGAAAATTACTTTGAACCCCCAAACATTATATATTTTTTTAAAGCAAAGGCCCTACAGATTAAAATGGTGGGTGTTTCATTTTTTTTTCACACAGTATTTGCGCAGCGATTTTTCAAACGCATTTTTTGGGGAAAAAACACACTTTTTTAAATTTTAATGCACTAAAACACACTATATTGCCCAAATGTTTGATGAAATAAAAAAGATGATCTTAGGCCGAGTACATGGATACCAAACATGACATGCTTTAAAATTGCGTACAAACGTGCAGTGGCAGCAAAATAAATACATTTTTAAAAGCCTTTAAAAGCCTTTACAGGTTACCACTTTAGATTTACAGAGGAGGTCTACTGCTAAAATTACTGCCCTCGATCTGACCTTCGCGGTGATACCTCACATGCATGGTGCAATTGCTGTTTACATTTGACGCCAGACCAACGCTTGTGTTCGCCTTAGAGTGAGAGCAGGGGGGGACAGGGGTGCTTTTTTTTTTTTTTCTTTATTATTTTTTTGCTTTTTTATCTTATTTTTAAACTGTTCCTTTCATTTTTTTAAAATCATTTTTATTGCTATCTCAGGGAATGTAAATATCCCCTATGACAGCAATAGGTAGTGACAGGTACTCTTTTTTGAAAAAAATGGGGTCTATTAGAACCTAGATCTCTCCCCTGCCCTCAAATCATCTGACCACACCAAGATCGGTGTGATAAAATGCTTCCCCAATTTCCCAATGGCGCTGTTTACCTCCAACGAAATCGAAGTCATAAAATGCTCGTAGCTTCCGGTTTCTTAGGCCATAGAGATGTTTGGAGCCACTCTGGTCTCTGATCAGCTCTATGGTCAGCTGGCTGAATCACCGACTGCATTCTCAGGTTCCCTGTTGAGACAGGAGAGCCAGAGAAAAACACGGAAGACGGTGGGGGGGCATTCCCTCCCACTGCTTGTAAAAGCAGTCTAGAGGCTAATTAGCTGATAGGATTGCTTTTACATGAAAGCCGACCGCTGGCTGAAAAGAATGATACCAAGATGATACCTAAACCTGCAGGCATCATTCTGGTATAACCACTCAAAGTCGTGAAAGGCGTACCTGAAGACAAAAAAATGGTTAACAATAAAGCACAGTAAACGGTAAAGTATAAAAAATTGCATAACTGAAAAGCAAACATGATAAAACATAATGACAATAAAACATTGCAGAATAGAATACAGTAAAAAAGAGAAGAACAATAGAGGGAGAATAGAGAGAGAGAGAGAACAATGAAACGACAACTATTTTTTTTTATTTTATATTTTTTTTGTGTTTTTTTTTTTTTACACTTTTTTTGTAACTGTAACTTTTATAACTGTAACCGGTTCCAGGTTCAGGTCTCTCAAAATGCGATAGCATCTTGGGAGACCCTGTGAAAGTGTGCCTAGTCTGTGCAATACTGTGCCCTACGCTAATACTCAACTAGTGAATGGTAGCGTTCAAAACATTCACCAATGCAAAGACCAGGATTGTCAAGACAGGAGGGACAATAATAGCGGGTGTCACGCCTATATCCGCGCTTGCTGCAGACACGACATCTTTTTTGGGGGGGGTTCGTTGGGTAGGGGTACTCGGGAGGACATAAAAATGCCTCTCATGCAGCCGACTGCATTTGGTTGGGGATGTGAATGGGGGAAGTACGGGTGCTGCAGAAGTGGTGGGTTCCCAATTAGGATTTGCGAATGCAGCAGGAAGGGCACTATGGGCACGACGGGCCTGTTTGTCTTCTTCTTGGTGGCAGCGGGACACTACTTGTGCTTGCCACCTCACCAGCTTGAACTGCACTTATGGGACTCACCACGTCACCAAGTGATACTGCAGTGCTGGTTTGACTACGACCGGGGTGTACTAGGCCGCTGGTGCTTGCCAGTTCACCAAAATGCTACCAAAAAAACTGTTAGCGATCGCAGGGATCAGGCCTGACTCTGCGAACGCTGCAGTTATGCGTTTAGTGTTTTGTAAGTGACAGTGATCGATGGATACTGCACTTGGGTGGGGTGGGCCGGGCGGAGGGGCAAAACGCAGGTGCTAGCAGGTATCTGGGCTGATCCCGCTAACACTGCGTTTTTGGGAACCCTAAACTGCTGGGGACGCTAGTATAGATCTGATCTGATCAGATATTGATCCGTTCAGATACTATACCACTAAGGGAGGTGTACGGTGCGTGCGTGGGTGTTAGCGGTACTGGCGCTAACCTGACGCTGCCTGGGGCTGGTGCTTGCCAGTTCACCAAAACGCTACCAAAAAAATTGTTAGCGATCGCAGGGATCAGGCCTGACTCTGCGAACACTGCAGTTATGCGTTTAGTGTTTTGTAAGTGTCAGTGATCGATCGATACTGCACTTGGGTGGGCTGGGCTGGGCCGGGCGGAGGGGCAAAACGCAGGTGCTAGCAGGTATCTGGGCTGATCCCGCTAACACTGCGTTTTTGGGAACCCTAAACTGTTGGGGACGCTAGCATAGATCTGATCGGATCAGATATTGATCAGTTCAGATACTATACCACTAAGGGAGGCATATGCTGTGTGCGTGGGTGTTAGCGGTACTGGCGCTAATCTGACGCTGCCTGGGGCGACGCATATCACCGCCGGGCGATCAGGGGGCTAAACAATTATTCGGTAATAAACGGCGGGTGCCCTGACACTATAAAAAATAAACGAACTAACCAGCGTCACCCGTAACGGTTATACGGTGATCAGTGGTGAAAGGGTTAACTAGGGGGCAATCAAGGGGTTAAAACATTTATTAGGTAGTATATGGGGGTCCCTGACGCTCTAAAACGCTGACGGCGAACCTAAATATTTACCTCCCTAACTAGCGTCACCAGCGACATTAATACAGCGATCAGAAAAATGATCGCTTAGCGACACTGGTGACGGGGGGTGATCAAGGGGTTAAAACTTTATTAGGGGGGGTTAGGGGGGTACCCTAGACCTAAAGGGGGCTAACACTTACTGCCCTACCACACTAACTGTCACAAACTGACACCATGCAGTAATCAGAAAAAAAAAAACTGCTTGGTGTCAGTGTGACGGGGGGGGGGGGAGGGGTGATTAGGGGGTGATCGGGGGTAATCGGGGGGTAAAGTGGGGTGTAAAGTGTGCCTGGCATGTTCTACTGTGTGTGTTGTGTTGTACAACTCACTCAGATGTCTTCTCTCCTCGGCGCCGGAACGGAAACTGCCGAGCCGAGGAGAGATGATATCATTTCCTCTGCCTCTGTGTACTACACAGAGGCAGGGAAAGATTCTCATTGGCTGGGAGCGATTGCGAGGGGGGGGGCCACGAATGGATGGCCTCCCCCTCATCTCTGATCGCTGCCAGACCAAAGCCGACCGCCTTAGGCACCGGGGGGGTCTGGTCGGACCCCCTGCCCGCGGGAAGGCAATCACGTACCAGGTACGTGATTTTGCCTGCCCGTGCCATTCTGCCGCAGTATATCTGCGTGAGGCGGTCGGCAAGTGGTAATATATTTTTTACTGACAATTTGTGTTTGAGAAAACAAACTAATATACCTCACATAAAAAATTGGAACTACCACCTTTTCCTTCTCCAGGGTCTCCGTTTTCAGAAAATGTATACTGTTTGGGAGTTTTAACTAATCTTCAGGCCTAAAATGATTTTTTAACAGATTAAAAGTATCAAGCCCCAAAAGCACTAAATGATTAAAATTCCTGTCGAGATTGTATTGCATCTTGTATCCCACTAGGGAGATTTCTCTCCACTTAAATTAGAACTATAGGCAAAACCTTTTTTTTATTTTGGATACAATAAGGGAGGGTTATAAGGCCTGTCAGTTTTTTTTGCCAGCTATTGTCCTATTGGGGAGATTTACCTTCACGTCCTGTGTCATAGCCAAAACAGGAAGTGAGAGGAAATCTGTGAAAATTGAGGGGAATCCATTGAAGCCGCAGGTCACCAGACCTAGTGTCCCCTCTATTGCTGTTCTGGGGTCAACACAAAATTTGGGATTTTCTTTTACTTTCACTTATGATGATAACTGTAAACAGGACAAATAGAGCGGGTGATTTTCCCTAACGTCCTACAGACACAACAAGAAGTGAGAGGAAATCCCTAAAAAAGGAAATTGCCTTTTATTAAGTTGTCATCATAACAAGTGTCCTCATTGGAAGATTAATCTTTTATTTCCCTTGCCACTTAATCCCAAAAAATGACTTTAACTACATTATAGGTGTAGCGCTGGTAGATTTCTAATCTACCGTTTATATGTAAATTTAGTGGGTCATCTGTTCTGTACATAGTTCAAATTTAATCTTAGGGGCGAATTTAGCCTCTGTTCCAGCATTGGCTGTGTTGCGTGCAGTTCCGCACTGTTGCCTGTAGGTGTCGTTGTCACCATAGGTCAATGTTGGAAAGCAACAAGCTGAAGTGTATTGAGTGCTCTTCTTTCCCAAAGGTAACTCGGCAGAGGTGGTCCACTGCTATGCATTCTGGGAGAGAGTATTTAAGGGATAGAAGCCATGTGCTAGGGGGCAGTTCTACCTCGTGGCCCTCCAGGCCAGAGGGCTGCGTTGCTGAGGCCATGCAAGTAGGCCCAGAAGCCTGTCTGGGGCCTACTACTACGGAGATGGTCCTGTGCTGTCTGTCCTGCGGGAAGAAGCCGGACAATTGAGAAGACCCAGGGGAGGACCCATCTTGGAGAGGACCGTGCGGATGGCTGGTATCTCAAGAGGGGCCTGGTGACTCAATTGGAGGATGCATCTTAATCTAATCTACCGCACAAGTTCTGCCGGGTCGGCTTAAAGGTTCTGGTACTGTGTTGCTGTTCATCTAAAACTACTACGTCCTGTGGCAGAGGATCGTACAGTTAAATTGTTCTTCTCAAGTCTGTGGCAGAGACTTTTTGTTCGTGCTACGCTCCGGCTGCTAGGTTAGTGAGAGAGACCTATCCGGGTGGACAAAGATTTAATCTTGGACTGAAGGTATATTCGTCCCAGAGATTTCAACTCCTCAGTGATTCAAAGAAAAGGTATTTGAACTTTCCTGCAACTCCTCTTCTACCTCTTTCCTGCTACTTCTTCAAGTTATTTCCCATTAAAGCATTGGAAAAGTACTAAAGTGACTGGTGCCTACATTGTCAGATACAAAGCTCAACATGGACTCTAAGTTCTGGTATTGGTGAAACTATGGGTAAAGAGGTGACGGTAACAGCACGATTTAAATCAGCAGCTTATAATTTATTAAAGTAAGTAATATAGTACAACCAACTCCAATATGACACAGTGCAATAACCAACCACAGACAGAGACCCACAAATAACAATAGACAGATAAGTACAATAAATGGGAAATACCAGGATCATAAACAATAGCCAGGTCAGGGTCATACACAGCAGATCAGCAGATGGACAGGGGATGTTCCAGAGACATAAACGTAAGCCAGGCCAAGGTCATACACAGGCAGATCGGCAGATGGGGTTAGAACACAGGACAGGGAGAGGATGGATGGATCAGACTGCAGGCAGGGATGCAAGGTAACAGGTGGGGCAGGATAGGGATCTGGACAGGGAGACAGGATCAGGTTCAGGGCACAGGGCACAGGATCAGGTTCAGGTTCAGGGCACAGGATAAGATCGCTAGCAGGTCAGGAGGCAATGAAGAAATCAAGGCAAACATGTGAGTGCTGTCTGCTCCACAATGCCAGGATCCATCTGCTGGTGGACGCCAGTACTGCGGCCCAAAGATGACATAACATTAACAGGGAAAAGCTCTCCTGACAGTTCCAAACTGCCAGGAGACACCTGCTGGTGGACCTCAGTACTGCGTGCCAAATAACAGATATTACCAGCGGATGGAACGTTTCCTGACAGCATGGACTATTTTCATGTGGTTCCTCTCTACCCTTCATTGGCTTAAACAAGAACACAAATGCCCTGTACACACGATAGGATTTTCCGACAACAAAACCGTGGATTTTTTTCCGAAGGATATTGGCTCAAACTTGTCTTGCATACACACGGTCACACAAATGTTGTCGGAAATTCCGAACGTCAAGAACGCGGTGACGTACAACACGTACGATGAGCCGAGAAAAATGAAGTGCAATAGCCAGTGTTTCTGCTTGATTCCGAGCATGTGTGGACTTTTGTGCATCAGACTTATGTACACACGATGAGACTTTCCGACAACAAGTTTTGTTGTCGGAAAATTTGAGAACCTGCTCTCAAACATTTGTTGGCGGAAATTCCGACAACAAATGTTCTATGGAGTATACACACGGTCGGACTTTCCGACAACAAGCTCACATCCAACATTTGTTGTTGGAAAATCCTATCGTGTGTACAGGGCGTTACACTTTCAGAGCTCCCCTCCAAAACTCACCGATAAGATATCATAATGTGGATGAACCATATAAAAATGTATAACCAGCCTGCTTATAGATTTTTTTTAAATCAAAAAGGTTTTTATCGAACATGTGTATAACCAACAACAACTTCCAATGTACAGGTACATAGATGAGTTTTTTGATCATTAGCATATATACAGGTTTGTTACTTTTGGCATTACTACTCATCACATTACTCCAAACAACTGTATTTCATATGGATGGTGACTGCAGATGTTGCTTCTCTGTACACCATTATCCCCCACGCCCTGGGTCTTGAAGCAGTTAAGGGATTCTTGGATAGAGATTCAGGACTCCCAGCCTGTCAAATTTACTTCCTAATGGAGCTCTTGGAATACGCAGCTTCTCATAATTATTTTTGGTTTTCTAATCAGTTTTTTCTTCAGTGTCGGGGGTAGCTATGGGGGCTAAATACGCCCCCAGTCTGGCCAATCTTTTTATGGCCAGATGGGAGGAGGATGTCATCTATACCCACAGGAGACCTCAGCTCATCCTGTGGGCCAGATATATTGATGACATCCTCCTCCTCTGGGACGGTGATGGTCATGATCTACAGCAGGGGTCTCAAACTGGCGGTCCTCCAGCTGTTGAAAAACTACAAGTCCCATGAGGCATTGCAAGGCTGAACTGTTACAAGCATGACTCCCTCAGGCAGAGGCATGATGGGATTTGTAGTTCCGCAACAGCTGGAGGGCCACCAGTTTGAGACCCCTGATCTACAGGAATTTATGTCTTCTCTTAACTCGAACGAACGTGGCATACGTTTGAGTTATGAAATGAGTCAGTCTCAGATACATTTCCTGGATCTCACACTGTCCATTGTGGATGAGGTTTTGTCCACATCCACTTACTTCAAGGCCACCGATCGGAATGCGTACATCCCAATGGACAGTTGCCATCACCGTCCCTGGCTCAGCTCAATTCCTAAGAGCCAATATTTGAGGTTACGAAGGAATTGCTCCGACCCACAGATGTTTTCAACTCAAGCTGCTATTCTTACGAGTAGATTTCTTGAAAAGGGATATACTATGTAGTCCCTAACGCCCATATTAGATGAGATCAAGGACCTGGATAGGGAGTCTCTACTTCGAGATAATCCTCCTCGATCAAATAATAATAAAACTTTCGAATCAGGGGTTCCGTTTGTGACCACGTACTCTCTTCAGCATAGGAGCATCAAACAGATCATTTCCAAACACTGGCACATTGTCAATAATGATATTATCTTGAAAGGTGTGTTACCCACAAAACCTCAGATTGTATTTAAAGGAGCCAGCTCACTTAGAAATAGGGTAGCCCCCAATATATTGGATCCTCCTATTAAGAAGGTGACGTTTTTTGACCAGTTGACTGGTTTTTACCAGTGTGGGCGTTGTCGTGTGTGTTCTATTAGTAGTTGTGCACGTAGGAGGACTACCAATTTTATATCCACAAGCACACAAGTACAACACACCATTAGTCCTTTCGTTACTTGTACCACTAGGGGCGTGGTCTATCTAGTGCAATGCCCTTGTGGGCTGCAGTATATAAGCAGAACGAAACGCCCCTTGCAGGTCCGCCTTAATGAACATATTACAAACATCATGTCTGGTTTTAAAAAACATTCGGTGTCTAAGCATTATCGTTTGGCCCACAATAGGGATCCCTCCAACACAATATTTTTGGGCATTGATAAATATAGTCCCAATTGGAGGGGGAGTTCCCTGGTACGCAAGATTTCAAAACTCAAAAGGCTGTGGATTCATAAGGTTAAAACATACATCCCGTATGGGTTAAACATAGAGGTTGATGTAAATGCCTTTATTGATAACTCATAACTCTTATGTCTGTTTAGTTTGTTAAGGTTTTTGGGGATTCCTATCCTTGTGGCTTTTTTTGATGTGAACTCGTTCTGAGCCACGTTGGCGGGTTTACTAGCAGGGAATTAATTTTAACATTTAATTTTTATTCCAATTTCAATTATTGATTATATTTTAAGATGGCATAATGCATCATCATCTAATACTGTTGGGGTTTGCCTATCGAACTATGCGATAAGATTTCTTTATGAGGAGATGGATCGAATTAGGCTTTTTCTTCTTCTTTTTATTTTATTTTATTCTAATATAATTTTTTATTTCATTTTTCTTCTTTTTCAATTTTATTTTTATTTTTACATTTATTTTTTCTAAACATTAAAAGTTTTTTGGTTCATTTACCACCACCTTCCAACATTTATATTGTTTGGACCAATTATTCACTTATTCGCACTCGATCACTTTCAAGCTGGATACTCATGAATTTAATATATATATCCTTCATACATATGAGTCCTGGTTGGATTCGAGTATCCATTTATTTTTATTCATCACGTCAATTTTTGATTATTTATTGTCTATTTAATTTTGGATGATATTGTGTTATCTAATATTAGTAACATTTTCAAATATACTTAGTTTTAGTTAATTTTTCTCATTTGGTCGTGGTTGCACATTGACACTGACACTAATTATATATTGGCATCGCTTTGGTGCTGTTTTTGTTTTGTCGTTTTAGTTTTTCTATTTTCTTTTTTCTTTCACTAGAAAATAATTCCCCTTTTGCTTTCCCATACTTTCCCTTCAGACTAGGTATTGTTGCCCAAGCCTAAGATGGCGTCTCGAGACTCTGCCTGCGGGACTCAGAACGAGGCTTGCTAGTATTATAAAAGGTGGCGATTCAACACGCTTCCCGTTCCCCATTGATAACGTCATCTATGACGAAAAGCGTCTGGGCGAGGACACGTGTTGAAGTCACCATGCCCCTACGTTAGGTGGACGGGATTTCTTTGCAGCCGGCCGGCTCTGCTTTTGATCTGTGATATTTTAACCTCGTGCAATACTTTTTATTAAACTGCTAGTTGTGACAGTATCACGCTATGGATGGTCTTTCTTCCTCTACATGTGGCTGGGTCTTGTGGTCTATGTAAGGTCGCGTGCTGTCAGGAGGGGTCTGAGCATCCAATCCATTCATTCTATTATCCAACCTCCAGTCCATCAGCGGATCTCCCCTATGAGGAAGGGCCCTAGCTGGGTATAAGCCAACTGCCAGACTTGCCTGCCAGCTGGTAAGCAGGCTTTTCTACAGGTAGTGGCACGTTTGATATAACCTCTGATTCACCTGGGTGTTCGTCACTAAATGAATTGGTTATCGTCCATCCAACAACTACTGTATGGACTTTCCATTTGTAGTGCAGCCTTTTTTTCCCTTTATACAGTCTATTTGTGTTATCACATTGTGAGCTGCTGCTTTTTGGACTTTAATTTTTGGTTTATAGTTATTGTGAATTTCATACTCATTTCACATATGTTTCAATGTATTTAATAATTTTGTATAAAAAAAATTGCAAAAATACTCTTGTGCACAGGTGTATTAGCTAAAAGATCCCAAGGGTTCAGGAAGGACTGTGGATTTCGGCCTTGCTGCTCTTAAGGATGGGATGTCCTAATATTAAATGAAAAGAAAGAAAAAAAGAGCGCACCAGCCTAGTGCATTATCCTTGACAGATTTATTGATTAAAAACAAGATAAAATCTACTCACAAAGGTTGAAGAAAAAAAATAAAAATCGCATTTGTATATGGCACAGAGGCGATTAGTCCAATGGTAGCAGTTTTCCAGGTCCCAGGAAGGAGGCGTACGGACCACTGCTGGCTAACGCATTTCGAAGGTTACCCTTCTTCATCAGAGGCTCTGATGAAGAAGGGTAACCTTCGAAACGCGTTAGCCAGCAGTAGTCCGTACGCCTCCTTCCTTGGACCTGGAAAACTGCTACCATTGGACTAATCGCCTCTGTGCCATATACAAATGCGATTTTTTTGTTCAACCTTTGTTGTAGTAGATTTTATCTTGTTTTTAATCAATAAATCTGTCAAGGATAATGCACTAGGCTGGTGCGCTCTTTTTTTCTTTCTTTTCATTTAATAATTTTGACCTAGCGCGTTTTTTTTCTTTAATAACTGTATTTCACCGCTCCCATTCCCCAGTACCGCAACCTGCTTTCCTGCATATTATATATACAGTATATTTTCCCCTTTCTAGGGACACCGTAGAAGTCGGAACATCACAAGTTCTGTAGGACTTAAACCTGGTGTATCAAACCATTGTGACCATATGCGTTCAAACCTGCCCGGGCAACCCCTATGTTGGTATATGTATTTTTCCATAATAAGGGTTTTTCCCATGTGTGCTATCCAGGAGGTGCTAGTAGGTGGCGAGGTGGACTTCCAGCCCATTAGAATAAGTTTCCTGGCCTGAAATAGTGCCCTGGAGAACGCGACCCTGGTCAATTCCTCAGGGATTGCATCCTCCAGAACCCCCAATATGCAGCATATAGGGTTTGTAGGCACCTTTGTTTGAAACACCCCATTGAGTGTACCAACTACCTCGCTCCAGTACCAATGGAGCTTCGGGCAGTGCCACAGGAGGTGGATGAGGTCCCCTTCGTGCTTCCGGCACCAACAACACAAAGGGTCCGAGACTCTGCCCATCCTATGCAGTTTTGTCGGGGTGTAGTGTACTCTTAATATTATATACAATTGGGAGACTTTTTGTGCAACATTCAGGGAGCATGTGGATATGGATTGTAGAGCTTCCTCCCACTGATCCCATGTAATTTGACCAAGGTCCCTCTCCCACACCGACACTGCCTTACAGGGATAATCCCCTTAGTCACATTGCTGGTTTGCAGCACGTGAAACACCGTAGTGGGCGACAATGTCCACTCTCCAGCATCCCCCTGTGCAGCAACAGAATGCCGTAGCTGAAGATATGAGTGAAGCATGGTAGCGGGTAGGTTGAATTTAGCTTGTAGTTCTGTGAAGGTTAGTAATTTGCCGTCCCGGAATATGTGGGATAGCAAAGTCACACCGTGAGGGCGCCACCTGGGACCCTGTTGTAGCTCTCATGTAAAAAGAGCTATCCCTGGGAGGTCCACAGATTGGGCGTCCCAGGGATAAAAAGACAGCTACTTTTGGTCAGAAAGGGCAGTCTGAGAGATCATAAATAAAAATAAGTATCAAATTTTCTTAAAGATTTAAACATCAGACACACTGATATAAAAACACTATGTTGCTTTCTGTTAGGGTTGATGACCCTATTTCTTCTGAAAACCAATCATAAAATCATACCTCAAATATGTAACTCAACACATGAGGTATCTATGTAGCAGATGACAAACCTTGGACTGACATGACACACACAATAACAAACCAACAAATAACATACAGTGCAGGCGCCTGAAGTAATCCACATCTGCATAAAAATCCCGCTGGCTAATTGCCAGTATTGTTTACTAAATAGAATAATCTGATTGAATTAATAAATAAAGGGGTTGTTATGCAGAGGTGGTCCCCGGGGGTACTATTGACCTAAGTTGGCTGAATGGATAGGGTCCTAAATAGAGCAATATATCAGGGAGCGGTTACTGAAGCGGTTAATGAAGCAGTGAGAAGCTAATATAGCTGAACTTACGCAAGTCCTTTTAAAGTTACTTCCAAGTCCTCAAAATATTGTTATATCCGGGTTACTGTCCCATGCTTTTAATTGCTGAATCTGGACATGGATGTACGAGGGGTTTCTATAGACTGACTTCGTGATTGGAATCCGGTGGGTAAAGCAATGGCTAAAGACAATGACATGCATGCAAGTGATCAGTGATAGTAAAAGCACTGAATGGAAAGTCCCTTTATGTTTTCAAACTTTCCCAGGCTTACAACAGCTCATAGATTATTCAAGATTTTTGTATACATCAATCACATTGTTAGATTGGAATGCTGTAGAGTGAATAAGTCAATCACTTTTGTTACATTACCGCTTTCGTTCCTTGTATGGATTCAGGTGTTTCAAAACTGAAGCGGGCTTCTCGTCTTTCCCGATTGTCAGCGCTTGAATCGTTGGGCAGCTGCTAACAAGTATGAGATACCAATAGTCCTGCAGTTATATATCCCACTGCGCTGGGTAACCAGCCGGTTACAAATGGATCGGGTGCCCTGATGGTCACAGGCGGTTAGCTGTTTGTTGCTCCACAGCACTCTGATTCAATCACGACTTGCGCTAGACGTGCTTTCGGCTTGGCTTGTGATGTTGCTTCGTGTGCAGTCGATCTTCTTTGCTCCGCTTCTCCACTACCATACAGTGCATCGGGGATCACAGACACGGCATCCCTGCACGTAACTTACGTCGACGCGTTTCACAACATTTGGGTTACGTAGCTTCAACTGGACGTTGAAGGGGCTGATCTACACCTATCCTTTATAGTAACTCAGGGTGTGATCGCTCCTCCTTCTGTTGCTCTCATTCAGAGGGAATTGGAACAAGCTTGAGTGACAGCTTGGATAGTTGTCTTTCATTCATCTGTGACATCTATATGTTAGACTTATGTTTCTTAGAGATTACAAGACTCTTTCCTATATACTAGTAGTTTTGTTTGCGATTCTTTCGCTGCTTCATATATTTTTCTAATTGTGAAGACATTGAACAAATAAACTTAGATATTACAGTTTACTTGATGAAAAGATTTATTAAGGAGTTTTATACGCTTAATACATAGTAGAAGTAAGATGGACTCAGTCAGGGGGGGGAACCAATGGGAGAATCAAACCATAAGGTCAGTCTGGTCCCTCAATTAAGGTCACCGTCCTACATTCTTGAAGGCTTGTGACAGAATTAGGGGACTAAATGTTTTCCAGCAAGTCCACAAAGAGTAGACAGATAACAAGGAGGGGGGGGGGGGTTTGGGGTTTTGGGGAGGGGGGGTTTAGAGGAGGGGGAGGGGGGAAAAAAACGACTGTTGTAGCTCACCCAGCTCCACATATGTACGATTGCCCTATATTGGGCTGAAATCAGTGAATGCCTGCACCCCCTGGAGTTGTCTGCCCCTATTCCATATTTTCTGTACCAGTGAAAGCGTTGGGGTCTGTTTGTTGGATTTCATGAACAGTTGTGCCTCTAGGCCCATAGGGATGGTCTCAGCTCCAGAGGCAGCCAGCATCAGCTGTGCTGCTGAGTCCGTCGGGTCTTGAGACATAGATCTGACCAGGTGCTGCAGCTGGGCCTCTATATAATAAAGCCAAGAGTTGGGGACCGCTAGCCCTCCGCTATCCAGAGTGCTGCAGCTGCTCTAGCCTAATTCTAGGAGGCTTAGTATTCCATTACAGTCGCTGAAAGAGGGTGTTTACTATTCTGAAAATTTTTAGGTGTGCTACTACTACCGATGAGTTATGTAAAAAGTATAGCAACTGGGGCATTAGAATCATTTTGATTAAATTGGCCTTACCTGCCAGTGAAATCTTAAGATTGTTCTATGTGTTTATCTTATGCCGAAAGCGGGACAGTAAGGGATATATATTTAGGGAGCAATAGTCTCAAAGTCTGGGTGCGATTTGTACGCCCAGATACTTGAAACTGGTAACCATGGGGATGGGACAAGAATCGGGAAGTTCAACCTCCCGGTCCTCGTCCAGCATCATTAGAGCTGACTTGGACCAGTTTATGGTCAACCCAGAGTAGTGACCAAACTGTTTTATTATGGACATTACCCCTGTCAGTGAGTGACTTGGGTCTCCCAGAAAGAGTAACATGTCATCTGCATATAACATAATTTTTTCGTGCAGGACTCCATACTGGAACCCCCTGATCTGTGTACTGTCCCTTAACAGGGTTGCCAGTGGTTCTATTGCATTTGCAAAGAGCAGGGGGGACAGTGGGCAACCCTGCCTTGTTCCCCTGCCCAGGGCAAAAGCTTGCGACATTCTGTCCGCCACTCTGATGTTAGCCTGAGGGGATGCATATAGCAGTTTTACCCATGTAACAAACCAGTTTCTGAAACCATATTTATCTAGCACCGCCCACAGATATCTCCAGCTGATGCTATCAAACTCCTTGCTGGCATCGAGGGACAAAAGAGCCCTTTGACCCCCATTATCCACTTGTAGTTGCATGTTTAGGAACAGCCTCCTCAGGTTTGTAGCCGTGGATTTTTGTGGCATAAAGCCAGCCTGATCCTGGTGAATAATGGAGGATATTATCCCGTTGACCTGAAGCGCCAGGACCTTGGCAAGGATCTTTACATCACTTTGAAGTAATGAAATAGGCCTGTAGGAGCCTGGATCAACCGGATCCTTCCCCGGCTTAAGATTACATTTGCTCTGGCCATAGAATCAGGGAGTTTACCTTCATCCAGGCAAGCATTAAAAACCTTTAACAGTTCTGGAAGTATCAGTTCCCCATATTGAGTGAATACCTCTATAGGGAGGCCATCCTCTCCAGGTGCCTTACAGGTAGGGAAAGAACAGGCCGCCATCTGAAGCTCCTCAAGAGTTCTCGGGGTATCGAATTATTGTTTAGCCTCAGGGGACAGTGAAGGCAAATCAATGTTGGACATATATGTGGTCAGGTCTTCATCTGAGTAGGCTTCCCTCGACCTATATAGGTCCACATAGAAGGTCGCCAGCTCGGATATAATGGCCTCTGGAGAATTAACCACTTTGCCATTTGCAGCGCGAATAGCACCGATGGCCGGTGACTGTTGTTGGGATCTTGCGATTTTGGCAAGTAGACAGCCCGTCTTTTCCCCTTCCTCATAAAAACGCCAGCTTTGTGAAGAACCTCTTACACTCCGCAGTGGAGGATCTCAGATGGTCCAAGGAATCCTGGGCCGACATCCATGCCTCCCTTGCAGAGTCAGTGGGATTAGTTACATACAGTGCCTTGCGAAAGTATTCGGCCCCCTTGAACTTTTCAACCTTTTGCCACATTTCAGGCTTCAAACATAAAGATATAAAAGTTTTATTTTTTGTGAAGAATCACCAACAAGTGGGACACAATTGTGAAGTGGAATGAAATCTTTTGGATTTTTGAAACTTTAACTAATAAAAAAATGAAAAGTGGGGCGTGCAAAATTATTCGGCCCCCTTGCGTTAATACTTTGTAGAGCCACCTTTTTCTGCGATTACAGCTGCAAGTCGCTTGGGGTATGTCTCTATCAGTTTTGCACATCGAGAGACTGAAATTCTTGCCCATTCTTCCTTGAAAAACAGCTCGAGCTCAGTGAGGTTGGATGGAGAGTGTTTGTGAACAGCAGTTTTCAGCTCTTTCCACAGATTCTCGATTGGATACAGGTCTGGACTTTGACTTGGCCATTCTAACACCTGGATACGTTTATTTGTGAACCATTCCTTTGTAGATTTTGCTGTATGTTTGGGATCATTGCCTTGTTGGAAGATAAATCTCCGTCCCAGTTTCAGGTCTTTTGCAGACTCCAACAGGTTTTCATCCAGAATGGTCCTGTATTTGGCTGCATCCATCTTCCCCTCAATTTTAACCATCTTCCCTGTCCCTGCTGAAGAAAAGCAGGCCCAAACCATGATGCTGCCACCACCATGTTTGACAGTGGGGATGGTGTGTTGAGTGTGATGAGCTGTGTTGCTTTTACGCCAAACATATCGTTTTGCATTGTGGCCAAAAAGTTCGATTTTGGTTTCATCGGACCAGAGCACCTTCTTCCACATGTTTGGTGTGTCTCCCAGGTGGCTTGTGGCAAACTTTAGACAAGACTTTTTATGGGTATCTTTGAGAAATGGCTTTCTTCTTGCCACACTTCCATAAAGGCCAGATTTGTGCAGTGTACGACTGATTGTTGTCCTATGGACAGACTCTCCCACCTCAGCTGTAGTTCTCTGCAGTTCATCCAGAGTGATCATGGGCCCCTTGGCTGCATCTCTGATCAGTCTTCTCCTTGTCTGAGCTGAAAGTTTAGAGGGACAGCCAGGTCTTGGTAGATTTGTAGTGGTCTGATACTCCTTCCATTTCAAAATGATCGCTTGCACAGTGCTCCTTGGGATGTTTAAAGCTTGGGAAATCTTTTTGTATCCAAATCCGGCTTTAAACTTCTCCACAACAGTATTACGGACCTGCCTGGTGTGTTCCTTGGTCTTCATGATGCTCTCTGCGCTTTCAACAGAACCCTGAGACTATCACAGAGCAGGTGCATTTATACAGAGACTTGATTACACACAGGTTGATTCTTTTTATCACCATCAGTCATTTAGGACAACATTGGATCATTCAGAGATCCTCGCTGAACTTCTGGAGTGAGTTTTCTGCACTGAAAGTAAAGGGGCCGAATAATTTTGCACGCACCACTTTTCAGTTTTTTAATTGCTAAAAAAGTTTAAAATATCCAATAGATTTCGTTCCACTTCACAATTGTGTCCCACTTGTTGGTGATTCTTCACAAAAAATTAAAATTTTATATCTTTATGTTTGAAGCCTGAAATGTGGCAAAAGGTTGAAAAGTTCAAGGGGGCCGAATACTTTCGCAAGCCACTGTATGTAGCCTGCTTATAGATTAATCAAATCTTAACTCAGTGGCGGAATTATAGGGGTCGCTGAGGTCGCCATGGCAACCGGGCCCCTTGCTGCAGGGGGCCCTTGAGGGCCCCCTGTATACAGTTCTTTGATAGGGGGAGCGGAACAAAGCTCCCCGATCCTAAGCCGAACTGTATTCGGCACTGTGCAGGGAGCTGCTCACATTGATTACAAAGTGAAAGCAGTGTGTGCTGTGCTCTTTGTCTCCCCCTACAGTGCAGTACCCGGCAGGAAGAGCTAAGGTAAAGGTCTGCCGTTTTTTATCTACTGTATGTGTGTTTATATGTATGTGCATGTATGTATGTGTGTGTGTATGTGCATGTGTGTGTGCGCATGTATGTGTGTAAGTGCATCTATGTATATGTGCATGTGTGTGTATGTATGTGTATGTGTTTCTGTGGCGGTGCGTCCATAGGGGCGCATGGGCGCCGCCCCCTCTCTCCAGGCACCCCTCTATCACAAATAGATAGATTCTTGCATAGCGTGAATCTATCTATGGCCGCCACTGCCCCCCCTATTCAGACGCCTTGCCCCTTTTTGGACGCCGGGCGCCTGAATTACACCGGCAGGGGTGTTTTTAAAGCACTAATAGGCTTTAAAATAGGTGAACTGCGAGTGCCATGCTTGGCGCTCACAGTCCACCCAGGTGTGTTAGAAAAGCGAATAAATATTCGCTTTCCTAACACTGAACCGCCTCTCCACCAATCAGGTGCTCGGGTCTGTTACCCGTCACCTGATTGGCTGAAACAACAGGCGCCGCTATTGGATGCCTATCAGGAGGAGAGGATGGGAGGAGACGCATGGAGGACCCCGCTCGTCGACGTCACCCGCTGCCCCACCGAGACAGGGTAAGTGCCGGGCTGACTGCGAGCGGGCAGTGGGGTCACAGTGGCAGCATTTGATGGAACAGTGGCTGCGTTTTAGGGCACAGTGGCTGCGTTTGATGGGCACAGTGGCTGCATTTTTATAGGCACAGTGGTGGCAATTGATAGGCACAGTGGCTGCATTTGAGGGCACAGTGGTGGCAATTGATGTGCATAGTGGCTGCGTTTGATAGGCACAGTGGCTGCATTTGATGGGCACAGTGGCTGCGTTTGATGGGCACAGTGGCTGCATTTGATGGGCACAGTGGCTGCATTTGATGGGCACAGTGGCTGCGTTTGGTGGGCCCAGTGGCTCTGTTTGATGGGCACAGTGGCTGCGTTTGATGGGCACAGTGGCTGCGTTTGATGGGCACAGTGGCTGCATATGATGGGCACAGGGGTGGCAATTGATGTGCACAGTGGCTGCGTTTGATGAGCACAGTGAGGCTGCAATTGATGCGTTTTTTAAAATTTTTTTCAGTTTGCTTGCGTCCCCCAAATAATTTTGAGCACCATCTGCCACTGGTTTATATGTGTGTGTATTTATGTATGTATGTGTGTGTGTGTGTGTATGTATGTGTGTTTACATGTATATATGCACATTTTATGTATGCGCTTTTAATCCTGACCCCCCTATATGTGTCTCATTAGAACCGATTTTTTTTTTTTGCTTGTTCATAGTACCAGCAAAAAAAAATGCTGTTCCTCTGAAAAGTGATCCATGTTCAGATCACTTTTCAGAGGCATTTGACAGCCGGTAAAGAGGCAATATGTTGCCTCCTGACCGCCTGTTTTAACCCCTTAAATGCATCATCACTATAGTGCAACTGCATGCAATGCACACAGTTTCAGGGTGGTTGCAGTGCAGCCACTTCAAGGGTGCCCTGACTGGAAAAAGATTGAGCAGCCGCTGAATGCATGTGGGAGGGAGAGGAGGAGAAGCAGGGGGGGGGGGATTCTATTCCTTTACATGAAGCCACCCACTTGTGACCGGGCCCTGGTGTTCCGCCATGGGGCTCGGAGAAAAGAGCCCTGTCCGGGGGTCAGGGGGGCCCTTAGAGCCCATTCACACAGGGACGACTTGTCAGGCGACCTAGTCGCCTGACAAGTCGCCTCCCATTCTGTGCTATGGAACCGTTCTAAGGGGAGCGACGCAAGTCGCTCCGACTTAGAAAAAGGTTCCTGTACGGCTTCGGGGGCGACTTGAGGCGACCTGCAAGTCGTGTTGCCCCTGTGTGAATGGGGTTTTAATGGTTTCTTGCATCGGGGCCCTGAAGATTCTAGTTACGCCTCTGTCTTAACTGGTCCCTGCTGAACTGGCTGAGATTTGACCCATCTATGGTCAGCTTAAGGTTTATGTCCAACTTTACTATCGCAATTTTATTGGACAAATGAGATATTTCAAGCAAATATCCCGCTTGTACCATTTCTAATGGTATTTTTTTACCATTGTGCATTGTTTAGGACCCGTCCAACCAGTAATTAGCCATCCCAACATTACATGTGAAGAGGTTGAAATAAAAAGAGAGCAAAAGAAGAAATTCTAGTTCAGCAAGCAATTTCTTATGACTCCCTTACAGACAAAAAAAGCAACTTCTAGAAAGAGAAGAGGAAGACAGGCAGACAAAAGAGTTTATTTTGTGAAGGTTCGACACATTGCTCCTCAAAGACTATCTTCTTTTGTGTTCTCTTTTTGAAGACAATGCGATGAACAAATGTGCACTAACAACATCTAATTCAGAGTGCATTAGTTGCTTAAAAAGTCAGCTGTGAGCTAATCGGTCATCAAATGATCTGGTACATATGTGTACAATATTCCATGTTATAAACAAGACCACTAAATACAGTTTGTATACATGTCAACAAAATAGAGTACATTTACATCCCCTCCAAATTGTAATAATCCCTATGACTGTTGTCCAACACTTATGCCGCGTACACACGAGCGGACTTTACGGCGGACTTTGCCCGGCGGACTTTTCGTCGGACTTTGTTGGCTCCTTGCGCCGGACTTAAAAACGGACGGACTTGGCCACACACGCTCACTGCAAAAGTCCGCTGGTTTGGAACGCGGTGACGTATAGCACGTACGACGGGACTCTAAAAAGGAAGTTCAAGCCCCACTACGGCACCCTTTGGGCTCCTTCTGCTAATCTCGTGTTTATCTCGTGTTAGTAGAAGTTTGGTTAGAGACGATTCGCGCTTTTCACACTTCAGCTTATTTCGTTCGTTTTCTGCGGTTCAGTTTGTGCTTTTGAGGTTTGTATCTGCTTTTCAGTGCGTGTTGGTCAGTTCGTAACCTGCCTTGCAGGCCGTTCTGGTCTGCTCATTCCTGATTTTCAGGTCGTTCTTCATAGGCCTTGCTGTTCTTCAGTGCGTTTGTTATAAGTTTGTTTGTTTGAGCAGCCGACCGTTTTGAAGTCATGTCGCGTGGACGTTCTTGTTCTCGAGTTCGTGCTGCGTGGGGACTTGGTGTTGGGGTTAATACTTTGACCCGAGTCCAGTCCATGAACAGGGCGAGGAGGAGTTCATGGATGAAGAATTGGTTGCGCCAGCGTGACCAATTCTCTCACATGCCTTTGCTCCGTGAGCTCCGTGAGAATAATCCTGAGGATTTCAGGAATTATCTCCGGATGACGGACCCCGTCTTTGAGCGTCTGCTGGCTATGCTGACCCCCTATATCAGCAGGTAGGATACCTGCATGAGGCAAGCCATCAGTGCGGAGCAGAGGCTAGTTGCCACGTTACGTTACTTGGCGACAGGGAGAAGTCTTCAGGACTTGAAGTTCTCAACAGGCATCTCCCCCCAGGCTCTGGGGATCATAATCCCAGAGACCTGTTCTGCTATTATTCAGGTCCTGCAGAAGGAGTATATGAAGGTAAGTTTTATCCTTTAACATTACATGATATGTATTAAATGTTTTTTTATGTATTGTATAACTGTCCTCCTTACCTAATTGCCATGCTTTCAATATGCTGTGAATGTCCCCTTTATCTTCATGCATGCCTGTTTTTGGACATTAATCATTTATTGCCCTACATGCATATTTTCTTTCATTAACCTCCCCACCATGCAATCCTGGGTCCTTTTATATCTCTAGCCTATAGTCCCTTGAACAATGTATATTGTCTGCTCCATTGTCTTGTTTGACCCTCCCCCACCCCACAAATGTTTCAACCAGTCAGGTGTGTTTGTTAACCTAATTAGAACCCCTCCCCCACCCCACAAATGTTTCAACCAGTCAGGTGTGTTTGTTAACCTAATTAGAACCCCTCCCCCACCCCACAAATGTTTCAACCAGTCAGGTGTGTTTTTTAACCCAATTAGAACCCCTCCCCCCACATTCAAATGTATCAATGGCCCATCAGAGGGGGTGATTAATCTTATAAGTGTGCCTTATGTTTTTGAACATTTCAATTACAAACACACATATTAATAATGTTTGACTGCTGTTGTTCACTAATGTTTTGGTGTAATCTGATATACAATTTATGTTTTAAAGTCCTTATCTTATTTTTTTTTGCACTCCACAGTTTCCTTCAAGTACACAGGAATGGCAGACTGTGGCCTCCCAGTTCACTGACCGTTGGGACTTTCCCAACTGTGTCGGGGCGATTGACGGGAAGCATGTCCGGATTGTGCCACCACCGCATTCGGGGTCTTATTTCTATAACTACAAGGGGTTCCATAGTGTAGTTTTGATGGCGGTGGTCTCGGCACATTTGGACTTTCTGTTTGTGGATGTGGGGAAGAACGGCCGGATGTCTGATGGAGGAGTCTTTGCACAGACCGAGCTGTGCCATCGTCTCCAGACCGGTGGCCTGGAATTGCCACCTGATGATGAGAATGTGGATGGACTACCCTCAGTTTTTATTGCTGATGAAGCATTTGCTCTCGGTGAGAACTTGATGAGGCCGTTCCCCCAAAGGACACTCACCCCTGAGAGGAGGGTATTTAATTATCGGCTGGCCAGAGCAAGAAGAGTTGTGGAGAATGCCTTTGGGATTCTGGCCAGCCGGTTCCGTTTATTCCTTTCTTCAATTCATTTGGCGGACTATAAACTAAACTACGTCATCCTTGCTTGCTGCATCTTGCATAACTTTTTAAGGAGACATTCAGCAACATATATATCCTCTGTTGGGCCTGAGGCCGGACTGGAACAGGATACCACTTTGACAGGCCTAGAAATTGGCTGTATTGGCTTGGCCCCCCGAACCGCACGTCAAGTGCGTGACCGTTATGTCAATTATTTTAATGGTCGGGGGGCCATTGCTATTCAGCAACAGCTGTAATTTTCTTACAAAAATAAACTAAAAATTTTTTTCAAGAAATATATTGTTTTGATTCTTGTTTACATTTAGTTATGTCTGTCTCCTAGTGCATTTGTAGTAGTGTCAAGTGCATTTAGCTTTAGTTAATCAGGCCCACAAAAACAAACCAAAAAATTTGACTTCAAGAATCAGCCACACACATTGTATTCCGTAAAAAAATTAACTTTGTGCACATTAAAAGGTGCATTTTTTATAAATTTGTTTTGTTTTTTTTGTTTTTTTTTTTTTATTTAAAATCTTTTACGTTGTGTAAAAAATTGTTTTTTTACTAAATTATTCAAGGCATATTTTCACAAATATATAGACCTTTCTATAAAAAGATTTACATACATAACAGTGTTTTTATAAACCAAAAAAAAAAAAAAAAGAACTTACAAAGTTCAACATTTAGAGAACGGTGCATGTGATGTCACCCTTGGAAATTGTTCATTTTGAATATGCTCAAAATTGAGCTTTACAAAAGGGTCAAGTCAACATGTGCTATCTCCTATCATGGGTGAGCAATGTACGTGTTTTGTGTGTGCAATCCCTTTTTTGGTTCCTATCACCACCAAAGAATTTTCAGGAGGAAGGGGTTGCAAACACAAAACAAGTACATTGCTAACCCATGATGGAAGATAGCACATGATGACACACCGTGTGCATCAGAATGTAAATTTGGGTATACCCCAAAAATTAAATAAACAATTTTGGCAAAAAACAAACTTCCCAAGGAAATGAAGAACATGATTGATGTTTTTAGGCCAAACGTGATTATATTCGGCCCAAAACATCAATCATGTTCTTCATTTCCTGTTGCATGGAGTCCAGGCGAAGTTGCATGCTGTGAATTTGGTCACGCATTTTATCGATGTGGCCATTCCACAGCATTATCTGGCCAATCAGTCTTTGCGCACTGTCTGTGGTGAAGGGCTCTGCCGCTTGGCCTTCCACAACCAGAAACTCACCTAAAATGAGTGAATAAAAACAAGGTTTACAATATGCACGCCAAAATACAGTAACTCAAGCTGGGATGTCAGTCACTCACTTGGTGGGCTTGAAACCTCACACACTTCCTCCACCTCTCCTTCCTCAAGGTCGTCGGGTGGGCGTGGTCTTGGGCTGGGGCTTGGGGTATCTTCTGCCTCAGGCTGGTGACTTGGGGGGGTCCTGAGATCCTTGGACTCCCCTATGAGAATTGAACAAAAGGTATAGTTAAAACACAGTGATATTTTAGCTTTTAATAAATAAACTTAAACGTTGGTTATGAGTTGTGGCCAATTTTTCATCATAATAAATTTTGAAGACAGGATGAACATTCCCTCTGAACAACAATTATAAACAATGCTCATTTTCTGGCAAGTTTCACAGATGCAGACACCTCAATGGTCTCCTATTTGTATAACCCCTCTAAAATGTATTTATGGTCACTTAGTACACTATAGTGCTCGTGAGTCCAGATGTGGAAACAGCTGCTGTGTCCTGTCCCTACATTACACTGAATCATTTTTGAAGAAGCATTATATTTTCCAACACATCTACACCACATCAACAAATTGTGGGAATTTGACAAATTATCAAGACATAAAATGTATGTCAAACCCTGTCCCATCGTATTTGGCGAAAAAATAACGTAATTTTCTAAAGTATCATATATATTCTAAAGAACGGTCTTTACGAACGATGATGAATAAAGTCCAAAAATAAGGATCAGCATGCAAGTTAAGTATCTCAATAGTAAAACACAACAAGTACTTACTTTTTTTAAGCAGCTTCTTTATTCGCCAATATTGTTCTGGCTCCCGACTTTTAATGTCAGACCACCGCTTCCTCAATTGTTCTTTCGAACGTTTTGTACCAAATTTTTCTTCAAGAGCGGTGACAACTGAGGACATTATTTTGCCCTTCCTCATATTCGGTCGTGTGTACGGTCCTTTTTTGCCATCGTAGTCCTCCCTTCTCAATATGGACACCATCTCCACCATCTCTTCAAAAGCCATGTTGGTGGCCTTATATCTCTTCCGGGATGTGGATGTTGTGGGCTCCGGGCTTTCCTCCGCGCTACTTCTACTGATTCTCTCCGCCATCTTTTGCTATCTACTCCCACTGCGTAACGAAGAGTGAAGGGGCGGGGCCAAATCGTGCTTACGAACGTCAGGGGCGGGCGACGCAGGCGGAGCATGACACATGCGCAGTGTATATAAAGCTATTACGATGGCCTACGTATGTCCGTGCGGAAGTAGCGAGCGTCACAAACGAAGGTAAGATTAAAGTGTGTGTGTGTCTGTGTATGTGTCCCCTAGATTACAACGAAAACTAATCCTGTGATTTGGGACTGACATTTAAGTTTGGATCTTGTGTCTTGTCTTGCAGAAAAAATGAATCCCTTTAAAGAGGAAGAATTTTTGTGCCAATTTATTGAGCTCTACGAGGACAAGAAAAACCTGTGGGAGGTCAAACACCCCCTATATTATAATAGGGATGTTAGGAAGGCAACACTGGGCACACTTTTAGAGTTTGTGAAGACTCGACTCCCCCAGGCAGACCTCAAGTTTGTGGACAAGAAAATTGGTATCTTGCGAAACATGTACAAGCGGAAACACAAAAAAATCCAGGAGTCGCTCAGATCCGGGGCAGCAGCTGACCAAGTATATGTACCCAAGTTGTGGTACTACAACAAACTGCGATTCCTGGATGACCAGACCGAAGCCAGGCAATCTCTTTCCACCCTTCCCCCCACCCTTCCCTCCAGACTTCCCTCCACTCTTCCCTCCAGCCTTCCATCCACCTCCACCCCAGCTGAGGAGTCCCAGGATGACCTGGGCCTTTTCAGCATTGATGAAGTTGATGCGCCCAGCTTCAGCCAGGTATCCTTTTTTTTAAATTTGGGATTGTGTAAATGTTATTAATGATGTTAACGTGTTAATTTTGAAAGTGCTTCCTAAAAAATGACTTCTGCACAAAGATTAATATGTAGACATATCACTAGACAGTAGTGGCCAAAAATATACTTCACTTCAGATCTTGTTGATCATCTGAAATAATGGTGGTGTCAAATAGATAGCCTTTACTATTTTGTGTAATTATATTTGAAAGTCATGAGCTGAAAATTGTGTGTGATTGCATAACACAAAATTACAACTATGTCCCTTTTTTTTTTACACAGGATGACCTCAGCCAGGAGGAGGCCTTGCCCAGTGGGAGAGAGGAGGAGGCCTTGCCCAGTGGGAGAGAGGAGGAGGCTGTGGCTGGGCCAAGTCGAAGCCGCACAGAGTGTCAGGTGCCTCCCCTCCGCATTCTCCACAAAAGGCCCAGGAGAATGACACCAACTGAGCAGGAATCCCTAGCCCTCATACGGGAAGCAAGCCAGATCCTGAGCAAACCACCCAATGCAGAGGAGGCGTATGGCACCTATATAGCCAGCAGATTGCTGGAGTTGGAAAAGGGCCAACGCCTCCTCTGTGAGGGTCTAATTTTTAAGGCATTTGAGAAGGGCTTGAGAGGGGAGCTTACTGCTACCACATATCTGGCAGATGAAGCCACTCCTCCTCCTCCTCCTGCCCCAAGTACACCATCAGAGGCACAACCTCCAAGGAAGGCTGCAGAGAAGCGTGGAGAGAAGGCTGCAGAGAAGCGTGGAGGGAAGGCTCCACGGAAGAGTCGAAAGTGATTGCCTGGCTTCTGTCTGGTCTGACTGTGCTCCCTATAGTTGAAAGATACCAATTTTCTTGTCCTCAAACTTGATGTGTGTCCTGGGGGACGAAAGGCTTCACAGATTATAAAAGTGTCTCCAGTGTTGCCTTCCTAATTTTTTTGAGAAAAAAATAAATACATTTTTGGTTACCTTACATTATTGCCTATGTGTCTTGATAAAAAAACGCCATTTTCTTTGGGAGTAGGCAGGTACGGGTCCAGAAGACTATGGGGTTGATTTGAGAAAAGCAAATAGTCTGTGCACTTTGCAGAGGGCAGTTGCCCTCTGCAAGTGCAATTGCTCCAGAGCATCAGAAATTAGTTAAAAGCTTGACTTTGCAAAGAGTACCCAATCCCGTGCAAGGAAAAATTTAAAAAAAGCATTTTTGCTTGCACATGATTGGATGATGGAAGTCAGCAGAGCTTCTGCACATTTACTAAAGCTTTGGAGCAACTGCTCTAGCAGAGGGCAACTGCACTTTACAAAGTGCACAGTCGTTTTCCCTTTAGTAAATCAACCCCTATGTGTGTTTTTGACAAAAGGCTAAATCATTTATAATATCAAGTGAAAAGTACTAGTGAAAAGTTCACTTGAGAAATTGCACAGCAAGTGCACTTGTTGGAAGTGCAGTCGCTTTAAATCTGAGGGGAAGAGCTGAAATTAGGGGAAGCTCTGCTGATTTATTCATAAAATCATGTTAAATAAAAATTATTTTTTTGGGCTTCCTTGCATGTGCCCCTCGGATCCACAGCGAAGGCACTTCAAAATGCTCTTTCTGTGGAATTCAATGTAGAATTAGCACTTGTAGTGAAAAATGATTTTGCCTTTGTTAAATACACCCCCCTATGTCTAATGAACAAGGGACAACAACCTCATTAAGGTTCATTAAAACAACACAAAATATGAATGTTAATTGTGGTAACTTGAAAATAGACACAAAAAATGTGGTTATCATTTAACACACATTGTAAAATAGATAAGTGTTGAAATAAAAAAATAAAAAAAAAAATGAGTCCAAAATCGAATTTTATTTTTATAATTTATGGAGATCTGGCTTTTTCAAAATATTATATTAGTCACGGCAGGAGGATAAATCATGAAGAAAGTAGTTTGTGAGAACTCTGTGTGAATATAAAGCAGAAAAACAACTTCATTCCTCTCGCATTATCAATCCTAAAAAATGGCTGTATTAAAAGACCACAGAAGAGGAATGTGCTAGCTTCAAGACGAAGGCTAGTTTTACCAGACCGAGCGCTTCCGTCTTGTAATTGCTTCAGAGCATGCGTCAGTTTGAGTTCGTCGGACTAGCACACAGACGATCGGTTTGTCCGCTAGAAAGAAGAGTCCATCGGATAAATTTAAAACATGTTTCAAATCTAAGTCCGTCCAACTTTTGAGCAAACAAAGTCCGCTGGAGCCCACACACGATCGAATTGTCCGACGAAATCCAGTCCGCCGGACCAAGTCCGCCATAAAGTCCGCTCGTGTGTACGCGGCATTATTTACACAGCTTACTATGGGTTTAGCATTTGTGTGGTTTGTAAAGCTTTCCTTAGCTGACTGAAGAACATTGGGGATTGTCTATTGTTAAGTGTAGGTTCTGCCCCTGCCAAAAGTCACTCCCTAAAATCAAATGTATCATCAAGATATCAGGCTTTGTCAGTGCTGCTGACATCATAATTTGTATGCCCGTGTTTTGTGCAGTTAAGAATTTCAGCTAGTTGTATATAAAAAAACTATAATTATGCATTGGTAGATTGAGTATTTAACATCTTTGGCATTGGATCCATATTCAGTTGGCTGGATCAATATTGATGGCACCAACTGCAACATCAAGCTAAGGCAGATGCTACAATATCCGGCCTGATGAAACTGTATTGAGTGTTCTGATGGTTTCCTAAAGCTGGCCATAGACAGTTCGAATTTTGGCTGGTTCAGCAGGAACCCGCTGAGATTCAAACCATGTTGGTCAGGCTAAATGTACCCAAGTTGATTTATCATCTTGGGTACAATCAGCCTATCAGTTTTTACATGCGATTTTTGCTAGCAGCTATTATAGCCACTAGCAGTAGAACACAATGGCTCCGCGGGAGGGATTCAGCCATCAACACTGACTGTGTTGATAAAGGAATTGAATGATTAAAGAAAATTGCTCCATCTATGGTCGGCTTAAAGTGGTTGTACACCCTGTAAAAGCACTTTTACCTACAGGTAAGCCTATATTAAGACTTACCTGTAGGTGCTGGAAATATCTCCTAAACCTCGACGGTTTAGGAGATATTTACAAAAAAGCCATGTGCCGATGACTACGGCGCATGCGCCGATGACTACAGTGCATGCACACTTCAGAAAGGGCAGCTCGTGCCGTTTCTAATAGGGGTCATGCCGTGACTGGTGGCTCCCATGCGCACGTCACGCGACTCCGGCCAGTCACAGAGCTGGAGTTCGCGGCCCCAGAAGGAAGAGGGGTGAAGATGGACGCTCGCTGCTAGAGGGGACAGCGGTGACATCGCAGGCTTCGATTTCAGGTAATGACACATAATGGGCTAATATGCGATGAGAAGGCTCTGTCTTCCATCGAGAGTAGGTGAAAAGCGGGGACACACAAAAGACCAGAATTTGAGGAGCGGAGGTGGGGAGGAAGTTGATAAAAGTTCGGAGAGATAATGGGGTACCTGTCAGGGCTGGCTCAGCCCTTCCTTCTCTGAGCTTGCCGCTCAGCTGTCCGCTAATTGGCAGCTCTCATCTCTCTCCACAGTTAACCAGCTGTTGTGGATCTGCTCGTCAGTCCTGCCTACTTAAAGATCTCCAGCTCACTTCATTCCTGCCTTCGCCTTGGTCACATCCTAAGAAACCATCTCCTGCGTTCCTGTTTAAAGACTGGCTTTGCTGACATCCCTTCTGGCTCCTTATCCTGCTTGCTGTTCCTCTACTTGGATCCCTGACTTCTGGCCTGGCTGATTACCCGATCTGGTTATTGAACGCTGACTTGGTTGATTACCCGATCCGGTTACTGGACTCTGGCTATGCTTTGACTACGCTTACTCTATTTACCTTTTTATTTGTATTAATAAACAAGTGTGATTTTACTGTTCTTCTGTCTTGGTCTGGTTCATGGTTTCTAACAGTATCAAGCCATGAAGAGCTTTAAGCCCCATACACACTATTAGATTTTCTGCAGATTTTTGTCTTCAGATTTACCAAAACCATGTAGTACAAGGGCCTGCCTGATTGCATATAAATTGAAACTTGCGTACAAATTGCGACTTTGAAATGCTCAGGTGTGAATGTAGAAAATAGTAAAAACCTTCGCGCCAGTGGTGTCGATAGCAGATAATATATATGAATTACATATACTGGTGATACATCTAGTAAGAAAACATTCCCAACAATAAAGAAAATTTGTGGAAATATATAAACAATCAGTGTAAGCTGCTCCCCAATTTTTGAATAATCAAAAAAATAGATAATCAAAAAAAAAGGAATGTAAGGAAGATAGGGGGCGCTAGATACCATAATATTCAAGTGCTCTAAATAAATATCTCCTGCATTACCAAAAAAATGAAAATGTAAGAAAGCTAGGGGGCGCTAGATACCATACTAATCAAGTGCTTTACATAAATAAATCTCCTGTGTTACCAAAAAAATGAAAAACATAATAATGACAAATCATAATTAGATTACACATTGAAGTGCCCACAATAGTGAAAAAAATATATAGTGATTGATTGTCCACATAAAAAAGTGATTTGAAGTGGTTGAAGTGATATCTTTCAATATTATCCCAATCTTGTTGCTGTAAACAAAAGGTTTTCCATCACCAAAGGAAAATAAGAAAAGGAAAACACCTCGAAGTAGTAGATATCTGCTTACCAGATACCAATGACTCCTTTAGTTAAAAAGAGAGTCACTAGCGCTTGTGCAGGGTTGTGCCTGCTCACATGGATGGCCGGACTGTGGTTGGTATTATAGGCATGGATCGTTCCCGTCAAGCTCATTCAAGATAGGATAAGGATACATAGGAAACAAAAACAGTCTCCATAGCGTAAAACCATTTATTAAAAAAGTAAACAAATTAAAAAGCCAAATGGCCGCTTACATTGGTGGGTGCCTACCCGGCACTGGGGCTGCTTGCATGTCAGGGTGACTTCGCAGTCAGAAAAAGCCTTTCATGTCTCCTCCACGCTGGCATGCGTTCCAGCTTACACAGGGGGGCAGCCAAAGGATCCGGATGTTGTTGGGTGATAGGACATGTGACCACGTACCGCTCCGACGTACGTTTCGTAGTGAACGTCTTCAGGGAAGCGATGGAGACTGTTTTTGTTTCCTATGTATCCTTATCCTATCTTGAATGAGCTTGACGGGAACGATCCATGCCTATAATACCAACCACAGTCCGGCCATCCATGTGAGCAGGCACAACCCTGCACAAGCGCTAGTGACTCTCTTTTTAACTAAAGGAGTCATTGGTATCTGGTAAGCAGATATCTACTACTTCCAGGTGTGAATGTAGCCTGAAGGTTTGACCTCATATTACATGGTTTTGGTAAATCTGAAGACAAAAGTCTGCAGAAAATCTAATAGTGTGTATAGGGCTTTAGGCTGCATTCACGCCTGAGCATTTCAAAGTCGTGCGTTTTTACTGCGATTTAGCCGCAATTTTGTTCAGATCACCAATGTAAAAGGCAGAAAAACGCCTGTAATCTGCCCCAAAAAAGCTCATGTTCTTTTTTGAGCTTAGAGCGTTTTTCAGGTGTTATGCTTCAGGTGACAAAACGCTCAGATGTGAACAGGTGCCATTGAAATTAGTAGGATTTTGCTTGTTGGGCGTTTTTCGGGCGATTTATGAGCTGAAAATGCTTGTGTAAATGCAGCCGAAGGCTGCTTTCACACCTGAGCATTTCAAAGTCGCGCATTTTTACTGCGATTTTTCTGCGTTTTTACCGCGTTTTTGCTGCAATTTTGTTCAGGTCACCAATGTAAAAGGCAGAAAAATGCCTGTAATCTGCCCCAAAAGAAGTTTATGTTCTTTTTTGAGCTTAGGGCGTTTTTCAGACGTTTTGCTTCAGATGACAAAACGCTCAGATGTGGACAGGTGCCATTGAAATAATTGGGATTTTCCTTGTTGGGCGTTTTTCAGGCATTTTTTCAGGCGCTTTACGAGCGTTTTATGAGCTGAAAACGCTCAGGTGTGAATGCAGCCTTAGATGTGAACAGGTGCCATTGAAATTAATGGGATTTTGCTTGTTGGGCGTTTTATGAGCTGAAAACGCTCAGGTGTGAATGCAGCTCTAAAGATGAGCAAGAGGATCTTAAAGTCTATGAGAAATCTAATGGGGGCAGGGGGCACATTTGCAACTGGGGCTCTTTCTCCAAGTGGGGCTATTTCTATAAGTGGGAGCACTTCTGACTCTGTACTCATCTGATTGTCTCATCTTAAAATATCATCTTTGTCCCCCCCACAGGTATGCTTTTACTGCTGCAACTCCAGCTAGAATCGCATTACTGAAAACTGTTTCCTATGTCTCTTAACTTTGGTATGCTCTTTTACTTAAACATCTGTAGACATTGCTATTGTTTTTGTTTCCTCCCTATGCCTTTCCTTTAAATTATGGCCTCCTTATCTTTATTAGCTAAGCACCTATAAATCTGTTCTGAAGTGAGAATTTTGCCCTGTTAACAAGCCAACCTTTATTACCTGCTAATTGAAATGCACCCACCCTTGACATTCCTATCAGTATAAATATAAGCTTCTTTTGGGGGAAGCATTTGCAGGGGGCACATTTGCAACTGGGGCTCTTTCTCAAAGTGGGAGCATTTCTGACTCTGCACTTCAGCGAAGGAACACAAGAAAACACCTTGAAAAATACAATACAGCTGACCTTGTTTACACTTTCAGCTCTTCCTCCCCCTTCTAAAATGCAACGTCTACCACTCCTTCTGACAGCTGTGTCTTCTATCCTTAAACTATCTTTCCTGCACCCCTCTTCTCCACCCCACACCTTATGTATACAGTGGGGCAAAAAAGTATTTAGTCAGCCACTAATTGTGCAAGTTCTCCCACTTAAAAAGATGAGAGAGGCCTGTAATTGTCATCATAGGTATACCTCAACTATGAGAGACAAAATGTGGAAAAAAATCCAGACAATCACATTGTCTGATTTTTTAAAGAATTTATTTGCAAATTATGGTGGAAAATAAGTATTTGGACACCTACAAACAAGCAAGATTTCTGGCTCTCACAGACCTGTATCTTCTTCTTTAAGAGGCTCCTCTGTCCTCCACACATTACCTGTATTAATGGCACCTGTTTGAACTTGTTATCAGTATAAAAGACACCTGTCCACAACCTCAAACAGTCACACTCCAAACTCCACTATGGTGAAGACCAAAGAGCTGTCGAAGGACACCAGGAACATAATTGTAGACCTGCACCAGGCTGGGAAGACTGAATCTGCAATAGGCAAGCAGCTTGGTGTGTATCACTGTATCACCCTCACTTCTGTCCTCTTCATATTACTGCACTCACCAACTCTAGCTAATTCTAAATCCACACGCCTAGTACTCCCAACCACTGGGGCATGTCCCTTCATATAAATCACACTCCCACTCCCACACTCCCAGGCGCACTGCATTCGGCTCTTCTCCCCAGTTTCTCTAAGGATAGCTGTGATCTACTGGTCCAGTATCATCCTTTCTTGATGACTTCATTGCCTGGCTACCCTACTTTCTTTCTTCTAAAATCCCCACAATCATTCTTGGGGACTTCAACATCCCTACTAATACTAACATTCCTGCAACTTCCAAACTTCTCAGTCTAACCTCCTCCTTTGACCTGAAACAATGGATACATGCTCCTACTCACTCTGAAGGCAACACCGTTGACCTCGTCTTTTCCCACCTATGCACTCCATGCAACCTCTCCAACTATCCTTACCCTCTCTCTGATCACTACCTTATTAACTTCACTCTCTCCCTCACCTCCCTCACCTCTGCCTCCTCACCCTCCTCCATCTTGCCGCTTCAACGCCCCTCTCTAACTAATGACACAACAAAGCTCTTAATTCACTCCCTGGTCATCTCTCGCCTCGATTACTGCAACTGCCTCCTCATTGGCCTACCTCTGCATACTCTATCCACCCTTCAGTCTATCATGAATGCTGCTGCCAGACTCATCCACCTTACCAACCTCTCTGTCTCTGCTACTCCTCTCTGTCAATCCCTCCACTGGCTTCCGCTCACCCAATGAATTAAATTCAAAATACTAACAACCACCTACAAAGGGATCCACAACTCTGCCCCCAGCTATATCACTGACCTAGTCTCAAAATACCAACCTAATCGTTCTCTTCGTTCTTCTCAAGACCTCTCTCATCACCTTCTCCCATGCTAGTCTCCAAGACTTTTCCAGAGCCTCTCTAAGTCTATGGAACTCCTTACCCCAATCTGTCCATCTATCTCCTACTCTATTAGCTTTTAGACGATCCCTGAAAACCCTCCTCTTCATTGAAGCCTATCCTACCCACACCTAACAACTGTATTTTCATTTTGTCCATCTGATCATCCCCCACAGCTACTACCCTTTGTTCCACTTGACCCTCCCTTCTAGATTGTAAGCTGTAATGATCAGGGCCCTCTGATCCCTTCTATATTGAATTGTATTGTAATTGTACTGTCTTCCCCTATGTTGTAAACTGCTGCTCAAACTGTTGCCGCTATATAAATCCTGTATTATAATAATAATAATAATATTAATGGGAAGCCAGTGCAAGGACTCCAGGATAGGAGTAATATGGTCACTTGTACCAGACCTAGTCAGGACTCGGATTTTGGTTCACCAGCGAGTAGAGCATTGTAGTAGTCAAATGAAAAAAATGGAATCGCGCTAAAAACTAACATGCATATAAATAATCGCCACTTCAGCAATAGATCCCTGGATGCATATCAAACGAGGTGTGAGCATTTTAAAGTGTCATAACCCCAAACAGTATAAGATAATTGATGTTAGAACAATTGAAAATAATAAAAATAAGTAAATATAAATATAAAAATATATATAAAACGTGAGTCCACACACATAAATGACTAGATCACCCATGTGGTAAATAAATACAATAATGTGAAAAAGTCCATTAGAAAGCTGTGTAATCCTTGCTGGTGTGAAGATAGCGCTTGATCCACCACCAAAAAATAGCCGCTTACCAGAGACTCATGATCCCCCACTACAGAAGATCAGAGTGTCAGGGTAGAGCATATAACAGGTAACAGTTCAGGTATTCTGATTATGCAAAGAGTTCAAAGAACAAGAGCACATACCATGAGCAGAGCAGGTCAGCTGGGACTTGTAGTTCACCGCTGTAGCTGTAGGTAGATGTTTGCTGGACCTTGTAGTTCACCGCTGCAGATGAGGATTGATGGTGTCTGGTGTTTGTAGTTCACCGCTGCAGGTGGAGGATAGATGTCTGGTGCTTGTAGTTCACTGCTGCAGATGAAGGTACTAGTGGTATCAGGCAAAAACGTAGTCTAGGCAAGCTGGGTCATACACAGGAAGATCAGAGTCCAAACGGTACCGAATCAGAAGCAAGCAAACAGGGTCAAACGAGCCGGGTCATACACGAAATACACAGAGCAGATATCAACTGGATCAAACACAGGTAAACTCTAACACGAGCAATGATTGAATGCTGATGCATGTTATTTAAAGGTGAGCTGGCCAATCATTGTTGTTTCCCAGGTAAAGGCTGTGTCAGGTGAGTTGTGCTGGGTCCTAAAGGGATCCTAGTACTGACAGTACCCCCCCTTTCTCGAGGGGTTGCTCCTGCACCCCCAGGCTTACTTGGATAACGAAGATGAAACTTCTTCTTAAGTCGGTCAGCATGAAGATCACGAGCTGGGACCCAAGATCGATCCTCTGGGCCGAAACCTTTCCAATGAACGAGATATTGTAAGGAATTGCGCACTCGTCTGGAATCAAGAATAAATGCCACTTCATATTCCTGACTGTCCAACACATCCACAGGTTCTGGTTCATTTACTTGGAGGCTGGAATGAACAGGTTTCAACAATGAAACATGAAAGACATTTGGAATGCGCATGGATGGGGGGAGTTTTAATCTATAGGATACAGGATTAACAATCTCCGAAATTTCATAGGGCCCGATGAATTTTGGGCCAAGTTTTTTAGATGGAACATGCAGGGACAGATTCCTGGATGATAGCCACACTTTGTCACCAACTTTATATCCTGGTGCCTTTGAGCGCCTCTTGTCCGCCATTTTCTTAAAAGCCAGCACAGAGCGAGAAATAGCATGATTAACATCGGACCAGATTTTGGAGAAATTTTCTATTGTGGTGTTGGCATCTGGCACATCAGAGGGTGGAAGATCAAAGGAGCACACACGAGGATGCAACCCGTAAACACAGAAGAAAGGAGAGGTCCCTGTAGATGTGCTGGCACAATTATTAAAGGCAAACTCTGCCCATGGCAGGACGTTGACCCACTCCACCTCATCATTGGCCATCAGACAACGTACCATCTTCTCTAGAGTCTGATTAGTCCTTTCTGTTTGGCCGTTTGTCTCAGGATGATATGCTGAAGAATATGATAACTTAATCCCCAGCTGAGAGCAAAGGGCCTTCCAAAACTGGGCTATAAACTGAGAGCCACGGTCTGAGACAATGTTGATTGGTGCCCCATGGAGCCTGAAAACATGTTTAATGAATAAAGATGCCAGTTCTTTAGCAGATGGAAGTTTCGGAAGCGGAACAAAGTGGGCCATTTTACTGAACCTGTCTACCACCACCCAGATCGTGGAACATCCCTGGGACGGAGGCAAGTCAGTGATAAAGTCCATAGATAAATGGGTCCAGGGACAGGTAGGTATTGGTAGAGGACGTAGGAGACCAGGCGGCTTAGAGGTACTGCTCTTGCTTCTGGCACAAACTTCACAGGCCTGGACGAAGGCTAACACATCCTGCCTAATCGATGGCCACCAGAGGTTGCGAGAGATAATCTCAAAAGTTTGTCTAAACCCCGGATGTGCTGCAGGTTTTGATGCATGTACCTGCTGCAATACCTGCAAACGAAGAGCCAGGGGCACAAAAAGCATACCGGAGGGAGTGGAGGGAGGGGCTTCAGCCTGTGCAGGTAACAAGGCCTCAGAGATGTCAGTCTGGGTGAAAGCCAAAATCCTATCCTCAGAGATAATGGGTTGTGGAGGAAGCGGAGGAGGAGACTCTGAAAGAAAGCTGCGAGACAAGGCGTCAGCCTTAATGTTTCTTGGTCCTGGTAAATATGAAATTGTGAAGTCAAATCTGGAGAAGAACAATGACCACCTGGCTTGACGTGAGTTCAGTCTTTTAGCAGAACGGATGTATTCAAGGTTTTTGTGGTCAGTCAGAACTATGAATGGATAGCGAGCTCCCTCCAGCCAATGTCTCCATTCCTCCAAAGCGAGCTTTATGGCTAGAAGTTCTCTGTTGCCTATATCATAATTGCGCTCTGCTGGGGAATATTTCCGAGACAAGAAGGCACAGGGGTGGATGGCGGCATTTACAGGATCCTTTTGTGACAAAAGTGCCCCTACCCCTACTTCAGATGCATCTACCTCCACAATAAAAGGTAGCTCAGGAACAGGATGGCGTAGGATTGGTGCAGAGGTAAAGGCTTTCTTTAACTGAGTGAAGGCTGCCTGGGCTTCAGTAGTCCATTTAAAGGTAGTCGGAGTCTTCCTGGTGAGAGAGGTGATGGGATGTGCAATGGTGGCAAAGTTCTTAATGAATTTTCGATAGAAATTTGCAAAGCCCAGGAAGCGCTGAACTGCCTTCAGGTCTGAAGGTGGTGCCCAGTCTAAAATGGCTTGAATCTTGGCTGGATCCATGGTGAGGCCTGTGTCAGAAATTAGGTAGCCTAGGAAAGGTACTTGTTTAACATGGAATGAACATTTCTCAGGCTTTACAAAAAGGGAGTGAGTCTTTAATCGGGCCAATACTGAGCAGACATGTTTCTGATGTATTTCAAGATTGGGAGAATATATCAAAATGTCATCTAAATATACAAGCATGAAGCGACCCAACATGTCACGGAAAATGTCATTCATAAAGTTCTGAAAGACAGCTGGTGCATTTCTGAGACCGAAAGGCATGACAAGACATTCATAATGACCATCCTTGGTGTTAAAGGCTGTCTTCCACTCGTCGCCTGCACGTATGCGCACCAGATTATAAGCTCCCCTTAAGTCCAGTTTGGAGAAGATTTTGGCTCCCTGGATTTGAGAGAACAATTCTGTGATGAGAGGAAGAGGATACCGATTGGGAACAGTTATTTTATTTAGACCTCTGTAATCAACACAAAGTCTCAGTCCCCCATCCTTCTTTGGGACAAAGAAGCATCCTGCTCCTGCGGGAGAAGTGGAGGGACGGATGAAACCCTTAGCTAGGTTTTCCTGGATGTATTCTTGCAAGGCAAGATTCTCTGGCTCAGACAGTGGAAAGACTCTCCCTCGTGGAGGTGTAGTGTCAGGCAAGAGGTCAATGGGACAATCATAACTGCGATGAGGTGGTAAAGTGTCAGCAATCCCTTTAGAAAACACATCCCGAAAGTCCTTATAACAAAGTGGAATCTGTTCCATTCCCACTTGACAGGTAGCCAGTCAAACAGGGTGCTGGATGCAGGTCTTTTTACACTGATTGGACCAAGCCAGAATATCTCCTGTTCGCCAGTCAATTACAGGATTGTGCTTCTGAAGCCAAGGGAGGCCTAGGATCAAAGGAGTGGATGGAGAGTCAATAACAAGACATGAAGTCTTCTCCCAATGCAAAGCCCCCAATTGTAACTGGAAAGGCTTCGTGGCTTGGAGCACTAGATCTTGTGAGAGAGGACGATTATCCACGGAAATCAGGCGGACTGGGCAATCTAGAGCATGAGTTTCCAAGGACAAAGAGGTAATCAGAGTCTTATCAATAAAATTCTCAGCGGCTCCAGAATCTACCAAGGCCAGCAGTTCATGAGCTCCTGTCCCAAAGTGAACGACAGCGGGTAAAAGAATACGATTGTCCCCCTGGGGAGATGAGAGCAGACCTAAGGTAACCTCCCCGCAATTACCTAGGTCCTGGAGTTTCCCGGACGTGTAGGGCACGAACGGAGCATATGACCCTTGAGGCCACAATACAAGCAGAGACCCATGTTACGCCGGCGCGTGTGTTCCTGGGCAGATAACCGGGTGGAACCTATCTGCATAGGTTCTTCCTTAGATTTGGCACTGGAGGTGGAATAGTCAGGCGGCAAGGGAGGTATATAGTTTGCCACAGCTGTAGTTTGTTCTCGTCTCCTCTCTCGCTGGCGGCGGTCAATTCTAATGGCTAGACTCATAGCCTCCTCCAGTGAGGCTGGGTAGGAGAAGTTGACCAGAGCATCCTTAATTGCATCTGAAAGGCCCATTCTAAACTGGCTGCGGAGTGCTGCATCATTCCAGCCAGATTCCGGGGCCCACCTGCGAAACTCTGAGCAATACATTTCAGCTGTGGTAGTTCCTTGCTTTAAGTTACGCAGAGTTGATTCTGCAGTAGCAGCACGATCTGGATCATCATAAAGCAACCCTAGGGCTTCAAAGAAGGCATCTACTGTTAGCAAGGCTGGATGGTTTGGTTCCAGGTTAAAGGCCCAAGCCTGGGGGTCACCCTGTAGTAGAGAGATAATGATTTGAACCCTCTGAGTTTCAGGGCCAGACGAGGATGGCCTTAACTTGAAATATAATTTGCAGCTGTTTTTAAAGTTGCAAAACCCTTTACGGTCACCAGAAAACCGGTCAGGCAAAGGAATTTTTGGTTCAGATGGAGTTTTTGTAGCAGTGCTAATAGAAGGAGATTGCACCTTGGTGAGCTCTGTGGCCATTTCCTGAACTTGATGGGATAAGCGGCAAAGTTCCTGTGCAAACAACTGAGCCTGCTCAGGATCCATGATAGGTTTCCTTTATTATGTATGGCTCGTGTTAATGTCAGGGTAGAGCATATAACAGGTAACAGTTCAGGTATTCTGATTATGCAAAGAGTTCAAAGAACAAGAGCACATACCATGAGCAGAGCAGGTCAGCTGGGACTTGTAGTTCACCGCTGTAGCTGTAGGTAGATGTTTGCTGGACCTTGTAGTTCACCGCTGCAGATGAGGATTGATGGTGTCTGGTGTTTGTAGTTCACCGCTGCAGGTGGAGGATAGATGTCTGGTGCTTGTAGTTCACTGCTGCAGATGAAGGTACTAGTGGTATCAGGCAAAAACGTAGTCTAGGCAAGCTGGGTCATACACAGGAAGATCAGAGTCCAAACGGTACCGAATCAGAAGCAAGCAAACAGGGTCAAACGAGCCGGGTCATACACGAAATACACAGAGCAGATATCAACTGGATCAAACACAGGTAAACTCTAACACGAGCAATGATTGAATGCTGATGCATGTTATTTAAAGGTGAGCTGGCCAATTATTGTTGTTTCCCAGGTAAAGGCTGTGTCAGGTGAGTTGTGCTGGGTCCTAAAGGGATCCTAGTACTGACACAGAGAAAGCCTGAATGGGAATCATTTCTACGGACGACAACCGATGAGCCAAGGTCTTTAGGGTGTAATAACAAAACCGGAACGTAGCCACCGGAGCATAGGTGTTTAAAACTGGCACGTATTAACACCAACCCGCAAATGGATGGATGCACCATGAAAGATAAAAGGCTTCAATAGTGTAAAACCTTAAACCTTTATTTAAAAATAGATACAGTATTGCACTCACATGATAGTAGTAAAATAAGCGCCTGAGATGTCTGGAGCACCGGCCGGTAAGCTCACAGACTGACCCGTCCTGCTGGTAACACAAGAGCGATGAGAGGTGACGCAAGCGCGTTGCTCCGCACTACGCGTTTCATAATAGAGTTACGTCGTCCAGGGGCCCCTGGAGGAATGATTCCTATTCAGGCTTTCTCTGATCTTCTGTAGTGGGGGATCATGAGTCTCTGGTAAGCGGCCATTTTTTCACTCTTGGTGGTGGATCGAGCACTATCTTCACACCCGCAAGGATTACACAGCTTTCTAATGGACTTTTTCACATTATTGTATTTATTTACCACATGGGTGATCTAGTCATTTATGTGTGTGGACTCACGTTTTATATATATTTTTATGTTTATATTTACTTATTTTTATTATTTTCAATTGTTCTAACATCAATTATCTTATACTGTTTGGGGTTATGACACTTTAAAATGCTCACACCTCATTTGATATGCATCCAGGGATCTATTGCTGAAGTGGCGATTATTTATATGCATGTCAGCTTTTAGCACGATTCCATTTTTTTCCATTTGTTATTCACTGTGTTTGTGTTGCGCAGAGGAATTGCTGCTTCCTAAATTGCACAATTTTTTAGTTTCATATTTTAGTTTCATTGCTTAGGTTTTTTGTTTCCACCAGAGCGCAGTTTCTTCCCCCCTTTTTTCCATTGTAGTAGTCAAGATGAGAAAATAAATGTATGGATCAACTTTTCAGCTACAGTGTATGATAGCATAGGACGCAGCAGAATGTGCAAAAAAAAGAAGACTGGCCTTACGTAATTGATGGGGATTGCCAATAAGCATTACTTCAGTCATTTCACAATTTAATTGGAGGAAATTGTGGGCCATCCAAGTTTTTACATCACAAATACAGTTAGATAGGAGAGAAGCAGCCACAGTAGAATCATAGTGTGGATGCATATGTGAGAGTCGTCAGCATAAAAGTGATAATTGAGCCCATGTGACCTAAGCAGTAGATTCTTAGGTCACATGGTATATGCTAAAAAGTAAGGGACCCAAGATGGAGCCCTGAGGAACACCAAACTTGACTGGACCAACTTCAGACTGGAATCTGCCACGAGAAACAACGTGAAATTAGTCTTTGCAATACACACAACTCACAATGTTAACTGTGATAATCAAAACGAATATGTATAAAAGTGTTTTGTGTTAACAGTATCCAACAATTAACTGCATATGTGCCGTATTCAGATTGTGGTTATCAGCATCAATTTTAAGTATAACTACTGTAAAGGCAAAACTTTGTGTTTTTTTTAGTTTTGGATAGAGTGCAGAGGATTTAGAACCGCTGTCAGGTTTTTATTGCTGTGTGTGCCCCCATTGTGGAGATTCACCCTTTAACCTGTTTACTATTATCATTGAAAGTGAAAGAAAAAAAAAATCTAAACTTTGGGGGTGTTCCCAGAACAGGAATTGGGGGAAATCTTCCAAAAGTGACACTAGTTCTGATGACCTTGGTGATAACCAGGGATTTCCCTCACTTTGGAGGGATTTCCTTTCACTTCCTGTTTTGGCAATGGGACAGGAAGTGAAGGAAATTCTCCCCAATGGGACACAAAAGACAACAAAAATTGACAGGAGTGTTAATCTCTTACTTAATCAAAAATAAAAATTGCCTTTAGTTCTACGCTAAATATCAGTGTTGCCAATAAAGCTGTGATCACAACAAATAAAAAGTCCAGGATATCCATGAATATTCCTGTTGTCTTCCACCTGTAATAAACTTTTATGCTATGACTGGGGAGTAGTGGCATTTACACAGGAGCTTTGATGTTATGCAGCGCCACTCTGCATGTAGTTGCCTTGTGACCAAAAGCCAAAGTGTTCTGTTTACAGCTGGGACATGCAGTCAGGGGAGGCAGGTGAGGCAGAATAAAAAATAAAAAATAAAATGATTGAGCTTTGAGATTATAGCTCAGAGACCCCAAATTTGGGGGGTAGGTAGCTGAAGTACTACCCCACCACTGGTCAAAATTTGGGGCTCTTGCCACCTATAGTTCTGGAGATACGGGGCTTCTTGTGCAGCCTATCAGAAGCTACATACAGAGCGGCCAGTTTAAATACAAGCTGGCACACTCTATTTGCAGCAGACTGAGAGGATGAGCTCGCAGTGCCTCTCACTTCTTGCCTGAAGCACTGAGCTTAATGGACAGCTTGGAGCCTTGGACCAGTGGTAAAGTACCATTGGAACAAGCTGTCCAATAAAAATGCTGCAGTGGAGGCTGTCCTCTCACTGCAGTGTCATAGTAGGGGGCATGTGTCTAAGGCTCTGTTACCACTACTGCGAGTTGTTGTGCGACTTGACACATGTGAAGTCGCATGATAAGTCAAATTCCATGTATTTCAATGGTCCCCGTTCTAATTGGTGCGACTCAAGTCGCGGCGACTCCAAAAAAGGTTTTTGTACTACTTTGTTCCGACTTCGGTGCAACTTGTCCTCCCACGGTTCTCACCAGTCGCACGGCATTGCATCAAAAATTGCATTGCATCAAAAATTGCATTGCAAAGTCGTACTGTAAATTGCGTGAGTTTGAGGTTGCAATAGTGGAAACCGAGCCTAAAAGACAAATGCTCCCTTCCAGCCCAGCCCACTTAACTAGAAGCAAAAAGCATCTGTTTAGGGGTAGAAGATTTACCCATAATCCCAAGTTTTTCTCACACAGTTAAGAGGGGGAATGAGAATCTGCTGCCTGATAAAAAGGGAATGTTTAAATCAAGCTAAATCATATATGATTATGATATATATATATATAATTTATTATTTATCTATTTACTGAGAAATTAAGTTATTACTTCACACTTGAGTAATTTGTCCGTTAAGCCACCTGCTTGGATACAGTTTTTGAAAATATAGTAAAATTACCTTAAAAACAACAATATATAATTATTTGTATATTACTTACTTATGGTAATTAACCCCTTGCCACCCAGGCCAATTCTGACACTTCCCTCCTATATGTAAAAAATTTTTTGCTAAAAAATTACTCAGAACCCCCAAATTTTAATACATATATATTTTTTTAGCAGACATGCTAGGGAATAAAATGACGGTCATTGCAACTTTTTATGTTACACGGTATATGCGCAGCAATTTTTCAAACACTTTTTTTTTGGGAAAAAAACTGTTTCAAGAATATAAAAAACAAAAAACCAAAAAAACACTAAAGTTAGCCCGATTTTTTTTTTTGTATAACATGAAAGATGATGTTTCGTCAAGTAAATAGATACCTAACATGTCATGCTTTAAAATTGCGCACACTCGTGGAATGGCGGCAAACTTTGGTACTTAAAAATCTCCATAGGCGACACTTTAACCTGTGTGTATCTGGCTCTGATATTAGCCAGTGCCTCACCAGCCACTGACCTCACCACATGTCCCTGGCTTACAGGTAATGCCGTGTACACATGATCACACATTCCGACAACAAAATCCATGGATTTTTTCCGACGGATGTTGGCTCAAACTTGTCTTGCATACACACGGTCACACAAATGTTGTCGGAAATTCTGAACATCAAGAGCACGGTGACATACAACACGTACGACGAGCCGAGAAAAATGAAGTTCAATAGCCAGTGCGGCTCTTCTGCTTGATTCCGAGCATGCGTGGAATTTTGTGCATTGGAATTGTGTACACACGATCGGAATTTCCGACAACAGATTTTGTTTCAGAGCTTAAATTTTGTTTGTCGGAAATTCCGATGGAAAATGTCCGATGGAGCCTACATACGGTCAGAATTTCCGACAACAAGCTCTCATTGAACATTTGTTGTCGGAAATTCCGACCATGTGTACGCTGCATTAGTGTGTCTACTTTCTGACAATAAAGGTATTATAACGGAGAGCATTATGTTTTTCTTCCTTTGTGATCATTGTTAATAATCCTGGAGGTATAACCAGCTTGAATCCACCATTGGGGAGACATCCCTGTCCAGGCTTTAAAAAGTATATGCGCTGTAGACCTTTTTTTCATTAAAAGGTCAGAATAATAAGGTGAGGAGGAGTCCATAAGGGATGGTAAAGGTCTCATTTGGACATAGCACAAAAGTTTGTTACGGGTGGGAAGATCATTGGAATACACACAGATATTTTGGATTGTTTGTTGTGATCACAGCTTTTTTGGTAACACTGGTGATATTTAAATTGATGTTGATAATTATGTTTTGAATATTGCACATGTGCACTTGGTTGTAGGATATTATTAACACAAAACACTTTTAAACATATTGGTTTATGTTGATTGTGACAAGACTTTTGGTTTTATTGATTTTGTACTCAAGATGATCACAGTTAAAATCGTAACTTGTATATAGTTGTTTGGATTGCACCGTCTAATTAAATTTTTTCACAAAGGCGCAGCATTCATTTTATATTATCAAGAGAATACTGTGCTCTGAAACGGTCCCTGGGAAACTGGCACTTCTAGGAATTTCCGTCTCTTTGGTCCATTGCAGCTAACAATGTTTCTTCCTATTGACATCCATGTAACTACATGAGACATTTTTTTTAACTAATATATTAGATTAAAAAAAAAAAAAAATATATATATATATATATATATATATATATATATATATATATATATATATATATATATATATATATATATATATAAATATAAACAAAAACTTTATGGGGTACAATTCAACCTGTACTGGAATGCAGCGCATGAATACACTACATAATAATACAACACATCCTCACAGATGCATAATAACTAGCATGTAGCACAACACAAAATTAACCTGAGCCTGCACATCATGCATGAACCTGAGCCTTCACATCATGCATGACTCCACCTAATCCCTTTCTATGAATGAATGATGTCTGCAGCTACAGGCATCATTCAGATATCATTCTTTTCTGCCGGCGATTCCCTGCACCATAAAAACAATCATAGTGGCTTGATTGTTTTTACAGGCTGCGGAAGAGGATGTCCACCCCCGCCGCCCTCCGGTGCTTCTACCGGCTCGCCCGTGCGATCCATGAGCCGAAGAAGGAATCTGCCAGTTTACCATAGAGAATACTGTGGACCAGATGGTCCCCGGCAGTCTCTATGACCTTCGGAGGCCTGGGCGCGATATTATGACGTCATGTCCGGGCTGGCACATGTAAACATGTCGTGTATTCGGCTGGAAAGGCCGAGAGGACCTGTTATGCCCTATTCCTATTGCAAGGAATGTTTACATTCCTTGTAATAGGAATAAAAGTGATCAAAAAAAAAATGTAAAGGGAAAGTGTAAAAAAAAAAAAAAAAATTCAAATAAATAAACGATAAAAAAAAAGGAAAAATGAAAGCACCCCCGTCCCCGCGTGCTCGCAGACGGAAGCGAACGCCCACATATGTAAACGGCATTCAAACCACACATGTGAGGTATCGCCGAGGAATGTTAGAGCGAGAGTAATAATTCTAGACCAAGACCTCCTCTGTAACTCTAAACTGGTAACCTGTAAAAAAATTTAAGGGTCGCCTATGGAGATTTTGAAGTACCAAAGTTTGGTGCCATTCAACGAGTGTGCACAATTTTAAAGCGTGACATTTTAGGTATCTATTTAATCAGCGTAACATCATCTTTCACATTATACAAACTTTAGTGTTTTGAAAACGTTTTTTTTCCCCAAAAAAACGCATTGAAAAATTGCTGCACAAATACCGTGTGACATAAAAAGTTGCAACAACCACCATTTTATTCCATAGGGTCTCTGCTAAAAAACATATATAATATTTGGGGGTTCTGAGTAATTTTCTAGCAAAAAAATTAGAATTAGAATTAAAATTAGGTTGGAATGACCCACTCCAGAAGAGTAAGATTAGATTAGGGTTGGCCAGTTTCATTACGGACTTCTTCTATCAATCTCTTGACGGGCACTTCTCCTAGAGGACGTCCTACCTTAGCATGAACCTGGAACTCAGGCTATGAAACACTATATCAAGGAAAATCTTCAGTGGGGTTACATGAGCCCATTCACTTCATCTGCAGGGGTGAAGAAAAAGGACAATATACTCCCCTGTTCACATCTACCACGCAAAAAGAATTTGTCTTATATCGTACAATTTATCTTAAAGTTTAATTTTTTATTTAATACAGTAAAAAAGCACATATTACTGTCTGTAAAATACATTACAAAAATAAGCACATTGAATCTCCTAAAAAGGTCAATGCATTTTGTGGATCATCAGATTTATCAGGACTAACAGAATTGTATATTTTGAAACAAGCAAATCACAGGTAGTTAAAAACAAATTTACAACAAAGAAAAAAAGAAACATGAACAACCACAAACAATACAACCTATTCATAGATTATTGGTACAGGTCAGGTTATCACATTTATCTGAGTATGATCATACCGAGTTCATTATATTCCTCATGAAAAATGAATTGATGTCTCAGATCTTATTAGTCCATCATTTGGTAAACATGAATTACCGTATTTATCGGCGTATATCACGCGCCGGGGTATAACACGCACCCCATGTTTAGGAGGGAATTTTAAGAAAAAAAACTTTTAGGAGGGAAGTTTAAGGAAAAAAAACTTACATTAAAATGCCCATCAATGCAGCCTTATCTGTCCATCTGCAGCCTTTTTAGTGTCAGTGCAGCCTTGCCCCAGTGCAGTCTTGTCAGTGCAGCCTTGTCAGTGCAGCCTTGCCCCAGTGCAGCCTTGCCCCAGTGCAGCCTTGCCCCAGTGCAGCTTTGTTAGTGCATCTTTGGCAGTGCAGGTTTGCCCGTGCAGCTTTGCCCCAGTCCAGCCATGTCAGTGCAGCTTTGTGATAGATTAAATATGGCGCCGAAACTCACTCAGAACACTCGGGTATGTGTATCTCGGCTCCGACGAATCCCTGCAGTCTCGGCGCCATATTTGAATCTGCATAAATATGTGTCACCGGCGCAAAAAAAATTCAATGTGTTTGTCAGAATTGCTGCATTCAAAAAAACCTTTTCCTTAAAGGATAAAGAATAAGTGAATTAAATGGGTGTGAATGCGCTATTCCTATCTTTACACCACTTGTGATAATATGTGATCAAAAACATTAATAACTGTATCATGTAATAATACAATTAACCATCTCCTGCGTGCAAATAGCATACATAAAAAACACAATTCAAATAAATATATATAAACCAATATCCTTCTCTTATGTGTGAGTTACACAAAAAACCTGAAAAAAACAGTTGGAGACCATGTGCCCCTCCTGTGCATATACACAATATTAAAGTCCCATATATTCCATAAACCATAAAACCAAAAAACTTAAAAAAATCAAAAAAATCCAAGAAAAGAAAGAGAAATCCTCTTGCAAATGCTGTGACTGTATTGTGCTCTTGTATCTCTTCTTAATTATAAGTGACTTTGTGACCCACCACCACCTTGCAGATTGGCCACTCACCAGATACTGTAAATTGATGTGCCTTTGGTTCATTCATGGGATAACCACTCCACCTTAAAAGACGCTCCACCTTAAATGCGCTCCACCTTATTACCACTTTTCATCAGCTATGCTATGGTTTTTCCTCATGTAGGATACATAAATAGGCGATCATAGCGTAATATGTTTAAAACATTTATTGAATAAAAAAATATAAATTCAGATATCACACTCACATTTAAAAGTGCCTTTAGGCCGGCACTGAGCAAATCCAGCAGATAAGGACAAATGTTTTGAGCGGGTCCGTGGTCCGTGTATGGCCTCCACGTTTGGCTTGCGCCTCACCCCTCGTTCTCGTATGTGTTTCCGCCCGTTCCGAGAGATTACCCAGCAGCCTGCCCACAGCTGTGTATGTCGGCGGAGACTGCGGCAATTGCCACGATTGCGCCGATAACACAAAATCGGCGGGGATCGGCCTATAACACGCACCCACGATTTTCCCCTGATTTTCAGGGGAAAAAAGTGTGTGTTATATGCCGATAAAAACGGTACATTGACCACCAATGTAACTGAGACGTTTAGCCTTCGTTCACATTTGTGGGTGTCGGGAACGCATGCAAAATCGCTTTCCTGACACCACAGAAATGTGCTGCTCTTTAGCAGATATACAGCAGTGCCATTAATTGTTGATGACACCCTCACGCATCTGCTGACATGTGCTGTGCAACTGTGTGATCTTGAAAAAGCGTTAGGGACTTTCTTCCGCATTTCTAGTGCATAGAGCAGCCCATTGAAATAATTGGGCCGCCCTACATGCTACCTACATCTTTATCCACCCTGTCAGTACACGTTTGCATCCTAAAACCCCTGCTAACCTCTGCACCCCAAACCTCCCCCATCCTCTCCACTTCAATCCCCCTCCCCTTTAACTCTACCTGCCTCTTCTGCTCATCTTTGCACCCACCTTCCTTACCTCCATACATCTCCTTGCTCACCTGTGCACCCCAAACTTTAATTGTTTCTCTGCCTACTTCTGCACAACCCACACTACCCTCCCCCCCCCCCCCCCCCCCCCCACCACCACCACCAATTTGATTACCTTTGCAGAACACGTTGAGGTTAGGCTGAATGACCACAGTTGCAGGCAGGACTTTTAAGCATGCTCCTTTATCAACCCAGTGGGCAGCATTCCATATAGGATGATGATGGTGGCTATGACCTCAGGGGGGCATGATATACATATGAATGTCGCCTCTGATTACATATGAATGCCGCCAGTCCACGGCTATTTAAATATGAATGCCGCCGCTATTTACATATCAATGTCGGTCTGCAGGTCAGTCATCTGTACACAACAATAGGGCAGAGCTGGGCAGCATTATCACTTCACACTGAGATATCGGGACACAGCATGGGACCAAAACTTCAAGGGACGTGGGAATTTAAACCAGGATAGTTGGCAAGTATGAGGTAGCTGCTTTGGGCCTCACAACAATGACAGGGCCCAGGGCAGCTGCCCCTTTTGCCCTGCCTAAAAGATGGCCCTGAGTACATCACTACGTTCGTGTTTGTTGGCCAACAATTCCTTGTCGTTTGTATGCAAGACAAAATCCAGGCACACACCTTCGAACAAAAGTCTGAGGTTTTGTCCGCGGAAAATCCGATCATGTGTACGAGGCTTAAGGCCTTATGCACACTGGATGTTATAATAAAGTTATAAAAACGGCAGTAACTTTGCAGTGAGTTTTTCAAAGTTTTTCAGCATTTTTGCAATAGAGTTTTTTAGCGTTTTAAAGCATTTATTTTTAATTTTTTAATCAATTGGATCAAAAACTTTAAAAAACGCAGGGGAGCTGCATTTTTGATCGTTTATCAGCGTTTGACGTTAAAGCGTTTTTCAAAAACTCTTCTCAGGACTCACTAGTTTTGTTTTTTGTTTTTTTACAGCCAAAAAACGCCCCAGCCAAAAACAGTTGATAACAGCCTATGGGGTTGATTTATTAAAACTGGGGAGTGCAAAATCTGTTACAGCTCTGCATAGAAACCAATCAGCTTCCCTGTTTTTTTGTCAAAGCCTAATTGAACAAGCTGAAGCTGATTGACTACCATGCACAGCTGCACTAGGTTTTGCACTCTCCAGTGCTAGTAAATCAACCCCTATGTGTGCATGGACAGATAGAATAACATGCTGGATAGTTAATCGACTGTAGAAAAAAAAAAACGTCTGAATCCAAAAACAGCAGCTGTAAAAACGTCCATTGTGCACGAGGCCTAACAAGTTAACAAACAGAATTGTGAGGAGGTGGTGATAAATATCAAATATCCACTTGCCGACCAAGCCTTTTCCTGCAATTTTTGTTTAGTTTAAATCAGTATTTTTTGCTAGAAAATTACTAGAACCCCCAAACACACACATATACATATATATATATATATATATATATATATATATATATATATATATATATATATATATATATATATATAATTTATTTAGCAAAAAAACCCTAGAAAATTCAAATGGCGATCATTGCAATATTTTGTTACACAGTATTTGCACAGCATTTTTCAAATGCAATTTTTGGGGAAAAAAATACACTTTAACCACTTCAATACCAGGCACTTAGACACCTTCCCGCCCAGGCCAATTTTCAGCTTTCAGCACTGTCGCAATTTGAATGACAATTGCGCGGTCGTGCTACACTGTACCCAAACAAATTTTTTATCATTTTGTTCCCACAAATTGGTGGTATTTGATCACCTCTGCGGTTTTTATTTTTTGCGCAACAAATAAAAAAAGACCGAAAATTTTGAAAAAAAACAAGTTTTTCTTTGTTTCTGTTAAAACTTTTTGTAAATAAGTATGTTTTCTTCTTCAATGACGGGCACTGATATGGCTGCACTGACGGGCACTGATACGGCGGCACTGATGGGCACTGATGAGGTGGCACCAATGAGGTGGCACTGACGGGCACTGATGATGGGCACTGATAGGCGGCACTGATGGGCAGTGGTATGCGGCACTGATGGGCACTGATAGGTGGCACGGATGGGCACTGATAGGTGGCACTGATGGGCACTCATAGGTGGCATTGATGGGCACTCATAGGTGGCATTGATGGTTACTTATGGGTGGCACTGATAGTTGGCACAGATGGGCACGGATGGGCACTGATAGATGGGCACTGATGGGCACGGATAGGCATTGACAGGTGGCATGAATGGACACTGATGGGTGGCACTGATGGCACTGCTTGTTTGCAGTGATGCCCCTAAGGGTGGCATTGCTGGGCATCACTGCAACATAATGGTGCCAATCAGTGCCCATTTGTGGGCACTGATTGGCACAGATTTGGCACACTGGGCACATGTGGATGGCCATGGGGTACATACCTGGCCATCCACATGTTGCCCCTTTCCTGGTGGTCCTAGTGGCGATCCCTGGTGGTCCAGTGTGGTGATCTGCGGGGGGGCTGCGCTGATAAACAATCAGCGCAGACCCCCCCTGCCAGGAGAGCCGCCGATCGGCTCTCCTCTACTCGCGTTTGTCAGACGCGAGTGAGGAAGAGCCGATCAACGGCTCTTCCTATTGACAGCGTGATCAGCCGTGATTGGACACGGCTGATCACGTGGTAAAGAGCCTCCGCCGGAGGCTCTTTACCAAGATCGGTGTAGCGGTGTGTCAGACTGACACACCGATCCACCGATCGCCGCGATGCGCGCCCCCGGGGGCGCGCTGCGGCATGTTATCCTGCTGGACGTCATATGACGTCCAGTCAGGATAACAGAACCACTTCCCGGACGTCAATCCGCCATAGGGCGGGCGGGATGTGGTTAATGAATTTTAATGGGAAAAAAAAAACACTATATAGCTCAATTTTTTGGTAAAATATAAAAGATGATATTACGCTGAGTAAATAGATACCCAATATATCACATTTTACAATTGCACACACTCAAATTATTGTGTGCTGCAAACATGTTTTTTTTTTTCAAATATCAGTTTTTTTCAAAAGCAGGAAAGGTTACAGGCCCATGATATCATCATATACATCATATTTGAGGACGCAGCCTCTTGCATCAACATGACTGAGGGCATGACAACATAGTTTCCTATTACAGGCTCATATACATGTTAGTACAATCTGTGTGATAGATTCAATCCTGCATTGAAACTCAAGTTTATCTGTTTGCCTCTTTCCTACCAACCGTTTTCCTTTTTCCAAAATAGAAAAGTAGATAAGAAATAGATGAAGGAGATAAAGAAGAAAGAGGACAGAGAAGTAATAGTACGAAAAAGGGGGGGGCAGAAGTGTGGTACAAGGGGGAGGGGGAGGGGGGGGGACCAGGGAAGGGGGGAGGCCCTGAGGCGACACCCCTCTACTACTCGGTACATATATGTCGGGAGGGCGACTGTTGCCCGTAGGCTTCCACTATCAAAATCATTTTAATGATTTGTAAGCAGGTTTTGTCCCTCAGTGGAGAATATAAATATAAGCCATTGCGACCAGGTTTTAGAGTACTGTTCAGTTTGGTTACGGGCCGTGAGAATAAGATCCTCCATCTTCCTGATGTCTTCTACTTTTTTTAACCACATACCCACAGTTGGGGGACTGGTAGTCTTCCACAGCAGAGGGACACAAGCTTTGGCCGCATCCAGAAGATGCCGTATCAGTGATTTTTTTATACTTCTTTCTGGACATGGTAGACGCATGTAATAAGAAGAAGCTGGGGTCCGCCACAATGGGGCGTTCCGTAAATTTCTGTATCGTCTGCTGTATGGACTTCCAGTACTGCTCCAACCACTTACAGGTCCAGAATACATGAAGAATCGTACCACTTTCCTCCCCGCATCTCCAACAGGTACCTGAAGAAGATGGGAAAAATCTCTGCAGTTTGTCTGGAGTGTTGTACCATCTGGTTACTAACTTATAGTTAGTCTCTTGCATCTTTGTGCATATGGAAGATTTGAATGTGAAATAGATTATGTTTTGTTTTTGCCGTGGTGAGAATTTACACTGCATATCTCTTTCCCATGTCCCGAGGGTGGGCATTTGGTAATTCTCTAGTGGTGTAATCAGTAGTAGATAGGTGGCTGACAATGCGTGAGGTAGAGCTCCTTCTCCTGAGCAATGTGACTCATAAGTAGTCAAGGCCCTGACGAAGTTACCAGGAGGTGGTAACGTCTTAAAAAAGTGGTTAAGCTGTAAGGCTCTCCAGAGGTTTAGCTGGAACGGTCCCTCTGTACTCATTAGCCCTTCTATAGAGGGCCATTGTCCATTTGTTATAAAATGGGATGCTTGTGAATACCCTGTCTTACGTAATGAACGGAACACTGGATCAGAGCATCCTGGACTAAATTCTGGGGTACCCAGAATCGGCCGTAGTGGGGAATTGAGGGATGTAAGATGTATTTTAGCAAAAAGGGATGAACAGATTCGTGTGGTTACTCCTATCAGGGGGTGGTTCTTCATATCCCGGGGTAATAAGTCATGGCACCAGGGGGCCCTGTCCAAAGGTATTGTACTCTGGGCTTGTTCCAGTTGGGTCCATAATTTGGTGGTGTCGTGTCGATTCCAGTCAATGAGTCTGGTCAAGTGAGTTGCTTGTTGGTATTTGCGAAGATCTGGTACCGCCAGTCCTCCGTACAGTTTGGGTAATTTGAGCTGACGTCTGTTAATCCTGGGTTTCTTGTGTGCCCATATAAAGTCTAGGAATAGAGCGTTTGTCTGGTCAAAATAGCGGGCGGGTATTTGGATCGGAAGGGCTTGCATGAGGTATAGGAATTTTGGCAGTATGCACATCTTAAGGATGTTACACCTACCAAACCATGAGTGTAACCCCGTGCTCCAAGTTTTAAGTAGTGATCTAACCGTGGACATTAATGGGGGGAAGTTCAAGGCAAATACTTGTGATAATTTAGGAGGGATGTAAGTTCCAAGGTACTTCAGCGCAGTGTTGGTCTATTTAAATTTTAAAAATTTCCCCGCAGCGTATTGAGGAGTCCTGGGGAAATCCCAACACTCATGGCTTCCGATTTATTAAAATTTATCTTCAGGTTAGATATGTATGTTTTAAATTCGTGGAGCAGATTGGGGAGAGATATTATCGGGTTTGTGAGAGTGAACAACATATCATCTGCGTAAGCAGCTATTTTCTGTTGCGTCTCTCCTATTTTTACTCCCTTGATATCTGGGTGGGCTTGAATTGTGCGCAGGAAGGGTTCCAGTGACAGGGCGAATAGGAGTGGGGATAATGGGCATCCCTGGTGAGTTCCATTTTTGATCTCAAAAGGGGCGGACAGAGTCCCATTTACTCTCACTCGTGCTGTGGGATTGGTGTATACTGAGGAAATCCAATCCAGCATCCTAGTCCCCAGGCCGACATGTCTTAAAACTGATGTCATGAACTGCCAATTCACCCTGTCAAAGGCCTTCTCTGTGTCCGTACTTAGAAATATGCAGGGGGTCTTACTTTGATTAGTTACATGCATGATGTTGAGAGCTTTGATCGTATTATCCCTGGCTTCTCTAGAAGGGACAAAACCCACTTGATCTAGGTGAATCAGGGATGGAAGGTATGTTTGGAGTCTGGTTGAAAGTACTTTCGTGAAGACTTTAAGATCAATATTAAGAAGCGAGATCGGCCTGTAGTTCCCGCATTGCGTCGTATCTTTCCCCTCTTTGGGTATCAGTGCTATATGTGCTGTTAGCGTTTCTCTAGGGAAGTGAATGCTAGGGTCCAGTGAGTTAAAGAATTTATGCATGGGTTCGCCCAAAGACGGTAACAAGGTTTTGTAGTATAGGGTTGTAAAGCCATCCGGGCCCGGGGCTTTCCCTAATTTCATGGAAGCAATTGCTTTCTGTATCTCTTCCAAGGTAATAGGTTCTTCTAATAACTCAGCGGACTCAGCTGTTAATTTGGGCATATTTGATTTCACTATGTAATCTTCTATTTGGGCTTGTGAAACCGGTTGCTGTTTTAGGTTGTAGAGGGAGGAGTAAAATTCCCTGAATTCAGCTGCTATCGCCTGAGGTAATGTAGTCTTCTGGCCAGAAGACGACATTATGTGGGGGACATAGTTCGCTAACACTTGCTCTCGCAATGATTTGGCTAGCAATTTGCCACATTTATTACCGGATTCATATGTCATACGTCTACAGATTTGTAATGCGGCCTTTGCTCGGTATTGCATTATGTCATTGATTTTAGTGCGTAGCAACGTGACTTCCGCTTCCCCTGCCGGGGTCTGTGCGTGTTTGTGTCTTGCCTCTGCCAGGTGTAAGTCTTGCAGGAGTGTTGTCAATTGAGCAGATCTTAATCGTTTGATGCGTGCCCCGTGCTTTATTAAGACTCCGCGAATCACCGCTTTATGTGCCTCCCAAACAATGCCAGGGTCACTATTAGGGGTGTAGTTAGTTTTAAAATAGAAATCTAGTTCCTTCCTTACATCCGTAAGTACCTCCTCGTCATGCATGAGGCTTTCGTTCAGTCTCCAAGTCTTCTGTCTGTCAGTAGGGTTATCTGTCAAGGCATAGGTCAGTAGGACAGGGGCATGATTAGACCACGTGATGGATCCAATCTTGGAGTCTCTAACGGCGTGCAATTGGGCATGTGGGAGTAGAAAATAGTCAATCCTGGAGTATTGTTTGTGGGGATTGGAGTAAAAAGTATAGTCCCGTTCGGTCGGGTGGAGGAGTCGCCATACGTCGATCAGTTGGGCCTTGTGTAATTCCCTAGAGATTCGTTTCCCTACGGAGGGGGTGATAGAAGAGGTCCCTGAGGAAGTATCCTCTGTGGGGATCAGGGGTACATTGAAATCGCCTCCTATAATAAGGTGGCCTCTAGAAAATTCCAGCAGGGTTGCTAGAGTCTTAGTGATAAAGCTATCTTGATGGCTGTTAGGGGCGTAAATGTTTGCGAGGGTTACCTGAACCCCCCCGATTTCGCCTCTGAGAAACAAATATCTTCCCTCTGGGTCTGATATTGTGTCCGAACATTTCCAGGGTACTTTGCTGGCAAATAGTATGGACACTCCACGGGTCTTGGTAGACCCATTAGTGGAGTGATACGCCATTGGGAAATATTTGTTTTTCAATATCGGGAGCTTGTCGCTTTTAAAATGTGTCTCTTGGAGTAGTGCTAGGTCTGCTCTATTACGTTTTAAATCCTGTAGCAGCATACGCCTTTTCTCCGGCACATTTAGGCCCTTTGTGTTTAGGGAGAGTATGTTCACCGCCTCCATGTTTCCTTGATTTAGTAGGTGGGGGGGGGGTTGGGTAAGGTAAAGAGACAAGGGGAAAGGTAGGGGGGGAAAGTTGAGATATAGAAAAGGTAGTTGAAGCTAAGAAAAGACTAGAATCTTAAATGTACTAATCCAGTACAAGTAACTGTGCTATTAGAGGTGCACAATAGTGCTGTAACGCTCACCAGAGCTAATCTGGTAACTGAACGCTGTCCTATTTGGGGTTGTGTATAGCAGTAACCAAGGAAGAGTTTACCTGCTACCCCTCTCCATCCCTGTCTGTGTCTATATTTGAATCAGAAGATGTTAAGACGGGTTTAGTGTCAGTTATTCTAAGGCAAATTAAGCAAATAAAGTAAATAAACAAGGTACTAATTTGTTTTGAACGATATAAAGTGTAACAAACGTTTAGCTAAGCATCAGGTGCATAAATCTTTTATCTATAATCTTCGGTGCTCAGATCAGGTAAAGGTACAGGTACAACAGTAAATTCTTCAGCCCTACACATGCAGTAACCATAATCTTAAACTTTTGAACCCACTGTTTCTTGCTAACTGTGATGATGCCACTCCTTCCGGAGGGAGAAAAAGATGGGGGAGGAGTGGGAGGAGCCCCCACACTGGTTTAAGACCTGCGGGGAAACCACAGGGACTCCCTCCTGTCTCGTTGTCACCCATCTATCTGTGAATGCCCTCCTCTCCTCACCCGCACCTATGTCACAGACAACAGGGGCATGCCTCCCATCCAAGCCTCTATGATTGAGACACCCATATCTTTCCGGTACATGTGTGCAACGTTGTATCTAGGCCCAGCGGAAACCAACGGAATAATATAAGATCCCTCCTCCCCCCATCTCCCACCAGTACCTTCCAAGAAGAATGTCTAGGGCCCCTCAGGGTTAGAAATCGGTACATGCAACCGCCTGTTTGCAAACCCTGGTGTAATGTTGATTCCTCTGCTTCCGCTGTGTTATTCCCCAGCACTTGGAAAGCTAACTGAGGGTGGAAGGTGATCTGTTCTGGAAGTGTCTGTATGCCCCACATCATCTCGTCATCTGTCCGTCCCTGTGCATGTATAACGAACAAGGAGCTCCTCAAGGGGGACAAATCCATGTTCTGGTGACGTTGCGTTGCGTTCACTTGCAGGTGAAACAGGGATTGCAATGCACAAGAGAAGGGGGGGGGTGAGTCCGCGCCGCTGTGTAGAACAGTCAACACCGTCTAGGCAGTCCTAGGTGTTCTATATATTCCCAGGGTGGCTGGTATTGGCGTGTGGGCTACTGACAACTGGGCAAGGGCAGGGAGAAGCCAAAAAGAAATAACAGCATAAAAAAAAAAAAAAAACACAAGAATGAAAATAAACGTATACCAATGCCTGATCTGTGGATGCACTTCAAGGTTACACTTCCCGGGACTCTCCCGCAGACACCGTACGGGCTCTCCTATGGGATCTCTGCTGGCGTGGAGGTTGATGGTTTCTTTGGATGTTGGGTCCCGATCGATTCGACATCCTGGGGATGAAGGCTAGCCAGTCCGGAACTAGAATCAGTTCTGCGTCTAGGTATTCGAAGAAGGCTGGCAGTTCCGCAGGCGAGCGCAGTGTAAACGAGGATGTACCATTTCGGAATGTTACCGCCAAGGGGTATCCCCAGCGGTATGTACATCCCTGTTGTCTTGCTAGTTCTAGTGCCGGTCTCAGTAGTGCTCTCCGCTGCAACGTGGCTCTCGATAGGTCAGGTAGTATTTTAATTATGGCTCCATCGAACTCTACCTCGCCCTGTTCCCATGCTTTGCGGAGGATTAGTTCTTTCTGCGTGTATCTATGGATCCTGCAGAGTACGTCCCTCGGCCTGTCGGGATCCGATGATCTGGGCCCTAGAGGTCTGTGTACCCGATCTAACTCCAATTGCGGTGGGGGAGTCCCCAGAACCTTGTGGAAGATAGCTGTAACCGAGGCCGCCAAATCTTCCGACCCTGTTGCTTCTGGAATACCCCGCAGCCGCAAGCTATTGCGGCGGCTGCGGTCTTCCAAATCTTCCATGTGTAACTGCATGTCGGTGGCCTGAGAGGCCCTTGTCTCCTACGAGCGTTCCAGGGCTATGACCCGCTGTGTAAGTGATGAAATTGTCAGGTCACTTTTGTCAGCTCTTTCTGTAAGGTCTTGAATCCCCGTTTTCAGTTCCTGGATGTCCCGCGCGTGTGCCTCTTCCACACGCAGGATTAGGGACTCCATGTCCGACCGCGAGGGCAAGGCCTCAATGTCAGCTTTAGTGGGGAGGGCCTTTAATATACTCCGGAGATCCTGCCATTTCCTCTCGGGGTCCCGCTGGTGTCGCTGGAGACAAATCCCGGACTGTAAAGGTAGCGGGATCAGTTGATGGGTTCAGCGCGGCCTCCTCTGTCCTAGGATTCACACGCGGAGCCGCTGCTATGGCGCCTGGGGAGATCGACTGAGAGTCCCTGAAATAGCGCTTGATACTGCTCTGGAGGGTAAGGTGTCTGGAGCCACAGGTTGATGAGCGTGTCGTGTACTATTTGGACGATATCATGCCTTGTATCCTCTGAGTAGTTACCGTCGGATTACAGGTTAGAGAGGGGCCTAGCCAGGAGCTCTCCAGAAATGCTTCCTCACCCGCCCATTGCTAAGCCACGCCCCCGCAAACATGGTTTACATATGCGTTCGTTTCTGTGCATGAGCAAAAAAAATAAAAATAAAAAATGTGATCTTTTGCTTTTAAAAAAACCTCTATGAGCAGCCGTGTGAACCGTAGGATCATTTCTGGGGCGCGCCGGTAAAAATGGTAAGCCCGAGAAACACGAGCTGCGAAAGGGGGGAGACGACCCCTCCCACTGCTTCTGAAAGTGATCCAGCCCCTAATTAGCAGCTCAGACCACTTTCATGAGAAAGGCAATCACTGGCTAAAAAAATACCGGGGGGAGAATGGGGAAACAGTAGGTTAGAAAGGCACGTAGTGGAGGCGGAGATGGGAGGAGAGGACGTGAGGACGTAACGTCCGTCACGGAGGGAGGAGCTCCAGAGTATCAGCTGGCCGCCGAGAGCAGGGAAGGACGCAGAGACGCCGATGCCGCGGACTGTTGGCACACAGGCGGTATGATGACAGGCACTGTCCCCCCTCAGAAGGAGAGATAGAGAGTGCTGTTTTTCGACTGGATGGAACGGGAGACATGCCGGAGACTATCTGATACAGCAGAGACAGCGCACTCAGGACTGACTTCTTGGTACGGCGAGATACTGAAACCGCCACCCTCCCGCCTTCCGGGATCATAGCATACCCCCCCGGATGAATGAAATTCCCCTAAAAGGTTGTAAGTATTGCTACCCCGTGAGAGGGGAGGAAATATCTTAAATGAAGAGCAGAAACAAGGTAACAATTAAGGACTAAGCTTTCATTGTATATAGGCGGTGGTCCTAAACGGCGTTCTGCATGATTGGTACTGTTTACTCTTTGTTTTGCACATATTCCTGCTACGGGGAAAGGAGGCCTGACCAGTAAATACGGGAGACGAACAATCACCTATATGAACCACTAAAGGTCTCTCTCAGCTGGTGGGGGCGCCCCTATATATATCAAGTGTGCATGAGAATAAAGCAGTCTACAAATAAACGGGGGTGGACTAATACAAAGTACATAAGCGGGGACTGGAAAAGGACAGTAACCTGGTAGGACCCTCCCAACAGGAGAACCCAAACTAAGGGGCACAAATAGAGGAACAACTAGTCATAACAGTCATAATAGCAATAAAGACTAACACATTGTACACCATACAAGTCCTCTAAAGGAGAAGAGAGGGGAGAAGAGAGGGGGAAAGGGGAGAGGTTGGCAGGGGTAAAGCTAGAAGGGAGAGGTTTTTTAAGCGGTGGAACCCCCATGCCACCCCCCCCTCTTCTTGCCCCTCCCCCCTGTGTTTTTTCTGCTTTTTTTTTCTTTTTTTTTTCCCTTTTTTCTCTTTTTCTTTTCTTTGTTGTCCCCTCTCGGATTCCTCCCTTGCAACCGGTAAAAACCCCTCTAAATAGACTCTCCAAGGTCTAGGGCTCCCCTTCACGGAAGTGGAGGGATATCAAGAAAATCAGGCTGGGGAAGCGTATTAGGGGGCCAAGAAAGGGAGACAAAATGAATAAAAGCACAACGAAAGTAACAAGAGGGAATGCCCCCAAATCCCCAAAAGACAAACCAACTACAAGCTCATTAAAACAATACATGACGCAAGGAATAAGCCCTAGGAGTATGGAGCCGGTTAAACAAAGTCAAAGTAAAATCGAAAAAAAAAAGGGATCCGAAAAAAAAATAGGAGACACCCCTGAACACTCTAGAGATGATTTATCAACAGAGGGGGATTATGATGCAAGTGAAACGGATGGGGAAGCAAGAGGGACCTCTATACTAACAAAGGGAGAGATGAGTGACATGCTCCGGAAAATGGAAAACTCGATTAAAATGGATATTCAAAATCTGAGAGGAGACCTGGGACATCTATTAGAAAGAGTGGAGTCTACGGAAAAAACCACTGAAAAACAAAAACAAGAAATCGATAGTCTAAGACAGCAAGTGGAAAAAACACAGGTAAATCAAAGACTGTTACTATACAGGCTGGAAGACCAGGAGAACAGGAGCAGACGGAAGAACATTAGGATTCGCTCAGTCCCAGAAAAAGAGAATGAAGATCTGATGAAATTGGCTTCCACAATCTTCCGGCCTCTGATTAACAGAGAAGGGGAGTACTGTCTAAAGATAGAAAGGATACATCGAGTGGGGTACGCCAGGGAAGGAAGGACAGAACGCCCAAGGGACATTATAGCTAGATTTAGGTACTATGAAGATAAATGGGAAATTTGGAAGAAATTGAAACTAAGACCGCCAATAATGATCGAGGGAGTGGAAATCCAGTTTTATGCAGATCTGGCGCAAGAAACCCTAGTAAGAAGAAGATTGCTGAAACCCTTATTGGAAGTAATGACTGCACAAAATATCAAATATACCTGGGGTTTCCCGGCCTGTCTGAAAGGATATAAGGAAGGGAGGTCTGCTAAATTACGTTTTCCGGAGGATCTAGGAGATTTTTGTAAAAGGCTGGACATACAGGTTCCGGACTTACCAGGCTGGACATCAGAAATCTAGGGGACTAGCCAAATCCCCATCCGGGGGGAGAAGGGGGGAGATGGGATAACAACAACAGACAAGAAAACTAAGCTAAGATAAGAATGAAAAAGGCAGGCCACCCCACTACTTTAGTTACCCAAGGAGTGGGTGAAAGCTGAATACCTGGAGCTCCACCTTATGATCAAAGGGTTCGGAAAGGGCTTAGATGGAGATCCTGGATGACCTGAGGGGCCCTGAGGGGCCAATTGGGGGGCGGGGGGAGGGAGGGGAGGGGGGTAAGGGGGAGGGGAGGGGGGGGGGGGTGGGAGAGGGGGGGGGTGGGAGGGCAAGGGGGGATTACAAGGTACAAAAGGAAAATAGGTGTATAACTCGAATTAAGCCAGAGAAGCGTAGCAAGCTATTTTGGGACAAACATGACAACTATTAAATTTTTGACATATAACGTTAAAGGTCTGAATACACCCTCCAAAAGACACAACTTATTAAGAGAGCTGAAAAAGCAGGGGGCAGGAATAGTGGCATTACAAGAAACCCATTTGACATATGAATCCAATAGTAGAATATGGTCTAAAAATTTTCCGACATGGTACTATGGAGATACAATATCTAATAGAGCAAGAGGAGTGGCAATAGGAATGGCAAAAGAAGTCCAATTTAAATTAGACGAAAGAATACAAGATACGGAAGGAAGATTCCTTTTTTTAAAGGGATCTCTAGGAGGGCTGGAATGCACTATTGCAAATATTTATGCCCCTAATAAAAACACAGTCAATTTCCTGATAAGTACACTGGAGAAATTAACAACCTTCAAGAAAGGGGGTCTAATAGTGATGGGAGATCTCAACGTGTGTTTAGAGCCAGGGCTGGATTGTATGTCCGGAGCGCAGGGGACGAATAACGTACAGCTTAGACGACTGAGACAGAAATTACATGAGAATCAATTGGTGGATATATGGCGAATACTGAATGGTAGAACAAGAGATTATACGTTTTACTCCCCTGTACACCGGACATATTCCAGACTGGACTACATTTTACTAGAACACAGGTGGTTAGAGAGGGCCACTGAAGCAAAAATAGGAATCATCACACTGTCAGACCACGCCCCGGTAGAAGTGGAAATACAAATCTCCCAAATGCAGAGAAAAAACCCCCTATGGAGAATAAATGAAGATCTGTTGTCCGATGAGGGGGTGGTCCAAAGAGTAACAGAGGAACTCAAACAATACTTTAGGGTAAATGAAACGGGAGATGTTTCGGGGGCAGTGGTGTGGGAGGCCCATAAAGTATATATAAGGGGAATATTAATAAAAGAGGGAGCTAGGAAAAAAAAAAGAAAGAAACATCAAAAAGGGAAATCTTACGACTGAAATATTTAACATAGAACAAGAACACAAAAAAATGAGAGGACCCCATAAAGAAATATACCAAAAGTTGATAGACAAAAGAGATGAACTAAAAAGATTGGTAGACCAAGAAACAAAAGAAAAATATTTTCAAATTGAGAAAGAGAGATATCAGTGGGGGGATAAAACAGGGAAACATCTGGCTAGAATGCTAAGGGAAAAAAAAGCCCGTAATTTTATAGACAGGATACAGACTAAGCAGGGATCAATGGTCCACGAAACAAGAGAAATTGGAGAGGTATTTAGAAAATATTATAAAGAATTGTATGCAGGAGAACACAAGGGGGAGCAAGAGAGGTTTAAGAAAAAAGAAAAGATAAAGGAATTCTTAAAGAGGGCGGGGTTACCCGAGATTCAAGAGAGAGATAGGGAAGCCTTGGAGGAAGAGCTTTCGGAAGAGGAAGTAAGGGAAGCAATACTAGAGGCAGCACAAGGAAAGAGCCCAGGGCCAGACGGATTCACAGCAGGTTATTACAAAAAATTTAAAGATATCCTAATACCAAAAATGTGTCAGTACATGAATGGGCTAGGAAAAGACTTTGAATTGAGCAGAGAGGCACAAACGGCCCTGATCACGGTGATCCCAAAGGAAGGAAAAGATACGACCCTCTGTTCCAGCTACAGACCCATATCGCTATTAAACGAAGATATAAAGATCTATGCAAAAATATTGGCAAAGAGGATGAAGGGGCTAATGAATTCTTTGGTCCATCCTGACCAAACTGGGTTTGTGGCTGGAAGAGAGGGGAAGGACCATGGGGTACGAACTCTGCTACTTCTACAAAAAATAAAAGAGGACGGGGCCCCCGGTCTGCTCTTGTCTTGCGACGCAGAAAAGGCGTTTGACAGAGTAGACTGGGGGTTCATGTTCCAAACATTAGGTAAAATGGGGGTAGGCCCAAGGATGTTGGAAAGGTTAAAAACGTTGTACAGACAACCGAGAGCTGCAATTAGGATTAACGGGGCAATTTCTGAAACTTTTGAAATGGGGAGAGGTACAAGGCAGGGGTGTCCCCTGTCCCCGCTACTCTTTATCCTATCATTAGAACCCTTTCTTGCAACAATAAGAAGGGACCCCGATATCAAAGGACTAAAAGTGGGTAAGGAAGAGCACAAGTTATCGGCATTTGCCGACGACGTGCTCTTCTATATAATTAAACCAGAACGTACCCTGCCAAAATTAATTAAAACGATAGAACAATATGGAGAGCTCTCAAATTTCAAGATAAATATGGGAAAATCTGAAATCCTAAACATAAATCTAAGAAAAGCAGAAGAGGAAAACTTAAGGAAGAACTTTCAATTTTCATGGAAAAAAGAAATAAAATATTTAGGCGTAAAACTAGCTAACTCCCTGGATAAAATTTATAAAGTGAACTATATACCCCTATTGGATGAAATAAGGAAAGAAGGCAAAAAAATACAGAACAGACCAATCTCTTGGATAGGCCGTATAAATGCCATAAAAATGACCCTGCTGCCAAAAATTACTTATAAATTCCAAATGCTACCTATAGATCTACCAATATATTACCTCAAAAAACTAAAAACAATACTAACAAACGTTATTTGGAAAAATAAAAAACCAAGGGTATCTTTAAAGACGCTAAGAAAAGGAAAGGAGAATGGGGGTCTGGCGGCACCGGATATTGAAACATACTATAACGCAATAATCCTGTCACGAGTGATAGAATGGGTAAGGGACAATCAGGAAAAGAGATGGGTAAACTTGGAAAAATTTTATAGTAATGCACAGCTAGGGGTAATTATTTGGAATCCCCCCCAACACAGAACGATGGACGAAAATACACATAGGTTAACACGGGTGGTAATTAGGGTATGGAATAGAACCTATAAACAGTTAAATAAGACTTATAATTCACCACTTATAAGAGTCAATGACAATGAGTTTTTTGCACCAGGGAGAGTGAGTATAGGGGGGAAATGGATAAAGAAAGATAAGGTGGAACTACGAGAGATAATGAAAGAGGGGAAAATTAAAACAATACACGAGTTGCAACAAGACACTGAAACATGGGTGATTAACGAATGGCGATATGCACAGTTAGAAAGGTTTATTAGAAAATTACCACAACCCATAAGATCAGGAGAAGAATTGACGGGATTAGAAAAATTATGCACGGCAGAAAACACAAAAAATACCATATCAAAACTATATAAATTATTATTAGTTGAAGATGAAATAGAGAAGCCCACATATATTAAACAATGGGAAAAGGATTTGGGGACACTGGTGGATTTTAGCACGATGAAAAAGATTATGAACCTTACCCACACCTCGGCGATAGATGTAAAAACAACCGAAATGACCTATAAGTGTTTAGTGAGGTGGTACATAACACCAGAGAGGGCCAGTAAGTACCAAAAAGAAACATCGGCAGAATGTTGGAGAGGATGTGGGGAAATTGGTACAATGGCACACATTTGGTGGAAATGCCCGAAGATTCAAAAATTTTGGGAAAAAGTTCTGAGTATGGTCCAGAAAATTACGGGAAAGGAGGTAAAAAAAGAGCCATGGTTGGTGCTCTTCCACGGCATTAAGGATAGTGAGAAACAATATAAAGCCTCGTTGGTGCCTCACTTAATCAACGCAGCCAAAAAATTAATACCCAAAAATTGGAGAGAAAAAGAGCCCCCACAGATATGGGAGTGGATTAACGCCGTGGAGGAAACCTACACCATGGAGAGGTTTCATGGTAGCAAGGACGAGGGAGGGGAGGGAAGAAAAGATAATTGGAAGAGTTGGAGAGAGTTTAAAAAAATATGGAGTTACGCTGAGAGTATTAGGTTTTAGTAGAGTTATATTCAGGGGAAGTATCGGTACCTGGGAATAAGGGAGGGGGGGGGAGGAGGGGAGACGAAATAGAGTAAACCATTAAGGTAAAAGAGTTTTTGAGATAATACAATAAAGGTTGTTCTTTTTTTTTTCATTTTTTTTTTTTTTTTTTTTTTTTTTTTTGATAGAGGGTGGGTAAAGAGAAAGTAGGGAGGGTTTTTTAATTGGGATAGGAAGAAGGTTACATTATGTGAGATTTGTATCGGCCCTCCCCTTTCCCTGTCAATGTAAAACTTATTTCAGCCACAATGATGTGAAGGAAAAGAGAGACGTACATGAATGGAAAAGTTGATGGTTGTCTCATTACATAAAGTAAACTGAGTGGTTAAAAAAAAAAAAAGAAAAAAAAAAAAATACCGGGGTAAACCACTTGCAAGCTGCAACATATACACTATATTGTCAAACGTATTGGGACAGCTGCCTTTACACACACATGAACTTTAATGTCATCCCAGTCTTAGTCTGTAGAGTTCAATATTGAGTTGGCCCACCCTTTGCAGCTATAACAGCTTCAACTCTTCTGGGAAGGCAATCCACAAGGAGTGTGTCTATGGGAATGTTTGACTATTCTTCCAAAAGCGCATTTGTGAGGTCAGGCACTGATGTTGGATGAGAAGGCCTAGCTCGCAGTCTCCACTCTAATTCATCACAAAGGTGTTCTATTGGGTTGAGGTCAGGACTCTGTGCAGGCCAATCAAGTTCCTCCACCCCAAACTTGCTCATCCATGTCTTTATGGACCTTGCTTTGTGCACTGTGTGCAGTCATGTTGGAACAGGAAAGGACTATCCCCAAACTGTTCCCACAAAGTTGGGAGCATGAAATTGTCCAAAATGTCTTGGTACGCTGACAGAGAGTTCCCTTCACTGGAACTAAGGAGCCAAATTATTTAGACCAGTGCACAAAGCAAGATGCAGACGTGACATCTGGTGTGCAGTAAGGATCAGCAGGAAGGTGAGGAGGGTCCGGACTGCAGCGAAGCAACTAGCAGACGGCACACATGGTATGCAACATGGGAACGCTATAGCCAAAGGTGAGCGGGGACCTGAGAGAGAGGACTGAGCGACAGAGGATCAGCAAAGTTAGGGGACCGAAGCAGGAGAAACTAGCAAATGTTCACACATCTCAGCACAATGTGTGACCGGTTCCATTGAGAGCCAGGCACACTCTCCTGACATGTGAAACCCACATCCAATTCGCAATAGTGTGAACCCAGCCTCAATTTGTGTTGAAGCAAGTGTAAACGAGTCAGCGGCGGAACTATAGGTATCACTGAGGTCGCCATGCTGACTGGGCCCCATGCTTGCTGTATACATCGATAGGAGGAGCAACAAGGGCGGTGTCAGGGTAATGGCCGTAGGATGGGTAATCCTGCCAGTATCCATCATTGTCGCACCGGGCGAATCCCCGTGTGCATGCTCGCACATAGGTGTACAACATTAGGCGCACACATGTGCAACGGTGGGTACGCGCATAACGGCAATAATTGGCACCCTCTGGCCTATTTAAGCCTGCTGCAGGTGTCCACGAATTGCTGGATTATCGTCAGCTTCCTCTGTCCCCCGTGTCTGCTATTGTATCTGCTTCCTGTTGTTACCCGGCTTGCCTGGCTTCTCCTGCTTTCCGCCTGCATCGACCCCCGGCTTGGACCTGACTATTCTCCATTCTCCGCATCTGTACCTAGATTGTCCGCACGGTGTTCGACCCCTGGCCTGGCTACTGACTCCATTCCTGATTATCCCGCTGTACCTCATCTTGGACTGACTCCTGCCGTGTACGACCCCTGGCCCGGCTTTGACTTCGTTCCTGGTTGCTCTACTGCTCCATACCTGGGGATCTCTCCTCGCACGGTTGCCCAATCAGCTTGTGCAGCACACCCCAGCTGCTCTCTGCTACCCAGCAACAGCACTTGGCAACCCGTGCACCTTTGGGCACCATACTCCCTGTCTAATTCCCAGGGATACGCTGCACTCAGCCGCAAGGGGCGCCCTCTCAGCAACCCGACCTCGCATCTAGGACTTGACAGGCGGCTGAGACCGAGCTCCCTGATCCTCAGCCAAACTGTAATCGGCATTGCAGGGAGCTTGTTACACTGATTTGACCTAAAGTGAAAGCACAGTGTGTGCTGTGCTCTTTGTCTCCCCCTACAGTGCAGTACCCAGCTGGAAGAGGTAAGGTAAAGCACTGACGTTTTTTAAAAGGTTATCTGTATGTATGTGAGTTTATATGTGTGTGTGTGTGTTTACATGTATGTATGCACATTTTATGTATGCGTGTTTAATCCTGACCCCCTATGTGTGTAGACTCAGAACAGATTTTTTTTTTTCTTGCTTGTTTATAGTACCAGCAAAAAAAATGTTGTTCCTCTGAAAAGCAATCCATGCTGAGATCGCTTTTCAGAGGCATTTGACAACCAGTAAAGAAGCAATATGTTGCCTCCTGACCACCTGTTTTAACTCCTTAAATGCATCATCGCTATGCTGCAACTGCATGCAATGCACACAGTTGCAGGGTGGTTGCAGTGCAGCCCCATTCACCTAGGGGTATACTTCAAGGGTGCCCTGACTGGAAAAAGATTGAGAAGCCCTAACATAAAGGAACCAATCTCTCCATTTTCCTCCTGCAGCCGCTAAATGCCTGTGGGAGGCAGAGGAGGAGAAGCAGGGGAAATGGAGAAATCGATTCCTTTATATGCAGCCACCCACTTGTGACCGGGCCCTGTTGTTCCGCCATCAGGCTCGGAGGAAAGGGCCCTGTCCGGGGAGCCCTTCATGGTTTCTTGCATCGGGGCCCTAAAGGTTCTAGTTACGCCACTGAAATGAGTCCTAAGTTTACTTACAACCATACCTCCCAACTTTCTGGGGTGGGAACGAGGGACACCTATTAGCAAAAGTATGCAGGCATAGGACACACCTCCTGCCACGCCCCCTTAAAAGGAGAATTATACAAAAAAATGATTAGTGAAACTGACAAGTACTTTTTTTACCATTACTATTCCATTATACTGGCTTTTGGAATTTACAAATCCAGCAATTTATTGAATGAAAGGTTTAGACCTGGGAAACACTTTTTGAAAGATAAAAAGTGCATTTTATATACATCTATATAGATCAGACCAAAATGAGGAGGAATGAGGGACATTGCTCCAAATCAGGGACAGTCTCTCGAAAGCAGGGACAGTTGCATACCTCCCAACTTTTTGAGATGGGAATGAGGGACACCTATCAGCAAAAGTATGCAGGCATAGGACACACCTCTTGCCACGCCCACTTAAAGGAGAACTGCACACACACAAAAAAAGATTGGTTAAATCCACAAGTGCTTTTTTTACCACTACTATTCCTTTATATTAGCTTTTGGAATTTACAAATGCAGCAATTTTAGAAATCAGATGAAAGGTTTAGCACTGAAAAACACTTTTTGATAGATAAAAAGTGCATTTTATATACAACTCTATAGATCAGACCAAAATGAGGGACTAATGAGGAGGAATGAGGGACATTGCTCCAAATCAGGGACAGTGACCTCAAAATCGGGGACAGTTGGGAGCTATGCAGTTAGGAGCTATGCTTACAACACATATGTGAAACACAAGCCTTGTCATGTGACCCTCACACCTGGTTTGGAGCCGCATTGTGCTGGAACTCTAGTCCACCACCTCTGGCACTCACCCTCTGCTCCTACTCCCTACTGTCACTTGTAAACACAGAAGCCTTCTGTGTTTTTAATAAGGGCCAGCTTTGCTCTCAGGAACTAACAAATCCCTGCAAGCACTCATGGCAAGGCATCGCAGGGACAGATCTCCAGAATCTAAGTGGGAGAATGATCTCCCTGCAAGGTGAGGCAGAGTGGCCTACACAGAGAGGTACTAGAGCCAGGTCAGGTAGGAGAGAGAGAGAGACATACGAAGAAGCTTTGCGAGTAGGGGTGGGTTGAGGTTCCACACACTGTGCATAGTGCACCCTCAAACCATGCACTCTGTACAAAGCGCATCCCTAAACACTGCACTCTGTACGTAACACACTCCTGAACCATGCACTCTGTACAAAGCGCACCTCGAAACACTGCACTCTGTACGTAACACACTCCTGAACCATGCACTCGGTACACAGCGGACCCCTGAACCATGCACTCGGTACACAGCACACCCCTAAACACTGCACTCTGTACGTAACACACTCCTGAACTATGCACTCTGTACACAGCACACCCCTAAACACTACACTCTGTACGTAACACACTCCTGAACCATGCACTCTGTACAAAGCGCACTCCTAAATGCTGCACTCTGTACGTAACGCACTCCTGAACCATGCACTCTGTACAAAGCGCACTCCTAAATGCTGCACTCTGTACGTAACACACTCCTGAACTATGCACTCTGTACAAAGCGCACTCCTAAATGCTGCACTCTGTACGTAACACACTCCTGAACCATGCACTCTGTACAAAGCGCACTCCTAAACACTGCACTCTGTACGTAACACTCTCCTGAATCATGCACTCTGTACACAGCGCACCCCTAAACACTGCACTCTGTACGTAACGCACTCCTGAACTATGCACTCTGTACACAGCCCACCCCTGAACACTGCACTCTATATGTAACGCACTCCTGAACCATGCACTCTGTACACAGCGCACCCTTAAATGCTGCACTCTGTACGTAACGCACCCCTGAACCATGCACTCTGTATGTAGCACACCCCAGATACAACCGGCCCTTTGTGGCCAACCAAACTGCTAGTGTGGCCCACAGTGAAATTGAGTTTGACACCCCTGACTTAGGCCCCTTTCACACTGGGGCTGTGGGGGCATCGGCGCTAAAACGGCGCTATTTTTAGCGCCGCTTTACCATCGTTTTAGCGGCGGTATTGGGCCGCTAGCGGTGCGGTTTTAACCCCCGCTGGCGGCCGAAAAAGGGTTAAAACCGCTCGCATAGCGCCGCTACAGCGGCGGTATAGCGGCGGTATAGCCGCGCTGCCCCATTAATTTCAATGGGCAGGAGCGGTGAAGGAGCGGTGTATTCAAAGATGCTGTTTGCAGGAGTTTTTTTTCTCTCCTGCCAGTGCACCGCTTCAGGGTGAAAGCCCTCGGGCTTTCACACTGGAGAAACAGCAGCGGCAGTTTTAGGTCGGTTTGCAGGCGCTATTTTTAGCGTAATAACGCCTGCAAACCGCCCCAGTGTGAAAGGGGCCTTACAACATAGTTGAGAACTGTTTGTGATTTTTATGATTATTATTATGATGATAATAATCATTATTTTGTTTTATCCCTTCATGACCAAGGTCAAAACAAATCTTAACAACCAAAGCCGGTTTTGCAACTTTGGCATGTGTTAGTGAAACCATACATATCTTTGTAAATATTTACCGGTGCATGCGTGGATTATACCTTGTTTTTTCAGGACAGATCAGGCTTTCATTTGATGATAAATGGAATGCATATCTCCTGACTTATTTTTTTATCAAAAGTAAACTGGCCCAAAATAGTAAAAAATGGTCTTATAAATGAGCTATATAGACTCACCAGCCACTTTATAAGGTACACTTGTTCAATTGGTTGCTAACACAAACTTCTAATCAGCCAATCACATGGCAGCAGCGTAATGCATTTAGGCATCTAGATGTAGTGAAGACGACTTGCTGAAGTTCAAACTGAGCATCAGAATGGGGGAAACAGGGGATTTAAGGTACTTTGAACATAGCATGGTTGTTGGTGCCACACGGGCTGGTCTGAGTATTTAAAAAACTGCTACTGGGATTTTCACGCACAACTATCTCTAGGGTTTACAGATAATGGTCCAAAAAAGAGAAAATATCCAGTGAGTGGAAGTTGTGTGGAGAAAAATGCCTTGATGTGTGAGGTCAGAGGGGAATGGGCAGACTGGTTTGAGATGATGGAAGGCAACACTAACTCAAATAACCACTTGTTACAACCAAGGTATGCAGAATACTGAATGCACAACACATTGAACCTTGAAACAGATGGGCTACAGCAGCAGAAGACCACACCAGGTGCCACTGCTGTCAGATCAGAACAGGAAACCAAGGCTACAATTCGCACAGGCTCACCAAAACTGGACCATAGAAGATTGGATAAACGTTGCCTGGTCTGATAAGTCTCGATTTCAGCTGTGACATTCAGATGGTAGGTCAGAATTTGGTGTAAACAACATGAAATCATGGATCCATCCTGCCTTGTATCAACAATTCAGACTGGTGGTGGTGGTGTAATGGTGTGGAGGGATATTTTCTTGGCACACTTTGAGCCCCTTAGTACCAATTAAGCATCGTTTAAAAGCCACGGCCTACCTGAGTATTGTTGCTGACCATGTCCATCCCTTTATGACTACAGTGTACCCATCTTCTTAGGCTACTTCCAGCAGGATAATGCACCATGTTCGCATTTGCAGCACTTTATAAATTTTTCATTCATTCATTCATTTTCATTCATTCATGTCACAAAGCTCAAATCATCTCACCACTGGTTTCTTGAACATGGCAATGAGGTCCCTGTACTCCAATGGCCTCCGCAGTCACCAGATCTCAATCCAATAGAGCACCTTTGGGATGTGGTGGAACGGGAGATTTGCATCATGGATGTGCAGCCGACAAATCTGCAGCAACTGCGTGATGCTATCATGTCAATATGGACCAAAATCTCTGAGGAATGTTTCCAACACCTTGTTGAATATATGCCATAAAGAATTAAGGCAGTTCTGAAGGCAAAAGGTGTAGTATCAAGGAATTGAGATTTCCCCAGTTTCTGGAATTGCACTGTTGCATTTTAAATGTAATGTTTAACCCCTTTATGACCGTCACACATACATGTCAGAATGTAACAGTGCAATTCCAGACAATTTTGGAAATCTCACTTTCTTGATACCATAGATGTGGCATCAAGAACTTGGGGATTTCTCTATGCTGCCTAATACCCACAAGCCGGGAAACCCAGGTAGACTCCTGATAACAGGTATGAATACACTTAGTGAACAAATCTCAGGCCTTGAAGGAAGTGCCAAAATGATTAGTCACTAGTTTCCAGAAAGATATTACCGATTTCCTGGGCAAACTCCACAATGAACAGCAACTATTGACAAATACTAATGCTGCTCGATACTCGGTTAGGGCTTGTTCAGACATGCTTCCAGGGGGCAGTAAAAGCAGGCAGTTAAGCTGCAGTTTTACTGCCCCCTTGCCACCCACCTATACTAAGACATGCAGCTGCTCAGGTCTGTACACACTTATTAAAGCCTTGTTGCTTTTGGGGGGGGCAGTACCACCACCAAATGTGACCTACGGTGGGGAAAATAATTATTTGATCCCTTGCATATTTTATAAGTTTGCCCAATTACAAAGAAATGAAGGGTCTATGATTTTTATCATAGGTGTATTTTAAATGATAGAGACAAGATTTCAACCAAAAATCCAGAAAAAAAAAAACATATAAAGCTAATGCTATAAATGCTAAAGCATTGTTCTTCCTCCAAACACAGCGAGTCAAGTTAATGCCAAAGAGCTCAAATTTGGTCTCATATGACCTCAGCACTTTCTCTCAATCCTTCTCTGAATCATTTAGATGTTCATTGACATGCCTGTACATTTGCCTTTTTTGAGGAGGGGGACACCGGTCCACAGAATCTCTTTCTTCCATTCAGACCTCACCGTCATGGGCAAGACCTAAGAGCTGTCAAAGTATGTCAGGGACAAGGTTAAAAAGGGACAAAGTATGTTAGTGCACAAGGCTGGAATGGGCTACAAGACCATCAGCAAGAAGCTTGGTGAGAGGGTGACAACTGTTGGAGCAATTATTCTCAAATGGAAGAAATACAAAATAACCACCAATTGCCCTCAGTCTGGAGCTCCATGCAAGATTTTGCCTCATGGGGTAAGGATGATCATGAGAAAAGTGAAGGATCAGCTCAGAACTACACAGGAGGAGCTTGTGAATGATCTCAAGGCAGTTGGGACCACAGTCACCAAACAAACCATTGGTAACACAATATGCCACCATGGATTGAAATCCTGCAGCGCCCGCAAGGTCCCCCCCCCCTCTAGGAAGGCACATGTACAGGCCCGTTTGAAGTTTGCCAATGAACAGCTAAATGATTCAGAGAAGGATTGGGAGAAAGTGTTATGATCAGATGAGACCAAAATTGAGCTCTTTGGCATTAATTCGACTCGCCGTGTTTGGAGGAAGAAAAATGCTGACTATGACCCCAAGAACACCAACCTTACAGTCAAGGTGGAAACATTATGCTTTGGGACTGTTTCTCTGCTAAAGGTACAGACCAACTTTGCCGCATTGACGGGCAAATGGACAGGGCTCATGGTAAAATCTTGGATGAGGACATTCTTCCCTCAGCCAGAACACTGAAGATGGGTCATGGGTGGGTCTTTCAGCATGACAATGACCCAAAACATACCACCAAGGCAACAAAGGAGTGGCTCAAAAAGAAGCACATCAAAGTGGGGTTCCACCAAAAAAAACAAAAATACATAAAAAATCATAAAAAAAAACCCAAAAAAACATTTGGATATTTTTTTTTTTTAACTTACCTCTAAATGCCTGTTGCTAGGTGATCCCTCGCAAGTCTGCCCCTTCCTTTGCCTGGGCTGGTGACATCACTTCCTCCTCGGCACAGGAAGGGCTCCACTCTGCTCCCTCCCTCCTGTCAATCATCTGGGACCCATTACAGGTCCCAGGTGACTGAGCGGCCAATCACGGCGAGCGGCGCCGCTCGCGCATGCGCAGTGGGTGCCAGGCTGTGAAGCCACAGCCCGGCGCCCACAGTTGCAATGCCGGCGCCGCTGAACAGAGGGGGAGACGAGCGGGGCTTCGATCCCCCGCTTCGCTGGACTCCAGGACAGGTAAGTGTCCAATTAAAAGTCAGCAGCTGCAGTATTTGTAGCTGCTGACTTTTAATTTTTTTTTTTTAATGGCCCCCCTGGGTGGAACTCCTCTTTAAGGTCATGGAGTGGTCTAGCCAGTCTCCAGACCTTAATCCTATAGAAAACTTATGGAGGGAGCTGAAAGTTCGAGTTGCCAAGAGACAGCCAAGAAACCTTAAGGATTTAGAGAAGATCTGTAAAGAAGAGTGGACCAAAATCCCTCCTGAGATGTGTGCAAACCTGGTCCCAAACTACAAGAAACGTCTTACCTCTGTGCTTGCCAACAAGGGTTTCTCCACCAACTACTAAATCATGCTTTGCTTGGGGATTAAATACTTATTTTACTCACTGAACTGCAACTCAATTTGTTTTTTTTCTGGATTTTTGGTTGTTATTCTGACTCTATCATTTATGATCTATGATAAAAAAATTATAGAGCCTTCATTTCTTTGCAAGTGGGTAAACTTACAAAATCTGCAGGAGATCAAATAGTTATTTTCACTGTAGTAAAGGTAAAAGGGCTGTGCGGCAACTGCCCTGGATCTGAGTGCAATGTGCACAGTTGCAGCATGGTCATTTGGTCTTTTTAGGGTTAAAACAGGCAGTGTGGAGATGACATATAGCTTCCCAGCCACCTGTCAATGACATAGTGGATCACTTTTCAGAGGGACAGCAAGGGCTGCAGCATATTAAAAAAAAAGCCCTTAAAGCACTTCTTCAGCCTTTTTGAAAAAAAAAAAATGAAAAAGGTCAGCAGCTACAAATCCTGTAAGGCTCGATTCACACCTATGCATGTTGCTTTTGAGCGTTTTTGGAGGTTTTTTTTTCATGCTTGCCACGTTTTTGAGCCGCGTTTTTGCCGCAATTTTGCCGCGATTTGCGTTTTGCGTTTTTTTTTTTGTTTTTTGTTAAATTTTTTTTTACAGTCTTAAAAAAAATTACAAAAAAAAAAAAAATAAAAAAAAAAAAAACGGCAAAAACGCACCAAAAACGCATCAAAAACGCTGCAAAAACGGTGCACTTGCGTTTTTGATGCTTGTCCATTGAAATCCATTACATGCAAAACGCTGCATTTTGCATGAAAAAAAGTCCCATACCCCTTTCCAAAAATGCAGAGAAACAAAAAGGCATTGATGTGAACATGTTCCATAGGAACCCATGTTAAAAAATTCCCGTGCATTTCTGCAAAATGCATCAAAAAACGCGCTAGTGTGAATGGAGCCTAAGGCTCCATTCACACTAGCGCGTTTTTTGATGCATTTTGCAGAAATGCACGGGAATTTTTTAACATGGGTTCCTATGGAACATGTTCACATCAATGCCTTTTTGTTTCTCTGCATTTTTGGAATGGGGTCAGGGACTTTTTTTCATGCAAAATGCAGCGTTTTGCATGTAATGGATTTCAATGGACAAGCATCAAAAACGCAAGTGCACCGTTTTTGCACCTTTTTGATGCATTTTTGGTGCGTTTTTGATGCGTTTTTGCCGATTTTTTTTATTTTTTATTTATTTTTATATTTTTTTTAATTTTTTTTTTTTTTTGTAATTTTTTTTAAGACTGTTAGGGCTAGGTGAAAATTTGTGCGGGAGGTTGTGGGTGCGGGCAGCCTGTAAATCACACATGTTCCCGCACCCACAACCACCCGCACCCAAATCGCACTGCTCTTTTACAGACGCGTGGGGCTGCCATTTATTCTTAATGGCACCCCTATGCATCTGAAATTGCAGCACGTTTTCGGTTGCGGGAAATTGTATGGTGCAAAAGCACTGAGCGATTTCCTTCTGCCTATGGTTTATATAAAAGGCACAGGAACTTTATTTCTGCATGAAACACAGGCACAGCAGCCTGTTCAAATGAATGGGCTGCCATGCTAGCATAAATGTAGCTTCCAGAGTCACATAGATGTGAACCTAGCCTCAGATTCGAGGCCAGGGGGTAGTAAAAACTGGCGGCTGAGCCATGGCTTTACCTCCCACAGTCCACCTGAAGTAGCCTAATACAGCCATGCAGGGCTGTACATATGCTCCTGCCGCGGTGCTTTGCTTTGTGGCTACAACAGTAGTTAATGTACAAATCCAGTGCATAGTAGCCTGAGGACTTGCATACAGGAGTCAACCAAAAGGCATGTAACAATATGTGCAAACCAAAATATTGCAAGAAAAAGGGAACATATTATAACCATCCAGTATGCTTCATAGAAGGAGGACATAAACTAAATAGATGGTAGATGTTGTCAGTAGGTGTGTCGCCAAGGTCTCAGCAAGGGTGTTGGATAGTAGACATCAGCCGGTATGGATCATATATGAAAAGATGATCCTCTCTGAAAAAATTAAAAATTTAAAAGCGGAGTTCCACCCAAAAATGGAACTTCCACTTATCCGGTCCCCCCCCCCCCTCCGGTGTCACATTTGGCACCTTTCAGAGGGGAGGGGGAAGCAGATACCTGTCTAATTCAGGTATTTACTCCCATTTCCCGTGATAGAATTTGCGGCGATATACGTCACGTCCGGTCCCTCCCCCCCCCGCGCTGTCTTCTGGGAGACACACAGGCCCCAGAAGACAGCAGGGACCACTCAGGACACGCATCATGACTTGTGCATGCGCAGTAGGGAACCAGGATGTGAAGCCACAAGGCTTCACTTCCTGATTCCCTTACTGAAGATGGCGGCGCCTGCACCCGGAGCCGAGGGACGGGTTGTCTTTGAGTGAGAACATCGCAGGCGCCCTGAACAGGTAAGTGTCCTTATTTTAAAAGTCAGCAGCTGCAGTATTTGTAGCTGCTGACTTTTAATTTTTTGGCAGAACTCTGCTTTAAAAAACAAAACGAAAGGAAAATGCTACTTTAAGGCTGAGAGTCGATAGACACTCAACACCTCCAAGAGGACGATGGTCCAAATATGAAATAAACACTTGTTCTTAGGAGACTAAGGGAGTGGGAAGAGAGACGCAAAGGAAGGGCACAAGAAGTGGAGCAAAAAGCGAGAGAAAGGTCGGGTGTGGGCAAAAGGACCATCACCACAGCCTGAAACCTGAAAGGTCCGGCTGCAACGTTTTTAATAAGGAGTGCATTGAGTTTGATAAGGCCGAGCCACAATGATTTTGTTAGAAAATTACTTAGAATACCAAAACATTATATATGTATTTTAACCACTTGCCTACTGGGCATGTTCACCTCCGCCCTGACCAGGCCAATTTTCAACTTTCAGTGCTGTCGCACTTTGAATGACAATTATGCAGTCATACAACGCTGTACCCAAACAAAATTTGTACCATGTTTTGTGAGACAGATAGAGCTTTCTTTTGGTGGTATTTAAAGCGGAGCTCCACCAAAAAGGGGAAGTTCCGCTTTAAGGACTGGTCCCCTGCTCCTCACGGACAATTGGCACTTTTGAGGAGCGGGGGGGGGGGGGGGCAGGTACCCGATTTTGATAGGTACCTGCATCCCGCGTTACAAGCGCCGCGGCGCTCTGAAACAAAAGTTCCTCTCCCCCGCTGCAGTCTTCTGGGACACTGACAGGTCCCGGAAGACTGCATCCACCACGGTGGGCAGCGCGACTCGTGCATGCGCGGTGGGCACCTGGCTGTGAAGCTGCAAGCTGTCACAGCCGGGTGCCCATAGTGAAGATGCTGGCGGCAGGGACTGAAGACAGCGGGTGAGACCAACTGGGGTGAGCACACCGCTGGATTGTGGGACAGGGGAGTGGTTGTTTTTTAACCACTTTAAGACGGAGCCTCTTTTTTAGATGTGTTGTTTACAAGTTAAAAACAGTTTATTTTGCTACAAAATTACTTAGAACCCTCAAACATTATACATTTATTTTTCTAACACCCTAGAGAATAAAATGGCGGTTGTTGCAATACTTTCTGTCACACTGTATTTGCGCAGCGGTGTTACAAGTTCTTCTTTTTTTTTTTAATACACTTTTTTGGATTAAAAAAACAGACAACAGTAAAGTTAGCCCAATTTATTTTTACATTGTGAAAAATAATGTTACGCCGATTAAATTGATACCCAACATGTCACGCTTCAAAATTGCGCCCGCTCATGGAATGGTGACAAACTTTTACCATTAAAAATCTCCATAGGCGACATTTAAAAAATTCTACAGGTTTACTGTTTTGCGTTACAGAGGAGGTCTAGGGCTAGAATTATTGTTCTCGCTCTACCAATCACAGCGATGCCTCACATGTGTGGTTTGAACATCGTTTTGATATGTAGCCGCTACTCATGTATGCCTTTGCGCATTTAACAATTTTTTTTTTCTTTTTTATTTTACCTTTTATTTTTTATTTTTACACTGTTTTAAAAAAAAATTGTGTCACTTTTATTTCTATTACAAGGAATGTAAACATCCCTTGTAACAGAAAAAAAGCATGACAGGACCTCTTAAATATGAGATCTGGGGTCAAAAAGACCTCAGATCAGTGTCATGGAGACGGGTGGGGGTCATCTTCCCCTTACTCATCTCCATGCACAGCCACAGGAAGGATCAGATCGCCTCCCCCCTGCCGACAGCTCTGGTAAGCGGCGGAGGGCACCAGATCGCGGCGGGGGGGGGGCCACTGCCGATAAAAGTGATCTTGCGGCATATCCGCCACAGAGACCACTTTTATCTTGTACCGGACCGCCGTCCTAACACGGGGATACCGGGGTTATGGCAGCTAGCTGCTGCCATAACAATGATATCCGTCCTCAAAGTAGGGACGTACATCGGCGTGCGGCGGTTCGGAAGTGGTTAAAAGTCAGCTGCTACAGTTTTTGTACCCCTACCCATTCACCCCTAAAAAAACAGTGTAGTGTAAATAAAATGTCCCCGTCGTAGCTCCAATGTGTCTTCTTTCACTGGTTCTGCCACCCATGTGTTCTTCCTCCGGTCTTTTCCCTCCGCTGCTGTATTCTCTGCCACCAACTTGGTCCTCCTCCTGCTGGCTCCTGCTGTTGTGTCATCTGCAATGTCTGCCAGTTCTTATATAGCCATGGGGGGTGGCTATCTGGGGATGTCATTGTGAGACTCCGCCTCTTGTGACGTCACATGATGTACCCCATACTTATTCAAATGGGGGGGCCCCCTTGTTAATGGGAGCTTCCAGATTCCGATAAGCCCCCTGCCCACAGACCCCCACAACTATCGCTCAGGGTTGTGGGGAAGAGGCCCCTGCCCCCATCAACATGGGGACAAGGTGCTTTGTGGTGGGAGGCACAGAGCCCCTCCCCCTGCCCCAAAGCACCCACCTTGCTTGCCCCCCCCCCCCCTTTTCCATGACCTGCTGGGCTGCATGCTCGGATAAAGAGTCTGGTATGGATTTGGGGGGCCCCACGCTGTTTTTTTTTTTGCGCAGGGTTTCCCCTTAAAATCCATCCAGTCCAAAGCGTCTGGTATAGTTTTGGGGGGGACCCCATGCTGTTTTTTTTGGCATGGGGTTCCCCCCTCAAGATTCATACCAGACTCAAAGAGCCTGGTATGGTCGGATGAAAGTTGGATTCTGTTTATTGATGTCAAATGAAAGTCAGACATGAAGTCGCAGGGCAAAGTTGGATCAGAAGTTGTACAACTTTTGTGTCAGATCCGTGTGACCATAGACCCCAATTGTCTCAGTAAGGCTTTCAGACCTTGAATGTCTCCCCTGCCCTTAACTGCATTAAATCAGACCAAGATCGGTCCTATTCGATGCTCGTAAACAAAAGACCGGGACTGGAAGTGACAAAACACAGGTCACTTCTGGGTCCTAATACCATAGAGGTGATCAGAGACAATTTGGTCTCCGAAAACCTGTATGGTAAGCCCACGTAACATCCGACTTCAGTGCCGGGCTCCCTGATCGCATGGGAGAGCCTAGAGAAGCACTGGAGGGCAGCGGAACGACCCCTCCCACTGCCTGGGCTAATTAGCCACTAGGATGGCTTTTACATTAAAGGTAATCGCAGCCTGAAAAAAAACAAAAAAAAACAAACAAACATTCTGAAACATTCTGGGATGATGCTTGTAACTGCAGGCTTTATCCTGGTAGAACGGCTTCAACCCGAGGACGTATGGGAAGGAAGTAGTTAATCAGGCGGTGAGGAGGTGTTATAACTCCTTCTCACCGTGTGTCAAATGCCCTCTGAAAAGCAATCTGAAGACACTCTAAAGGCTCGATTCACACTAGCGCGTTTTTTGATGCATTTTGCATTTTGCAGAAATGCACGGGAATTTTTTAACATGTTCACATCAATGCCTTTTTGTTTCTCTGCATTTTTGGAAAGGGTCGGGGACTTTTTTTCATGCAAAATGCAGCGTTTTGCATGTAATGGATTTCAATGGACAAGCATCAAAAACGCAAGTGCACCGTTTTTGCAGCGTTTTTGGTGCGTTTTTGATGCGTTTTTGCCGTTTTTTTTTTTTTTTTTAATTTTTTTTTTTTTGTAATTTTCTTTAAGACTGTAAAAAAAAAAAATGTGAAAAAAAAAAAAAAAAAACGCAAAATGCAAATCGCGGCAAAAACGCGGCTCAAAAACGTGGCAAGCATGAAAAAAAAACCTCCAAAAACGCTCAAAAGCAACATGCATAGGTGTGAATCGAGCCTAATGCTGGCCATACACTATACGAAAAATCGGCCGAAAAATCGTTCGTATGGACACTTCGTTCGTTTTTCAGCAAGTTAGTGGGTACAAATCGATAATCGTTTGTGACGTTTTTGTGGGAAAAAAACGAACGGCATGTTTGGAAAATTTCTGCCGAACGTACGATAAATTGCAAGGTTAATGTGTTTCCCGTCCGAACTGCCTGCACTAGGTATATGTAAAAAAACGAACACAAAATGATTTATTCATGTCCACTGAACAGATTATCGGTCATTATATGATGGCACGATCGTTTGCGGTCACGGTCGAACGTTCGTTTTTCGAAAAGGGGTTCGGCCGATTTTCTGTATAGTGTATGGCCAGCATTAGGCTGGCCATACACTATTCAATTTTCCTGTTCAACTTTCCTTTAGATTTACCAAAACCATATAATAAGAGGTCAAACCTAAACACTTTCAATTTGGATGCAATCAGGCAGGCCCTTGTACTACATAGTTGAAGGTAAATCTAAAGAAAATTGAACAGGAAAATTGTATGGTGTATGGCCAGCTTAAGGCTGGATTCACACCTCTGCATTTTTAGTGCTTTTTGCATTTTGCAGATTTGCACTACAGTCCATTTAACATGGTTTCCTATGGAACACATTCTGTAGCACAAATCTGAAAAATGCAAAAAGCACTAAACATGCATAGATGTGAATCCACCCTTACAGTGTATGTGATTTTCATTCAGAAAAGTCCAAAACCATTCCAAAATCAAATGAAATTGTGGAGTACTTTCAAATGACATTCGTCAAATCATCAAATGTATTGAAAATGTATGAATGTGACTAATGTGTGCAAATAAAAAAGTGTGTCGGACAGCACTGAACCATGTTGTTGAATAACACAAACATTAGTAGAGAGATTCACTTTCCACATTGACGTTCCACCGTCTGAACCCTTTTGTGTTGTACAGTAACTAGAGCGACCATCTGATTGATTGAGCTTTGAATAGTCCAATAAAAAGAGCAGCGTGTTGTCATCCGGGCTTATCTATAGCCTGCTGGAACAAGTTGGATAGTAACTGCTACAACATTTGAGGAGGGGTGAAGAAAACTCAACAAACAGGTAGCTGGATGGGGGAAGGGAAATGTTGGGCTGTGAGAGTACAAAGCTAGGCAGTTAAAAGAGAGTATGAGGAAGTCTATCCACAATGACAGGAAAGAGCGTATGGAAACACAGCCAATCTGATCTTCTCTAGTGACAAGTAGACTGAAAGCTATTTAGACAGCTGATCTTGTATACAAGGCTTAACAGAAACCACCACTAGGCAGAATCCCAAGCTGGGTGCATCAGTTTTGGGAAGCGTGCAGTTCATCCGGACTGGCAGCCATGCTCAATCCGGAGGTAAGAAGAGGAGTGAGGTCCGTTGGCCAACTGAAAAGTAGAGTGGAAGAGCTGAAGAACCCTTGGAGACAAAGTTCCCCGCTGGTTCTCAATTACAATGAGTCTGCCCGATTGGCGACTGATGCTCTGGTGGAGCAAGGAGAAAAGGCATACTTCCAAGCACTGACCGAGGAGAAAGAACTGCCCTTCCTCTCTAGTTTAGATATAGAATACATCTGCAGGAATACCGACGTTACCAGCAAATCCCAAGACACGGGGTTGGAGAAGGATAGCGATGGTGAAGTTGACAACTGTCTTTCCGAGTTGACGTCCGGCACCTACTTTCCTTTAATGTCTGACATCGATGTGCCCGTTTTGGAGCTGGGCTGGCCTGAAATCCCTCTGCTCACCCGCAGTAAAGGGACAGAGGTACAAGTTATCTTCCAAAAGCACAGAAACAACGAAATCAAGGATCTCATCAGATCTCTCATTAACAAGGCAAAATCGGTAAGTTGCTGATCAGCTTAATTATACAATGGTGCCAATAAAAAAGAAGGACTATAATTATAAAACATTTAGCAGTTTTCATACTTTATACACATTTTATATTTAAAGTGACACTAAACGATATCCTTATTCTCCTCCTCCAAAAATGATCCATATAAAAAATATCCATTTAAAAAAAAGTTAGCCTTATTTTTCTAAAAACAAATCAGTTTATAAAAAAAGATGTTGAGTAAAGTACACTAAACAATATCCTTATAGTTATTTGTAAAATAATATTTTTTTTTCTATATAATTGAATAAAAGTACACTAAAGGATATCCTTATTCTCTAAAAATATTCTATATAAAATAAATGATAAAAGTGACACCAAACATTATCCTTATTTTTCAAAAAGAATCCATATGCATCTACTACTTAATGACCCTATAATCCATTTTTCATGAAATCGTTTCTTACTCTGTTTTTTGTGTCTCCTGGTAACATTCTCCAAAAGCTCCCAAACCTCCCCCTTTCCCCCCTTCAAAATTGGTTTGTTTAGAAAGATTAGTGCCTGTTACAGTCATGTGCACTGCTCTACACACACTACGGGATTCATTTACTAAAACTGGAGATTGGCTATTATACACAGCTGCACCAGATTTTACAATCAGCTTCTAACTTCAGCTTGTTCAATTAAAGTGATTGTAAAGTCTAATTTATTATTTTGCTATAAAAAAATAACAAACATGTTATACTTACCTGCTCTGTGTAGGAGATTTGCACAGAGCAGCCCGAATCCTCCTCCTCTTCTCGGGTCCCTCTTCAGTGCTCCTGGCCCCTCCCTCCTGTTGAGTGCCCCCACAGCAAGCAGCTTGCTATAGGGGCACCCAAGCCAAGCTGCAGCTCCGTGTGTCCATTCTGTAGCTTTGGTTCGGGCCCCATCCCATCTCTCTCCAGGTTGGCTAAATGACTTTAATTGACAGCAGAGGGAGCCAACGGCACCGCTGCTGTGTCTCAGCCAATCAGGAGGGAGAGTCCCGGACGGCTGAGGCACTCGTTGGATAGAGATGGGGATCAGGTAAGTATTAGCGGGGCTGTTACACGCAGAAGGTTCTTTATTTTAATGCATTACCTAACTTTACAACCCCTTTAACCACCTCAATACATCTATTTGATCACCTGCATTTTTTATTTTTTGCTAAACAAATTAAAAAAAAAAAATTGTTGAGAAAAATAAAAAATTTTCTTTCTGTTATAAAATTTTGTAAATAAGTACGTTTTCTCCTTCACCGATGGTCACTGATAAGGCAGCACCGATGAGGTGGCACTGACAATGGGCACTGGTAGGCAGCACCGATGGGCTTTGGTGGGCACTGATAGGCAACACTGATGGGCACTGAAAGGTTGGACTGATTGGCAGCTGCCTGGGCACTGATTGCCATTTCCCTGGTGGTCTAGGGTGGCATACTTTGTGGCATACTTGGTGGGCATCCAAGGGGGGGCTGCGCTGGTAAACAATCAGCACAGACCCCCCCCCCCTGTCAGGAGAGCAGCCAATCGCCTCTCCTCTACTCGTGTCTGTCAGACACGAGTGAGGAAAAGCCGATCAACGGCTCTTCCTGTTTACATTGTGATCAGTGATTGGACACGGTTGTTCGCGTGGTAAAGAGTCTCTGTCAAAGGCTCTTTACCCAGATCAGTGTAGCGGCATGTCAGACGGCCACACCACCGATTGGCGCGATACGTGCGAGAGTGGTCGTTCTAGGTGGATGTCATATGACGGCCTCTCAGAACAAGAGCCGCGCCACCCAGCCGTCATTTGACGGCCAGCGGGAAGCTGTTAAGCTTTGACAAAAAAAAAAATGGAACATGGTTTTTAAGCAGAGCTGCACCAGATTTTGCACTCTCCGGTTTCGGTAAATCATCTCGTGTGTGTAAGAGAAAAAAAAAAAAAAAATATATATATATATATATATATATATATATATATATATATATATATATATATATATATATATATATATATATAATAAATTTGGAGGGGGCTGAATACAGTTAAAGGGACTTTTTTGCGTTAAGAATACGTACTTAGAATTTTGTTTTTTTTTTTGTTTTTTTTCAATACAGAGTTTGTCACTTTCAATCCAAAGTGTTGCACATGTGCTTTGGGTCTTCTACTTAGTGCACTGGTCTCCTTTGCAGTAATTGCTGCATTTAGCCCAATAATGGTCCTCTTGGCAAGCATTGTTTATTTACTGGACTTTACACATTAATCTTGTATGCAGTGTTGATGCATTTAATTTATATTTCGGTAATGCCATCAATTTTTTGAAATTATACTTAGGACTGTTCAACGCTATATTATTTTTTGTAGTAAAATGGATTCAATGTGACCCAGATATGATCCAACTCCATTTTATTTTTTTATACCAATGAAAGGCATTCCTAAGCACCATAGTTACATAGTTAGTCAGATTGAAACCAGGTTCACCTACAGGTTCATCTAATAGTATCAGCTTACTTCTGTGTTGTTCATTGCAAGGAATTTTGGGGGGCTCTGTAGCTTGCTATGTCTATCAGCAAAGGACCAGTTACCTAACGATAGGCAATAGTGGGTACACACAAGTAGAATTTTGTTTGAAAATGATTGATTTTTGGAATGTTCCGAAAGTGGGGTTGAATCAATGGTGGGTTTTTTTGTTTTTTTTTTTCTTTTCATCTGTAGTGATGAGAGAATTCGAAGGAGTAGGGCATGGACCTGTCTACTGCCTGCTCAGTGGGATCCGCGGAGGCAATCCCCCCCCCCCCCCCAACTAAGAAGGCGGATCTGCTGCCAGAGCCCACCCAGTGTAAAAGGGGCCTTAGAGTTTTTTGTTTTTTTAACATTGATTTTCAACTGTTATTCCAGCTAGTAACTCACTTCCTAGTTTCATAGTAGGTAAGGTTGAATAAAGACAATAGTCCATCCAGTTCAAGCTGTGTAGGTGTATGTGTGTCAATGTCAGTAACCATTTCCCATATCCCTATATATTGTGTTTACTAGGATGCATGTCCAAGAGTCTTTTAAAAATATCATTGCTGCCACCACCAATTGTGGAAGAGAGTTCCACATCCTTATCACCCTGACAGTGAAAAACACTCTGCGCAGCTTAAGGTTAAACTGCTTCTCCATAATTTTTTTAAAAGCAGAAAAAAATCATGTTCATAACTGTGATTTACCAACAAATGCTTGTAGCTGCTTGTCTTCAGCAAACTGTTTGCGGGCTTTCTTGTGCATCATCTTTAGAAGAGGCTTCCTTCTGGGACAACAGCCATGCAGACCAATTTGATGCAGTGTGTGGCGTATGGTCTGAGCACTGACAGGCTGACCCCCCACCCCTTCTACCTCTGCAGCAATGCTGGCAGCACTCATATGTCTATTTCCCAAAGACAACCTCTGGATATGACGCTGAGCATGTGTACTCAACTTCTTTGGTTCACCATGATGAGGCCTGTTCTGAGTGGAACCTGTCCTGTTAAACCACTGTACGGTCTTGGCCACCATGCTGCAGCTCAGTTCCAGGATCTTGGCAATCTTCTTATAGCCTAGGCCATCTTTATGTAGAGCAACAATTTTTTTTTTTTCAGATCCTCAGAGAGTTCTTTGCCATGAGGTGCCATGTTGAACTTCCAGTGACCAGTATGAGAGAGTGAGAGCGATAACACCAAATTTAACACACCTGCTCCCCATTCACACCTGAGACCTTGTAACACTAACGAGTCACATGACACCGGGGAGGGAAAATGGCTAATTGGGCCCAATTTGGACATTTTCACTAAGGGGTGTACTCACTTTTGTTGCCAGCGGTTTAGACATTAATGGCTGTGTGTTAAGTTATTTTGAGGGGACAGCAAATATACACTGTTATACAAGCTGTACACTCTCTACTTTACATTGTAGCAAAGTGTCATTTCTTTAGTGTTGTCACATGAAAAGATAGAATAAAATATTTACAAAAATGGTAGGGGTGTACTCACTTTTGTGAGATACTGTATGTAGGGGTGGGGGCCTAAAAAAAAATATATAATTATATAATATTTGTGTGTGTGGGGGGGGGGGGGTGGCTTTGGTGTAACTTAGCTGCCAGGGAGACCTGGAAGTGATGTCAAGGGAGCGGATGTGTGCCCACTCTGCTCCCCTCCCTCTAGACCAGGGGTCTCAAACTGGTGGCCCTCCAGATGTTGCGGAACTACAAGTCCCATCATTCCTCTGCCTGTGGGAGTCATACTTGTAACTGTCAGCCTTGCAATGCCTCATGGGACTTGTAGTTGTGTGACAGCTGGAGGGCCGCCAGTTTGAGACTCCTGCTCTAGACGGTGGCATCCGCTTTGCAGGCCCTGGGCCTGCGTGTGTGTGTGTGTGTGTGTTTATAAATAAGAGAAGTTCATCAACAGGGTTTGCATACACTTTAAGGCTCCATGGACACTAGCATTTTTTATGTTTAAGCTAAAAAACTGCTGGAAAAAAATGCTGGTAATAGCTTTTTGTAGTAGTGTTTTTAGGAGCATTAGCATTTTATTAGCATTTTTGTCCCTTTAACAAAAAAGGAAGGGGGAAAAAAAGATTTAAAAAAGGCTATTAGCAGTGTTTAGGAGTGTTTCTGCTGGAAAAAACATTCCAAGGAATTCTACAAAAACGATTAATTTTTTTCTGCTCCTAGACGCTGAAGCTCAAAAAATGCTAATAGCGTAATGTAGTGTGCATGGACACTGGATAGGATAACGCTATTTAGCTTCTAGGAGCAGAAAAAATCATGCGAATAACAGCTTCAAAAAATGCTAGTGTGCATGGAACCTGAAGTGTACCTTTCTTTGTCTTTTGAAGCAGTATAAGTAAATGATCTTATCAAGCTTTAATACTTTTCTAAATTATTGACCTGGCATCCTATTACATCCAGCCATCCCATCCATCCCACATTGAAAGTGGTATTGATCAAAAGTTGTTTTCTTGCCAACAAAAATGACGTTATTTGTCTAATAGAAACAAATCATTAGAGAAACTCTGGTGACACCCTGAAAGTATACCTGTCACAAGGATGATTCAGTTGAGTAACCTAAGGAAATCCCAGAAGGTAAATTTTCTTCTTGACTGTATTCATAGTGAACAATAAAGTTTTGTTTGTAGCTGGCCTTTAGCCCCATTCACACCTGAGTGTAACATTGATGGGCGATTGTTGAGGCTTTTTTTTTTTTTTTGTTATCTTTTTATGTGTACAGTGCTTCTTTAGCATTTTTGGCCCTTAGATTTTTATTATAGGAGTTTCTGGGGAAAAAAAAACAAGCTCAGACACCTCTGGAGATCACTCGCATATCTAATTGGAGGTTTCAAAAATAAACACAAATTTTAAAAACTGCTAGGAGCAAGAAGGAGATTTTTTTTTTTTTTGGCAGAGGAAGTTTCCATGTGTCTTTCCACCTCCAGCAAATTCAAATGAGGGACTTTAGTTACACCCAAAGCAAAAGAGAACGTGTTTTTGTCACACTTCATAATGCTTTGTTATTTATTCCTCCATACCAGTCATTGTCTATCGGCCTGAAACTTCATGCTGATTTCAAAATGATCTCAGTTACAAGCCTTTTTTAAATCAAAATGTCTGAAGCCTAAGCCCCCATTCGCACCAGTGTGATTGCCGTGCGATTTGACATTTCTAAATCGCATGGAAAGTCGCAACCCATTAGCAGCAATGGAACCGTTCATGTCGCAGCAATTATGAACAAGGTTCCTGCAGTTCTTTTTGACAATTTCATTGCGACTTGCATAGACTTCTGCTGAATGAAGTCGCAAGCTGCAATGAAATCGGCATGAAATCAGCAGTGACAATTCCACTGATGTGCAGCTTTGAAATTGTGGTGAAGTAGTGCAATTTTTGAACGGGGGGGCTTAAGGCTAAGTTCACATCTGTGGGTATCGATGCTTTTTTAGGAGATCGCACGCTGACTTGAATGTCGTGAAACAAATGTGCCATTGAAGTTCCAGTACCAATTTTTGGCACTGACCCAAGCGTGTTTGGCAACTCATGACTGCTTCCTATGTTTGGGGTGCCATTAAGAAATAATAGTACCACAATAGCACTGCAAGTGTAATATGAAATGTGGGCAGAAACACGTGTTTTTTGCCCACGTTTCCAAGTGGCTTAGAGATAAATGCAGCCTAAAGTAGCAGTGGATGACGTTTTGCACTGTTTCATAAACGCGTGACTTTTTATCTTAAAGGATAGGTTCACCTTTTGTAACATGTTATGCCGCGTACACACGAGCGGACTTTACGGCAGACTTTGCCCGGCTGACTGATTTCGCCAGACAATTCAATCGTGTGTGGGCTCCAGCGGACTTTGTTTTCTCAAAAGTTGGACGGACTTAGATTTGAAACATGTTTTAAATCAATCCGTGGAAATCGAGTCCGGTCAAAGTCCGCTCGTCTGTATGCTAGTTCGATGGACAAAAAGCCACGCTAGGGTAGCTATTGGCTACTGGCTATGAATTTCCTTGTTTTAGTCCGGTCGTACGTCATCACGTACGAATCCGTCGGACTTTGGTGGATTGTGTGTAGGCAAGTCCGTTCATTCAGAAAGTCCGTCGAAAAGTCCGCCGGGCAAAGTCTGCCGTAAAGTCCGACCGTGTGTACGCGGCATTACACTCGTACTCAGAGTGTAATGTGCAATATGTTACTATAGTACCAGCTCTGCACCGCCCCTCCCCCCCCCCCCCCCCCCCCCCATGTCTCCCTTTGTGACAGCGAGTGGGGGGGAGATGTCACAGTGTTAAAAAAAAAAAAAAAACACGGCCCTGCAGGGCTCCACCTGCCCGGACGCGTCATTCATTCAGAGTTTTGTGAATGTGAAAACTACAAGTACCGACTGCTGCAAAGGCTTGTAGTTCTCGATGAACCACCAGGTCACTGTTGAGCGCTCTGGTAGGTCATTGAGTCTTCCTGTTATTGTGTAACTGCCTGCCCATATGAGGTACGAGCAGGCTGCTTCCACCGAATGTCTGCAAGAGCCCTGCATTGCACCCGCCGTCTGCTAATCACAGGTGCAATGGTTTGCATGCTCATAGTAGAAAAATAATAATAATGTGTGTGTGTGTATATGTATATATATGTATATATATATATATATATATATATATATATATATATATATATATATATATATATATATATATATATATATATATATATATATATATATATATATATATATATATATATATATATATTTTTTATTTTTTTTTGTTTAAGGTGAACTTCTCCTTTTTTAATAAAATGTTTTACCATTTTTTAGCATCTCAGTGTTATTAAAGGGGTTGTACAGTGTTTTTTTTTTTCAAATAACAAATGTTATACTTGCCACCTCCTGTGCAAGGGTTTTGCACACCGTGCCCCCGATCCTCCCTTTTTTGGGTCCCCCAGCAGCGTACCTGGCTCCTCCTCTTCTCGAGTGCCCCCATGAAGAGACTCTTTCCATGGGGGCACTCCTGCTGCTGCGTCCATTGATACAGACAGCAGGACACGGCCTTGCCCCCCGACTCCCGTGTCACTAGATTTGATTGACAGCAGCGGGAGCCAATGGCTCCCGCTACTGTCAATCTATCCAGTGAGGACCCAGGACAGAAGCTGGAGCTGCTGTGCTCGTCCCCGTCGCTGGAACGATCGGGTTCAGATAAGAAAAGGGGGGGGGGCTCTGGGGGGCTGCTGCACTACAGAATAGGGTTTCCACCTGTCCAGGATTCACCCGGACAGTCTGGGTTTGGAATCATGTGTCTGGGTTTCAGTCCACTTAAAACCCATACACAGGACCTGATAGGAGTGTGAGGGGGCACTAGGTGTATCACATTACTATTCTCTTTGGAGTGCCCAAAGGTGGCCACTATTTATGAGGTCCGGGACTGATGTTGGATAGAAAGACCTGACTCACAATCAGCATTCCAGTTCATCCCAAAGGTGATCATTAGGGTTGAGGTTAGGGTTACCACCTGTCTGGTTTGGCCCCTTACAGTCTGGGTTTTGACACATGTGCCCAGGTTTCAACACGCCTGAAACCCAGGCAAATATATCAACACTTCAATCGTCCTGTGTCCAGTGGCCCCGGCCACAACATCTAGAACGGCACGTCCCGATTCCCGTACCCCGCCAGCAATGTTACACTGTCGCCCACATACTGCCTGTGTGCTCCGAGTCCAGCTCAGCGATGGGCAGCGTACGCCCTGTGATTGGCTGAATGGGTCTTTTTCTTTCTCTTTCTTTCTCTTTCTTTCTTTTTCTTTCTTTTTCTCTTGTTCTCTTTCTCTCTCGACTCTGAGCTAGTGAGGGGGGTGCTGACTGCTGGTGACCCATTATGTCAGCACCCCCTTAGAGACGCACCATTAGATCACCCCCCCCCCCCCCCCAGTGACCTCTATTAAATAAAGGCAACTCTCTTTATATTAGTACCCACATTACCGAAGATCGGATATAGGTGACTCTGAGTTTAAAAAGAACACCTAAAATAAAACACCTCGAAAAAAACTATGCAAAAATAAATAAAAATGCAGTGCAACCTCACCCAATAATTCTATTAATTTAATTGTGAAAAGAAAATTGAAAATGGATATTCATATATGAAAAAAGAATGTTGAATGATGGTGGAAACCGCAAAGGATAATCCAAGTATTAATACACTCCAATCTTACCTTTTATATATACTGTGCAATCGGCATACACATATAATACTGTATAAATAGAGGTGTAAATCCATTCCAAAATGTGTTGTGCTAATATCCAACATACCTAACTCAAAAGGAAATTGGATATTAGCACATTTTGGAATGGATTGAAGGCTTACGCCACTATTTTTATACAGTATTATATGTGTATGGAGATTGCACAGTATATGTTTAAATAAGATTGGAGTGTATTAATAATTGGATTACCATTGGGGGATTCCACTATTCTTTTTTTAATTAATATAATTATAGGGCAAGGTTGTGCTGCATTTTTTTCAATTTCAATGTCTAAGGGGTGCACTGATATAAGAGAATCTAATCTAATGGTGGTCCTCTATGGAGGGACCCCTAAATTATGGAGGGGTAACACAGACCCGTATTTTATGAAGGGGGGTGACCCTGACCCCTGTGTTATGGGGGGTATTGCTCTCCTTAGTTCACCCAAAGGTGTCCCGGGTCTTTACAATCCTATAGTGTATACTACAAAAGAATTTGCCATGCACCGCTAAAGTGTTCGGGTTTGGCTTGAAGAAAAGGTGGCAACCCTAGTTGAGGTCAGGGCTCTGTGCAGGACACTCGAGTTCCTCCACACCAAACTGGTCAAACCAGGTCTGTTTCCATCCCTTTAGTGTATACTAAAATCTAGAAGCTGACAACACCAACGCATTAGCGCCTTGAGGCGATTCAGTTCGCATTTGCAGCGCTCTATAAAATTTTCATTCATTCATTCATTCATTCATTTATACTAAAACAACAAAAATGACTGTGCACTGACAAAGTGTTCGGGTTTGGCTTGAAGAAAAAGTGGCAACCCTACTACAGAAGGTTTTTCAAGAAAAAGTGGCAACCCTACTACAGAAGGTTTTTCACCTTAGAATGCATAGAATGCTTTAAGGTGAAAAACCTTGAGGGGTTTATAACCCCTTTACTCTCCAATCTTTGCAGCTACTTCCTTTCTACATGCACTCCACTTATAGCTTTGTGGCACTTTTACAGGAGGGGGCAGGGTTTCCTGTTTTTTTAACAATAGAGAATGCTTGTATAATGTACATTAAAAGGATCACTTGTAGTCTCCGTTAGAAGCCTGTGTGACCATCCAGGGGAAGAATTGGGAGCCAAGGACAGAGCATTGTCAACTGAAATGACTTTTTCAAGACAATGAGGCTATACTTGAAATGTCAGGGCCCCCACCCCTTCCTTCTTCCATAGAGGAATATGCAAAAGGGGGTTCCCAAGGGGTTTTATGGGCAAAGGGTAGTAACCAGAAAGAGGAGTAACAGACGTATAAAAATATACAAAATGTATTGAGTACAAAGCAGTAATAGAATTAGTGCACAAGGCATATCAACCTAAAAACAAAGTAGTCAGACTGAATAGTTGCATAACAGCTAGATTCTGAGACACACAGTTGATCTCATGATGAGAGGCCAAACAATGTGCGAGTCCCAACATGTTTCGAAGTATAGGTATGGATAATTTAATTCCTTCTTCAGGGGCTGGTTTGAGACAAGCTGTTTTGTCTGGTAATAAAACAGCAGAAATATCAAAGAGTATGGAAATAAACAAATATACAAATGTATAGTATAGTAGGTAACAGTATGGCACATAGAGATGGCAGGTAATAAAAACATGATACTCAGTGTGACTATCTTTTGTGAACTGAAAGCGGAGTTTCGTGAAAAAATTTTTTTTAGATGTCAGCAGCTGCAAATACTGCAGCTGCTGACTTTTAAAATAAGGACACTTACCTGTCCCGGGGTCCAGCGATGTCGGCACCCGAGACCGAACCGTCCCTCGGTCCTCGGCTGCTGCCGCCGCCATTCTCAGTGAGGGAATCAGGAAGTGAAGTGTTGCGGCTTCACTGCCCGGTTCCCTACTGCGCATGCGCGAGTTGCACTGCGCGTCTACACTGGTCCCCGTTGTGTTGTGGGAACTGTGTATTTCCCACAACACAACAGGGGTGGGCGGGCATTTTGCGGCTAGCTATTCCCAGAAGTGGGTGCAGATGCCTGTATTATACAGGTATCTGCACCCCCCTCGCCCCTGAAAGGTGCCAATTGTGACACCGAGGGGGGGAGGAATCCGATGAGCGGAAGTTCCACTTTAGGGTGGAACTCCGCTTGAAGTACACATCAGGGTTCACATAATGGAGGGGCTTCTATCTCTAGGCTGCTCCATCACACAGTGGAATACTCTAGGTTGTACCTGGGGGGCTGAATATATGTCCCCAAAGTGCCGATGATACATAGTTCCCTGTGCCAAATCGGTTAGAATATATTGTGTGACGTGAGTGGAGCATGAAGCATCCCTGCCGACAAAGGACACCAAGGCCCACGAGGATCGACCAAGATTTGGAGATGGATCTGGCGCATAAAATATGTCTATGTAAGGAGCATGACGTAATAAACACAAAGGGAAAAGCCAGAAAAGATGTATAGTAATATGAGGTGTATACATGCATCGCAATGTCATGCAGATGCATGCATGGGGATGCATCACCACAAGGGGTGCTATGGTGTGAGCCTCCCACTCCCAGAGGGTCAGGTAGCCCATGCAGCAGGATATCAAGGCAGTATCAGGGGCAGTTGGACACAGGATTCATAAAGGCACTTGCCTATGATTGCCGTATGTAGCTATCCCCAATCTGGGACGTTGTGTAGTCCTAGCTGTGCTGCAACCAAGGACTGAGCTTGCCTGGCTTATAAGAGTGGAGGGATCACATAGTGTACACCCAGAATGTGGGCATCATCTGCGCTTTGGGGACATATATTCAGCCCCCCAGGTACAACCTGGAGTATTCCACTGTGTGATGGAGCAGCTGAGAGATGGAAGCCCCTCTATTGTGTGAACCCTGAAGTGTACTTCAGTTCACAAAAGATAGTCACACTGAGTGTCATCTGTTTTTATTACCTGCCATCTCTATGTGCCATGCTGTTACCTACTGTGTTCTTACATTTGTATATTTGTTTATTTCATACTCTCTTTGATATTTCTGCTGTTTTATTACCAGACAAAACAGTTTGTCTCAAATCCGCCCCTGAAGGAATGAATTATCCATACCTATACTCTGAAACATGTTGGGACTCCTGTGTACACGCACATCGTTTGGCCTCTCATCATGAGATCAACTGTGTGTCTCAGAATCTAGCTGTTATGTAACTATTCAGTCTGACAACCTATTTTGTTTTTAGGTTGATATGCCTTGTGCACTAATTCTATTACTGCTTTGTACTCAATACATTTTGTACTGTATAATTATTTTATACGTTTGTTACTCCTCTTTCTGGTTACTACCCTTTGCCCATTAAACCCTGGGGCACCCCCTTTTGCATTTTCCTCTTTCGAATTGGGATGTGGCGAAGGTTTCCCGTACCATATCTATAGGTGGTTTTCTTCCATATATTCTTCCTTCTTCCATAGATCTTGGCTGAATAAGAAAAATCCAGGAATCCTTCCCTCTATAAAGTGTGGATTGATGAATTTCCCACTGCCAGTTATTGTATTCAAGCAGCCGCAACACCCACAGCTATCAGAAGACCCGAATCCTGATTGCAGCTCATTGACTGCAGTCACTGTTTGGATTTTCTTTTCACCACCCTTTGAATTCTCAGTTGAAGTTTTTTTTAGAGCAGGGTAGTGTTGTTAGGACCAAACGGTCAAAAATATGAGTCTTGTATTGCCAGCCCTTCCTTTTCACCATCTGTGCTCCATTGCGGAGATTTCCCTTCACTTCCTGTACCATACCCAATCAGGACGTGAGAGGAGATCCCTGCATATTAAGGGAATCCCTTGGGGAACCCCAGGTCACTAGGGTCCCCATTGGGAGATCTCCCCTCTATATTGCTTTTCTGGGCACAAGCCAAAATTTGGGATTTTATTTTTACTTTCACTATCAATAATAATGGTAAACTGGACAAATAGAGAGGGTGTATCCCTAACTGGGGCACAGACAGCAATAAAAGCTGACAAGGGTGCTAATCCCTCATGTGCAGACATGTACATAATCGCATGGCACACCAGCGCATCGAGCCGCTGTACGGTGCCTTGAATGAAGTGTACATTTTGTACACTTTAAATAAAGTGTGTGTGTGTGTGTGTGTGTGTGTGGGGGGGGGGGGTTGTGTGATGATCTGAATCTTGTACCACGCTGCCCCCTAACACAGCCACAACAGACGGCTGCTGGAGAGGAAACCACAGCACTTTACCTCTTCAGCAGCTCTACATTGTTTGTAAACTCAGACCAAAACCTAAAATTTCTATCCCATACTCTCCCTACAAGAACATGTCCTTAACACCCCTTGTCCACCAAGGTACATTTATAAATGGCATGGTAATCAAGAGGTTAAAGCAAACTCAAGGCTGCTACTACAGCTGTGAGCTTGGTGTGAATTTCACCAATCGACAAAGAGCTCTTATGCCGCGTACACACGGTCGGACTTTTCAGCTACAAAAGTCCGACAGCCTGTCCGACAGACTTTCGACGGACTTTTGGCGGACTTTCGACGGACTTGCGGCGAACTTTCTAACGAACAGACTTGCCTACACACGATCACACAAAAGTCCGTCGAATTCTTACGTGATGACGTACACCGGACTAAAATAAGGAAGTTCATAGCCAGTAGCCAATAGCTGCCCTAGCGTGGGTTTTTGTCCGTCGGACTAGCATACAGACGAGCGGATTTTTCGACCGGACTCGAGTCCATCGGAAAGATTTGAAGCATGTTTCAAATCTAAAGTACGTCGGATTTGAGGCTAAAAAAGTCAGTTGAAAGTCCGGAGAAGCCCACACACGATCGGATTACCAGCCAGCTTTAGTCCGTCAGCGTCCGTTGGACTTTTGTAGACGAAAAGTCCGACCGTGTGTACGCGGCATTAGATAAAAATGGTCCAGGTACCGAACACCTTGTATGGGGCTTTGAATATGTGTTTTCTGGGGCTCTGAACGTCCGTTTCCCCAGTTCTTTCCATCTGTGACTAATGTACCCAGAAGTAACTTGTAGTATTTCACTTCCAGTTTCAGAGCTGTCATTTCTTGGCTATTGTAGCTGAGGATGCAGCTAATCAAGCACAATCTGTGCTTGATTAGCTGCATTGGATGGCAGGGGAGATGCTAGAGATCTAACAGACCCCTGATGTCTCCACAAAGAGAATTTGTCGCTTTCCCGTGCTATCCCATACAAAACAAAAAAACGTCAAACAAGGGCCCTCGCTTTTTGCTCTGATAGTCATCAAACACGTGAAATGTAGGCAGAAATCATTCCAATAGGGAAATGGCAATAAAAAGTTGACAGAGGCCCTAACCCGTCCTTATCCTTTTTTTTGGGGGGGGGATGCAGGTAAATATATGGAAACTGTAACAAATGACCTGTAAGTGAACTTTAGTAGAGAATGTTAATAGGATGTGGCCAAAACAGTGCAGGCAGCAGGGTGTGGGCAGTGCCACGTGAATTTTGGTTTTAGACACATTTGTTATGAGCCATAAGAAATGATGTCACTGCTGCTATATTTATGTTCATCTACACCCTGTCTGCCAGGGTGGGGTGTGCCTCCTGCCATACTGAGGTGCTGCCATGGATTTAGCTTTTTGGTACGTCCTAGATTTTAATGATGTACACTTATACAGGTATACCAGACGCCTTCCCAAACAAACCATCATTCAGGCAGTGCTTTATGTACAAGAGGAATAGGCCTGAGTACAATGCTAGACCTGGAAAGCTTTGTTTTTCTTAAACCTGCTGTATTATCCAGGCACAAAGGCAGACAAGGCTGAGGCAAGGGGTGGAGGGGACAAGGTAATATGTGGAGGGGAGGGGCAGAAGGGTCATAAGCCCCGGGCGCAGTGTTTATATGTTCATGGGGAGATGCCTGCTGGGAGCTTCAGCCGCTCTATTCTTCATCAATACTGTCAGAGCAGGGGCCTCATTAGCTGCTGGAGGGGGATTCTGCTGTCTCCTCCCTCCAATGGCAGCCACTGATATTGCACCTCATTTTCAGCGCAGTGCTGCTGGGGAGTGAGGGCAATCTGCCCTTCTTCCTGTCTCCCCTTGTCATGTGACATATCATTGCCATTTTTCCTCTTGGCAACACCACCACTGCAGGAACCTTTTTTTCTTCCAGTGACACCACAGACACAGGGACAATTTTCCATCTAGTGGCATCACCAACACAGACATTTTGCCTTCCAATTAAACCAGCAACACAGGGACATTTTTTCCCTTCCAGTGACACCACTGATGCAGGGACATTTTTCCCTTCCATTAAAACTCTACTAAAGGGAAAATGGCGCTGTTCAAATAATTAATTTAGAAAAAACTATATGTGAAACCAATCCACTACTGTGAATATTGCCAACTCTCCATATAAAGTGAATAGTGCTTCAAAAAATAAATATATATGTTTTTTTTTTTTTGAAGCACTATTCACTTTATATGGAGAGTTGGCAATATTCACAGTAGTGGATTGGTTTCACATATAGTTTTTTCTAAATTAATTATTTGAACAGCGCCATTTTCCCTTTAGTAGAGTTTCAATGTTTTAGGACCCCACCTAGGTCATAGTCATAGTAGGTGAGGTTGAAAAAAGACACAAGTCCATCAAGTCCAACCTATGTGTGTGATTATGTGAATTAGGTGGTGTTCCCAATTAGGTAGGCTGCAGTTCTTTCTACCTAAGTGCGGATATTTGATGTTTTTTATATTTTTCCCTTCCAGTGACACCACAGACACAGGCACATTTTTCCCTTCCAGTGACACCACAGACACAGGCATATTTTTCCTTTCCAGTGACACCACTGACACAGGCATATTTTTCCCTTCCAGTGACACCACTGACACAGGCATATTTTTCCCTTCCAGTGACACCACTGACACAGGCATATTTTTCCCTTCCAGTGACACCACTGACACAGGCATATTTTTCCCTTCCAGTGACACCACAGACACAGGCATATTTTTCCCTTCCAGTGACACCACAGACACAGGCACATTTTTCCCTTCCAGTGACACCACTGACACAGGCATATTTTTCCCTTCCAGTGACACCACAGACACAGGCACATTTTTCCCTTCCAGTGACACCACAGACACAGGCATATTTTTCCCTTCCAGTGACACCACAGACACAGGCATATTTTTCCCTTCCAGTGACACCACTGACGCAGGGATATTTTTTTTGGTGACACCACTGAGGGGTTTTTTTTTTTGCTTCCATATACACTATGGATGCAAGGACATATTTTTTTTCCCTTTCCAATACTGACACAGGGGACACTTTTTGCTCAAATAATGCGTTTTATGGCCGAACTGCCATTTCTTCAGAAAAGGTGCATCACAAAATAAATTACAATGGGCAAATGGTAAATAAATGAATAAGGAAAACTATTGTGGGGTGTTGTGCAGATGATTGAGTGTACTGTATATGATGGTGTATAAAGAAATAAATACTTCTAGTAAAGTATAAATTCAGTAGAAGCACAGTGAAAATTCACTAATCGAGCTCCAATTTTTCGCTACATACATATAATGATCCATCTGTCTCGTCTGGGTAATGGTCAATCTCTATTTCTAACAATAAATCAGTAACTACCGGTACTTAAATATCATGTGTACACAGCTAGAAATCTTCAGACAACACTATTCTAGTACTACGGAAATAGTCAGACGCAAACAGTGTACCAAACCTCCTTCTTCCTTTTTTTTTTTTTTCTTTTTTTTTTTTTTTTTTTTTTTTTTATCAACCCTGAGCAAGGATTGTTTTGGATGAAGCAAAGGTCGAAAGGTCGGGTGGAGACCAGAGCATGCATAATACATTGCATGTGTTCACATCTACATAAAAACACTTGAAGTGGACTTCTTAAAATTCCCAGGTTGTAATTTAGTAGAATACCTGTCACCACTACCAAAATACATTATGTTAATTAAAATAATACTTGTTATAAATTAACGCGGCTGCTTCCGAGTTCCCTACCTGAAATCTAATACTTAGACACACTGTTTTTCAGGCTCCCTGTAAAATTCTGGAATTTTAACACCATTTAGGTGACCCTGTACCAATGTAGAATAGAAGGGTCACAAAACCGCCCCCTCCTAACACAGCAATTTATACTAAATATTCTTTGCTTCCATGGAGCTCCATTTGGCTGCCAGGACCAAGAAAAAGCCTGTGAAGCGTTGTGAGCTGACTTGGAGATTACACGGGGCAATGGACTCCATCTTCTGTCAGCGCACAGTCAAACAAGCATCTAGTGGTTTCACATGGGAGACGGGAAGTGTGTCATATAGCGGAACTAAACCCATCAAAATCGCAAAAAGCGTATATTGATTGGTTTGCGCAAAAGTTATAGCGTCTACAAAATAGGGATAGTTTTATGGCATTTTAATTATTATTATTTTTTTGTTAGTAATGGCAGTGATCTGCGATTTTTATCATGAATGCGACATTATGGCAGACACATCGGACACTTTTGACACTATTTTGGGACCATTGTCATTTATACAGCGATCAGTACTCTAAAAATGCACTGATTACTGTGTAAATGACACTGGCAGGGAAGGGGTTAAAACACTAGGGGGTGATCAAGGGGTTAAGTGTGTCCTAGGGAGTGATTCTAACTGTGGAGGGGATGGGCTAGCTAGGACATGACAGTGATCACTGTTTCTAAGAACAGTAGATCTCTGTCATGACACTAGACAGAATGGAGAAATGCCTTGTTTACATCTCCTTGTTCTACCTCTCCACACCACAATCGCGGGCCGCCGGCGCCGACTAACATCGAGTTCCACGCGCGCCCGAAAAGGCGGCAAATTTAAAGGGAAGTCCCTGTACACCCATTTGCCTGCCTGTGTCATTCTGCCGACGTATATGTGTGTGTGTGGAGGTCGGCAAGCAGTTGAAGGTGCACAGACATACCAGAAGCCCAGCACAGTACATAGGCCAGCTGAAGGCCTCCAGACAGGAATTGGTCACCTCCAGGCATACCTGCGGTTTGGCTCCGGTACCCCCATAGCAACCAGGAGGGAGGGGCCAGAAGCACCAGCAATGATCCTGAGAAGAGGAGGATGGGACTGCTCTGTGCAAAAGCAATACACAGAGCAGGTGAGTAAAACATGTTTGTTATTTTTAACAAAAAAAAAAAAAATCAAGACTTTAGTATCATTTTAGGGGCATTCACACTGCCCCGCTGTGCTTTTTCTAAAGAGCAGCGGACCCGTGGTTTTCATGCAGGTTAGCTGCCCTTTCCCATACACTTCTATGAAGTCCTGCAGTTTTGATGTGGTTTCAGAAAGCGCACCAAAACTCCTGCATGTGGCATCTTTGATTAGCTTTCTGAAACTACACAATAACCCCAGTCTATAAAACCAAGTCTATAACCTGCATGAAAAGCACAGGTTATTTTTGGAGAATAAAGATATCATTTAGTGTCACTTTATTCTATTTCTTACTTTTTGTGAGTCCCATGATGGGCTCCTTGTTAGTTTAGAGGTAGGGGCCATGCTGTGCAGAGGGGTTTCCACATCGATGTACAAATCTATATTACTAACACCTGCTGCTTTTTAATATTTCATATATAATGTAAAGAGTGGCGTTATTTCTTTTATTTCACCTTTGGCCATGCACCCTACTAATTTACCCTTGGCGACAGCGCAGACAGGCTGTTGAATGTTTCATAAACTAGCTGTCATGAAGGTTCTAGTGTAAAAGTGTATGATAAATGTATTCAGTAATTTGCTTTACTGAACACAAACAAGTATACATTTAGTAATGAAGAAAGAGCAGTTCTCCCCTGCAGCGCCCGCGGCGTGTTCCATGACTGCCGCCCCGAGCACCTTCAGTATGATGGGCCTCTTGTATAACCAGAAAATACTATAGATGAGCGGGGCTGTCATTGTTTACACTGATCGTATCTACGATCTTCTGTGCTGCTTCACTTCTAATGAACAACCGTGTAAACAGGGTCTATCCAGGAAAGCCATATTTAACCACTTCAGCCCCGGAAGGATTTACCCACTTCCTGACCAGGCCATTTTTTGCGATACGGCACTGCGTAGTTTTAACTGACAATTGCGCGGTCGCGCGACGCTGTAAACAAACACAATTGATGTCCCTTTTTTTTCCCACAAATAGAGCTTTCGTTTTTCGTTTTTGCGCTATAAACAAAAAAAGAGTGACAATTTTTTTACTTGCTATAATATATATCCAAAAAAAAAATTTATTCATCAGTTTAGGTCGATTATATATTCTACATATTTTTGGTAAAAACAACTCGCAATAGGCATATATTGATTGGTTTGCGCAAAAGTTAACGCATCTACAAACTATGGGAGAGATTTGGGGACTTTTTTATTTTTTGTTTTTTACTGGTAATAGCGGCGATCTGCGATTTTTAGCGGGATTGAGGCGGTCAAATCTGATCCCCAAATGACACTTTTTGGGGACCAGTGACATTATTACATTGATCGGTGCATTTTTATAGCACTGATCAATGTATTAAATGACACTGGCAGAGATGGGGCTAGGTGGGTTACAAGGGGTTCCAAGGGATTTTATTACAAAAGGCTTCCTTTGACAAATCTAATGTCTGATGCTTCAAACACGTCCCTGACTGCATGTTGGTTCTTGACAATGACTGATTTTCTCATGAAATTATTGCAAAGAACAAGTATAAACTCTTCAGCACCCCTAATCAGATGCAACTGCTGTTCAGATATTTTGATGGCCGCTGGGACTGGCTGTCAAAATGTAATAGTCGCAGTGGGAGGTTCATCGATCTGCACTGCATAGAGTGAATGGAGGAATCTGCTATTATTATTATTATTATTATTGGGTTATTATTATTATTATTATTATTATATATTTTTTTCTTTTCTTCATTCAGCCCACAGGCTGAATAAAAAAAAAAAAAAGAAAAAAAACTAATCTTATCTTATGTTTGACTAAAGCGCCCCCTAAAGCCAGGTACACACGTGGGTTGAATGAAAAAAATAACTGTCAGCTTTGGTCGAGGCTGCTGTACTAACTACCCAGGGTTAGTACAGCGATCTCCCCTGCTGAGCTGTTGTGTTCTGACAGGGGGATGCCCCATCTCCCCCCTCCAAATTTCAGGCTAGTTTTATCTTGTGTGTCAAGAACTTATCAGCATGATCACATCTGACAACAGAAGAATGAAGCGGCAGAAAGACACGGGACTCAGGGCTTTGGAGAGAGAGAGATAAGAAAACACTACAGATGTGCTTAGATCAAATTTCCTAAATCCGGTTTACTTCCACTTTAAGGCAATGTACATTGCATGTGTATGTTAATACACTACAATGCATAGCACAGTGCATGTGCAAAAAAAAAAAACACACGTTCTTTTACATTTCTCTGATAAATGCACATTTCCCCATGTCTTGTCTCTTTAAACACTGCAAGAACAGAAAAATGTGTTGACCCTGCCAGAAATCCAGAAAGCTTCTAATATTCTAAGCACTCTGGATCTGCTGTACTGAAATCCCAAGCAATGTTATGAGCCCTGCTCAGTTCACCTTTCTGGGCTACAGAACACCTCCCACTATGTTATAGAGATGAGGAGAGTGGGTGTTCTGTGGCCCAAAATCAGGAGTAAGCAGCCTGGCAATTAAATTAAAGCTGCAGGTTTAAAAATATTGAAAATGACTTCTGTAATTGCTGGTTTACATTTTTTCATCTTGAATATTGATTTTGTAAATAGATTTTTATATAATATATGGAAAGCTAAATATTACATTTTCAATTTTCCTGGTGCCTCCAGGGAGGGAGGGTCGCTGCAAAAAGTTGCTGTTTCATTTCGCTGCAAAAAGTTCTTGTTTCATTTCGATTATAAAGCAGGCAACTATAAAGCTTTTTTCTCAAAGTTGCGGGAAGTAAGCGCGGCTGGATCCAGGCTATAGTGAGTCGTGAAGGTGGTAAAAGATGACCAACTTGCTGCACAACAGTTTCTTGAGGAACTCGTGCTAAAGCCACCCAAGAAGAGGCCATTCTCCACGTCAAGTGAGCATTGATTGAGACTAGTTACAAGGATGTCGTATGGGGGGGCTGACTCTTTCTTTTATAGAGTTATGCCCCATACACACGGTCGGACTTTGTTCGGACATTCCGACAACAAAATCCTAGGATTTTTTCCGACGGATGTTGGCTCTAACTTGTCTTGCATACACACGGTCACACAAAGTTGTCGGAAAATCCGATCGTTCTAAACGCGGTGACATAAAACACGTACGTCGGGACTATAAACGGGGCAGTGGCCAATAGCTTTCATCTCTTTATTTATTCTGAGCATGCGTGGCACTTTGTCCGTCGGATTTGTGTACACACGATCGGAATTTCCGACAACGGATTTTGTTGTCGGAAAATTTTATATCCTGCTCTCAAACTTTGTGTGTCGGAAAATCCGATGGAAAATGTGTGATGCAGCCCACACACGGTCGGAATTTCCGACAACAAGGTCTTATCACACATTTTCCGTCGGAAAATCCGATCGTGTGTACGGGGCATTAAAGTGGTCCTAAAACATTTGAAGTTTAGGTATGAATTTTATTAGTTGGACCAATGTAAGTATTCGTTAGTCTAGTTGGACCAATGTAAGTACCGTATTCATAGCTCATACCTGACTGATCCCTGTGTGAGCTGAGAATCACTGTAAGGCTCAGTTTCCACTAGTGTGACGTGTCATGCGGCGTGGGACTGCAAAGTCGCATGACAAGTCGTACCCTATGATTTCCAATGAGTACCGTTCATATCTGTGCGACTTCAAGTCGCAACGACTTAAAAGTAGTCCCTGCACTACTTTGGTCCCACTTTGATGCGACTTGAGGTCCATAGACCTCAAGAATACACAGGCATTGCTTCAAGTCCCATCAAAATCCCATCAAATTGCGCAACTTTGGGGTTGCAATAGTGGAAACCTAGCCTAAAAGTCACCGCTACTACAGTGATAGCAGCAGCCTTCCAGGTCCCACATCAGAGGGTCACTCACTTGGCGCTTCTGCCATTGACAGAACACCTTGTATTTTACAATACAAGGCATTCTCTGATTGGATGAGGTGGGATGGTGACCTCACAATCTCTCTCTCTCCGCCAATAAGAAAATGCCTTGTATTCATTGAAAAAATACAAGGTGTTCTGTGAATGGTGGCTCAATTTACATATTTGCCAGGACATAGGGGATCTTCAAATAACATCCAAAGTTTTTCTTTAAAGTGATCACATCATAGCAAAAGAATGCAACATTTCAGGGCCACGCAGAACCCCTTTTGTCAGACATGTAATAATCATCACATGTGAAGTTTCCAGTCTCCAGTGGGCTGTTGCTGTAGCACCTGCTATCCTCAAGGCTTCATTCACACTTGTGCAACTTTGGACATCAAATTCGCATAACAAATTGTTCCCCATGTTTTTCCAATGATAAACATTCATATATGTGCGACTTAGAGTTGCAGCAACTTCATAGTAGTTCATGCAGTACTTTGGTCCGACTTTCATGCAACTTGAGGGCCATAGAGTTCAATGTTAATCCTCAGTAATTGCATGTCATACCTGAATGTTGTACAATGCAACTTGTGTGCAACAGTTGTCCATTATAACTGGTCAAAGTCGTATCCAAGTTGCACTCATCAAAAATTGCATCAAAGTTACACTCCAAAGTCGGTGCAACTTTGGAGTTGTACAAGCGTGAATGGAGCCTTAAGGTTAGGTTCACCCCTAGGAACATGTTCCACTCGTTTTTAGGATGGAACATGTAACATGCTCCTGCACCCTCTCCCTGATTCCCCTGTCTAATTTAGACAGCAGGCTGGGGATCTTGTACCCACACCTGCTGTCACAATTTGGAAAGAACATGGCTGTGTGGGGCTTATTGTGGGGGGCTTATTGTGAATGAATAAACTTCAAGTACCAACATCCTTTGTGGGTGACAGCTTGTAGATCTCAACTACCAGGCAGCTGGTGAGTGCTCCTGGTAGTCCATTGATCCTTCTTGCCATTCAGTAACTGCCTGCCCATACGAGGTACGAGAAGACAGCTATGCAGACAGTCTGCAGGAGCCGGAGATTGCACCCGTGATCTGCTGATCATGAGTGCAATGATTTATAGGTGCCCAAAAATAAATAAATGCACATTTTTATTTTTATTTTTTTTCCTACCTGCATTTATTTATGTTTAAATGTGAACGTATCCTTTAAGCTTACTCCAGAAAAGTGTGCAGTGGGAATATTGGCAATGGTCTGTAAATGGGGGCAGTACAGAGCGAGTGCCCCTCTCCTGTGGTTAGGGTTATTGTGCAGCTGTTAGGCACTGAACCACGGAAGACTGGTGCTGTCACTGTAGTAGTGCCGACTACTACACTGATTTGCAGCCTGCGCCCAGGATTGAGATTTGCATACTTATATTGGTCCATACATAACCTACTGTATGTAACTACTATAAAATGAATCTCTAAATTCCAGCTTTAATAAATAGACCCCATAGTGGTAAGTGAACTGTTTTTCACATACCAGCCACTACTGTGAATGACTTTCAGTAAGGTGTGTGTGTGTGTGTGTGTGTGTGTGTGTGTGTATTATTATTATTATTATTATACAGGTTTTATATAGCACCAACAGTTTGCGCAGCGCTTTACAACATGAGGGCAGACATTACAGTTACATTACAATTTGGTACAAGAGGAATCAGAGGGCCCTGGTCATTAGAGCTTACAATCTAAAAAGGAAGGGTGAATTTATACAAAAGGTAATAGCTGTGGGGGGATGAGCTGATGGAGGAAGTAAAACAGTGTTAGTTAGAAGCAGGATAGGCTTCTTTGAAGAGAAGGGTTTTCAGGGATCGCCTAAAGATGGATAGATTAGGGGACAGTCGGACAGATTGGGGTAGGGAGTTCCAAAGGATGAGAGAAGCTCTGGAGGCGAGCATGGGAGGAGGTGACAAGGGAGCTAGAGAGCAGAAGGTCTTGGGAGGACTGAAGAGAGCGGCTTGGTTGGTATTCTGGGACTAGGTTAGTGATGTAGCTGGGGGCAAAGTTATGGATGGCTTTGTAAATTATTGTTAGTACTTTGAATTTTATTTGTTGGGCGAGTGGAAGCCAGTGGAGGGATTGGCAGAGAGGGGTGGAGGACACTGAATGATTGGTAAGAAGGTGGACGAGTCTTGCAACGGCATTCATTATGGACTGAAGGGGGATATATATATGTCAGTTCATACATTTGCCTGTATTCAGCCTCCTGTGTATGCTACAGGTATTCTTTATAATAAATCAGTGGAGTGAATTTGGTACATGAAAGGGAAATGGGAAAACCTCCAATTTGCTGTTACAAAATTGCTACAGCTAATTCTAAAATAAATATCATCCTTGTATGAAGATTGATTGTGTTTACACTGGTTCAGATGTAGAGGCCAGAATAAAGCACGTGAAGGTATTATAATGACATCCTGTTTCTGTGACTCATAGTTGTTTCTGTATACTGAAACCAGTGACTTTCCCCCAGGTATCTGAATCATTATTGCCTATCAGTCTCACACAGGCTTTAATTACCAGTCCGGTGTTCTGTCAAAATAGCCAACTTGCCGAAATACCCAATTACGTCACTTCCGGTGACTCTCCATCAGCAGAGTGATGAGTTGGTTGTACTGGCCATGTGCACCCGACAGAATAACAGAAACCCCGGTACATCACTAACCTATTTTGAAAACTCGTTGAGTTCTTCAACAGCTGCCAGTGCACATGTGCAAGCTACGTCACTAACCTGCACACTGGCAGCTGAACTCGGAGAACTCGATGAGTTTTCAAAATAGGTTAGTGATGTACCGGGGTTTCTGTTATTCTGTCGGGTGCACATGGGCAGTACAACCAACTCATCACTCTGCTGATGGAGAGTCACCGGAAGTGACATAATTGGGTATTTTGGTGAGTTGGCTATTTTGATAGAACACCGGCCCTCAATGATCCAGAGAGGGATAGGTGTGTTCTAATTATTTCACTTTTCACTTCCTGTCCATTAGACACAGCAGGAAGTAAGAGGAATTCCCTCCAACATAAAATCCCCTATAAAGATGGCCATACATTAGAATATTTTCCAATGAATGTTTGTTTGTATAAAAAGTCAAATACTTTCAATGATTTAATAAACATCATTTTTTTATGAACATTTTAATTTTGGAATGAATGTAAATTCCTGACTAAAAACCACAGACACTGTTAGAAATTACCGTATTTATCGGCGTATAACACGCACAGGTGTATAGCACGCACATTAATTTTAAGAGGGAAGTTTCAGGAAAAAAACTTACATTTTAAATAAGGATCTTTGAAGCAAAATAAGAGTCAGTGCCCATCTGCAGCCTCACCATTGCCACCATTGCAGCCTCACAAGTGCCATCAATGCAACCTCATCAGTCCACATCAATGCAGCAGCCTCACCATTGCCATCAGTGCAGCCTCACAAGTGCCATCAATGCAACCTCATCAGTCCACATCAATGCAGCAGCCTCACCATTGCCATCAGTGCAGCCTAGGGGGGACAGGGTGGGGGGCGGGATGAGTGCAGACAGATTATATACAGTGAGAATCTCCTATGATAGACAGAACAGTGGTCCAATGGCGGCCCAGGAGACAGGACTTCCTATTACAGAGGCCGCCAAGTAAACAGGCGATTTTCACTGTATGTAATCTGACAGCGCTCGTCCCGCCCCACTCCCTGCCCCCTCCGAGGCAGCTAAAATTGAAGTATTGGCGTATAACACGCACACGCTATTGGCACTCAATTTTTAGGATGAAAAAGTGAGTGTTTTACGCCAATAAATACAGTAATTTGTTTGAGAAAAAAACTTCCATCCTGTCCCCTCGAATTTTTCTCTTACTGTGGTCAAAAAATATAGTTGATTTGACCCCAGTAAAGTTTTACAAAATAAAATGAATGTTTTGAAACCAAAAAATTTCAAACAAAATTCGACTACTGTATAGATGGCTTTAGGCTGGCCATACATTATACAATTTTTTCTTTTTCAATTTTCTTTAGATTTACCATCACCTATGTAGGGCCCAGGCCTGCCTGATTGCATACAAATGGAAAGTGTTTAGGTTTAAGCTCATATTCTATGGACTTGGTAAATCTAAGGCTGGGTTCACACTTATGCGAATTGGAAGTGGGTTGCCCTGCATCTAATTCGCATGTCAGGAGATTGTGGCTCTCAAAGGAACCCGTTCACACATCTCTGGAGCGGCTGCTGAACAAATTGCACAGGAGTCCTGTGCGTCTTCTGGTCCGAATTCAGGCCTGATTCATCCCTGAAACGGAGAACGGGGATGCACCAGAGCCGCATTTGGCATAAGTGTGAACCCAGCCTCAAGGAAAATTGTATAATGTATGGCCAGCCTTATAGGGCGTACACACGGTCGGACTTTGTTCGGACATTCCGACAACAAAATCCTAGGATTTTTTCCGACGGATGTTGGCTCAAACTTGTTTTGTCTACACACGGTCGCACAAAGTTGTCGGAAAATCCGATCGTTCTAAACGCAGTGACGTAAAACACGTACGTCGGGACTATAAAAGGGGCAGTGGCCAATAGCTTTCATCTCTTTATTTATTCTGAGCATGCGTGGCACTTTGTCCGTCGGATTTGTGTACACACGATCGGAATTTCCGACAACGGATTTTGTTGTCGGAAAATGTTATCTCCTGCTCTCCAACTTTGTGTGTCGGAAAATCCGATGGAAAATGTCCGATGGAGCCCACACACGGTCGGAATTTCCGACAACGCGCTCCGATCGGACATTTTCCATCGGGAAATCCGACCGTGTGTACGGGGCATTAGACCGGTGTCACTGGAACAAGATCCTCCATTGGGAAAATGCCTCTTTTATTTTGGGTGATAACTCAATAGAAGTCCTAAGTGAAGGGATACCAGAGCAATTACATCTCTGTGCTACAATGTCTAATAAGATTTAACACCGGCCACATTCATATATGCAACCTCTCAGCGTGTGGGCCTTAATGCCGAGTGGCCACATAATGCCTTAATGCCGAGTGGCCACATACATGCGGTCCTGTATAAACCACTTACCATGCTGAGTGCGCACTCCCTGCATGCTCCCAACATGGTAGCAAGCGGGTACTGGAAAGCTCTCGATCATGTGACTGCCAATCACCCGAATGTCCACCTCCCAGCTTTTAGAGCCCTTAAAAGGCCGGTAGGCAGCCAAATTTGGCAGCAGGATTTGTTACACATTCCCACTCTCATAGCATAGGGATGCACAGAAGTACAGTATAAACATTTAAATATTGCTGCTTACCTCTTTTACATGCTACTTAGCTTCCCTTGTCCATATAATATTAAGAAGGGGACTGGAGAGTTATGTTTGTCATAATTAAATCTGTCTGTACTGGGAGATCTCAATATCTGTTGTAAACTAGATGTGCACACTGTCTGCCCTAGCGAGGGGTTAAAAATTTCAAGGCTTGGGCTGTACACTGTATATGCACTGAAAAAAATATATTTATATAAATAATTTCCACATAAGACTGTATGGGCAGCTTCTATTGCTTAGAATAGCTTGCAATTAGGGGAATGATGCAGGGACATTTTTTTATTATTATTTATATCTCACACGGTGTATATGTATATATTAATAATATCTGTGAATGGGCACACATAACATAGTGGGGGTTTCTCAAATTTGACTGCAAAAGTGGAATTACACTTTAACTAATTGTTTCACATAATCTTTTTAGCAGTACATTGAACATTAGGCAGCAAGCAAACAAGTTGTTCCTGAAGTTGAAAAAAAATGGGCACTGCAGTTTGTTGTGTGTGGGGCGGTATAGCTGCAAACTGGTCAGGGTGCCCATGGTGACCTGTGTACACAGACAAAAGTGCCTACAATAGCATCAGAACTGGACCACAGAACAATGGAAGGCGGGGGCCTGGTCTGGTGAATAATTTTCGTTCACATTATGTGAATGTCTGGGTGCGTGTACCGTCACTTACCATTGGAAGAGATGGCACCAGGATGCCGTATGGGATGAAAGCAAGCCATCGGAGGCAATGTGATACTTTGGGCAATGTTCTGGTAGGAAGCCTCGGGGCCTGCCATTCATGAGGATGTTACTTTGACACATGCCACCTACCTAAAATATTGTTGCCAACCAAGTACACCCCTTCATGGAAACCGTATTACCTGATAACAATGGCCGCTTTCAGAAGAATAATGTGCCCTGCCAAACTGCAAATATGGTTCAAGAATGATTTGAGGAGGAACACAACAACAACTTCAAGGTGTTGACTTGGCCTCCAAATTCTCTAGATCTCATTCCAATCAAGCATTTGTAGGATGTGCTGTGAAAAAGTCTGATTCATAGTGGACCCACCTCACAGCTTACAGAAATTGAGAGCATGGTGCCAGATACCACAGCAATCCTTCATAGGTCTAGTGGTGTCCATGCCTTGACGGGTTAGGAAGGTTTTGGTGGCAAGAGGGACCTATTCCATATTAGGTAGTCAAATAGTTATGGTTGATTGGTGGACAAGGTTATTGTTAACAAACTTGCAATTGATAAGAGATAACATCGCTTGAGTTGCCCTAGGAAATTCTCTCCCACACTATTCGAAACCTAAAGTGATTCTAAAGCCTAAACCTTTTTTACTATAATGCATTCAGGATGTTTAGCCATCAGTATCCCCCCCCACCCCCCTTTACTTACCTGAGCCCTCATTTGATCCAGCGCTGTGCACGTTTGCAGCTCTTCTCTCCCCTCACTTCTAGATCTCGCTGGCTTTGCTGGGGCACCGGGAGCCATGGCTCCCAGTGCTGTCAATCAAAGCCAGTGAGCGGGGGGCGGGGTTGAGTCCCGCTGTCTGTGTTAAATGGAGCTTCCCATAAGGGGCATTGGACAGAGAGGAGGGGCCAGGAGCACCGACGAGGGACCTGGGAAGAGGTGGTTTGCTGATGCTCTGTGCAATTCCTTTGCACAGAGCAGGTAAGTATAGACATGTCTGCTATATTTTATTTTTTCTATAAAGTTTTTTACCTTTTTACAATCGCTTTATAAAAAAAAAATTGGTTTAGATACACTTCTTTCTGGTGGAATGCACAGATTACGACCAGGGTGTGATATTTCTTAATGATTTTATAGATGCATGTTTCGGACCACTGTCAAGAAAGTGGGAGATAATAAATGTGTTGTGTTGAAGAGAGCAAGTGGTGAGGAGAAATCTTAGCAATGGAGACAAATGTTTGGATGACAACTGTCTATTTAAATAAGGTTTTACCGCTCCTTCTCACCTCCCTGCCTGTCCCCAGCATCGCACCCAGGGACTAGCAGGAAGGGGACAGACCTTGCAGTGTGACAAGCACCTCAGGAAAGAAGACTTACATTTTTTTTTTTTTTTACATTTAATTAATATTATTTTTTCATTTTTACACCGTTACTTTCATTTTTTATTTTTTGTATCACTTTTATTGCTGTTAATGTAAACCTCCCTTTTGACAGCAATATTCACGTGACAGCTATTCTTATGAATCCCTTCTTTGCACTTGAAAGCATTCAAGATGCCAAGATCTGTGTTTTTGAATGCTTTCAATTTTACAAGTGGTGCCTTTAAGACTCCAGTAATCCAGAAATGATGACAGGATGTCGCTTTTGGGTAACTACAGCAGAGACTCGATCAAAGCCGATTTCGGCTTTCCTCAGGTCTCTGGCCAGCCGGCGGACATGCTCGGGTCTCCCGGTGGGATAGAAGAGCCCGAGCGAGTGGTGCAAGAGCACGTCCCCTCCCTCTCTTTGTGATAACAATTGAGGGGCTACTTAGTCACATCAGTTGTTATTACAAGAGAGCCGACCATCGGTTCTAAAAAAACAGTCCGGTCACTTCAGGACAACCACTTGAAGTCAAATGACGTACAGGTACACCATTTGGTGACAAGTGGTTTTAACTGTCAGTTGAAGCACATCTGCTGAATGAGTAAATGAGGCATCGGCATCAATGAGTAAAAAAAAAAACAAAACAGTGTAGTTTTGCCACAACAATCCCGGCAAAACTGCATTTTAGGTGCCATTAAAAGTAATACCTGCGTTTTGCAATTGTAGCGTGCTTTGCGATCACGGGTCACAATTGCAGTGATTCTCCTGCAATCCCAAAATGCCCAGATGTGAATGGAGTCTTAAGGGGCAAAAAGGTGGCTAAATGTAAAACAAACAAAAAAAAAACACGCACGTGCCCAGGGCCTGGAACTGCATGTGCATCGTATGATTTGCGAATCTCTGATATGGTTTTATGGTGAATTCTCTCCTTATGTGACTGCACGCGGTCAATGTAATGTATGTACTCATCTTAAAAATAACCATACTTCTATTTGTAATAAATGGAATTTTCTTATAAATAGCTGTAACTATTTCTCAGAGCTTACTTGCTTGTGTTGTCTACTTGGCTGGGCAGTGCTCTAAGGCCTGGTTCACACCTATGCATTTTTTTTAGTGCGTTTTCAGTTTTGCAGAAACACACTTCAGTCCGTATAACATGGTTTTCCTATGGATGTAGTTCTTATCTGTGCATTTTATGGAAAGGGCCAGGGATTTTCTTCTGCTTTTTGGTTCCATAGACTTCAACAGATCAAAAGCGTGTATTGAAAAACGCAAAATGCACCTGGAATGCAAACTGTAACCTGCATAGGTGAGAATCGGGCTTAGTGCTGATAAGACACCCAGAATCTGTCACATAAAGATCAAGATTACATGAAAGAAAATGAAATGTACAGGTTATACTCTTCCAGCAGCCCCAGGAGAGTGTTAGTTATTAGCACAGAACTAAGGCAAAAGCCAGGTCAGCTTACATGACTGCTGAGGTGCAATACACCCAGGTCCACACCAAGATCCATCCAATTTAGACCTTACCCCTTCTAAACATCAATAAAGACCACTTACCGCCATTCATGTTGGAAAGGGCAAGGCCACAGCTTTTATTAAATTCAACTCTTTAACAACTTAAACATAACATTTAACATTCCACAGTGCCAGTCACAGTAGCACTGTGAGCACTCAGTTCCGACTGGTGGAAAGGGAGATAACTGAGGGGCCTGTCCTTACCATCAGTGCCGGACTGCCGTCTATCTCCCAATTAGCGTGAAGGGCGTACCTCTTACCGCCGTGTTTTGCTGGCAAGGTCACCAAAAACCGCCACCCGCCTGTCAGTAATCTACTGACGGGCGCCCCACCGCAGCCAGCGCCTGTTCCACGCCCCTCTGGAGACCCAGATTAAAAATATCCAGCCCAATCTCATTCAAATGAACTCCATCTCTACGCAGCAGATCGTGATTATCGCCCTCTAGGTCTCTGTGGCGGACCACTATCCCCCCTATCTGACGTACAAACTTAGCCACTTGGGCATTGACCTTCCTACGAAAATGTTCCAGAAGGGGGCCAGGGACATCACGCGCCCATACCGAGCGAGGCACGATTTCTGACCAAACAACAGTCAGGTTATTAAATAAAGCACAACATTGGGCAATGTCACTTTTTACAGCAGATATGATGTCCACAGATCTCATATATCCAACGTCATTCCCACCCGCATGTATGACCAGGATGATGGGACCAGAGACGTGGGCACGAAGTTTCTGACATTCTTGAAGGACCTGAGGCCAACGTAACCCGCGCAACCCAATCCAGCGTATCCTCGCCGCATCGTATGAGAATCCCAAGTTCCTGCCATAAGTTCGGATCTTTGCCCGGCGAGCGGCCCAGTATATAAAAGAATCCCCGAGGATCCAAATCTGTGCTGGAAAGGAACCTGGAAATCAACACAACAGATGTGGTCGGACATACAGAGAAAAACGAGATGACTCCCATCTACCTAAACGCTGAAGTTCCGTATCGGTGAAACCCAAACCCGAAGCGGCGGTCGCGGCGCCAATGCGAAAAGAGTGGGTGGAAAACTCCTTTGCAGGAAAGCCCAAAATCTCCAAGCAACGACGAAAAACGCGCAAAAATTGAAAACGGCTGAGAGAAGTTGAATCAGCATGGACAAAAAATGTAGGGGACAGGGGGCGCAAAGGCACGAAAGAGAGGGCCAGAGACACCGGACAAAAGGGGCCGCCGCAATAATGCAAGACTACCCGGCGACCCCTGCCAGAACAATCAGTTTTGGATGAACGCAAGAAAATCGTGACACTGCGGCGCGACAACGACACGTCCTCCCATAGGATGCCCCCCGGGGACAATTTTGATTTTGACACCAATTCACCGATGCGAAAGGCACCAAAGAAAGCCCAAGAAAAGGATACCCGGAAAAGAAGGGTCTCATAGTCCGATGAACACACATTCGGAAGAAGAGACAAGATGGCCAAAAGAATCTGAATGGAAACAGGGCGCCTGGTGTCCGGGAGGTGCGTAACCCGCTTCCAACCCCGAACAACCCGCCGGACAGGGAAAGATTTAGTTACATCTTCCCACCCCAAGAGCTGAAACCAAAATGACAGGGCCGACAACGCGGATGAAACCGTCGACCCGGAGACGCCTTTTTCCACCAGAAAGACTAAATAGGCAAATATGGTTAAACGACGGTCGTCTGGGGAATAAATGTTGAACTCACCGCCCGACGCCTGGACCCACTCATGCCAAACCCGGCAGTACGCCGCCCACGTCCGTGAAGAAAGCGACGACCGAAGGAGCTCTGTCAAACGCCGGAAACGAGGTTCCATAAGTGGGCCGGACAGGGGAGGCCCTCCAAAGAAGCCATCGGAGCCAGTGTTCGAAAACGGCAGAACTGTTGACGAGAAAGAGCATCGGCAATATCATTAGAAGCACCCGGTACATGCCTAGCCCTAACACAGATGTTAAAATGTAAACATTTTAAAACTAAAAACCGTAGCAACGAAACGACCGGAGGAGAACTGGCTGACTGTTCACCACCTGCACCACACTCATGTTATCCGACCAGAAGACCACCTGGTGATTGCGCAACCTGTCACCCCAGAGCTCAACAGCAACAATAATTGGAAACAGCTCCAGCAGGGTGAGGTTCCGCAACAAATCCATGTGGGCCCATGAGGCCGGCCAGCGTTCAGCAGCCCATTCCCCTTGAAAGCGCCGAACCCACAGGAGCCTGCCGCATCGGTATATAACTCCAGCTGTGAGTTCGGCACTTCCTCCCGCAACCAGCACGACTGTCCATTGTAAGTCTGCAAGAATGATAGCCATATCCCCAAGTCATCCCTCATAGGCTTGGTGATCCTGACATAGTGGTGAGGGGCAGTTATGCCCTTCGTGGCCCATGATAGTCGCCTACAGAAGGCCCTCCCCATCCGGATGACCCTACAGGCGAAAACCAGATGACCCAACAACGACTGAAGTTGTTTCAGCTGTAATTTCTTTGCCCCTTTAGCCAAGCGGACCAACGAGAGAAGCCTAGACAACTTGTCACTAGGCAACCGAAAAACCATCGCCACCGTGTTTATCTCAATACCTAAAAACGACAGGACTGTGACGGGGCCCTCCGTCTTGTCAGCGGACAGTGGGATGGCGAAAAGCCGGCATATGTCCTGAAAAATAGTGAGCAGCCGCAGACACTGCCCACTGCCCGCTGGACCCACAAAAAGAAAGTCATCAAGATAATGCAAAAGGGACTGAATACCCGCCTCCTGGGTGACCACCCAGTCAAGGAAGCTACTAAATAGCTCAAAGAAATAACACGAGATGGCACAACCCATAGGAAGGCACATGTCGAAAAAATAGCTACCCCGAAAGTAGCAACCCAGGAGGTGGAAACAGTCCGGATGGACTGGGAGGAGGCGAAATGCGGACTCTATGTCCGCTTTCGCCAGAAGGGCAGACTGCCCCGCTGCCCTAACCAGCTGAAGCGCCCTGTCAAAGGACGCATAGTGCACTCTGGATTCCTCCCTGTCAATGCCATCATTCACCGAGGAACCAGAAGGGTAGGAAAGGTGATGAATGAGGCGAAATTTTCCCTCCGCCTTTTTTGGGACCACACCGAGAGGAGATACCCTCAGGTTGTGGAAAGGAGGGAGATCAAATGGGCCTGCCATTCTTCCCAGTTCCAATTCCCTCCAGAGTTTCTCGGCCACGACGGACTCGAATTCTCCCGCCGATTTTAAATTATGAGACATGGTCGGGGTGGCTGACGGGGTAAAAGGGATCCAGAAACCGCGGTCCAAACCGTCCCGCAAAATCAGGGCCTCTCTACGAAGGGGGTACCGGTCTAGCCAGGGAAGCATCTCTATGACGTTCACCGGCGTCCTCCGGCTTAGGAAGGTCAGTCTTGGTGCCGAGTCTAGAAAACGATTGTTTTCCCTTTCGAAAACACTTACTGACGGGGTGAGCCCCTCCACAACTGGAGCACTCATGCCTGAAACGACAGGCGGAGCACCACTTGCAGTGGCTTTCGTTGAAAAGCCAGCAGATACCCTTCTTTTGAGCGGCCGACGCTCCGGACTGAGGGGCGCCGACCGCGGACTGAAAGGACGAAGGCCTGTGAGGGCACATAAGCAGCAACCACAGGCTACCGTCCTGACAATCAAAACGAAATTCCCGACGTGACGCCATTTTTTGCCTAAATTGAGTGTCATAGTGGAACCAGCACTGGCCCCCATAGACCTTGTATGCACCCCAAATAAGGTCTAAATAGCAAAATAACGAGGTAGCCAACTCCGGGAACCGCTCACTGAGCACTCCCGCATAGGCACAAAACCCCTGCAGCCAGTTCCCGAACGTTCTAGGAAGCTGTTTGGGTTTGTCACCCTGCGCCGATACGTCAACCCGTCGGGATTTGTCGATCGTCTCCCTGTCCGGCGGAACGAGGGTAAGAAAGTCGATGAATTCGCGACGCCATATCTTCTCTTTCGTCTCTTCCGCCAAGTGGGTACCCGTCGGCGACACAGCCCACAACGCACCCCCATAAGCGGAGGTGGGGTTGGGCGATCCCGAGACACCCATACTAGAGAGAACAGATTTTACAACCGACGCTATGCGATCCTCCGGGCCCGATACGGAAGCATCAGCAGCTCTACCCCAAATTAACTCGCAGTCATACTCACTTGGTCGAGGAGGCATCGCGGGTGATGGACGATCGGCCACCGGGCCCGGCAGCGAATCCGATTCCAAGGCAATTTCAGGAGACTGCAAGCGCAGGCGGGCTGCGCAATCTGCTGTGCTGTCCCGACTCAGGGAAAGGTCCAAGGGCGGGGGTCCAACCACGGACCCGGTCGAATCCGACTGACCATGGACAGAGGCTGAGCAACGGCAGGTACACCTGCCAGCTCCTCTTGGTTGACCCAGGGCGGATGCCGCCGCCAGCCCGGGTCTGGAGCCGAGATCCCCCGCCCTGACGGGCGCAGGGGGATGAGAAAGGGCAACCGATGCGGGCATCCCATCAGGACCGCCAGCCCGGACCGGCACGTAGGAACACAGTTGCCCCACCGACGGGGTGGATGTTAAACGCACTCGGCTGGCCTCCGCCCTGTGGGGCGCAGGAGGCCGCCGGTGGGCACGGGGTATCAGAGGGGGAGGGGTTAACCGCACATCGCCCGCCCTGCCGGTCGCAGGGGAGATGTGCCTCGCGCCAACCCCCGCATCCTGGGACGTGGGAGGAAGACACCTGTCCCCTGCCCTGCTGGGCACAGAAGGAACTCCGCAGGATTGATCCTGCACTTGTGCTAACATGCCTGCCCAGGCAGGCGCAGGGGGATAGTGCTGTGGCCCATCATTTCTTTCTCCACACACCACACTGCTGTCTCCAGCGTGCCTAGAAACCAGCTGTGGCGTGTGGAGATTTAAAACTCCCGCCCTGTCAGGCGCAGGGAGCACTCCGGCCACCAGATGGCGCTGGACCGGCTCCAAGTCCCCAGCAGAGCAATCCTCGCTGGCTCCGAGGACAGCTGCGGAGGACGCAGCGGCGGCCGGCGGACCGACCCGCCTCCTCCTCCCCTTCATGCCCGAGGATTGCCCAGTGGAGGAATAAGCGGATCGGCCGCTCAGGACCCCCCCGCCCTCCGCGCTGGCGGCAGTACTCAGAGGATGAGTGAGGGGGCTGGGGAGCGCTGCGGCTCCAGCCCGGCCGCCTCCCACATTAGAGGGGGGGGGCGGGGTGAACGCTGGAGCGGGGGCTGCGTGACCTGGGACAGCGCGACGAGGCCCGAGTGGATGCCTTAGCCCGCGCAGGGGACCTTCTCCGTGCCTGAGGACAACGGGGGGGGCAGAGGAAGGGTGTTTCCCCGTCGGAACAGGCAGGGGGGAGACAGGTGCAGGAGGGGGGGGAGAAGAGGACGGATGTGGAGGGGAGCAATAGGAGGCCCTAGAGGGGCTGGGGCTGAGGCGGGAAGGCGGCCGAGTTCGCCTTCTAACCCTGGGGGGGGAAACCTGAGGGGGATCAGGTGTGGGAATAGGAGAGGGATCCCCAGGGGTCAGGAGGGAGAAAAGCCACCCTGCCTGACCCTGAAGAGCCATCTCTCGGACCCTGGCCAGAAGAAGCTCGGTGTCCATGGTTGGAGGGACAGGGTGGGGTTCAGCCAGCTCTTACCGATCTTCTTCACCAAAAGGCCCAGAATCCCCTGGGGCAATCACCTTAGTGAGCTCAGGCCCAACCCCACCCCGTCCCCCCACCAATCCACCGTGACCCCTAGTCACCATACTCCGCCCTGGTTATGCCCCCATCAGTCAGGGCTCTCTTTCCCAATTTTTGGGTTCAAGAGGCCTGCATAGGAGCCTTACAACTTGACAGTTGGCGGAGATTTCTACTCTGGGAAAGAGAACCTGTGAATAAAGGCAAATCCATCCATCCATCCATGAATTTGCCATTATAAAAACATTTCCACACTTGGGGGCCATGGGTGGTGCATACAAATGTCCATAGAGGTGGAGGTCAGCATGCATTTTAGCTCATGTAAACGCCAATGCTTTTTTGCACCAGCGTATACTTGTACATGCAGACTTACAGGGGGGTAAAAGTATTTGATCCCCTGCTGATTTTGTACGTTTACCCACTGACAAAGAAATGATCAGTTTATAATTTTAATGGTAGGTTTATTTTAACAGTGAGAGACAGAATAACAACAAAAATATCCAGAAAAACACATTTTAAAAAAAGTTATAAACTGATTTGCATTTTAATGAATGAAAAAAGTATTTGATCCCCTATCAGTTAGCGAGATTCCTGGCTCCCAGGTGTCTTCTATACAGGTAACAAGCTGAGATTAGGAGCACTCTCTTAAAGGTAGTGCTCCTAATCTCAGCTGGTTACCTGTATAAAAGACACCTGTCCACAGAAGCAATCAATCAGATTCCAATCTCTTCACCATGGCCAAGACCAAAGAGTTGTCCCAGCAATGGCGGCCCTACCTTTAGGACCCCCCCCCCCCCCATCCATGCATCTGGCCCCCTAATCTACATGCAGGGCGCCGGATGCATGGATTCCAATGGGGGGGTGGGGGTTTAAGCACATGATTAGAGTCAGGGGAAAAAGAGCAAAGTGAAAGAGAATGAAAGGTGTAGGAGAGGGGAGCTGTAATGCTTTGTGTAATTACTGTAGGTGATGGTACAAGTGTAATTGCTCATAAGGCATATCAAAACCCCAAGTAATGATCTATTGCAGTTTATCAAACCTTAGATGTGGTTCCACATAATGGTATTTAAACAGAAATTAAAGGGAAACTAGAGAGGTTCTGGGTCAGTTTTATTTTATATACGTTTTTTAACTGAGTTTTGTATCTGTATTTTCATTAAAACCTTGGTTTTTAAGCAAACCTACACATATAGTGAACCTGAACTGTGGAAGCCGTGCCCAAAAAAGGAAATCCAAGAACTGGTCATCAGCATTAGGACCAATGCACACCGGGCATTTCACCTTGGTGCATAAGGCTCCGGGGTTTGGCTGCAGGTGGAGAGCACAGGTGTCCAATCCATCCTCGCTGCCGGCAACCTGTCATCCCTATGAGATGTCACACTGCTGATATACAGCTATGAGGCTCCAGGCATAGGAGTGCCAAGGCACACAAAGTGCACTGCTATTTTCAGAAGAATTTTTAGGCAAAAGGTACATTTTCAGAATACTGCTCAGGCACTGGTAATATTTCTAGATACTCTAGAAATGGCAAATATTTACTTTTTGACATCTGGCCCATTTAAAGGCTAAGTTTGCCTTTTCTAGAAAATCTCCTATGCAGTCAAGGGGTCCTGGTAAGTATTTAAAAACTGTGCAGCTTTGAAAAATATTCATTAAATTTATTGTCATCCCCAATGGCAGCCCATGCATTGTGGGCGCCCCCCCCCCCAACACCTCCGCCGCCCACCCTATTCATGTGCCCGGCCCCTTTCAGGACGTCGGACACATGAAATACTATGGTGGGGATAGGCGGGGGGGGGGGGGGGCGGGGGTTGTATTTTGAAGCACAAGATTAGAGCCAGAGGCTCTAATAGGCTTCAAATTTGTGTGGGCTCGGGGGGCAGAGCACTGCGTCCCGATCCCACCCTATTGTGTGACATGGCAAATTAATTTTCGCTATTCTCACACTAATGTTCCTCCCTGCCAATCAGGAGGCAGGTCAGTGAGACCTGTCTCCCGATTGGCCAAAGCATCCTATTGGATGCCTAATGCTTTGGAGGAAGAGGAGACACAGCGGAGGAAGCCTGAAGAGCTGAGCGGACACCGGAGCCGCCGCTTCCCGCCACTGCAGAATAGGAGGAGGAGAGCCCCGTCACATAGTGCCGTTGGACCGGCTGTGGGGGTTGGTGAAGTGACACCCGGGGGATGCGCCTGGCTGCATTTGATGGGCACAGTGAGGTTGCAATTGATGTTTTTTTTTTTTTTGTTTTTTTTAGTATATAGTATTTTTCAGAATTTTTTCTTGTTTGCGCCCCCCCCAAATTTTGAGCACCAGCCGCCACTGGTCATACCTGTAGGCCATTTCAGCCCCCTTGGAAGCCTGGCTTAAAATCTACCTATTCTCAATCCCACAATCCCATGTCCTTTGGACACTCACTCCAGGCATTACAGGAGCAAAAATCTTCTATTCTAGCCTCCTGTCCCCTGATTGGCTGGTGGTACTGTGCCACTTTGTCAGGGCTCTGGGCTTTGGATTGCATTAGCTTCCTGGCTCCTGTATCTTGTGCCTTCCCTGGTCTCTGGATTGCTTTTGTTAGTTTTCTTGCCTGGGTACAAATTATACCACCTGCCCTCACCCTTGCCTGGATGACATACTATGCTATTATCTGCCACCAGCTCGGACCACTGCTTGCTTGACAACAGGTCAGCCACCAGCCTGATCACCCTTTACACAGTATCTGCATTGAAAGTTCCCATCGTGACGCCATCAGACATGTTATTTGAACTCTCTCTCTCTCTCTGGGTTTCTGGGCAGCACCAAGGGTCTGCAAATATAGCATTGCGTCTAATGTTCCGGGGGCATCCAAGTATTGCTAGGCCTACTTGGCTTAAGGGAATGTCGATGAAATCGCACTAACGTCTCCCAATGTTTCCAGAAGGGGACACTAACCAGTGATCTTTGGAATCCTATGGGTAGGCACACGTTACATGTGACCCCTGTATTATGAGAGGATCAAACCACAGTCCTAAGGAATCTGGAACAAATCTTGCATCAGTCCACAGCAATGTTTTGTCCTCAATTATTTTAGGAGAACTGGAATTACTTGTATTTTAAATAAGCAGAGACAGCAGAATTATGTATTTTTACATTTCCCTCTCTGATGTCAATGTCCTGAGAAACAAATTACTAGCTTTAGGGTTAACGCAGATATGTCATGTGAAAAGACTGCAAAACTAAAGAAGTTCTCAGACTGAGTTACTGTGAAACTGGTAAAATGAAGGAAATTCTCGGTCACCTTGGCCTTCAGCTTGCAACTTGGCTGCAAATAAGTAAAATGTAGTTACCCATAGTATCCCATCAGATTCACTTTTAAACCTAATGAATTGTTGTAGGCAGTTGCATCACTTCAATTTTCTTGCTTCACCTTTTTATATCAGCCCCTGTTGTTGTTCTGTTGTGTTTTTTTTTTTTTTAACAGCATGAGTACATAAAGAAATCCAGTACTATATTAATTTGTAATTTCTTTCAGGTGTTGTGTGCATTTTAACTACATATTATATTATTGCAAAATTGATATGAAAATGATTTAGGATAAAACGTTTTGCATTTTACATATGCTATGTGTTATATGTTGCTACTAGCATTCTCTACTAGAATGTTCACGGTATAGCTGAAAGCCACAGGGAGTGGTGTTCAATGGTATTTTACACAGGTATAGACCTGCTAAGAACAAATTAATATAAATATGTATTACCTCTTTATGAAGTTTTCTATATTGTGCACAATAGGTGTGTGTGTATGTGTGTATATATATATATATATATGTGTATATGTATGTGTATATACACAGTATTAATTGTATAACAGTATAAATTTGGTGTCCCCTCAAAATAACTCAACACACAGCCATTAATGTCTAAACCACTGGCAACAAAAGTGAGTACACCCCTAAGTGAAAATGTCCAAATTGGGCCAAAAGTGTCAATATTTTGTGTGGCCACCATTATTATCCAGCACTGCCTTAACCCTCTTGGGCATGGAGTTCACTAGAGCTTGACAGGTTGCCACTGGAGTCCTCTTCCACTCCTCCATGACGATTTCATGGAGCTGGTGGATGTTGGAGACCTTGCGCTCCACCACCTTCCATTTGAGGATGCTCCACAAATGACAAGTAAAGTGGGTGGAGATCAGTTTTCCAGAGATACTGGAAAGGTTTTTTTATGTACCAACATCCCTAAAGATTCTACATACGTTTTTGTGATGCTCCACAAATGCTATTAGGTCTGGAGACATGCTTGGCCATTCTATCACCTTTACCCTCCCTCAGCTTCTTTAGCATGGCAGTGGTCATCATGGAGGTGTGTTTGGGGTTATTATAATGTTGGAATACTGCCCTGCAGCCCAGTCTCTGAAGGGAGGGGATAATGCTCCTGCTTCAGTATGTCACAGTACATGTTGGCATTCATGGTTCCCTCAATGAACTGTAGCTCCCCAGTGCCGGCAGCATTAATGCTGCCCCAGACCATGACACTCCCGCCACCATGCTTAAATGTAGGCAAGACACTTTTGTCTTTGTAATCCTCACCTGGTTGCCGCCACACACGCTTGACACCATCTGAACCAAATATGTTTATCTTTGTCTCATCAGACCACAGGACATGGTTCCAGTAATCCAGTAATCCATGGCCTTCAGCAAACTGTTTGCAGGCTGTCTTGTGCATCATCTTTAGAAGAGGTTTCCTTCTGGGATGACAGCCATGCAGACCAATTTGATGCAGTGTGCGGCGTATGGTCTGAGCACTGACAGACTAACCCCCCACCCCTTCAACCTCTGCAGCAATGCTGGCAGCACTCATAGGTCTATTTCCCAAAGACAACCTCTGGATATGATGCTGAGCATGTGCACTCAACTTCTTTGGTTGACCATGGCGAGGCCTGTTCTGAGTGGAACATATCCTGTTAAATTGCTGTATGGTCTTGGCCAACGTGCTACAGCTCAATTTCGGGGTCATGGCAATCTTCTTATAGTCTAGGCCATCTTTATGTAGAGTAACAATTCTTTTCTTCAGATCCTCAGTGTTCTTTGCCATGAGATGCCATGTTGAACTTCCAGTGACCAGTATGAGAGAGTGAGAGCGATAACATCAAATTTAACAGACCTGTTCCCCATTCACACCTGAGACCTTGTAACCCTAATGAATCACATGACACCGGGGAGGGAAAATGGTGAATTGGGGCCCAATTTGGACACTTTCACTTAGGGATGTACTCACTTTTGTTGCCAGCAGTTTAGACATTAATGGCTGTGCGAGTTATTTTGAGGGGACAGCAAATTTACACTGTTAAACGAGCTGTGCACTCACTACGTTACATTGTAGCCAAGTGTCATTTCTTCAGTGTTGTCACATGAAAAGCTATAATAAAATATTACAAAAACGTGAGGGGTGTACTCACTTTTTGTGAGATACTGTAGATGTTAGTGTTGGTCGGCTTGCAGTGGGGCCCTTCTGTAGTTGGTGCACATGAAGCTGTCCCTTTAGAACAGAGGTCTCAAACAGGCGGTCCTCCAGCTGTTGCGAAACTACAAGTCCCATGAGGCATTGCAAGGCTGACAGTTACAAGCATGACTCCAACAGGCAGAGGCATGATGGGACTTGTAGTTTCGCAACAGTTGGAGGGCCACCATTTTGAGACCCCTGCTTTAGAAGTATGTAGTAGATAGCTGCAGGGCTGCTAAATAAAGGGCAATCTCTGTTGCGCTGTGTGTAGCGAGGGATTAAGTGTTGTATCTCCGCTCACCACTCCTGACAGGCGACGGGTCTGGTTCCATATACTTGGCAGTCAGCAGTTTGACATCAGGTCCCAGAGGCTCAGTCTTTCAGCTCTGGTTCACACAAAGTGCAGTCTCTGCTAGAATCGGCAGCAGGTCCTTTCTCCCGCTGATGTAGGCAGAAGGGCACAAGCAGCATATCCCCTCTCTATGACTCTCTTTCTGGTGTCATGTCCCGCCACAGGTCCTCTTGACTCTGCTTCCCCTTAGCAAAGACCCTTCCATTACTAGATTTACCTGGGAAAAGCAGGCCTGTCACTCCTCCTCTGTGTCCAGGGACTTTGGCTCATGTAGTTCAGAGTCCACCTGTCCCTATTCACTTGTATTGTGCTGCATTCCTTTAAAACTAGGGTTCCCAATAACCATGGCGCCTCCACAGCAAGTTCTCTCCCTATCTCTGATTTGGTTCCAGCTCTCCTGCTCCCTGATTGGCTCAAGTCCGCTGCCAGAATGGAGCAGGAGTGGAGGATTTCACAAAGCTCTTCAGCCAGCAATGAGGAGGAGAAAAACTGGCTGCATTCTCTAGCAGGAGAGGCGTGTGGGGGCTGGAGATTACACAGCCAGCGGCACCTGGCTACACATGAAAAGTAGATTACGGGGCCAATAAATTGTGGAGATTTATGGATTATTTTTGGAAAGTAAGGATACCGCTTAGTGTCACTAAGTCTGTGGGCAATACAATTGACCCGGCCATCTCATCTTTCTGTGGACATTACAACAGAACTAAACTGTATCTGAGCACCACAAACTGAAAACACTGTTTAATTTTTAATATTCAAAGCCCCCTCCTAGCATTTCTAGCCATGGCCATCTTGAGTAAGGGCATATGATTCATGTAGCATTTACTTCTTGGAAACCATCTGCCCTTAGGCCAGTCATGCAGGCAGGAGGCTGTGCTTAGCTGGGAAAACTCCTCTTCCAGATGCGAGACAAAAAAATGTCCACGAAGACTCCTGGGATATGTGAAATTATTTTGACCTAGGCTGCAAGATACCAGGAAGCAACTAAAGAAATGTAGGGAAATTAAAAAAAAGGCTAAAACAAATAATGAGCAAACTTTAATAGTAACATGAAGATTTTCTCTTTTTAGGTCATTGCAGTGGTCATGGATCTTTTCACAGACGTTGACCTCTTATGTGATCTCATAGAAGCAGCAAGCAAAAGAAGAGTACCTGTTTACCTCATACTTGATGAAAAAAATCTGAATTACTTTATAGAAATGTTTCAGAAGTTGGGATTCGACAAAATTCATGTACCTGTAAGTTTTTATTGTAATATTGTAAAAATATATTTGAAGCATGTCTTCCAAAGCGTTTGGCTGTAAGTCCAAGTTTTTTGGGTTTAGCCATGGCTGTGAGATGGGGCTTCATTGAAGAAAGTGAGGTTTACATGTTCTTTCTTATTCTTTGAAAATAGATGTATTTTTCTGTCTTAAAGAGTCGCCTCATCTTGAAGCCACCCTGTACTTGCTGGATGCCAAACTCAATGCATTGCATGTAGCCTTACTGAAATATTGTAATTAAAGAGGAAGGTCTTCACATAAACCTGTCAATAACCTGGATAAGTCAGACGAAGCATAGGAGTTTATGCAGAAGATGGCTTTAGAGAAAAATAATCAGTAGATTGCCAGTTATAAGCCTCTGAAATTATAAGAAATGTTTCATTTTATTTTTTTATTAGTTAAGTCTGTCCTTCCTCCTCCTGCCACTCCTTGTTGGTGATTTCTAATCTCACTAGCCAATGAGAAGGTTTAGGAAGTGGGAGAGGGCGGGGCTAAGGTAGACCTATGCATAAAAAGTTCAAATTTGTTGTAGGTACAATGCCTGTCTAGACATTCTAAAATAGTTTTTTAAAAAATCATCAAAGTTGAGGTTTACTTGAATGCAGTGAGCACAATAAAATAAACATTCCCCAGTAAACTGGTAAAATTCTTACCCCAGAACTTGCAGTTTACCATTTTCAATGATGCTGGTTCCTGCTTTTCTAGTGCTGCGTCCCTAAACTTCTGGTCTTCATGGGAAAGGGTTAACAGTGGACAGTCAGTCTGTTAGCGCAGGGAGGGGAGAAGCAGGGGAGTGCCTTGCCATTCCAGGCTACAGTTTTTGTGTTTTCTTTTTTTTAGTTCATATCTTATTTATTGAAATTTTCATTCTTTGAAAAATACAGACAAAACATACAAAACATATCACACAAGACGTCACAAATACAACACCTAAACAAAGGAGAAAAAAATGTTTTTTCTCTTAAACCCTTAGGAAGATAAAATTTACATATAACCGACAATCGCCAAAGTGCAAGTTTGCCTATTCCAATATAGGGGACATAAACTTAAGCCATTGTGACCAAATGGCATCAAACTTCTTCATTGAATTTCTCCGAAAATATGTGTGATTTTTCAAAAGAGAGAAGTTTATTAACTACTTAAAGACCAGGCCTATTTTTCAAACATGTTGTTAACAAATTAAAAATATTATATATATATATATATATAAAATGGTGGTTGTTGCAATACTTTGTCACACCGTATTTGCGCAGCGGTTTTACAAGCACAATTTTTTGGGAAAAAAATTAACTTTTTTGAATTAAAGCGGAGTTCCACACAAAAATGGAACTTCCGCTTTTCGGAACCCTCCCCCCCTCCGGTGTCACATTTGGCACCTTTCAGGGGGGAGGGGGGTGCAGATACCTGTCTAAGACAGGTATTTGCACCCACTTCCGGCATAGACTCCCATAGGAGTCTATGCTTCTTCCTGTCCCTCCGCGCTGTCTCCTGGGAAACACACAGCTCCCAGGAGATAGCGGGGACCACTTACGATGCGCAGCACGACTCGCGCATGCACAGTAGGGAACCGGGAAGTGAAGCCGCAACGCTTCACTTCCTGATTCCCTCACCAAGGATGGCGGCGGCAGCTGCCGAGAACCGAGCGGGTTCTCGGCGTCGCCTGCCGACATCGCTGGACCCTGGGACAGGTAAGTGGCCATGTATTAAAAGTCAGCAGCTGCAGTATTTGTAGCTGCTGGCTTTTAATTTTTTTTTTTTTTTTTTGGCGGTGTGGGTGGGCCCCCGCTTTAAAAAATCAGATAACAGTAAAGTTAGCCCAGTTTTTTTAATAATGTGAAGGATGTTACGCCGAGTAAATTGATACCCAACATGTCAAACTTTAAAATTGCGCCCACTCGTGGAATGGCGACAAACTTTGACCCTTAAATCTCCATAGGCAACGTTTAAAATTTTCTACAGGTTGCATGTTTTAAGTTACAGAGGAGGTCTAGGGCTAGAATTGTTGCTCTCGCTCTAACGATCGTGGCGATACCTCACATGTGTGGTTTGAACACCATTTTTATATGCGGGTGCGACTTGCGTATGCGATTCGCTGCTGTACGCAAGCTCAGCAGGACTGGGTGCTATATATGTATATGTGTAAACATCACTTGTAATAGAAAAAAAGCACAGGACTTCTTTAATGTGATATCTGGGGCCAAAAAGACTTCAGATCTCATATTTAGACCCCTTTCACATTGAGGCATTTTTGCGCTAAAAATAGTGCCTGAAAAGCGCCCTTAAACTACCTCTTCTGCAGCCCCCGTGTGAAAGCCCGAGTGCTTTCATACTGGGAAGGTGCGCTTGCAGGACAGAGTCCTGTAAGCAGCATCTTTGGGGCGGTGTGGGATATACACCACTCCTCCACGCCCCTGCCCATTGAAAAGAATGGCCATCGCTGCCGAAGCGCCTGCAAAGTGGCACTTTTCCAGCGCTATTAACCCTTTCCTCTGCTGCTAGCAGGGGTTAAAAGTGCTCTGCTAGTGGCCAAATAGCGCCACTATAACAGTAGTAAAGCGCTGTTAAAACTAGCGGCCAAATAGCGCCACTATAACAGTAGTAAAGCGCTGGTAAAACTAGCGGCGCTTTACTGCTAACCCCCCGCCCCAGTGTGAAAGTGCTCTTACACTTAAAAGCAATAACAAAAAAAAAAAAATGAAGTCGCTTTCGTTATCCAATGGTATGGTGCTGAGTGGGGGCCATCTTTCCCTCACTCACCATGCCTCAGAGGGGAAGGGACCCGATCGTCTTTGCCGCTACCGACGGCTGGCGGAGACCACTGCAGTGAGCGGCGGGAGGGGGGCACCTCTCCCACCGCCGATTTATAAATGGTCTTGCGGCTAATCTGCCACAGAAACCACTTTTATCTGAAAACGGACCGCCCTCTGTTAAAGATACCGGGGTCATGGCAGCTATCTGCTGCCATGAGAACGGTATTCAACGTCAAACACCCGAAGTATAATGCCGGACTACCGAGGGAAATTGGGCACGTAATGCATGATGCAATTGAAGAAACTGATAGAACCATCTTGAATGTAGAGAGAACTCTACCCTCAGCTGCTCATAGGTTTTCATATAATTGTGCTAAGGTAGTTACTCCAGCTCTCACCCATCTCTGAAAAGCCTGCAAAGTAGAAAGCTCGGGGAGCCTATAATTTCCCCAAATTGGGGTATATCTAGTAGGGTAGGAATTCCCTATCATTTTCTTAACAGCATCCCATACCTTGCACACTAACCCCAATGTAGGCATAGTACCCAGTGAAACACCCCCTCACTGTCCCTTTCAGTACATGCAATGGTGGCCGACCTCCAAACACATAGGAAAATAAGCAATAAGAGGCACTTGATGGTAGTGCAGTATCTCATGCTGCTGCAGTTGGGCAGCAAAAAAATATATCCTCAGGCTTGGTACTGCTAATCCTTCAGCATCCCTGGGGTACTGTAATAGCCCACATTTTATACAAGGGGCCTTCCTCTGCCAAATTAAATCCCTAAATATGCTATTCATTTTAATAAAGATTCGCAATGGTATCCAAACGGGAACGTTCTATAGATGGTACAGAAACTGGGGCATCCATATCATCCTAAGTAGATTAATATGACCTACTACAGATATAGGTAATTTACTCAAAGTTTTATTTTGGGTATGAAATCTAGACAGTAGTGGAGCAATATTATCTGAGATGAATGCTTGAGGAAAGGCTGACCTAGTTATACCCAGGTACTTTATAGAAGGCTCTACCTTTTTAATATGAGACCATGTAGGTGCAAAGAGTCAGAGAAAGGGTCTAGAGGCAATAACATTGATTTCTCCCAATTTATGCCAAGCCCTGAAAATTTGCCAAATTTATTAACATATTTAATTGCTGCCGGCAAAGATGAACAGATAGTCATTAGAAATAAAAGGACATTATCTGCACATAGTGCTATCTTTTCTTCCTACGGACCTCTAACCAGCCCAGTAATGTCCAGAGAAGTCTGTAGAAGGCAAGCCAGAGGCTCTATGGCAATGGCAAAAAGCAGGGGAGTTAGCAGGCACCCCTGCCTAGTGCCACGACAGAGTCTGAAGGAGGGAGACTGAAGGCCATTAACCCTAATTGAAGCTCTAGCAGCAGTGTACAGTAGGCGGATCCATTGGCAAAAGGTGCGGCCAAGACCAAGTTTTTCAAGAACGACCCACAAATATGGCCACTCAACACTGTCCAAGGCCTTAATGGCATCTAGTGCCAAAAAGGCTTGATCTGAATGGTCCGGCACTGGAACCTGCATATTTAAATAGGCGTGCCTAATGTTCACCGCTGACATGTTGGGCATAAATCCAGCCTGGTCAGGGTGTATAATATGTGTGATTACCTTATTTAACTTATTAGCAAGTACTGGTGAGTTCTTGTGTTTCTATTGATGCACGTGGTGTAGGAAGACACAAGTCTAGTCCCCCGCACGCAAGGGTGACTCCATAGGATGCTGCAAGAGAAAGAAATTGCCTTGAAACAAGAAACCTAAGGCAGCAGTCATGGCACCAGCCTAAACTGGAACATGGGCAAGGATTAACGATAAAGACGCTGCATACTCAGTGTTTGTTCCATCAGCTGCTGAAAGTTCTTACAAAAACTGAGGGTTTAAAGTGATTGTAAAGTCTCTTAATGGTATACTTGCCTCCTCTTTGCAGTTGGTTTTGCACAGAGCAGCCCAGATCCTTCTCTTCTCTGATCCCTCTTTGCTGCTCCTGGCCCCTCCCCCCAATCGAGTGCCACCTCAGCCAGCAGCTCTCTATGGGGGCACCCGAGCCGAGTCAGAGCTCTGTGTATCCATTCAGACACGGCGCCCCACCCCCTCTATCCCCTGTTTGGCTCCCGTGGCTGTCAGCCAGCCAATCAGGAGGAGTGTCCCAGGCGGCTTAAACACTTGCGGACATCGCTGGAGAGAGATGGGGCTCCGGTAAGTAAATAGGGGATGCTGGGGGGCTGCTACACACAAGGTTTTTTATCTTCATGCATAGAATGCATAAAGATAAAATAAACTTCTGCCTTTACAACCCCTTTATAATATGACTTTAATGTTAATTTCAGAATTCTATAATAGAACCAGCTTTGTCCAAAAATATGTTCTTGCCTCACTTCCTGCCTCCCCATTAAGGATATGCTGGGCTTGCAGCTTTTGTATATAGCTTGGTTCACCTGCAGTCAGGTTGAGACATGTACAGTGCCCTGAAAACTTATTCATATCCCTTGAAATTTTCCACATTTTGTCATGTTACATTAAAAAACGTAAATGTATTTTATTGGGATTTTATGTGATAGACCATCACAAAGTGGCACATAATTGTGAAGTGGAAGGAAAATGACAAATGTTTTTCAAAGTTTTTTTACAAATATGTGAAAAGTGTGGCGTGCATTTGTATTCAGCCCCCCTGAGTTAATACTTTGTAGAATCACCTTTCACTGCAATTACAGCTGCAAGTATTTTTGGGGATGTCTCTACCAGCTATGGACATTTAGAGAGTGAAATGTTTGCCCATTCTTCTTTGCAAAATAGCTCAAGCTCTGTCAGATTGCTGGTGATACTGATGGAGTTATTGCAAACGCATTTTCAAAGGCTTTTTTTTTCTAGTGATATCAAGAATAATATTATTCATTTTTTTTTTTCTTTTTTATTTGGGCAAGTTACCACAACACCATTATCCCATAGATTTAAGAACAAAGATACAACTATGTTGGTGTCCCTCGTCAATTTTACATTGTATTTTTTAAAATGTAACTGCCTACTCCTAAACTGTCATTTGAAGTAAAACACATAGCCAAGTATTATTCTCCACAATTTTTTTTATTGTGCATTAAATAAAAAAAAAATAGACATACTATCTGCCAATAGAACTTAACCAAAAAGTGCATTCTATGCATCCAAAAATATAGAAAATATACCAAATCAAATCATTATTCAACCAAAAAAATAATGTCAAAGTAATAACCCCAAGGCCAGTAATAAATAACACGTTATCTCCTCCGATTCCTCAACATGTCTGGTTGACGAACGGCCGTTCAGAAACTAACTGAAAAGCACAAAATGAAAACCACGAACTGAAAAGTGCGAAGTGAAAAGCACGAATCAACACTCACCAAACTTCTACTAACACGAAATTAGCAGGAAGAGCCCAAAGAGTGGCGCTAAAGAGCTGAAAAGCCACGTAGTACCTCTTGTACATCACTACGTTCGTAATTGCTGGCCAACATTTGTGTGACCGTGTGTATGCAAGACAAGTTTGACCCAACACCCTTCGGACAAAATTCCATGATTTTGTTGTCGGAAAGTCCGATCGTGTGTACGAGGCATTACAGGTTTTCTTCTAATGCCGCGTACACACGACCGGTTTAGCCGTCGTAATAAACACAGACCGTTTCTCCTACGGAATTCCATGTCTTGCCTGCACACGGTCAACCCAAAATCCGACCATCCAGAACGCGGTGACGTACAACACTTACAACGGGACAAAAAAATAAGTTCATTAGCCAGTAGCCAATAGCTTCTGTCTCGTACTTGCTTCAGAGCATGCGTCTTTTTTTTGTCCGTCGGACCAGCATACAGACCATCTGTTTTCCCGATAGGAATTGGGTCTGTCGGAAAGATTTAGAACATGTTCCATTTCTAGGTCCGTCAGATTTAAAAAAAAAAAAAAAAAAAAAAAAAAAGTCCGATGAGGCCTACACATGATCGGTATATACGATGAAAAGCTTCCATCGGACAGTCCGCTCGTGTGTACGCTGCATAAGATTGCCCTGTATTTGGCTCCATCCAACTTCCCTTCAACTCTGACCATCTTCCCTGTCCCTGCAGAAGAAAAGCATCCACACAACATTATGCTGCCCCCACTGCGTTTCACGGTGGGGATAGTGTGTTCAGGGTGATGCGCAGTGTTAGTTTTTTCCGCCCCACATAGCGTTTTGCTTTTAGGCAAAAAATTTAAATTTTGGTCTCATCTGACCAGAGTACCTTCTTCCACATGTTTGCTGTGTCCCCCACATGGCTTCTCACAAACTGCAAATGGGACCTCTTATGGCTTTCTTTCAACAATGGCTTTCTTCTTGACACTCTTCCAAAAAGGTCAGATATGTGGAGTGCACGACTAATGTCCTTTTGGACAGATTCTCCCTAAAGGAAAACAAGGACAGAGGGCGCACCAGCCTTACGCATTACCTTTGCAACACAGAGATTTATTACAAATAAAATATTGTACTCGCAAACGAGTGATGAAATCAAATGGGGGGGGGGGGGGAGCAAGGTCCATCATTGGCCTCATCCAACAGGATCTGCTGGTCACCCTCGAAATGCGTCAGCATATTTTGGACTGTTTTCATCCCACTCAAGTCTACTGGCCAGCATATTCTGTTGGATGAGACCAATGATGGACTCGTTTGTGAGTACAATATTTTATTTGTAATAAATCTCTGTGTTGCAAAGGTAATTCGCAAGGCTGGTGAGCCCTCTGTCCTTGTTTTTCCTTTAGAGTTATTCCTGGGTTCTCCCCGACCTGTTGAGAGTGGCAGCACAGCCGACGCAGTGGTGTGGTTTGTGAAGAACTCCTTCTTTAATTTACCCTATGACAACCTTTTCAAGCGCAGGAGCATTTGTTTCTTTTTGCATTGGACAGATTCTCCCACCTGAGCCGTGGATCTCTGAAGCTCCTTCAGAGTTAACATGGGCCTTTTGGCTGCTTCTCTAATTAATGCTCTACTTGCCCGGTCTGTCAGTTTAGGTGGACGGACATGTCCTGGTAGGTTTGCAGTTGTGCCATACTCTTTCTATTTTCGGATGATGGGTTGAACAGTGCTCCGTGAGATATTCAAAGCTTGGGATATTTTTTTATAACGTAACCCTGCTTTAAACTCCTGCAACTTTATCCCTGATCTGTCTGGTGTGTTCCTTGGCCTTCATGATGCTGTTTGTCCACTAAGGTTCTCTACAAACCTCTGAGGGCTTCACAGAACAGCTGTATTTATACTGAGATTAAATTACACACAGGTGGACTCTATTTACTAATTAGGTGACTTCTGAAGGCAATTGGTTCCACTAGATTTTAGTTAGGGGTATCAGAGTAAAATGGGCTGAATACAAATGCATGCCACACTTTTCACATATTTGTAAATAATTTGGAAAACCATTTATCATTTTCCTTCCACTTCACAATTATGTGCCACTTTGTGTTGGTCTATCACATAAAATCCCCAAAAAATACATTTATGTTTTTGGTTGTAACATGACAAAATGCGGAACATTTCAAGGGGTATGAATACTTTTTTAAGGCACCATGGCAGGTCCTTTCCTATGTTGAAATTGATTTACTCTCAATTTCCTGCAAACTTGCATCTCTACCACCCACTCCAACCCCAGGGGGGATAGCAACAGATAATGCGCCCCAAAAGTTGTTCTAAAGACTTATTTTTTTATTTAACCTTCATGCATTATTCTTCTGTATCCAGCTCCCCCCAAAGCCCCCCTTTATACTTACCTGAGCCCCATTATAATCCAATGCTGTGCATGAGAGCAGTGGCTCTTTCTGCTCTGTCCCTCCTCACCTGCTCTGTCCCTCCTCGCAGCGGGAGCAGATGGCTTTCACTGCTAACCATAGCTCCCGCTGCTGTCAGTCGAACTCTGTGAGAGGGAGCAGGGTATGGAAGCAGGCAGCGGGGCTCAGGAGGGAGCCCAGAAAAGTCCGCCATAGAAAGCTGCTTCCTTTGGGGGCACTGGATGAAGAGGAGGAGCCAGGAGTGAACCCAAGGAGAGGAGGATTGGGGCTGCTCTGCAAAACTACTGCACAGAGCAGGTAAGCATGACATGTTTGATATTTTTGTAAAAAAAAAAAAAACTTTACCTTTTAGAAAAATTTTAATTAGTTTACAATTACAGTATGGTAACATGATTTTAAACTGAGATAAAAAGACAGATGTTCTAATTGTGCTTTCAACCCTGCATTATTGGAACACTGGGAGCATGCTGGCTTGTTTTATTCTTTAACAAAGAAAAAGCTATTTGGTCTTTCAATGCTTCATAAGAAATACACCGTTCTGCAATATATTTGTTTTGTTTCAGAATATGAAGGTACGGACTATAACAGGAGATACGTACTGTACGAAGTCTGGAAAGAAATTCTCTGGACAGTCTCTATCAAAGTTTCTTCTGATTGACTGTGAACATGTCATCGCTGGTTCCTATAGGTAACACGACTCTTATCACTGATAATATCATCATATTGGGCTTGAATAAGTTCAGCAGGAATGTCACCCAACCTCCCACACATATGGTTTGACTTGCTGACCAGGGCTTTTTTTCAGCGGGGGGGGGGGGGTACACCCAGCACTGACTTTATGTAATGGCAAGGGGTGCTGCAGTGTGCTGCAGGGTCTATTGATGCTGGCTGCTGGGGGATCTAGTCTAGCTGGAGGGGGATATATTTTTGCAGGGGGGGGGCTATGGTTGCTTGGGGTGGGTCTTATATTGCTGGGGTGTCAGTCATTGGTGGGAGATATCTACTGTTGAGGGAGGGGTCTATTGTTGCTGGCTGTTGGAAAGTCTATTAATGCTGGCTGTGGGGAGATCTGTTGTTCCTGCCGGAGGTCTATTCTACTGCTTTTCTTGTTGTCATTAACAATTTCTATTCAAATGACTTATCACCACAAAATGATACTTGGTTCTGTGTATTCTCTAAAAGGGCAGTAATGGGAGGTAGGTAGGGGTGAAACCAAGGAACAGTGCCTGGAGGTGGGTAGGAGCTGAGAAAAGGGGTCAAAGGATGAATTCCTGCACCTATTCTCTGAGGGGAGAAAAGCCCTGTTAATGACAAATGCACTGGGCATTCTGCAAATGAGGTTGCTCCGGAGTTTAGTAAATGAGAAGAAAATCTAACTTCCATCATCCAATCATATGCAAGCGAATAGACTGTTTTTTTTTTTTTTTTCTCTCTTGCACGTGATTGGGTATTCTTTGTAAAGGGAAGCTCTGGAGCAACTGCACTTGCTATTTTGCCTTTTAGTAAATCAACCTCATCATGTTTTTGGCCAAAGACTAAAACCTCGTACACACAATCGGATTTTTGGCAGGTAATTGTGTGATGACAGATTGTTGGCCTAAAATCCAACCGTTAGTACCCTCCATCAGACAATTGTTGTCCAACTTTCCGCCAACAAATGTTGAATGACAGGCTAGTAAATTTTCGGCAGACAACGGGCTGTCAGATTTTCCTATCGTCTTTACACAAGTCCGTCACACAAGTTGAATGTACAAACACGCATGCTCAGAATCAATGCTCACCAAACACGACATTAGCAGAAGGTGTCCAAAGGGTGGCGCTCGAGCTGAAATTCCTTGTAGTAGTCAATACGTTCGTGTTTGTTGGCCGACAATTGTGTACTGTTTGTATGCAACACAAGTTCCTGTCACGTATCCTTCGGACAAAAGTTTGACGCGTTGTTGGCCAACAATCTGATCGTGTGTGCCAGGCTTTAGAACCAAACATCAAGCAACTGATGTACCTTGTGTAGCACTACCCCCTTAGGAGCCACTGGATTTTTGGGTCCTCCCTCTCATGCACAGCCAGGCAACAGAAAATTTTCCAGCTTCCACCAAGTAGACAAGAACCAGTCCATGGGAGTTTGTTTTGTTATTGGTCTATTAGGGGATGAACTTGGATAGGGATGGGAAGGTTTTGGATGCCCAGAACTGTAACTTGATTGCAACTTGAGGACTTGCTAACATTTTGGCTGCCAAAAGTCACTATTAAGTCCTCCCATGGGATAAACTGATCAGCTGAACTGATGCCAACTATATTCCACACACTAGGTACAGATGCTCTTTTTCTGTAGCAAATGCAGATGCACCTGCCTGCTCCTTAGATTCCCCAAGCAATATGTAGCTTTATTGGCTTTAAGTGATTCTAAGCTGTCCCTTCGTAACAGTCCAAGCTCGGTATTGAACCTGACTAACTGCTTCTCCTCTATCAGGCTCTCGGATGTAATGGTTGAAGTTACTCACTCAGTCCCTTAGGTGAATCCTTAGGCCAAAGTGACTTCTGCACAGACCTTGTGCTGAACAGGTCCTAGCCATGGCTTTCAGGAGGGCTTTAGCTAAGTCTAGCTGAGGTTAGAAAGGATGTGAGTCTTCAGTGGCTCCCAACTTCTCTCTCTGGCTCCTTCCTTCTGCCCAGGGTCAGAGCCCCCTAGCACAGGGATGACCTCCAGGCAACTAGACCCTGGACTCTGCTCCCACATGACCAGACTCCAGAATATTTATGGTCCATCTTTTCATCTTCTGGGCCGTCCCCACCCAGGAGTTGGAGGAGACTCCATAAATATTCAGACCTAATCTCTGCTGCTCCACCTTCTACGTTGTAGAACCCTCCAGCTGCTCCAGAAGCCAGGAGGAGGCAGCAGAGACTCAGCCCTTGGAGCGCTGAAAGCTTACTCTAAACAAACTGACCCCGGCTCCTCTGCCTACAAAGGAGCCCAACTACATTTTCTTACGCTGTACACTGAGAGTGCTACACTTGTGTGGCTTTGACATCTAATTTACTGTTAATACCCTTACTACTGGCTCATTGGTCTGCTAGGTGGTCTAATTAGCCAATTACAAAGTGCTGAGCGAAGGGATAGACCAAACCAAATAACCATGGGAATATGTCCGTTTCAGGGTGGTTTCTGTGTCTGCAGATGCACTGCAACGAAGCAGCAATTGTGAGCTTCAACTTTATCAGGTGTATCTTATAAAAAAAATGCATAACAATTAACCCAGTGAAAGTGCAAGTACAAAAAACGTTAACGGTCTATTTCCTGTGCTGGTCAAATGTTGTTAATTTCATTAAAGCAGAAAATACTGCATTTTGGCCACTGGGCAGGAATTTTCCAATGATACCTAGCACCATCTATAGGCCAAATGCAGAATTTTTTTTTTGTTTTGTTTTAAATCAATGGAAAAAATTTGACTAGACTAGCACAGGAAATAGCCTAATAAAGTGATACCTCGGTTCACAAACTTAATTCGTGAAACGACTCTGGTTACGAACCAAGGCAACTTTTCCCATAGAGTTCAATGTAAATGAGGTTAATCCGTTCTGACCTTTTTTGTTTTTGGACCACACAAATATTAAACCAAGTACAGTATGAAGAGAGAGAGAACACTAACCTTGCTTGACTTCTAGCGTGGAGGAAGGCGGGAGGGAGGTGGTTATTCGGCTGGAGAGTCCCCCTCCGTAAGGACATTGGGAAGATCTCCTTCAGGGGTTTCCTCTCTTCGTCTCTTACCTGCAGGCTCAGTTTTGGTGAAATCTGTCCTATGTCACTTGTCTTTTCCTGCGCTGCATAACCCTCCAGAAATGGGAGACCACGTTATCGTTCATCAGATTTAACACTCTGTTCGTTACAGTGATGTTGGGGTGGTGCTTCTTAAAAAAATCATGGGAACTCGTTCCATTATTCAATAATGGATTTTATGGCATCACTGCTAACCTCCTCCCTGTCTTCCTCTTCCTCAGTGGAATTCTCCTCAATAAACGCCTTCTGCTGCTCATTGTGGGGTTCAGAAAATTCTTCTGTGGTCACCTCCTCCTTTATGTTCCTCCTTCTTTTCCTCAACAAGCGCCTCTATGTCTGCACCATCGACGTCCACACCCATACTGTTGCCCATGGACACAATCTCCTCCACTACCTCTGCATCAAACCCTTCAAAGTCACAATCAGTGACACATTCTGGCCACAGTTTCCTCCAGGCTGAGCTTAAGGTTCGGTGAGTGACATCTTCCCAGGCCTTGTCAATGAGGTTAAAGCAGTGGAGAACATTGAAATGTTTCTTCCAGAATTCATTTAGACTCAAGGACGTCTCTTCAGTGGCATTAAAACACTTAGTGAAGAAGGCTTTTGTGTACAGCTTCTTGAAGTTGCAGATCGCTTGCTGGTCCAAGGGCTGCAGAAGGGGTGTCATGTTGGGGGGGGCTGGAGGGTGTGCCGGGGCATTGTCCATCAGAAGAAGGCATCTTTCAAGCAGTTGGTTGTTAGATATTTTCTTATGGTGGGTGCGAACAACTTGTGCAGCCATTCCATGAACAATTGCTTTGTGACCCAAGCTTTCGCATTGGCCCTCCACATGATGGGCAGTCTGGCCTTGTTCACATTCTGTTCCCTGAATGCACGAGGGGCCTGGGAATGGTACACAAGTAGTGGCTTAATCTTTAGATCAACGCTTGCGTTCGCACACAGAAAAAGAGTCAATCTGCCCTTCATGGGCTTGTGCCCTGGTAGTGCCTTTTCCTCCTGCATGATATAGGTTCTGTTCGGCATCTTTTTCCAGAAGAGCCCTTTTTCATCACTGTTGAACACTTGTTGAGCGACGTATCCTTCTGTCTTCTTGAATTCCGCAAATTCTTTCTTGTAGGCTCTATACATTCTTGTCACCTTCATTGCTGCACTGCACTTTCTTCTTACCGCCATGCTTGCTCCACACTTTCTTGTCACCTTCATTACTGCTCTGTACGTTCTTGTCCCCTTCATTACCGCTCTGTACATTCTTGTCACCTTCATTACTATTCTGCACTTTCTTCTTACCACCATGCTTGCTCTGCACATTCTTGTCACCTGCATTTCCGCTCTGCACATTCTTGTCACCTTCATTAGCGCTCTGCACATTCTTGTCACCTTCATTAGCGCTCTGTACATTGTTGTTACCTTCAGCGCTCTGTACATTCTTGTCCCCTTCAGCGCTCTGCACATTCTTGTCACCTTCATTAGCGCTCTGTACATTCTTGTTACCTTCAGCGCTCTGTACATTCTTGTCACCTTAGCGCTCTGCACATTCTTGTCACCTTCATTAGCGCTCTGTACATTCTTGTTACCTTCATTAGCGCTCTGTACATTCTTGTTACCTTCATTAGCGCTCTGTACATTCTTGTCACCTTCAGCGCTCTGTACATTCTTGTTACCTTCATTAGCGCTCTGTACATTCTTGTCACCTTCAGCGCTCTGTACATTCTTGTCACCTTCATTAGCGCTCTGTACATTCTTGTTACCTTCATTAGCGCTCTGTACATTCTTGTTACCTTCAGCGCTCTGTACATTCTTGTCACCTTCATTAGCGCTCTGTACATTCTTGTTACCTTCATTAGCGCTCTGTACATTCTTGTTACCTTCAGCGCTCTGTACATTCTTGTCACCTTCAGCGCTCTGTACATTCTTGTTACCTTCATTAGCGCTCTGTACATTCTTGTCACCTTCAGCGCTCTGTACATTCTTGTTACCTTCATTAGTGCTCTGTACATTCTTGTCACCTTCATGAGCGCTCTGCACTTTCTTTTTACCACCATGCTTGCTCCACACTTTCTTGACACCTTCATTACCGCTCTGCACATTCTTGTCAGCTTCATTAGCGCTCTGCACTTTCTTCTTACCACCAGGCTTGCTCTGAATTTTCTTTGGAGCCATACTGTATGTCCAGTACAGTATGTGATAAAAAAGCACACAAAAAAGCTTTTACAGTAAGTGTGCACAGGGATGTACTGTACAGTATGTGCTAAAAAGCACACCAAAAAGCTTAACACTGTAAGACACATTTAGGGTCTCTCTGTGACCGCAATCTCACCTACAGGAAGTCGCAACCACGTGTCAGAGCAGGGAAGATGGCCGCGGCTCGTGTTCGTGAACCAAAGCGGAGTTTACGTACTGAAGCAAATTTTTGTGAACTCTTCTTTTCACCAACCGAGATGTTCGTGAACAGAAGCGTTTGTGAACCGAGGTATCGTTGTACTATTTCATTATTGCCCCTTTCACACAAAAAGGATGTACATGTTGTTTCACTGAGCAAAATGTTATGCAAATTTTTTATAAATATGTGTGCTTATGCCACCGATTTTGGTTCCCAACTACATTTTTCACTGCTTTGTTTTATCGTGGTGTGATGTCAAATTTATTTAGTGTAATATACAAAGAATAGATTCTGAAAGGAATGTAACCTCAATTCTGATACGCAGTCCTGGGTCTACGCAGCCTGTCTGCAAATCTTGGTTTTCTTGCTGGACTTGAACAGAACTACCGTGTTTCGGCTTGGCAGTGAAAACAGGTTGAACAATGCAGGGCCAAGATTTATTTAAAAAAAATTTATTTAGATAATATTGCCTATAAGACTCAATTTAAAACTGGTTGCATACAGTATTTTTAGTGTAATTAGATTTGGGCCTATTTAGAAAAGCTGTGTGTAATCATTATAGGCTGGCAGAAAGCTTTTTTTATTTTTATTTTTTAAGTGAAGCTATGCTACAGCACCCAATTGAGGACACACTATCTTCTTCTTTTTTTTTTTTTTTTTTTAAAGCCAGTGGCGTGTGAAACACACCCCAAAACACCCGGTGCCAAAAAAAGTGCACACACAGTGAAACAGAAAAACGTGCAAAGGGTGTTACACTGTCCTCCACTAGGAAAGGACCTTACCCTGATCCCCCGGGCCGTTGGGCTCCAGACAGGGACTGAGGTACTGCACATGGGTCCATCTGGCCGAAACCAGGTGGACCACCGTTCTCTGGAGGGTCTGCCGAAACAGACCCACCCAAGTACTAGGTGGGACTCTCCCGAAGGGAGACCCCATGAGAGAGGGCGAACCAAGCCAAAAGGCCTATGTCCACCCCCTCCCAAGACTTTCAGAGTAGGCCCTAAGACCCACACACTACTCATCACACTGTGACAAACCTGACAACACCAAACAAAAAAATACAAAAAAAGTGACGCACATGGGGTAAATAAAAAGAAAGTGGGGAGAAAGAAGATAGGAGAAGTGAAAGTGGCCATTGTGCAATACAATGGCCGGCCCTTCGGCCAGGAATAAAAATTTCCCCTGGTCCTAGCCAAAAGGCTCGGCCCTAGAGGCAGGTGTGAAAAGCGTGTGTTGTGGTGAAGTGACCTTGGTGCCATAAATCAAGTAACTGAACACTGACTATACGGCACCCCTGAACTGCCACTTCAGGGGCACATTCACCACTGGCTTTTCGTCCCAACCCTGACCCACGACCCAGACCAGTGCAGCCCCCACTGCACACAGGAAGGACTGAAGTTCTGGGAGCTCAGGGAGAGCCCTTTACCATCAGGCTCAACCCTCACTCCCATCCCTCCCTCCTAATTATACTCAGGTGAAACTAACCACTCCCCCCCGAAGGAGGAGCTGGTGTTCTCTCCTGAGAAACTGTACGGAGCTAGGACCACCATCTGACCCCACCTGGAAGTGTCAAATAGCTGTCGTACCCATACTGTAGCGCATTCAAAAGACTGAGCCTAAACCATTATGAAGAGAGAAGGAGAGAGAGAGAGATCTGATCTTACTGACAACAGTGAGAGGAATAAAGTATTTGATCCCCTGCTGATTTTGTACGTTTGTCCACTGACAAAGAAATGGTCAGTCTATAGTTTTAATGGTCGGTTTATTTTAACAGTGAGACAGAATAACAACCAAAAATTCCAGAAAAAAACACATTTCAAAAAAGTTATAATTTGATTTGCATTTTAATGAGTGAAATAAGTATTTGACTCCTTCACAAAACATGACTTAGTACTTGGTGGCAAAACCCTTGTTGGCAAACACAGAGGTCAGACATTCCTTGTAGTTAGCCACCAGGTTTACACACATCTCAGGAGGGATTTTGTTCCAATCCTCTCCAAGTCATTAAGGTTCTCACCCAAGATTTGACGGTACATGGCCCTGTCCATCGTTCCTTCGATTGGGTAAAAGTGTCCTGTCCCCTTAGCAGAAAGGCGCCAGCGAAGCATAATGTTTCCACATCCATGTTTGATGGTGGGGATGGTGTTCTTGATCATAGGCCACATTCCTCCCCCTCCAAACACGGCGAGTTGAGTTGATACCAAAGATCTCGATTTTTGTCTCATCTGACCACAAGCCATTTCACCCAGTTCTCCTCTGAGTCATTCAGATGTTCATTAGCAAGCTTCAGACAGGCCTGTACATGTGCTTTCTTGAGCAGGGGGACCTTGAGGGTGCTGCAGGATTTCAGTCCTTCACAGCATTGTGTGTTACCAATGGTTTTCTTGGTGACCATGGTCCCAGCTGCCTTGAGATCATTGACCAGATTCTCCCATCTATTTCTGGGTTGATTCCTCACCGTTCACATGATCATTGAAACCATGAGGTGAGATCTTGCATGGAGCCCCAGACCGAGGGAGATTGACAGTTATTTTGTGTTTCTTCTATTTGCGAATAATTGCACCAACTGTTGTCACCCTCTCACCAAGCTGCTTGGCAAAAATCTTGCCGATTGATAGGGGATCAAATACTTATTTCACTCATTAAAATGCAAATCAACTTATAACTTTTTTGAAATGCCTTTTTCTGCATATTTTTGTTGTTATTCTGTCTCTCACTGTTAAATAAAACCTACCATTAAATTTATAGATTTATGATTATTTCTTCAGTCAGTGGCCCAACATACAAAATTAAAGCGGAGTTCCACCCATATAAAAGTCAGCAGCTACAAAAAGTGTAGCTGCTGACTTTTATTAATAGGACACTCACCTGTCCCATGGTCCAGCGATGCAGGGGAACGAAGCCCTGCTCCTCTCCCCCTCCTCTCTGCCGCGCCGGCATTGTCACTATGGGCACGCACTGCGCATACGCAAGCCGCGCTACGCACTGTGACTTGCCGGGCAATCATCTGGGACCTATGATGTGTCCCAGATGATTGCCGAGAGGGAGGGGGGAGAGGTGAACTTGCTTCTGACACCCCAGGAGGAAGTGGGAGCTGGTTCCCTCTAAAAAAAAAAAGGGTTTCCGCCCCCCCCCTCCCCAAAAAAAAATTACATGCCAAATGTGGCATGTCAGGGGGTCACCTTCACTTAAAGTGGAAGTTCCATTTTTGGGTGGAACTCTGCTTTAACAGGGGATCAAATACTTTTTTCTCTCACTGTACATGCTTCTCCTGACCTTGTGACCCAGTAAGCACTCAAGCTAAAGACAGCTAGGCAACTTTTAGAAGTTGATCAGTAACGGCAGCCTACATATTTTTACTCTTAACATGACCCTGCCTTTGATAAAAAAAATAAATAAAAGATTAAAGAAGCACCAGCCTGTGAATAAAGATTAGTTAATGTATACTTACCTGTACAGCAGGTGGTGAGTCCAATCATCAAGAGCATTTAATACTCCCAGGTGTGTCAGATGCCTGCTCCCCGGCTGCAGTTTATGGTGCTATCCACTGGACACAGTAGTAACATAAGGGGTAGCAGATGAATCCATAGCATGCAGTTCAGAATGCAACATCAACATCTCAAGAAGTGTAGGATGCCAGAGGTCCCAAAAGCAGTTAAAGTGGAACTTTAGGCCACAATAACAAATGGGCAAACGGGCACGAATTTTAATGCAAGAGATACATGCTATGTCCCTTTTGCATTAAAGTTACACACCTGCCTATAGAAAAAAGGACTAGAATTCCACGCTTAGGACAAAACCGGTATGCAGTCTCCCCTGGATCACACCTCCCTAAGGGGGGTGAGATATAAAAGTTTTAAAAAGAGTAGGGGTAAGTGGCGCTCCCTAAGATGGGGTACCCTGTATGGGTGTATGTCAAAAACACCTAAACGTGTGGTGCTAAAACCATGTGAAACCTAAACCTCATATATATATGTTAAACAAAACTAATGAAAATAAGAATATATGTATCTCAATACCTTATCAAATAAACATAGTAACAATAAACGTAATTGAGAATTGTGTACAAAAGTGACATAAATATTCTATTTAGCAGTGAGAGAAAATGTGACCATCAAAGTCTTCCCCTGCTGTCCCACAGTAGATACGTAGGTATGCAGCAAAAAATATGAACAGAAACGTGTAATAATGAGTCCACGTGATAAGCGACCAATAAAGGTAAAATACAATATTATATGGAATACACCACATCAGATATATATGTGAGCAAAAAACCCATAGAAAATAAAAATTTAAATTAAAAATATTATGAACTATAAATGAAAGTGAATCTCCAGATTGGCAAAGTGTTCATAAAAGAATGCGTGACTCTTGTGCTTAATCAATATCCGGTGACTTCCGTGATCCCCCTCAAGGGTCTCCACTCACCGAGTCCTGGTACCCCTGCAGGGGTAATAAGCATGTAACAGCAAGATGAAGGGCTTCCCAGGTCCAATGCGGGCGTCCACACGTGTCCTCTATGCAACCCAGCTCCAAGCATTAGGTAGTACAGCGGCTTCTCGCATCACAGCAGTGGTTGTGATCAAATATTCACAGCTGCGATCAAAAGAGCCTGGATTTGTGAATATAATATAATATTGTATTTTACCTTTATTGGAGTGGACACTTATCACGTGGACTCATTATTACACGTTTTTATACTTTCTGTTCATATTTTTTTCTGTATACCTACGTATCTACTGTGGGACAGCAGGGGAAGACTTTGATGGTCACATTTTCTCTCACTGCTAAATAGAATATTTATGTCACTTTTGTACACAATTCTCAATTACGTGTATTGTTACTATGTTTATTTGATAAGGTATTGAGATACATATATTCTTATTTTCATTAGTTTTGTTTCACATATATATATATATATATATATATATATATATATATATATATATATATATATATATATATATATATATATATAAGGTTTAGGTTTCACGTGGTTTTAGCACCACACGTTTAGGTGTTTTTGACATACACCCATACAGGGAGCGCCACTTACCCCTAGTCATTTTAAAACTTACACACCTGTCTGTTTGCCCTATGTACATTGAGCCATATATGAGCAGCAATGCCGAATTTGACTGAACTCCTGCTCATGTGCGGAAGTGACGTCATCCCCATCGTCATGGGCGATTGAGACCCAGAAGGTGGCCACCCAAAATTGTCAGGGTCCGGGCAGGGAGGTTGGGATTGCTGCAGCTGAGGTGAGTATAGTCCTGCTTTAAACAGAGCATCAATTGGACACCCCCTGATGGACAGGCAAGTATAATCAAATTTTTTCACAGCCTGTACCTATTTTATTTTTCTATAGCAATGGCAGGATGCCTTTTAAAGCCGATTCTGGGCACAACATAAAAAAAAAAAAAAAAAAAAAAAAAAACACACTTTGTAGTGGGACCCCCCGCCCTGCAAGGGTTAAATACTCATTATGTCTAGGGGTCCTAGAATAAAGAGAAATACATGCCTTTTTTCTACACTCCAGCAGGCTCCCTCCAGTGGTGTGACTGGGGCACTGCAGCCACCTCTCTAGGTCACTCATAGCTGCAATTGAATGTGCAGCACTCCGCGTACAAAGCAGGGTACATAGTCCTGTGTTGTATGTGACCAGACCGAAGGACTGCCCACAGACCGGAACCTCAGGAAGAAGACAGCATCGGAGCGGGGTTTAGGGTAAGTAATACTGCCTCATATTCTATCCACTAGACATTACAAGTATTTTTAACCTTTGCCGTGTGTGGTGGTGGGGGGCACAGCAAGGGTAGATTTTGACTAATTCCTGGAGTTGTGGAGTTGGGTGTTAAAGTGATACTTAACACACACTGTTTAATTTAAATGATCCCTTCTTTTTCTGTACATTGATGATGGCACTGGTAATTAAAAAAATAAAAATCAAAGTACCTTTTTCCTAATCAATATACAGCTGTCACATGACTCAGCCTGTCTGCAGGGAAACGGAAGCAAGAGAAGCTTCTAGTCCTCTGCTGCTGGTCACATGTTAAAAAAAAAAAAATTAAAGACCAGCATTTGGGATACAGAGTAAAAATAAAGAATAGCAGTAAACTCTCAAATTGTCATACAAATATATACACTATATTACCAAAAGTATTGGGATGCCTACCTTTACACACACATGAACTTTAATGGCATCCTAGTCTTAGTCTGTAGGGTTCAATATTGAGTTGGCCCACCCTTTGCAGCTATAACAGCTTCAACTCTTCCTTCGACCCAGTCTGAGGTCCTGAGCACTCTGGAGAAGGTTTTTCGTCCAGGATATCCCTGTACTGCCGCATTCATCTTTCCCTCAATTGCAACCAGTCGTCCTGTCCCTGCAGCTGAAAAACACCCCCACAGTATGATGCTGCCACCACCATGCTTCACTGTTGGGACTGTATTGGACAGGTGATGAGCAGTGTCTGGTTTTCTCCACACATGCCGCTTAGAATTAAGGCCAAAAATTTCTATCTTGGTCTCATCAGACCAGAGAATCTTATTTCTCACCATCTTGGAGTCCTTCAGGTGTTTTTTTAGCAAACTCCATGCGGGCTTTCATGTGTCTTGCACTGAGGAGAGGCTTCCGTCGGGTCACTCTGCCATAAAGCCCCGACTGGTGGAGGGCTGCAGTGATGGTTGACTTTCTACAACTTTCTCCCATCTCCCGACTGCATCTCTGGAGCTCAGCCACAGTGATCTTTGGGTTCTTCTTTACCTCTCTCACCAAGGCTCTTCTCCCCCGATAGCTCAGTTTGGCCGGACGGCCAGCTCTAGGAAGGGTTCTGGTCATTCCAAACGTCTTCCATTTAAGGATTATGGAGGCCACTGTGCTCTTAGGAACCTTAAGTGCAGCAGACATGTTTTTGTAACCTTGGCCAGATCTGTGCCTTGCCACAATTCTGTCTCTGAGCTCTTCAGGCAGTTCCTTTGACCTCATGATTCTCATTTGCTCTGACGTGCACTGTGAGCTGTAAGGTCTTATATAGACAGGTGTGTGGCTTTCCTAATCAAGTCCAATCAGTATAATCAAACACAGCTGGACTCAAATGAAGGTGTAGAACCATCTCAAGGATGATCAGAAGAAATTTACAGCGTTAAATATAAGTGTCACAGCAAAGGGTCTGAATACTTAGGACCATGTGATATTTCAGTTTTTTTTTTTTTAATAAATCTGCAAAAATGTCAACAATTCTGTGTTTTTCTGTCAATATGGGGTGCTGTGTGTACATTAATGAGGAAAAAAATGATTTTAGCAAATGGCTGCAATATAACAAAGAGTGAAAAATTTAAGGGGGTCTGAATACTTTCCGTCCCTACTGTATGTAGACTGTAATTGTTGACCTCTCCTTCCAATTGTCCTAGCCGCTGGTCTCTGGTGCTCATCTAAATGCTTCGATACCTTCTGAGTTATGCCGTGTACACACGAGCGGACTTTATGGCAGACTTTGCCCGACGGATGGGATTTCGTCAGACAATTCAATCGTGTGTGGGCTCCAGCGGACTTTGTTTCTCAAAAGTTGGACGGACTTAGATCTGAAACATGTTTCAAATCTATCCAACGGACTCGAGTCCGGTCGAAAGGTCCGCTCGTCTGTATGCTAGTTTGACGGTCAAAAAGCCACGCTAGGGCAGCTATTGGCTACTGGCTATGAACTTCCTTGTTTTAGTCCGGTCGTACATCATCACGTACGAATTAGACGGACTTTGGTTGGTGGGTGTAGGCAAGTCCGTTCATTCAGAAATTCCGTCAAGGTCCCCCAGGCAAAGTCTGCCCGCTCGTGTATCCACTCGTGTGTATGCGGCATTAGGCTCCTTTCACATGAGCTGGATCTGGTTTTGCTCAGCAAGGGATCTGTCCACTGATCTGTCCACTGATCCCCTGCTGAGCTGAGCAGAGTGAAGCTGCTGGATGACAGGTCTGTGTCTGCTCTGCTTATGCAGAATGGACACAGACAATGCGTAATGGACATGGACACAGCTCACTCTGTCCGTTTTACACCCGACTGCCCTCTGATCCAATCCAGCCAGGCGGATGGGAAGTGATTTCCCCTTCCGTTTTTTTGTTTTTATCAGATCGGAGGCAGCTGCGTGTAAATGGGCATAAGGCCATCTACATCTGACTGCTCATAGAGGAGAATGGAGGATCTTATCAGGTCCACCTGAAAACCTGACAGGCGAACTCGATCAGAGGACGGCCCATGTGCAAGGGGCCTAAAGCCTGCCATACATTATACAATTTTCTTATTCAATTTCCTTTAGATTTACCTTCTACTATGCAGTGCAAAGGCCTGCCTGATTACATACACATTGAAAGTGTTTAGGTATGACCCCATATTATATTGTTTTGGCATACCTAAAAGAAAATTGTACTAGAAAATTGTATAATGTTTGACCAGCCTTAGCAACCTGGAACAAGTATAGAGATTCAAGTGGAACTTAAAAAAATGTGAAGAGGCAGGTTTTTATTTATTTATTTATTTATTTATTTTAATACAGAAGAGACCTGCTATGGGGTTGATTTACTAAAATTGGAGAGTGAAAAACATGGTATGCTTAGAAACCAATCCGCTTCTAAATTCAGCTTGTTCAATTAAGCTTTGACAAAAAACCTGGAAGCTGATTGGCTACCATGCACAGCTGCACCAGATTCTACACTCTCCAGTTTTTGTAAAACAACCCCTATGCCTCTTCTGTATTAAAGTATTCTTATGCCTGTTCTCAACGTATGCATAGCTCAATGTACAGTATTGGTATCCGCCGAGGTGAATAAAACGGAGAATTCCTATCAAAATACTTACCGTAATTTCCTTTCCTGATGGACTCCTTGGCAGCCAATGTGTGGGTTTAGCCCCGCCTCTACTACCCTATAGGACACTACTCCCATAAATCTTTGCTCCCCGCCAGCGGCCGTCTTCGGTAACTAGCCTACTCCAGCCATTGGGAGGGAACTCCTGCTGCCATTGAGTCCATCAGGAAAGGAAAATTACAGTAAGTATTTTGATAGGAATTTTCTATTTTCCTGACACTCCATGGCAGCCAACGTGTGGGAAAAAACTCGCCGTACACACCCGGGTGGGCAAAATGCTGAACAAATATTTATTTAACACTGTCAACCAATGCTACTTTAACACCAAAATAACTGAAGACAGAGCAGCTGGCTCAACACAATAATGAGACATAAAAGTATGGATTGATGACCGAGAAGCCGCCCTGCAGATCACTTCAGGCGCGACATGACGTGAGTCTGCCCATGAAATTGAGAGACTTCTAGTTGAGTGCGCTGTAACCGCCTCAGGAGGAGCCAAGCCCTTCTCCTTATAGGCCCATTGAATTGCTTGGACGACCCACGCAGCAATGGATCTGCCGGAGGCCCATAGCCCCTTTTTCTTCCTGTGGAAAAACAAAGAGATAATCCGACTGACGCAAATGAGCCGTGGCTTTCAAGTATTGCTTCAAGGAGACTCCTACATCGAGGGCATGTATTTCTAGACTTCTGGCTGATCTAAAGGTGGGAAGTGAGATCTCCTGGTTCTCATGAAAGATTGAGGTGACCTTTTAGGGTTTGACCCTAGCATTGGAATTAGAACCACTCTGTCCGAAAAAAAAGTTAGGAAAGGTTCTTTTGACCCTAAAACCTGGATTTCGGATACAGTCTTTGCCGAGGTGATGGATATCAAAAATGCAGTTTTGATAGTAAGCTCTCTGATTGAAAGTGGTTTGTCGAGGTGAGAAGAACTCCAGAACTAGAGGGAGATCCCATTGGGGGAACATAGGTTTCATTTGAGGCCTCAGGCTAACTGCTTCTTTGAAAAATTGCTGAATAAGGGCGTGTCTGGCCCACGACACCCCAGTGAGGGCTGAGATCGCTGAAACCTGTACACGGAGAGAACTGACAGATACGGACAAATCCAGGTCTGACTGCAGGAAGCTCAAGATGTCTTGAACTGCAGGTATGCTACATGAATTAGCTCTAGAAGACATATGGATCGAGAATTTAGCCCATATTCGTTCATACACTCGGTTAGTGCTTCTTCTTGCATTCAGGAGTGTGGGAATGACCTCCTTCGGGGCAACCTAATGCCTCCAACCTTCCCCCCCCCCCTCAAGAACCAAGCCCTTAACTGCAGGTGAGCCGGGCACGGGTGAAGAATCGTGCCCTGGGACAGCAGATCCATTCTGAGCGGGAGAGGAACCAGTTCTCGGAAACTGAGAAGTGTTAGGAGAGGAAACCAAGGCCTGTTGGGCCAGTAAGGAATTTTGGCTATTACTTCAACTTCCTCCCACCTGAGTCTCTGCAGGAACTGAAGGACAATGGGTGTCGGAGGGAAGGCATAGGCTCTGTGGAACCACCAACGTTCTGTCAGTGCGTCTATCCCATAGGCCTGAGGGTCCCGAAACCTTGAGTAGTACCTCATCAGCTTCCTGTTGCATGGAGAGGCGAAGAGATCGACTTCTAGAGAGATCCCCAAGGTTAGGATCCATCTGAACACATCCTTATGGAGAGACCACTCGTTGTCCAAGCAGACTAAAGAGAGGAAGTCCGCTTGGACATTCAGAATCCCAGGTACATATGTTGCTGTTATGTTGACCAGATTCTTCTGTGCCCAGGTCATAATTGGTTTCACCTCTTGTAACAGGGACAGGCTTCTGGTACCCCTTTTTCATTTATATAGGCTACTGCCGTCATGTTGTCCAATCTGAGTAATACAGATGCCCCTGTTGTCAGATGGCGAAACGCCATCAAGGCCTGGAACGCTGCCCGTAACCCTAGGATGTTCGACACTGTTACCTAGGAGGGAAAATCCCAGGAGCCCTGAGCCACTTCCATTAAGCAATGAGTGCCCCAACCTGTGTTTCTGGCATCTGTCATTACTGTGATCCATGTGATGGGAAGGATAGAGTGACAGTTGCATAGATTTTCCAGTTGAAGCCACCAGAGGAGGGAACCCCTTATGGCCGGAGTAATGTGAATACGTTGAGCCTTGTTGCCCAACCACTGATGAAGAAATCCCTTCTGGAAGGGTTGCATCCTCCACTGTGCCCACTTCACCATTGGTATTGTGGACACCATGGTACCTATGATCCTCAGGCACTGGAGGGTCTGGAGATGATAAGAGGAAAGAGTCAGACAAATCCTGTCTTGAACTATTGTAACCTTCTCGTCGGGTAGGGAGATGGTGCCTTTCACTGTATCAAAGTGAGCTCCAAGGAACACAAGAGACTGCGAAGGCTCTGACTCTTCCCCAGATTCAGGAGCCATCCGAATTCCCGGAGAGTTGAAATGAATTGACCTCTGTGTTTCAGGAGACGATCTCAGTCTTGAGCCAGCAGGAGGAGATCGTCTAGGTAATGATGGAGACGGATCACTCTGGTTCTTAATAGAGCCACAACAGCCAGCAAGACCTTTGAGAAGACACGTGGAAAAGTCGACAGCCCGAAGGGAAGGCAGGTAAATTGTAAATGAAGTTGGCCTATGGAAAATCGGAGAAACTGCTGGAAATCTGCTTCCACTGGAACGTGGAAATAAGCGTCCTTGAGGTCTATAGAGACCCGCTAGTCTGCTGGTTGGACCGACTGCTGGAATGTGGACAGGGTCTCCATTTTGAACCTTTCTTTTCTGATGAAACAGTTCAGATGGGTCAGATCTATGACGGGCCTCCATGCACCGTTCTTCTTTTGGACCATAAAGAGTTGAGAATACACCCCCATGCCTCGCTGGTCATCTGGAACAGGAATAGCAGTAACTTGTTCCAATAAAGATTTTACGTAAGCTGATAGAATCTGCCTTTTTTCTTCCGATGCTGGAAGAGACGTGGGAACACACCTGAGCCTATGAGCGCGGCTGAAAGTCCAGGCGTGACCTGAAGAGACCATTCTGACCATCCAGAAGTCCTGGATCGAGACTGCCCAGACATGCCGAAAGCGAAGAAGGTGTGCCCCCACCTGGGCCTGCCTAGATGGGCCCATTCTCAAAAAGATTTGGTCAGTTCCCTCTCACTAGTCGAACCGCTCTTAGCGTTTTTCTTGAAAGATGACTGTCTAGTCTTCCACAATCTGGAAATTTCACAGCCTGGCCTGTAACTACATGCTTCCCTGGCACGTTCCTGGTTCTGTTTCCTTGGAAACTATCTTCTCTGGCCTTGCAGACGCCTGTCCTGAACGAGAAACCCCGACTTACCTCCGGTGGCACGGGTTATGGCATTATCCAGTTTGTTGCCAAAAAAGAGAAGACCCATCAGAAGGAATTTGGCACCACACCTGTTTGGATGCTGGGTCGGCCAGCCAAGGGCGAAGCCACAGGGCACGCTTTGCGGTGACTGCTGAAAGCATAACCCAAGCCACCAGGCAGATGATATCAATCAAGGCCTCCCCCAAGAAGGCCGATGCCAACCTCAACTCCTGGATGGGCGAACTCTTGGCCAGATCCTCTGAAACATTTCTAAGTGATTCATCCACATTGTCCGTCCAAATCTCCATGGCTTTTGACATTACAGCCAGAGCCAAAGCAGGCTTGCAGGCCATACCTGTTGTAAGATAGACCAGTTTTTAGGTCAGAGTCTATCCGCCTATCCAAGGCCTCCCTGAAAGTGACTGTTTCTTCTAGAGGAAGGGTCACATCCCTGACCAACCTCATCATGGCTGCATCCACCAGAGGAGCTGATTCCAATTGCTTAACCTCTTCCTCTTTGAAGGGATAAAGCCTCAGTACTTTTGAGAGCAGGGAGTTCTTCTTCTCCACCTTGCCCCACTCATCCGTGATGACTTCACCCAGTTCATAAAGAAACGGGAAGTTGACGCGTTCCTTCTTTAATTGCTTGAAGTACTTCCTTTGTTTAGCAGGGGCCGCTACTGGCTCTTCCCAGTTTAAAGTCTCTTTTATGGCTTTAACCAAAGGAAGCAGCAGGGCAAAATCAAATCCGGTGCAGGGGTCTTCCCCCTCTGAGTCCCTATCCAAGGGGACAGCAGATGGGTGACTTGGCAAAGAGCACTCCCAAGTGTCCTGAACCTGAGTATCCCTCACTGGTGAATGTGGAGGCTCTGTAGGAGGTTCGTGGGGTTGGCTGGCCTCCATCTCTTATGCCGCGTACACACGGTCAGAATTTCCAACGGGGTATGTTCGATGTGAGCTTGTTGTCGGAAAGTCTGACAACAAGTATGCTCCATCGTACATTTGCTGTCGGAATTTCCACACACAATCGCCCAATCATGTGTACGTTGCATTAGACTCTCCTTGACGACCCTTTCGACCAGAGATTTTAGTTGCTGGTCTGTACCACCTCTTTCGCCTGATGCTTTGGCATAACAGAAGTCACAAAGGGATTTGCCGGTAACATGGGTACATGCGATCTACACCCCCAGAAGACTCTTTCGGCTGTACGACTGGAGTGAGCCGTGGAAGGGGCGAGATGGGTCCAGGCTATGGTGTTTTGATCTTGAGGGAGAACCGTGGTGTCTAGATCTGGAAGAGGAATGCCGGCGATGAGACTTTGAAGAGTCACTTCCTTTGCGTGAACTGCTGCTTGGATCTAGAAGGGCTGACAGAAAAAAGAAAAACAAGGCACATCTGTGTTTGAGGGAGACAACAATAAATGATGCTCCACCAACCCCCCCCCCCCCCCCGGCAGGCAACACCCAGGGAAGACCCCCTACCATGTACCTTCTGTGAGAGGGCCAGCCACAGGCAGGCTGTGACGTGTCCATAGTCCTGGTGGATTCCATCAGGGCTGGAAAGAGGGCGATCAAGTTAGCAGAACAAAATGCATACCTGCAGGATATACCACCTCAAGTTATAAAACGCTGCGCTATCAAAATGATAAATATAAATATATAATTAATAAAGTGGTATTGTGCTCTCTCGTGACATGTATAAAATGTCCAAAATACTACACATTTATGTGCAATAAACTTCAATAAATTAATAAGAGTGCTTCAATAAGCCTGTGAAAAATATATATAAATATTCCAAAATATTTGTGCAGTATTCAAACAAATAACAAATAATAAATAAATATTTCAAGAAAAAAATCACCCATGCAATTCAGTGTTGCATCCATGCAATGCAGTGCTGTATCTCTGTAATTCAGTGATAGTGCAATGTTCAAACAATTTTAGATAAAAAAAATTCCAAAGAAATATCAATGCGATTCAGTGTTGCATCTGTGCGATTCGGTGCTGTGCAGCTTAGTGCTATGATCAAATTAACAGTCCATAAACATTCCAAAATCCATCCATGTGTTTCAATGAACACAAACTAAAGTGCTGTGTGCTCATATAAGTGCTCCCCCCCAGTTGATAGCCCCTCACCTTGGGGCGTGTGACCTTGATTAAGCTTGATCAAAATGCGCCTTAGAACCTCTATGGGTTCGGTATTGTATGCTGGATCCTGGATAGGTTACACTTGTGCCTCTGCTCATCACAGCAGTCCAGTTTATACCTCGGTATATCAATATAAAGAGAACTTCATGGTGCAGTATGTGTTACTTTTATTAAAAATCACAAAAAAAAAAAAACCCCGGGGGCGTGGCTGTGACGCATGACGCTGCAACCTCACGAGATAGCGGTGATTCGATCTGCTGGCATATTACCAAGGAGGGGGTGAGAACTGAGGGGCTGACGCCTGCATACCTCGGGTCCGCCGTGGCCGTATCCCTACACTGTGTGATCCATTTGCTGAGTTTCTGTGTTTTGAAATTGCACTGATTTTTGCTGATTTGGATTTTGTAAAATGTGAGTGGCAACTTTGAAGAGTGATAGTGTTTTAATAAATTGGTCATACTGTTTTACACTATTGGAGCACCTTATTATTTTACATGTGGAGTTCCCCTTACACACTGGTGGATATCGGGCTGCTGATCATACCCTATTTGTGTGGTATAAAAGCGATTTAGCCTTGCACGCAAGTGCGGGCATTTGGAGTCGGTGAGTGCGTTTCTTAACCTCCCTGGCGATATGATTATTTCGGATTTTAGGTGCTGAAAGCGGTACAATTATTTTGCCTGGAAATTTGGCATTTTATATTGTAGGCCTGTAATTCTTAACAATAACACATTTAAATCTGTCCAAACAAGAGTCTAGTAGATATCCCGGGTATGATGAAGTTTGAAACACAAAAACATAAATTATAATATAATAAATAAATATAAATAATTAAAAAAAATAATAATATAATAATAATAAAATAAATTTCCCCACGATTCACTATCGCTCAATTCTGCAAGTGTTCTAATTTACTATCGCTGTTTTCTAGCTAGTCTAAAGCCACTTTTGACATAAAGGGACACTTTTTGGTTGCTATGGACAATCTCCAGTTTCCAGGCAGAAAGAACAGTATATATAACATAAAACTGCATGCAGGGCATGGGCCAAAGCACTGGGGACAAAAGGGATGTGAAATAATTTCATACAGTACTGTAATCTGTAAGATTACAGTACTGTATGTGTTATGGTTTGTAAATTTTTTTGAATTTGCCGCCAGGCTCCGCCCCAGTGCGTCGCGACGCTCGCAGAGAACGGAGCCTGGCACGGAGAGGCTTCGGAGGAGACAGAGCCCACAGACACAGCGGGGGACATCGCAGGATCCCGGGGACAAGGTAAGTAACGCCGCACCAGGATCCTGCAATGTAATCCCGAGTGTGGCTCGGGGTTACCGCTAATGGGACTGAAATTTAACTCCTAGCCACACTCGGGAAAACCGTCAGGGAGGCTACGGGAGTGGGTTCACTGAACACTCTGGTGTGGTGGAAGAAATTAAGAAGACACTTGCAATCAACCATTTTTTATTATATGGACATTTTGTTTGATTTTGATTAAAAAGTCACATGGTGTTTTAATGTTTAATTACATTTTTTGCACTAGATTTTTTACAGTGGACATTTTTCATTATGTTTTAAATTGAACAACGTTATCCTTAATAGCGCCACTATTTTTTTCTTTATATGTATGTTGTTAACCATCTAGATATTTTGAAGGATTATATACTGTTTGGCACTTTTTAGTTTTACAGTGGCAGCTTTATTCACTTATTTGTTTGTTCATTTCATCTGAGGCGCGGTGGTGGTAATTAGAGTAAGGGGCGGTTGTTTACTTTAATACTTATAGCTATCCCCCATATTTGCCTGTGCCGACATCATCGGCCCATGCGCACTGACACAAACTGAAGTGCTTCAGTGAGTGTGCAGTTACCGCCTGCATGTGCGGGAGTGACGTCAATGCGGCTTGGGCCAATCACAGCGCCGGTGCTGCGATACCCGGAAGTAACCGCCGGGAGTGATGTCGGCTGCCGGAGCGGTGTACGGGCACCGCATCGAGGGCTTCGATCTCAGGTGAGTATTACATAATGAGCCAGTATGCTATGCATACTGGCTCATTATGCCTTTGTCTTGCAGGTGGGTTTTTTTGTTTGTTTTAAAGTGGGTTTACAACCACTTTAACTTGGTACATGCTTGTTCCCAATTCATTAAATGAAAGTATTGAAGCTGAAAGGGGCTAGCAGTTTTGGAATCTGGTCACCACTAGCAGGCAACATACTTCTTTCAGTTCATGTTTGGGAAAATATACTTTCAGAACACAGGGTCGCTGATCATGACTTTGAGATTACACATCTTTTTAGATTAGGTCCTAAGGATCCAGTATACATTTTGTTGTATTATCTTCATCGATGTCTATTCCAACTTTTTTTATCTTTTAGTTTCAGCTGGCTTTCTAGTCAAGTTCACAACAACATGGTGACCTACTTCAAGGGGAACATCGTGGAAGAGTTTGACAGAGAATTCCGCTGCCTGTATGCCTGTTCACTGGAAACTGACTATTTCTCAGGTCTTGAAAATGAGAACGGCAACCTTTTTGGACAAACTCCTACAAGGCCCAGATGGACGCCCATGAAAACCGCCCCTAGAACTGTACCAGTAATTGAAGATTCTGTTCACTCAGACAGCAACTCTAGTTCTGATAGTCAGTCAAGTGTGAAGACCCCTCCATTTTTTAGGAACCAGGCCATCACAGTCATTCATGAAGATAAGCCTGTCATCTCAAAGATCCTAAATAGAAACTCGCATGATACACGAGAAGAAACAAGTAAACAAACTGTGGAAAAAGTCAATGATCAGAGACGTCCATCAGAACCGCACTTGAATCCAAATAACCTCCTGGGGATGCAGGCACTTTCCTTATCAAAATCTACACCCAATCTGGATGACAAATCGCCTTCTGCTTTAAGGACCAAGTTTGAACAAATCCAGAATAGGTTTCTTAACCCACAAATTAAAATATCCCCAAGAATGAAAAGTGATGTTTCAATTAATAAACCCTCCAACTTCAATGGCTCTTCCGCAAACAGGAATGTCCCATTGGCTGATATGAAAAGGGAAGAAGCAACCAAGAGAATGACCCTGGGACATAGTAAGCTAGCACTAATTACAGAGAGCAATAACAAACAGCTAGAAAAGAAGGTCTACAGTCGCTTTCAGATGCGTCCATAGATTTTGCACAGAACTATGAATCATCATTATTACCTGCTTTATATTGCACTGGGATCCTGTACAGGGGTTTGCAGGGTCAGACTTTGCACAGCCAACATCGGTCATGGCCAAGAGCAGCAGTGCTTTCAGGGGTGGCACACTCTCACCCCTACAACATGTTACTGTCATTTTATGATGCAATTTGTGTCAAAGATAAGCTGCTCTTGCGTGGGATACCAGGATTATTCCTCCTATACTGCATCACAGGACCCCAGCTTTACCTGGGGCCATGGAGAGGCATTCATTAATCAAAAGTCAGTTAAAGTAAATGCATCAATACACTGGGCATCAGAAAACCTTGACAAATTTCACACCTAATGGGGCTAACTCATAATGTTATGTATACACATTGATTATTTTCATTCAACCTGGCCGCTATAAAGTGTGGACAGAAGAATCTTCTGCTGTAGCTATTGTTTTTCGCCTGACTTCTTAGATTTTTTTTTTTTTCAATTGAAGAATGTTGGATGGAAGGTGGCCAAAGGGGATACCCACATAGCGAATTTGAGGATCTGGCCAAAATTCATATAGTGTGTACCCAGCCTAAGGCTCAGTGGTATGGTGTTATCTGGCACCACTGTATGTTAGGCTACTGTAATAAACTTTTTGATTGCTGCATGCTTCCCTTTGGGCCATTTGTTTGTCTCCAAATGTCATTTGTGTATATAATAAAATTCTATTTTTTTTTTCTTTTTGGGTGGAAGAGTGTAATGTGTGCTTTCACTTCAGTTATGGGGCACATAACGAAGCAATACACATAAATGGGATAACCGCACCAAAAAATGTGCAAATGGCAACTTGGCTGATCTTGTGCCTAAGTCATCATTATCCAGCAATCCAAAACATGGAGAAGCCTGAGGTCCTACGTCGCCTTTGTGGAATTATTCACCTACAAACTAATAGATCACCAGGATTGTCTGTCTGGTTTTCAGTACTATCCTCACATATAATGTGGATCCTGGTGTGCTTCTAAGCTGCCTTCAGTTGCGCTAACCTGTTGGGTAACATTACTAACCTGTTCCAACATGCTACCAGTTTAATATAACAGAAGGCATGGCACAAGGCTGGTAAGAAGTATCTACTGGACAGTAGGCATTGATCCTTAAACACATATGTATGCATGTAGTTCTACCACTCTGATGTATGGAATATGCATAGAACTCTTTTAATGTAAAAACAAGAATATTATATTTTAAGCATGAATCACACAGCATAATTGCATTTTAACGCTACTGCGTGCATGGAAATGAAGACTGGTAAATTTCAAAATGGTGTCACTACATCAGTATTGCATCGATATGGAAAACAGCCACAAACACTTTAATAAAAAGTCATATCCTGCTATACCTCCTGTTATTAAGGGTGTGTAATAAGCTACAAGTCTGTTCACGTCAGTTTGAGTCTGCATTGAAAAGTATTAAACATAAATGTGTCAATACTCTTTTTTTGAAATGTATTGTTTTATAGTAGCGGGTAGAGCCCTTTCACACTGGGGCGGGGGGCGGCGCCGGCGGTAAAACGTCGCTATTATTAGCGGCATTTTACCGTCGGTATGCGGCCGCTAGTGGGGCGGTTTTACCCCCCGCTAGCGGCCGAGAAGGGGTTAAATACCACCGCAAAGCGCCTCTGCAGAGGCGCTTTGCCGGCGGTATAGCCGCGCCGTCCCATTGATTTCAATGGGCAGGAGCGGTAAAGGAGCGGTATACACACCGCTCCGAAGATGCTGCTGGCAGGACTTTTTTTTACCGTCCTGCCAGCGCATTGCTCCAGTGTGAAAGCCCTCGGGGCTTTCACACTGGATACACAGCAGCGGCACTTTCGGGTCGGTTTGCAGGCGCTATTATTAGCGCAATAGCGCCTGCAAACCGCCCCAGTGTGAAAGGGCTCGTAAACAAGACAACCAACGGGGCCATAGATACTGTGTGTGTGTGTAAAATATATATATATACATACAGTATCTCACAAAAGTGAGTACACCCCTCACATTTTTGTAAATATTTTATTCTCTTTTCATGTGACACTGAAGAAATGACACTTTGCTACAATGTAAAGTGAGTGTACAGCTTGTATAATGCCCCGTACACACGGTCGGACTTTCCGACGGAATATGTGCGATCGGAGCCTGTTGTCGGAAATTCCGACCGTGTGTGGGCTCCATCGGAATTTCCGACATACAAAGTTTGAGAGCAGGCTATAAAATCTTCCGACAACAAAATCCGTTTGCGTAAATTCCGACCGTGTGTGGACAATTCCGACGCACAAAGTGCCACGCATGCTCAGAATAAATTAAGAGACAACAGCTATTGACTACTGCCCTGTTTATAGTCCTGACGTACGTGTTTTACGTCACCGCGTTCAGAACGATCAGATTTTCCGACAACTTTGTGTGACCATGTGTATGCAAAACAAGTTTGAGCCAACATCCGTCGGAAAAAATCCATGGATTTTGTTGTCAGAATGTCCGATTAATGTCCGATCGTGTGTACAGGGCATAACAGTGTAAATTTGCTGTCCCCTCAAAATAACTCAACACACAGCCAATAATGTCTAAACTGCTGGCAACAAAAGTGAGTATACCCCTAAGTGAAAATGTCCAAATTGGGCCCAAACTGTCAATATTTTGTGTGGCCAACATTATTTCCCAGCACTGCCTTAATCCTCTTGGGCATGGAGTTCACCAGACCTTCACAGGTTGCCACTTCCACTCCTCCATGACGACATCACAGAGCTGGTGGATGTTAGAGACCTTGCACTCCTCCACCTTCCATTAGAGGCTGCCCCACAGATGCTCAATTGGGTTTAGATCTGGAGACATGCTTGGCCAGTCCATCACCTTTACCCTCAGCTTCTATAGCAAAGCAGTGGTCGTCTTGAAGGTGTGTTTGGGGTCATTATCATGTTGGAATACTGCCCTGTGGCCCAGTCTCCGAAGGGAGGTGATCATGCTCAGCTTCAGTATGTCACAGTACATGTTGGCATTTATGGTTCCCTCAATGAACTGTAGCTCTCCAGTGCCGGCAGCACTCATGTAGCCCCAGACCATGACACTCCCACCACCATGCTTGACTGTAGGCAAGACACACTTGTCTTTGTACTCCTCACCTGGTTGCCGCCACACACGCTTGACACCATCTGAACCAAATAAGTTTATCATGGTCTCATCAGACCATAGGACAGTAATAGGTTCCAGTAATCCATGTCCGTAGTCTGCTTGTCTTCAGCAAACTGTTTGCGGGCTTTCTTCTGAAACCACAGCCATGCAGACCAATTTGATGCAGCGTGCAGCATATGGTCTAAGCACTGACAGGCTGACCCCCCACCCCTTCAACCTCTGCAGCAATGCTGGCAGCACTCATACGTCTGTTTCCCCAAAGACAACCTCTGGATATGACGCTGAGCACGTACACTCAACTTCATTGGTCGACCATGGCGAGGCCTTTTCTGAGTGGAACCTGTCCTGTTAAACCGCTGTATGGTCTTGGCCACTGTGCTGCAGCTCAGTTTCAGGGTCTTGGCAATTTTCTTATAGCCTAGGGGCCATCTTTATGTAGAGCAACAATTCATTTTTTCAGATCCTCAGAGTTCTTTACCATGAGGTGCCATGTTGAACTTCCAGTGACCAGTATGAGAGAGTGAGAGCGATAACACCAAATTTAACAAACCTGCTCTCCATTCATACCTGAGACCTTGTAACACTAACGAGCCACATGACATCAGGGAGGGGAAATGGCTAATTGGGCCCAATTTGGACATTTTCACTAAGGGGTGTACTCACTTTTGTTGCCAGCGGTTTAGACATTAATGGCTGTGTGTTGAGTTATTTTGAGGGGAAAGCAAATTTACACTGTTATACAAGCTGTACACTCACTACTTTACATTGTAGCAAAGTGTCATTTCTTCAGTGTTGTCACATGAAGAGATATAATAAAATATTTACAAAAATGTGAGGGGTGTACTCACTTTAGTGAGACACTGTGTGTGTGTATATATATATATATATATATATATATATACATACATACATACATACATACATACACATTATATATATATATATATATATATATACACATATACACACACTCTAAAAGTATTGGGACACCTGCCTTTACACACACACACACACACACAAACTTTAATGACATCCCAGTCTAAAGCCAGGTACACATGGGCTTAATGTTGGGAAACCACGGCTGGTTCAAAAAATGAACAACAGCCAACATTCGGCCCGTGCGTGTGTTGGACATGCATGCTGGAAAACCAGCAGCCGACCGACTCCCGATCAGCAATCTCAGCCAATGGCAGAGAGCGCTGATCGGAGTGTTCTGGCGGGAGGGCCGCATGGTTAGTACAGCAGCTACAACCAGAGCTGTCAGTTTTTTTGGGGTTCCACAAAAAAAAAAAAATGTTTGTGTGTACCTGGCTTTAGTAGGTAGGGTTCAATATTGAGTTGGACCTTGCATTATGCATTGGTCCAAATCATTTGGTGGAGGGGGGATTATGGTGTGGGGTTGATTGTCAGGGGTTGGGCTTGGCCCCTTAGTTCTAGTGAAGGGAAGGCGTCAACATACCAAGACATTTTGGACAAATTTCATGCTCCCAACTTTGTGGGAACAGTTTGGGGATGGCCCCTTCCCGTTCCAACATGACTGCACACAGTGCACAAAGCAAGGTCCATAAAGACATGGATGAACTTGACTGGCCTGCACAGAGTCCCACCCTCAACCCAATAAAACCCCTTTGGGATGAATTAAAGCGGAGACTGCGAGCCAGGCCTTCTCATCCAACATCAGTGCCTGACCTCACAAATGCACTTCTGGAAGAATGGTCAGACATTCCCATAGACACACTCCTAAACCTTGTGGACAGCCTTCCCAGAAGAGTTGAAGCTGTTATAGCTGCAAAGGGTGGGCCAACTTAATATTAAACCCTACAGACTAATGCCCCGTACACACGGTCGGACATTGATCGGACATTCCGACAACAAAATCCTAGGATTTTTTCAGACGGATGTTGGCTCAAACTTGTTTTGCGTACACACGGTCGCACAAAGTTGTCGGAATTTCTGATCGCCAACCACGCGGTCACGTACACCACGTACGACGAGACTAGAAAAGGCCGGTTCAGAACCAAGCGCGGCACCCTTTGGGCTCCTTTTGCTAATCTCGTGTTAGTAAAAGTTTGGTGAGAGACGATTCGCGCTTTTTCAGACTCGTGGCTTTCAGATCGTTTTCTGCTGTTCAGTTTGTGCTTGTGGGTTTGTATCTGCTCTTCAGTGTGTGCAAGCAAGTTCCGCGTGACTTTAGGTAGTCATTGTGTTCTTGTTCGTTCATTACTGGTTTTCAGGTCGCTCTTCACAGGCCTTGCTATTCTTCAGTGCGTTCTGTTACTTTATTCTTCTCACATTATAACGGAAGAAGAGAGTGCGCTGTATTAAATCATTTTTAACATTGTAGCGTGACGAAAGTGCTGTACCCATTGCGAATGCTAAGTTTACCAGACCGAGTTGTTCCGTGTCAAATTTCTTCTGAGCATGCGTGGAACTTTGTGCGTCGGAACAGGCCACACACGGTCGGAATTGATGCGATCGGATTTTGTTGTCGGAAAATTTTATAGCCTGCTCTCAAACTTTGTGTGTCGGAAAATCCGATGGAAAATGTCCGATGGAGCCCACACACGGTCGGAATTTCCGACAACACGCTCCGATCGGACATTTTCTGTCGGAAAATCCGACCGTGTGTACGGGGCATTAGACTGGGATGCCATTAAAGTTCATGTGCATGTAAAGGCAGGCATCCCAATACTTTTAGTAATATGGTGTGTGTATATAATTTTATACATATATATATAAATGTGTGTGTGTGTAAAGTACCGGTACCCCCGTGAGGGCTACTGATTAACTCTATACCCCACTGGCTACCCCGACTCTACAGATCCTCTCTTACCTCTGAAACCTTGGGTTCCATTCTGTAATGTGGCGTTAGTAATGAGAAACTCACACAATATCACTGAACCACTCAGAAAAGTTTACTGAGAAAAATAATGGAACACAACAAAGAGCATGAATGAACACAAGTTATGATTAACAACGATTATCACTTAATGCATATATACAGAACTTATAACCTTATAATCACCTTAAGGAGTATATGTGAACAGTGTGTTGGCAATGTTTATACCTCACTTAAATGCTTAACGATACATAAAATAAGTGATTAAAACCTTTGTCTATATATGAAATTAAAAACGAACGATAACGGTGCGAAAAGATAAACCATTACATTTATTTATACAGAAAAGAAACGTTAGAATAATTAGAAACTAGAAAAGGTACAATTTCTGGGGAAATTGTGAAAGTGTTCTTGTCTCTACAACTGGAGTGGGCGGAGTAACTGGGTGGGGTGGAGTGGCTTGAGTAACTGTGAAAAGTGTTAAAAAGCTTAATATTTTAAAAAGTATAAATAGTAGTAAAAAAGTTCCATCATTCGCTGAAAGAGCTGAACATTTTTTTCAAAAGTAATTTTTTTTTTCAAAAATGAATTTTTTTTAATCAAAAATGATTTTTTTTTAATCAAAAATGATTTTTTTTTTCAAAAGTAATTTTTTTTTTCAAAGGTAATTTTTTTTTTCAAAAATGAATTTTTTTATTTCAAAAATAATTTTTTTTTTCGAAATTATTATTTTTTTTAAAGTAATTTTTTTTTCAAAAATAATTTTTTTTTTCAAAAATATTTTTTTTTTCAAATATATTTTTTTTTCAAAAATAATTTTTTTTTTAAAAGAAATTTTTTTTTCAAAAATATTTTTTTTTTTCAAAAATAATTTTTTTTTTTCAAAAATATTTTTTTTTTTACATGGGGCGGTCATAATGTTTTGGCTGATCATGGGGTGGTCATAATGTTTTGGCTGATCATGGGGTTGTCAGCTTTTGTCACTTCCCACTCTAGTTTTGAACATTTCGCCATTCATTCCTATGGGACCAATTTCGCCGCAAAAACGTCATTTCGTGGACCATTCGGCGAAACATTCCACAAAGTAATAACACACCAATCGGGAACAATCCGCTCGTTTCGGTATATTTGTCTCTGTAGTGTGAAAACTGTGGGAGGAGTCTACAAGCATTATCAAGTCTAGCAGATGAAGTCACATGCATTTGGAGTGTCTCAGCATCTTGTGTTTACAACCACTGTTTCCTAGCAACGCTCATGCCCTGTTTATGCTTCCCAAATACTGCTTCATCAAAACTGCCCCATCAGAATTACCCCATCAAAACTGCCCCATCATATTCCTCTATTATAAATCAGTACATGGTGTGTCTGTCCCCTCCCCCGGGCTCTGTAATCAGCTGAGATGCTCCAGCCACCTTTGGTAACCATGGCAACAAAACAAACACTAATGCCGCGTACACACGGTCGGACTTTTCGTCTACAAAAGTCCAACGGACGCTGACGGACTAAAGCTGGCTGGTAATCCGATCATGTGTGGGCTTCTCCGGACTTTCAACGTACTTTTTTAGCCTCAAATCCGACGTACTTTAGATTTGAAACATGCTTTAAAACTTTCCGACGGACTCGAGTCTGGTCGAAAAATCCGCTCGTCTGTATGCTAGTCCGACGGACAAAAACCCACGCTAGGGCAGCTATTGGCTACTGGCTATGAACTTCCTTATTTTAGTCCGGTGTACGTCATCACGTAAGAATTCGACGGACTTTTGTGTGATCGTGTGTAGGCAAGTCTGTTCGTTAGAAAGTCCGCCGCAAGTCCGTCGAAAGTCTGCCGGAAGTCTGTCGGAAGTCTGTCGGACAGGCTGTCTGACTTTTGTAGACGAAAAGTACGACCGTGTGTACGCGGCATAACAGTACATTCTGATTAATGGCTAAAATTTCCTGAAATGACCTCTAAACAAATGGCCGTATTTTAAAAACTATACATCCTACAGCGAAGATCTTTATATTGTGAGAATCACAAGACCCAGACCTAGATTTTGATGTATAGTATGTCTCTGAAATATTAAAAATGAAGGCACAGTCGCAGTTTAGAAATTGCCCTTCAAATTTGGAGGGGGCTAGAGTGTAGTTTCAATGAATGTCAATGGACGGCGTGAGTTGCAAACAAATGGTCATATTGTGAAAACTATCAGGACTATGGCTTAGCCGTGGACATGTTTAGTGGCAGCAGGGATAGCTGAACGTTTTGATATAAGATTTGTGTAGGTGGGCTTGAAAATGAGGGAGTGGCGGCAGTTTAGAAATCATGTTCTGATTTTCCAGCTTTTGTCATCTCCCACTCTAGTTTCCCCATTCATTCCTATGGGACCAATTTCGCCGCAAAAACGACGATATTTCGTGAACCATTCGGCGAAACGTTCCACAAAGTAATAGCACACCATTCGGGAACAATCTGCACGTTTCGGTATATTACTTGTCTATGTAGTGTAAAAACTGTGGGAGGAGTTAGGGTGGTAAATTTGGCTATAATAATAAGAACTAGAAAAGCTACAATTTCTGGGGAAATTGTGAAAAGTGTTCTGGAGTGGGCCGAGTAACTGGGTGGAGTGGAGTGGCTTGAGTAACTGTGAAAAGTGTTAAAAAGCTTAATATTTTAAAAAATATAAATAGTAGTAAAACAGTTGAAGTCCCATCATTAGCTGAAAGAGCTGAACATTATTTTCAAAAATTATTTTTTTTTTCAAAAATTATGAATTTTTTTTTTTTCAAAAATGAATTTTTTTTTTCAAAAATATTTTTTTCTTCATGGGGCGGTCATAATGTTTTGGCTGATCATGGGGTGGTCATAATGTTTTGGCTAATCATGGGGTTGTCAGTTATTGTCACCTCCCACTCTAGTTTTGAACATTTTGCCATTCATTCCTATGGGACCAATTTCACCGCAAAAACGACGATATTTCATGAACCATTCGGCGAAACGTTCCACAAAGTAATAGCACACCAATTAAATGACATTGATTCCGGATTTACACTGGTATATTTCAGCTTTTCACAAAGTTCCACAAGGTAATAGCACACCATTTAAATGGCATTGAACATTTCGCCATTCATTCCTATGGGACCAATATTGCCGCAAAAACGACGATATTTCGTGAACCATTCGGCGAAAAAAGTTCCACAAAGTAATAGCACACCAATTGAATGACATTGAACATTTCACCATTCAATCCTATGGGACCAATTTTGCAGCAAAAACTACGATATTTCGTGAACCACAAAGTAATAGCACACCAATCGGGAACAATCCGCACGTTTCGGTATATTACTTGTCTCTGTAGTGTAAAAACTGTGGGAGGAGTCTACAAGCACTATCAAGTGTAGCAGATGAAGGTATGACCACATGCATTTGGGGGTTCTCAGCATCTTGTGTTTACAACCACTGTTTCCTAGCAACGCTCATGCCCTGTTTATGCTTCACAAATACTGCTCAATACACAATACATAGGACCATGATAGCTGTAGAAACTGTGCAGTAATTCAAATGGCCGTATTTTAAAAACTATAATCCTACAGCGAAGATCTTTATATTGTGAGAATCACAAGACCCAGACCTAGATTTTGATGTATAGTATGTCTCTGAAATATTAAAAATGGAGGCACAGTCGCAGTTTAGAAATTGCCCTTCAAATTTGAAGGGGCTAGAGTGTAGTTTCAATGAATGTCAATGGACGGCGTGAGTTGCAAACAAATGGTCATATTGTGAAAACTATCAGGACTATGGCTTAGCCATGGACATGTTTAGTGGCAGCAGGGATAGCTGAACGTTTTGATATAAGATTTGTGTAGGTGGGCTTGAAAATGAGGGAGTGGTGGCAGTTTAGAAATCATGTTCTGATTTTTCAGCTTTTGTCACCTCCCACTCTAGTTTCCCCATTCATTCCTATGGGACCAATTTCGCCGCAAAAACGACGATATTTCGTGAACCATTTGGCGAAACGTTCCACAAAATAATAGCACACCATTCGGGAACAATCCGCACGTTTCGGTATATTACTTGTCTGTAGTGTAAAAACTGTGGGAGGAGTTAGGGTGGTAAATTTGGCTATAATAATAATAATAAGAAGAAGAATATATATGTGAGATAACAGTAAGTGGTCTTGCTATGCAAGAACACTTAACTAGAAAAGCTACAATTTCTGGGGAAATTGTGAAAAGTGTTCTTGTCTCTACAACTGGAGTGGGCGGAGTAACTGGGTGGAGTGGCTTGAGTAATTGTGTGGTTGGAGTGGCAGGAGTAACTGTAAAAAGTGTTAAAAAGCTTAATATTTTAAAAAGTATAAATAGTAGTAAAAAAGTTGAAGTCCCATCATTAGCTGAAAGAGCTGAACATTTTTTTTCAAAAATGATTTTTTTTTTCAAAAGATTATTTTTTTTCAAAAATATATGTATTTTTTTCAAAAGATTTTTTTCTTCAAAAATTTTTTTTTTAAAAAAAAGTTTTTTTTTCAAAAATGATTGTTAAATTTTTTTTTTTCATGGGTGATCATAATGTTTTGGCTGATCATGTTGTGGACATAATGTTTTGGCTGATCATGGGGCGGTCATAATGATTTGGCTGATTATGGCGTGGTCATAATGTTTTGGCTGATCATGGGGGGTCATAATGTTTTGGCTGATCATGGGGCGGTCATAATGTTTTGGCTGATCATGTTGTGGTCATAATGGTTTGGCTGATCGTGGGGTGGACATAATGTTTTGGCTGATCATGGGGGGTCATAATGTTTTGGCTGATCATGTTGTGGTCATAATGGTTTGGCTGATCGTGGGGTGGACATAATGTTTTGGCTGATTATGGCGTGGTCATAATGATTTTGCTGATTATGGCGTGGTCATAATGTTTTGGCTGATCATGGGGGGGGTCATAATGATTTGGCTGATTATGGCGTGGTCATAATATTTTGGCTGATCATGGGGGGTCATAATGATTTGGCTGATTATAGTGTGGTCATAATATTTTGGCTGATCATGGGGGGGTCATAATGTTTTGGCTGATCATGGGGGGTCATAATGTTTTGGCTGATAATGGCGTGATCATAATGTTTTGGCTGATCATGGGGGGGTCATAATATTTTGGCTGATCATGTTGTGGTCATAATGTTTTGGCTGATCATGGGGCGGTCACAATGTTTTGGCTGATCATGTTGTGGTCATAATGTTTTGGCTGATCATGGGGGGGTCATAATGTTTTGGCTGATAATGGGGTGGTCATAATGTTTTGGCTGATCATGGGGGGGGGGTCAGCTTTTGTCATACCTTCATCTAGCAGATGAAGGTATGACCACATGCAGTTGGGGGGTCTCAGCATCTTGTGTTTACAACCACTGTTTCCTAGCAACGCTCATGTCCTGTTTATGCTTCACAAATACTGCTCAATACATAATACATAGGATAATGATAGATGTAATAACTGTGCAGTAATTCAAAGGATCGTATTTTAAAAACTATAAGTCCTACAGCAAAGATCTTTATATTGTGAGAATCATGAGACCCAGACCTATATTTTGATACATGGTATGTCTCTGAAATATTAAAATTGAAGGCACAGTCACAGTTTAGATATTGCCCTTCAAATTTGAAGGGGCTAGAGTGTAGTTTCAATGAATGTCAATGGACGGTGTGAGTTGCAAACAAATGGTCATATTATGAAAACTATCAGGACTATGGCTTAGCCGTGGACATGTTTAGTGGCAGCAGGGATAGCTGAACGTTTTGATATAAGATTTGTATAGGTGGGCTTGAAAATGAGGGAGTGGTGGCAGATTAGAAATCATGTTCTGATTTTTCAGCTTTTGTCACCTCCCACTCTAGTTTCCCCATTCATTCCTATGGGACCAATTTCGCCGCAAAAATGATGATATTTCATGAACCATTCGGCGAAACGTTCCACAAAGTAATAGCACACCATTCGGAAACAATCCGCACATTTTGGTATATTACTTGTCTATGTAGTGTAAAAACTGTGGGAGGAGTTAGGGTGGTAAATTTGGCTATAATAATAATAACTAGAAAAGGTACAATTTCTGGGGAAATTGTGAAAGTGTTCTTGCCTCTACAACTGGAGTGGGCGGAGTAACTGGGTGGAGTGGGCGGAGTAACTGTGAAAAGTGTTAAAAAGCTTAATATTTTAAAAAGTATAAATAGTAGTAAAAAAGTTCCATCATTCGCTGAAAGAGCTGAACATTTTTTTCAAAAGTAATTTTTTTTTTCAAAAATGAATTTTTTTTAATCAAAAATGATTTTTTTTTCTTCAAAAATGATTTTTTTTTTCAAAGGTAATTTTTTTTTTCAAAAATGAATTTTTTTTATTTCAAAAAATTTTTTTTTCTAAATTATTATTTTTTTTTAAAGTAATTTTTTTTTCAAAAATAATTTTTTTTTTTTCAAAAATATTTTTTTTTTCAAATATATTTTTTTTTCAAAAATAATTTTTCAAAAATATATATTTTTTTTTTTCAAAAATATATATATTTTTTTTTCAAAAATGATTTTTTTTTTTACATGGGGCGGTCATAATGTTTTGGCTGATCATGGGGTGGTCATAATGTTTTGGCTGATCATGGGGTTGTCAGCTTTTGTCACTTCCCACTCTAGTTTTGAACATTTCGCCATTCATTCCTATGGGACCAATTTCGCCGCAAAAACGTCATTTCGTGGACCATTCGGCAAAACATTCCACAAAGTAATAACACACCAATCGGGAACAATCCGCTCGTTTCGGTATATTATTTGTCTCTGTAGTGTGAAAACTGTGGGAGGAGTCTACAAGCATTATCAAGTCTAGCAGATGAAGTCACATGCATTTGGAGTGTCTCAGCATCTTGTGTTTACAACCACTGTTTCCTAGCAACGCTCATGCCCTGTTTATGCTTCCCAAATACTGCTTCATCAAAACTGCCCCATCAGAATTACCCCATCAAAACTGCCCCATCATATTCCTCTATTATAAATCAGTACATGGTGTGTCTGTCCCCTCCCCCGGGCTCTGTAATCAGCTGAGATGCTCCAGCCACCTCCCCCCTGTGTATAACAGAAGCTTTGGTAACCATGGCAACAAAACAAACACTAACAGTACACTCTGATTAATGGCTAAAATTTCCTGAAATGACCTCTAAACAAATGGCCGTATTTTAAAAACTATACATCCTACAGCGAAGATCTTTATATTGTGAGAATCACAAGACCCAGACCTAGATTTTGATGTATAGTATGTCTCTGAAATATTAAAAATGAAGGCACGGTCGCAGTTTAGAAATTGCCCTTCAAATTTGGAGGGGGCTAGAGTGTAGTTTCAATGAATGTCAATGGACGGCGTGAGTTGCAAACAAATGGTCATATTGTGAAAACTATCAGGACTATGGCTTAGCCGTGGACATGTTTAGTGGCAGCAGGGATAGCTGAATGTTTTGATATAAGATTTGTGTAGGTGGGCTTGAAAATGAGGGAGTGGCGGCAGTTTAGAAATTATGTTCTGATTTTCCAGCTTTTGTCATCTCCCACTCTAGTTTCCCCATTCATTGCTATGGGACCAATTTCGCCGCAAAAACGACAATATTTCGTGAACCATTCGGCGAAACGTTCCACAAAGTAATAGCACACCATTCGGGAACAATCCGCACGTTTCGGTATATTACTTGTCTATGTAGTGTAAAAACTGTGGGAGGAGTTAGGGTGGTAAATTTGGCTATAATAATAAGAATAATATATATGTGAGATAACAGTAAGTGGTCTTGCTATGCAAGAACACTTAATAACTAGAAAATGCATTTCCTGGGGAAAATGCGTGGGAATGCTGAATTGCTAAAACGGCCCCCAGCAAAATTGCCCCGATCATATTGCCATCAAAACTGTCCCATCATATTGCCACCATCAAAACTGCCCCATCAGAATTGCCTCATCAAAACTGCACCATCATATTGCCACCATCAAAACTGCCCCATCAAAAAATATTTTTTTTTTTCAAAAATATTTTTTTTTTTCAAAAATATTTTTTTTTCAAAAAAAATTTTTTTTTTCAAAAATAATTTTTTTTTTCAAAAATATATTTTTTTTTCAAAAATTTTTTTTTTTTCAAAAATATTTTTTTTTCAAAAAATTTTTTCAAAAATTTTTTTTTCAAAAATTTTTTTTTTTCAAAAATGATTTTTTTTTTAAAAAAAATATTTTTTTTTTTTTCAAAAATATTTTTTTTTTCAAAAATAATTTTTTTTTTCAAAAATATATTTTTTTTTTCAAAAATATTTTTTTTTTTCAAAAATGATTTTTTTTTTTTCAAAAATAATTTTTTTTTTTCAAAAATAATTTTTTTTTTCAAAAATTTTTTTTTTTAAAAAATAATATTTTTTTTTTCAAAAATATTTTTTTTTTTCAAAAATAATTGCTGAATAGCTAAATTGCTAAAATGACCGCCATCAAAACGGCCCCATCAGAATTCCCACCATCAAAACTGCCCCATCATATTCCTCTATTATAAATCAGTACATGGTGTGTCTGTCCCCTCCCCCGGGCTCTGTAATCAAAGCTGAGATGCTCCAGCCACCTCCCCCCCCCCTCTGTGTATAACAGAAGCTTTGGTAACCATGGCAACAAAACACACACAGTACACTCTGATTAATGGCTAAAATTTCCTGAAATGACCTCTAAACAAAAAGCTTTTTCTCAAAAACTGTAAAAGATATCAAACTGAAAAGCTATAGCCAGATAGCTGAATATTTTGTGAACATTTTAAAGTTTGTTTGGTGTCTCTAGGTGAAAGTATGAAGGAGCTGAAACTTTTGGGAGCGGAAGAAAAATTTAAGGATTTCAAGCATGCTCCCATTGACTTCAATGTTAAAAAAAAGTGATAAAAAGCTTAATATTTTAAAAAGTATAAATGGTAGAAAAAAAGTTGAAAAAGAGCACACCTCAGCTAAAAGAGACGAACATTTTGATAGTTGAATGGTTTTAATAGCTGAAAGTATGCAGAAGTTACGCATTACCGAAAAACGTACGGAATAAAATTAAAATTATTAAAAATAACTAGAAAATGCATTTCCTGGGGAAAATGCGTGGGAATGCTGAATTGCTAAAACGGCCCCCAGCAAAATTGCCCCCATCATATTGCCATCAAAACTGTCCCATCATATTGCCACCATCAAAACTGCCCCATCAGAATTGCCACCATCAAAACTGCCCCATCATATTGCCACCATCAAAACTGCCCCATCAAAAAATATTTTTTTTTTTCAAAAATATTTTTTTTTTTCAAAAATATTTTTTTTTTCAAAAATTATTTTTTTTTTCAAAAAATTTTTTTTTCAAAAAATTTTTTTTTCAAAAATTTTTTTTTCAAAAATGATTTTTTTTTTTTAAATATTTTTTTTTCACAAATATTTTTTTTTTCAAAAATAATTTTTTTTTTCAAAAATATTTTTTTTTTTTTCAAAAATAATTTTTTTTTTTTCAAAAAGAATTTTTTTTTTTTCAAAAGTAATTTTTTTTTTTCAAAAATGATTTTTTTTTTTTTCAAAAATAATTTTTTTTTTTTCAGAAATAATTGCTGAATAGCTAAATTGCTAAAATGACCGCCATCAAAACTGCCCCATCAGAATTGCCACCATCAAAACTGCCCCATCATATTCCTCTATTATAATCAGTACATGGTGTGTCTGTCCCCTCCCCCGGGCTCTGTAATTAAAGCTGAGATGCTCCAGCCACCTCCCCCCCCTCTGTGTATAACAGAAGCTTTGGTAACCATGGCAACAAAACACACACAGTGCACTCTGATTAATGGCTAAAATTTCCTGAAATGACCTCTAAACAAAAAGCTTTTTCTCAAAAACTGTAAAAGATATCAAACTGAAAAGCTATAGCCAGATAGCTGAATATTTTGTGAACATTTTAAAGTTTGTTTGGTGTCTCTAGGTGAAAGTATGAAGGAGCTGAAACTTTTGGGAGCGGAAGAAAAATTTAAGGATTTCAAGCATGCTCCCATTGACTTCAATGTTAAAAAAAAGTGATAAAAAGCTTAATATTTTAAAAAGTATAAATGGTAGAAAAAAAGTTGAAAAAGAGCACACCTCAGCTAAAAGAGACGAACATTTTGATAGTTGAATGGTTTTAATAGCTGAAAGTATGCAGAAGTTACGCATTACCGAAAAACGTACGGAATAAAATTAAAAATAAATAAAATCGAATAACAATAGTGGGACTGCTAAAGCATTCCCACGAACTAGAAAATGCATTTCCTGGGGAAAATGCGTGGGAATGCTGAATTGCTAAAACGGCCCCCAGCAAAATTGCCCCCATCATATTGCCATCAAAACTGTCCCATCATATTGCCACCATCAAAACTGCCCCATCAGAATTGCCTCATCAAAACTGCACCATCATATTGCCACCATCAAAACTGCCCCATCAAAAAATATTTTTTTTTTTCAAAAATTATTTTTTTTTTCAAAAAATTTTGTTTTTCAAAAAATTTTTTTTTTCAAAAATTTTTTTTTTTTTTTAAAAATTTTTTTTTTCAAAAATATTTTTTTTTTCAAAAATATATATTTTTTTTCAAAAATAATTGCTGAATAGCTAAATTGCTAAAATGACCGCCATCAAAACGGCCCCATCAGAATTGCCACCATCAAAACTGCCCCATCATATTCCTCTATTATAAATCAGTACATGGTGTGTCTGTCCCCTCCCCCCGGGCTCTGTAATTAAAGCTGAGATGCTCCAGCCACCTCCCCCCCCTCTGTGTATAACAGAAGCTTTGGTAACCATGGCAACAAAACACACACAGTGCACTCTGATTAATGGCTAAAATTTCCTGAAATGACCTCTAAACAAAAAGCTTTTTCTCAAAAACTGTAAAAGATATCAAACTGAAAAGCTATAGCCAGATAGCTGAATATTTTGTGAACATTTTAAAGTTTGTTTGGTGTCTCTAGGTGAAAGTATGAAGGAGCTGAAACTTTTGGGAGCGGAAGAAAAATTTAAGGATTTCAAGCATGCTCCCATTGACTTCAATGTTAAAAAAAAGTGATAAAAAGCTTAATATTTTAAAAAGTATAAATGGTAGAAAAAAAGTTGAAAAAGAGCACACCTCAGCTAAAAGAGACAAACATTTTGATAGTTGAATGGTTTTAATAGCTGAAAGTATGCAGAAGTTACGCATTACCGAAAAACGTACGGAATAAAATTAAAAATAAATAAAATCGAATAACAATAGTGGGACTGCTAAAGCATTCCCACTAACTAGAAAATGCATTTCCTGGGGAAAATGCGTGGGAATGCTGAATTGCTAAAACGGCCCCCAGCAAAATTGCCCCCATCATATTGCCATCAAAACTGTCCCATCATATTGCCACCATCAAAACTGCCCCATCAGAATTGCCCCATCAAAACTGCACCATCATATTGCCACCATCAAAACTGCCCCATCAAAAAATATTTTTTTTTTTCAAAAATATTTTTTTTTTTCAAAAATATTTTTTTTTTTCAAAAATTTTTTTTTCAAAAATGATTTTTTTTTTTTAAATATTTTTTTTTTCAAAAATATTTTTTTTTTCAAAAATAATTTTTTTTTTCAAAAATTTTTTTTTTTTCAAAAATAATTTTTTTTTTTCAAAAATAATTTTTTTTTTTCAAAAATAATTTTTTTTTTTTCAGAAATATATTTTTTTTTTCAAAAATATATTTTTTTTTTCAAAAATAATTGCTGAATAGCTAAATTGCTAAAATGACCGCCATCAAAACGGCCCCATCAGAATTCCCACCATCAAAACTGCCCCATCATATTCCTCTATTATAAATCAGTACATGGTGTGTCTGTCCCCTCCCCCGGGCTCTGTAATCAAAGCTGAGATGCTCCAGCCACCTCCCCCCCCTCTGTGTATAACAGAAGCTTTGGTAACCATGGCAACAAAACACACACAGTACACTCTGATTAATGGCTAAAATTTCCTGAAATGACCTCTAAACAAAAAGCTTTTTCTCAAAAACTGTAAAAGATATCAAACTGAAAAGCTATAGCCAGATAGCTGAATATTTTGTGAACATTTTAAAGTTTGTTTGGTGTCTCTAGGTGAAAGTATGAAGGAGCTGAAACTTTTGGGAGCGGAAGAAAAATTTAAGGATTTCAAGCATGCTCCCATTGACTTCAATGTTAAAAAAAAGTGATAAAAAGCTTAATATTTTAAAAAGTATAAATGGTAGAAAAAAAGTTGAAAAAGAGCACACCTCAGCTAAAAGAGACGAACATTTTGATAGTTGAATGGTTTTAATAGCTGAAAGTATGCAGAAGTTACGCATTACCGAAAAACGTACGGAATAAAATTAAAATTATTAAAAATAACTAGAAAATGCATTTCCTGGGGAAAATGCGTGGGAATGCTGAATTGCTAAAACGGCCCCCAGCAAAATTGCCCCCATCATATTGCCATCAAAACTGTCCCATCATATTGCCACCATCAAAACTGCCCCATCAGAATTGCCACCATCAAAACTGCCCCATCATATTGCCACCATCAAAACTGCCCCATCAGAATTACCCCATCAAAACTGCCCCATCATATTCCTCTATTATAAATCAGTACATGGTGTGTCTGTCCCCTCCCCCCTGTGTATAACAGAAGCTTTGGTAACCATGGCAACAAAACAAACACTAACAGTACACTCTGATTAATGGCTAAAATTTCCTGAAATGACCTCTAAACAAATGGCCGTATTTTAAAAACTATACATCCTACAGCAAAGATCTTTATATTGTGAGAATCACAAGACTCAGACCTAGATTTTGATACATAGTATGTCTCTGAAATATTAAAATTGAAGGCACGGTCGCAGTTTAGAAATTGCCCTTCAAATTTGAAGGGGCTAGAGTGTAGTTTCAATGAATGTCAATGGACGGTGTGAGTTGCAAACAAATGGTCATATTGTGAAAACTATCAGGACTATGGCTTAGCCGTGGACATGTTTAGTGGCAGCAGGGATAGCTGAACGTTTTGATATAAGATTTATGTAGGTGGGCTTGAAAATGAGGGAGTGGAGGCAGTTTAGAAATCATGTTCTGATTTTTCAGCTTTTGTCCCCTCCCCTGGGCTCTAATCAGAGCTGAGATGCTCCAGCCACCTCCCCCCCTGTGTATAACAGAAGCTTTGGTAACCATGGCAACAAAACACACACAGTACACTCTGATTAATGGCTAAAATTTCTTGAAATGGCCTCTAAACAAAAAGCTTTTTCTCAAAAACTGTAAAAGATATCAAATTGAAAAGCTATAGCCAGATAGCTGAATATTTTGTGAACATTTTAAAGTTTGTTTGGTGTCTCTAGGTGAAAGTATGAAGGAGCTGAAACTTTTGGGAGCGGAAGAAAAATTTAAGGATTTCAAGCATGCTCCCATTGACTTCAATGTTAAAAAAAAGTGATAAAAAGCTTAATATTTTAAAAAGTATAAATGGTAGAAAAAAAGTTGAAAAAGAGCACACCTCAGCTAAAAGAGACGAACATTTTGATAGTTGAATGGTTTTAATAGCTGAAAGTATGCAGAAGTTACGCATTACCGAAAAACGTACGGAATAAAATTAAAATTATTAAAAATAAATAAAATCGAATAACAATAGTGGGACTGCTAAAGCATTCCCACTAATAAATAAAATCGAATAACAATAGTGGGACTGCTAAAGCATTCCCACTAACTAGAAAAGGTACAATTTCTGGGGAAATTGTGAAAGTGTTCTTGCCTCTACAACTGGAGTGGACGGAGTAACTGGGTGGGGTGGAGTGGCTTGAGTAACTGTGAAAAGTGTTAAAAAGCTTAATATTTTAAAAAGTATAAATAGTAGTAAAAAAGTTCCATCATTCGCTGAGAGAGCTGAACATTTTTTTCAAAAGTAATTTTTTTTTTCAAAAATGAATTTTTTTTTAATCAAAAATGATTTTTTTTTCTTCAAAAATGATTTTTTTTTTCAAAAGTAATTTTTTTTTTCAAAGGTAATTTTTTTTTTCAAAAATTAATTTTTTTTTCGAAATTATTATTTTTTTTAAAGTAATTTTTTTTTTCAAAAATAATTTTTTTTTCAAAAATATTTTTTTTTTCAAATATTTTTTTCAAAAATATTTTTTTTTTTCAAAAATAATTTTTTTTTTCAAAAATAATTTTTTTTTTTCAAAAATAATTTTTTTTTCAAAAATAATTTTTTTTTTAAAAGAAATTTTTTTTTCAAAAATATTTTTTTTTTCAAAAATAATTTTTTTTTTTTCAAAAATAATTTTTTTTTTTTCAAAAATATTTTTTTTTTCAAAAATATATTTTTTTTTTTCAAAAATGATTTTTTTTTTCAAAAATTATTTTTTTACTTTTTTCAAAAAAAATTTTTTTTTTTCAAAAATATTTTTTTTTTTACATGGGGCGGTCATAATGTTTTGGCTGATCATGGGGTGGTCATAATGTTTTGGCTGATCATGGGGTTGTCAGCTTTTGTCACCTCCCACTCTAGTTTTGAACATTTCGCCATTCATTCCTATGGGACCAATTTCGCCGCAAAAACGTCATTTCGTGGACCATTCGGCAAAACATTCCACAAAGTAATAACACACCAATCGGGAACAATCCGCTCGTTTCGGTATATTATTTGTCTCTGTAGTGTGAAAACTGTGAGAGGAGTCTACAAGCATTATCAAGTCTAGCAGATGAAGTCACATGCATTTGGAGTGTCTCAGCATCTTGTGTTTACAACCACTGTTTCCTAGCAACGCTCATGCCCTGTTTATGCTTCCCAAATACTGCTTCATCAAAACTGCCCCATCAGAATTACCCCATCAAAACTGCCCCATCATATTCCTCTATTATAAATCAGTACATGGTGTGTCTGTCCCCTCCCCCGGGCTCTGTAATCAGCTGAGATGCTCCAGCCACCTTCCCCCCTGTGTATAACAGAAGCTTTGGTAACCATGGCAACAAAACAAACACTAACAGTACACTCTGATTAATGGCTAAAATTTCCTGAAATGACCTCTAAACAAATGGCCGTATTTTAAAAACTATACATCCTACAGCGAAGATCTTTATATTGTGAGAATCACAAGACCCAGACCTAGATTTTGATGTATAGTATGTCTCTGAAATATTAAAAATGAAGGCACAGTCACAGTTTAGAAATTGCCCTTCAAATTTGGAGGGGGCTAGAGTGTAGTTTCAATGAATGTCAATGGACGGCGTGAGTTGCAAACAAATGGTCATATTGTGAAAACTATCAGGACTATGGCTTAGCCGTGGACATGTTTAGTGGCAGCAGGGATAGCTGAACGTTTTGATATAAGATTTGTGTAGGTGGGCTTGAAAATGAGGGAGTGGCGGCAGTTTAGAAATCATGTTCTGATTTTCCAGCTTTTGTCATCTCCCACTCTAGTTTCCCCATTCATTCCTATGGGACCAATTTCGCCGCAAAAACGACGATATTTCGTGAACCATTTGGCGAAACGTTCCACAAAGTAATAGCACACCATTCAGGAACAATCCGCACGTTTCGGTATATTACTTGTCTATGTAGTGTAAAAACTGTGGGAGGAGTTAGGGTGGTAAATTTGGCTATAATAATAAGAACTAGAAAAGGTACAATTTCTGGGGAAATTGTGAAAGTGTTCTTGTCTCTACAACTGGAGTGGGCGGAGTAACTGGGTGGGGTGGAGTGGCTTGAGTAACTGTGAAAAGTGTTAAAAAGCTTAATATTTTAAAAAGTATAAATAGTAGTAAAAAAGTTCCATCATTCGCTGAAAGAGCTGAACATTTTTTTCAAAAGTAATTTTTTTTTTCAAAAATGAATTTTTTTTAATCAAAAATGATTTTTTTTTTCAAAAGTAATTTTTTTTTTCAAAGGTAATTTTTTTTTTCAAAAATGAATTTTTTTATTTCAAAAATAATTTTTTTTTCGAAATTATTATTTTTTTTAAAGTAATTTTTTTTTCAAAAATATTTTTTTTTTCAAAAATATTTTTTTTTCAAATATATTTTTTTTTCAAAAATAATTTTTTTTTTAAAAGAAATTTTTTTTTCAAAAATATTTTTTTTTTTCAAAAATAATTTTTTTTTTTCAAAAATATTTTTTTTTTCAAAAATATTTTTTTTTTTTCAAAAATTATTTTTTTACTTTTTTCAAAAAATTTTTTTTTTTTTCAAAAATTTTTTTTTTTTTCAAAAATATTTTTTTTTTTACATGGGGCGGTCATAATGTTTTGGCTGATCATGGGGTGGTCATAATGTTTTGGCTGATCATGGGGTTGTCAGCTTTTGTCACTTCCCACTCTAGTTTTGAACATTTCGCCATTCATTCCTATGGGACCAATTTCGCCGCAAAAACGTCATTTCGTGGACCATTCGGCAAAACATTCCACAAAGTAATAACACACCAATCGGGAACAATCCGCTCGTTTCGGTATATTACTTGTCTCTGTAGTGTGAAAACTGTGGGAGGAGTCTACAAGCATTATCAAGTCTAGCAGATGAAGTCACATGCATTTGGAGTGTCTCAGCATCTTGTGTTTACAACCACTGTTTCCTAGCAACGCTCATGCCCTGTTTATGCTTCCCAAATACTGCTTCATCAAAACTGCCCCATCAGAATTACCCCATCAAAACTGCCCCATCATATTCCTCTATTATAAATCAGTACATGGTGTGTCTGTCCCCTCCCCCGGGCTCTGTAATCAGCTGAGATGCTCCAGCCACCTTCCCCCCTGTGTATAACAGAAGCTTTGGTAACCATGGCAACAAAACAAACACTAACAGTACACTCTGATTAATGGCTAAAATTTCCTGAAATGACCTCTAAACAAATGGCCGTATTTTAAAAACTATACATCCTACAGCGAAGATCTTTATATTGTGAGAATCACAAGACCCAGACCTAGATTTTGATGTATAGTATGTCTCTGAAATATTAAAAATGAAGGCACAGTCGCAGTTTAGAAATTGCCCTTCAAATTTGGAGGGGGCTAGAGTGTAGTTTCAATGAATGTCAATGGACGGCGTGAGTTGCAAACAAATGGTCATATTGTGAAAACTATCAGGACTATGGCTTAGCCGTGGACATGTTTAGTGGCAGCAGGGATAGCTGAACGTTTTGATATAAGATTTGTGTAGGTGGGCTTGAAAATGAGGGAGTGGCAGCAGTTTAGAAATCATGTTCTGATTTTCCAGCTTTTGTCATCTCCCACTCTAGTTTCCCCATTCATTCCTATGGGACCAATTTCGCCGCAAAAACGACGATATTTCGTGAACCATTCGGCGAAACGTTCCACAAAGTAATAGCACACCATTCGGGAACAATCCGCACGTTTCGGTATATTACTTGTCTATGTAGTGTAAAAACTGTGGGAGGAGTTAGGGTGGTAAATTTGGCTATAATAATAAGAATAATATATATGTGAGATAACAGTAAGTGGTCTTGCTATGCAAGAACACTTAATACTAGAAAAGGTACAATTTCTGGGGAAATTGTGAAAGTGTTCTTGCCTCTACAACTGGAGTGGGCGGAGTAACTGGGTGGGGTGGAGTGGCTTGAGTAACTGTGAAAAGTGTTAAAAAGCTTAATATTTTAAAAAGTATAAATAGTAGTAAAAAAGTTCCATCATTAGCTGAGAGAGCTGAACATTTTTTTCAAAAGTAATTTTTTTTTTCAAAAAATGAATTTTTTTTAATCAAAAATGATTTTTTTTTCTTCAAAAATGATTTTTTTTTTCAAAAGTAATTTTTTTTTTCAAAAATAATTTTTTTTTTCTAAAATATTTTTTTTTTTCAAATATATTTTTTTTTCAAAAATAATTTTTTTTTAAAAAAATTTTTTTTTCAAAAATATTTTTTTTTTTCAAAAATAATTTTTTTTTTTTCAAAAATATTTTTTTTTTCAAAAATGATTTTTTTTTTCAAAAATTATTTTTTTACTTTTTAAAAATTTTTTTTTTTTTTTTCAAAAATATTTTTTTTTTTACTTGGGGCGGTCATAATGTTTTGGCTGATCATGGGGTGGTCATAATGTTTTGGCTGATCATGGGTTTGTCAGCTTTTGTCACTTCCCACTCTAGTTTTGAACATTTCGCCATTCATTCCTATGGGACCAATTTCGCCGTAAAAACGTCATTTCGTGGACCATTCGGCAAAACATTCCACAAGGTAATAACACACCAATCGGGAACAATCCGCTCGTTTCGGTATATTATTTGTCTCTGTAGTGTGAAAACTGTGGGAGGAGTCTACAAGCATTATCAAGTCTAGCAGATGAAGTCACATGCATTTGGAGTGTCTCAGCATCTTGTGTTTACAACCACTGTTTCCTAGCAACGCTCATGCCCTGTTTATGCTTCCCAAATACTACTTCATCAAAACTGCCCCATCAGAATTACCCCATCAAAACTGCCCCATCATATTCCTCTATTATAAATCAGTACATGGTGTGTCTGTCCCCTCCCCCGGGCTCTGTAATCAGCTGAGATGCTCCAGCCACCTTCCCCCCTGTGTATAACAGAAGCTTTGGTAACCATGGCAACAAAACAAACACTAACAGTGCACTCTGATTAATGGCTAAAATTTCCTGAAATGACCTCTAAACAAATGGCCGTATTTTAAAAACTATACATCCTACAGCGAAGATCTTTATATTGTGAGAATCACAAGACCCAGACCTAGATTTTGATGTATAGTATGTCTCTGAAATATTAAAAATGAAGGCACAGTCGCAGTTTAGAAATTGCCCTTCAAATTTGGAGGGGGCTAGAGTGTAGTTTCAATGAATGTCAATGGACGGCGTGAGTTGCAAACAAATGGTCATATTGTGAAAACTATCAGGACTATGACTTAGCCGTGGACATGTTTAGTGGCAGCAGGGATAGCTGAACGTTTTGATATAAGATTTGTGTAGGTGGGCTTGAAAATGAGGGAGTGGCGGCAGTTTAGAAATCATGTTCTGATTTTCCAGCTTTTGTCATCTCCCACTCTAGTTTCCCCATTCATTCCTATGGGACCAATTTCGCCGCAAAAACGACGATATTTCGTGAACCATTCGGCGAAACGTTCCACAAAGTAATAGCACACCATTCGGGAACAATCCGCACGTTTCGGTATATTACTTGTCTATGTAGTGTAAAAACTGTGGGAGGAGTTAGGGTGGTAAATTTGGCTATAATAATAAGAATAACTAGAAAAGGTACAATTTCTGGGGAAATTGTGAAAGTGTTCTTGCCTCTACAACTGGAGTGGGCGGAGTAACTGGGTGGGGTGGAGTGGCTTGAGTAACTGTGAAAAGTGTTAAAAAGCTTAATATTTTAAAAAGTATAAATAGTAGTAAAAAAGTTCCATCATTAGCTGAGAGAGCTGAACATTTTTTTCAAAAGTAATTTTTTTTTTCAAAAAATGAATTTTTTTTAATCAAAAATGAATTTTTTTTAATCAAAAATGATTTTTTTTTCTTCAAAAATGATTTTTTTTTTCAAAAGTAATTTTTTTTTTCAAAGGTAATTTTTTTTTTCAAAAATGAATTTTTTTTTCGAAATTATTATTTTTTTTAAAGTAATTTTTTTTTCAAAAATAATTTTTTTTTTTCAAAAATATTTTTTTTTTCAAATATATTTTTTTTTCAAAAATAATTTTTTTTTAAAAAATTTTTTTTTTCAAAAATATTTTTTTTTTTCAAAAATAATTTTTTTTTTTTCAAAAATATTTTTTTTTTTCAAAAATGATTTTTTTTTTCAAAAATTATTTTTTTACTTTTTAAAAATTTTTTTTTTTTTTTTTCAAAAATATTTTTTTTTTTACTTGGGGCGGTCATAATGTTTTGGCTGATCATGGGGTGGTCATAATGTTTTGGCTGATCATGGGTTTGTCAGCTTTTGTCACTTCCCACTCTAGTTTTGAACATTTCGCCATTCATTCCTATGGGACCAATTTCGCCGTAAAAACGTCATTTCGTGGACCATTCGGCAAAACATTCCACAAGGTAATAACACACCAATCGGGAACAATCCGCTCGTTTCGGTATATTATTTGTCTCTGTAGTGTGAAAACTGTGGGAGGAGTCTACAAGCATTATCAAGTCTAGCAGATGAAGTCACATGCATTTGGAGTGTCTCAGCATCTTGTGTTTACAACCACTGTTTCCTAGCAACGCTCATGCCCTGTTTATGCTTCCCAAATACTACTTCATCAAAACTGCCCCATCAGAATTACCCCATCAAAACTGCCCCATCATATTCCTCTATTATAAATCAGTACATGGTGTGTCTGTCCCCTCCCCCGGGCTCTGTAATCAGCTGAGATGCTCCAGCCACCTTCCCCCCTGTGTATAACAGAAGCTTTGGTAACCATGGCAACAAAACAAACACTAACAGTGCACTCTGATTAATGGCTAAAATTTCCTGAAATGACCTCTAAACAAATGGCCGTATTTTAAAAACTATACATCCTACAGTGAAGATCTTTATATTGTGAGAATCACAAGACCCAGACCTAGATTTTGATGTATAGTATGTCTCTGAAATATTAAAAATGAAGGCACAGTCGCAGTTTAGATATTGCCCTTCAAATTTGGAGGGGGCTAGAGTGTAGTTTCAATGAATGTCAATGGACGGCGTGAGTTGCAAACAAATGGTCATATTGTGAAAACTATCAGGACTATGACTTAGCCGTGGACATGTTTAGTGGCAGCAGGGATAGCTGAACGTTTTGATATAAGATTTGTGTAGGTGGGCTTGAAAATGAGGGAGTGGCGGCAGTTTAGAAATCATGTTCTGATTTTCCAGCTTTTGTCATCTCCCACTCTAGTTTCCCCATTCATTCCTATGGGACCAATTTCGCCGCAAAAACGACGATATTTCGTGAACCATTCGGCGAAACGTTCCACAAAGTAATAGCACACCATTCGGGAACAATCCGCACGTTTCGGTATATTACTTGTCTATGTAGTGTAAAAACTGTGGGAGGAGTTAGGGTGGTAAATTTGGCTATAATAATAAGAATAATAATATATATGTGAGATAACAGTAAGTGGTCTTGCTATGCAAGAACACTTAATAATATATATGTGAGATAACAGTAAGTGGTCTTGCTATGCAAGAACACTTAATAATATATATGTGAGATAACAGTAAGTGGTCTTGCTATGCAAGAACACTTAAATATATATGTGAGATAACAGTAAGTGGTCTTGCTATGCAAGAACACTTAATAATATATATGTGAGATAACAGTAAGTGGTCTTGCTATGCAAGAACACTTAACTATCAAATATCTCAAGTGATGCTGCAGGTACAGTGTTGCCAGGCTACAAATTTAGGCCAAACTCAGACATGGTTACAATGGGCATACATAGGCTATCAATATTTTAAGACAAATCCTAGGATAGAAAAGGTTAGGGAAAAAGTAAGGAGAGATAAGGGAATACTTAACACAGACATCCTGTCATCTCGATGGTCTGGAGTCGAACAGAGAGCTTTAACCAGCTCTTCTCCTATTTTATATTCATTCTCCACCAATCAACAAATGAAATACGTTCATTGGATCAGAGCTGCCTCAAATTCTGATTGGCTACCTCTGAAGTCTCCTAAATGTTCATTGGTTCAGAGTTGCCTCAAATTCTGATTGGCTACCTCTGAAGCTTCCTAAATGTTCATGCTCAAGTTTTAAGGTTTCGGTGCCTCCAGGTCTATGATTTAATAAACAACCCCTTTGATCCCCAGCGGAGCCTTGACATCTGCAAAGGCTCTTTTCAAAACAAAAGGAATTCAATTAACACCTGAAGACATTCAATAGTTCCCACGAGACAGGAAAAAAAGTATTTTTAAAAGGTAGGCCGGGCCCCTATCTCATCATGATATCACAAAATATATCATCTTATACCTATATATATATATATATATATATATATATATATATATATATATATATATATATATATATATATACATATATATATATATATATATATATATATATATATATATATCATTTATCCAACGGGACATTAATTAGAGTCCTTGCAATGGTTCCCTTGAAGCTCCTTGTTATAAATATGAAATCCAAGAATCTCCACCACAGTCCCCCCTGAAGTTCATTCTTGATTTTATGTCCTCCATCAATGATTTTGTACCCACCCACAACAGCCCAGAAGCCCCGACCTTTTCCACATCACCACTGCGGCCTCCTTTTCCTTTCTTGAACACGCCAGAACCCATCAAGGTAGACTTCAGATAGTAAAGAAATCCTGGTGCTTTTGAGACTTCACCTCCGAACCATGAGTGTCTGTACTGCAATGTTTCATCGCCCCTCTGCCTTGGAAGAGCGGAACTCCAACATTGATGGCGGGATCCTGGCATATCTAGTCCTGTAACTTGGGAATATGGTGTAATGAATGTAACGATTTAGCATGGTGAAGGAAAGTTCAGGAGAGTCTTATTCATGGCACATTTGTCTCAAGAAATGACTTAGTTGTCGTTGCTTCTTCCGGTGGTGGTTGGGCGGGCCTCCGGACAATATGGTACTGGCGGGCAGGAACTTGGACGCGTCTTAACCACTTGCCGACCGCCTCACGCCGATGTACGTAGGCAGAATGGCACGGGCAGGCAGAATCACCTACCTGTACGTGATCTACCTCCCCCCGGTGCCCGAGGCGGTCGGCTTCTGACTGGGAGCGTTCAGAGATAAGGGGGAGGCCATCCATTCGTGGCCCCCCCTCGCGATTGCTCCCAGCCAATTAGATCATTCCCCTGCCTCTGTATAGTACACAGAGGCAGAGGAAATGATGTCATCTCTCCTTGGCTTGGTATTTTCCGTTCCGGTGCCGAGGAGAGAAGACTGCAATGTGAGTGCACAACACACACACAGTAGAACATGCCAGGCACACAATACACCACCCATCACCCCCCGATCCCCCCCCCCCAATTACCCCCCCCCCCCCGTCACACTGACACCAAGCAGTTTTTTTTATTTTTTATTTTTTTTCTGATTACTGCATGGTGTCAGTTTGTGACAGTTAGTGTGGTAGGGCAGTTAGTGTTAGCCCCCTTTAGGTCTAGGGTACCTCCCTAACCCCCCTAATAAAGTTTTAACCCCTTGATCACCCCCTGTCGCCAGTGTCACTAAGCGATAATTTTTCTGATCGCTGTATTAGTGTCACTGGTGACGCTAGTTAGGGAGGTAAATATTTAGGTTCGTCGTCAGTGTTTTATAGCGACAGGGACCCCCATATACTATCTAATAAAGGTTTTAACCCCTTGATTGCCCCCTAGTTAACCCTTTCACCACTAATCACCGTATAACCGTTACGGGTGACGCTGGTTAGTTCGTTTATTTTTTATAGTGTCAGGGCACCCGCCGTTTATTACCTAATAAAGGTTTAGCCCCCTGATCACCCGGCGGTGATATATGTCGCCCCAAGCAGCGTCAGGTTAGCGCCAGTACCGCTAACACCCACGCACGCAGCATACGCCTCCCTTAGTGGTATAGTATCTGATCTGATCAGATCTATACTAGCGTCCCCAGCAGTTTAGGGTTCCCAAAAACGCAGTGTTAGCGGGATCAGCCCAGATACCTGCTAGCACCTGCGTTTTTCCCCTCCGCCCGGCCCAGCCCAGCCCACCCAAGTGCAGTATTGATCGATCACTGTCACTTACAAAACACTAAAAGCATAACTGCAGCGTTTGCAGAGTCAGGCCTGATCCCTGCGATCGCTAACAGTTTTTTTGGTAGCGTTTTAGTGAACTGGCAAGCACCAGCCCCAGGCAGCGTCAGGTTAGCGCCAGTACCGCTAACACCCACGCACGCACCGTACACCTCCCTTAGTGGTATAGTATCTGAACGGATCAATATCTGATCCGATCAGATCTATACTAGCGTCCCCAGCAGTTTAGGGTTCCCAAAAACGCAGTGTTAGCGGGATCAGCCCAGATACCTGCTAGCACCTGCATTTTGCCCCTCCGCCCGGCCCAGCCCACCCAAGTGCAGTATCGATCGATCACTGTCACTTACAAAACACTAAACGCATAACTGCAGCGTTCGCAGAGTCAGGCCTGATCCCTGCGATCGCTAACAGTTTTTTTGGTAGCGTTTTGGTGAACTGGCAAGCGCCAGCGGCCTAGTACACCCCGGTCGTAGTCAAACCAGCACTGCAGTAAGATCAAAAATATAGGGAATGGCGCTGTGTTAAAAAGAGGGAGTATTGGAGTGAAGAATTTCTAATTTCTAAAGTGACGAATGCTCTAGTGCGTGGTATAATCCCTTCACGAATATAAATAAAATAATGTAATAATAAATAAAATTAAATAAACTAAAAAATGGTGTATATTATAGATATAAGGTGATAAGTCCTTGGTTAGTGACAAAGAGATTTATCAGCTGTATATACAGCCAATAACGCAATTATAATCCCATATAATAAGCAAACACAAACCATATATTATCAACACTATAAACCATGTGTTGGCAAAACTTATATAGATCCACTGATTAAAAAATACAAAGTGACATCCAACAGAGCCAATGCTGGAACAGAAGCTAATTTAGCCACAGATTAAATCTGAACTGTGTACAGAACAGATAACCCCCTAAATTTACATGCAAGCGCCTGATCAACAGGAGCAGGGCGCTACATACACTTTTCAATTTAATATGAATATAAATACATAAAAACCATATATAAACAAATTAAGCACATAGGTGGAACTTTAAGCACATAGGTATATAAAGATAAATTTATTGATGAAAATGATAATAACAGAAATATTCTGATATATAATAGTGATCATAATGCATGATGGAATCAGTACAGTTGATATACAGTCAGGTCCATAAATATTGGGACATCAACACAATTCTAATCTTTTTGGCTCTATACACCACCACAATGGATTTGAAATAAAATGAACAAGATGTGCTTTAACTGCAGACTTTCAGCTTTAATTTGAGGGTATTTACATCCAAACCAGGTGAAAGGTGTAGGAATTACAAGAGTTTGTATATGTGCCTCCCACTTTTTAAGGGACCAAAAGTAATGGGACAATTGGCTGCTCAGCTGTTCCATGGTCAGGTGTGTGTTATTCCCTCATTATCCCATTTACAAGGAGCAGATAAAAGGTCCAGAGTTCCATTCAAGTGTGCTATTTGCATTTGGAATCTGTTGCTGTCAACTCTCAATGAGATCCAAAGAGCTGTCACTATGAGTGAAGCAAGCCATCATTAGGCTAAAAAAACAAAACAAACCCATCCAAGAGATAGCAAAAACATTAGGTGTGGCCATATCAACTTTTTGGAACATCCTTAAAAAGAAAGAACGCACCGGTGAGCTCAGCAACACTAAAAGACCCGGAAGACCACGGAAAACAACTGTGGTGGATGACCGAAGAATTCTTTCCCTGGTGAAGAAAACACCCTTCACAACAGTTGGCCAGATCAAGAACACTCTCCAGGAGGTAGGTGTATGTGTGTCAAAGTCAACAATCAAGAGAAGACTTCACCAAAGTGAATACAGACGGTTCACCACAAGATGTTGGTGAGCCTCAAAAACAGTAAGGCCAGATTAGAGTTAGCCAAACAACATCTAAAAAAGCCTTGACAGTTCTGGAACAACATCCTATGGACAGATGAGACCAAGATCAACTTGTACCAGAGTGATGGGAAGAGGAGAGTATGGAGAAGGAAACGAAAAGCTCATGATCCAAAGCATACCACCTCATCAGTGAAGCATGGTGGTGGTAGTGTCATGGCGTGGGCATGTATGGCTGCCAATGGAACTGGTTCTCTTGTATTTATTGATGATGTGACTGCTGATAAAAGCAGCAGGATGAATTCTGAAGTGTTTCGGGCAATATTATCTGCTCATATTCAGCAAAATGCTTCAGAACTCATTGGACGGCACTTCATAGTGCAGATGGACAATGATCCGAAGCATACTGCGAAAGCAACCAAAGAGTTTTTAGGGTAAAGAAGTGGAATGTTATGCAATGGCCAAGTCAATCACCTGACCTGAATCCGATTGAGCATGCATTTCACTTGCTGAAGACAAAACTGAAGGTAAAATGCCCCAAGAACAAGCAGGAACTGAAGACAGTTGCAGTAGAGGCCTGGCTGGATGATTGTTAATCTGTCCCATTACTTTTGGTCCCTTAAAAAGTGGGAGGCACATATACAAACTGTTGTAATTCCTATACCGTTCACCTGATTTGGATGTAAATACCCTCAAAATAAAGCTGAAAGTCTGCAGTTAAAGCACATATTGTTTGTTTCATTTCAAATCCATTGTGGTGGTGTATAGAGCCAAAAAGATTAGAATTGTGTTGATGTCCCAATATTTATGGACCTGACTGTATATACACAAATTCAAATATTAAAATAAAGACAAATCATCACATAAAATAGGCAGTTAATATCACATTAAAGCATATATGAAGAGTATGACAAGTAGATACACGGCATTAAACAGCTCTACGCATTTCATGGATTGATCCAGTCTTCAGGAGCATGCACGTGTCTTGGAGTATGTAATATATGATAGTAGAGGAATTATCTATATGGTCTGACCCTGCCAAGGAAAGGGGATTGGTATTGAAAGATAGGAATAAAAAATTAAACCCATAAAGTCCCCCACAGTCTAAAATACTTACAGACGTAGCTATATGATGTATAAATAATTAAGTGCAGCGCTAAAACATAAGTGAATAATGTTATAAATACACCTGTGAAAACATAAAGCAAACCTATAATGAACAAATAATATGGCCTGCTAAATTAAATTGAAAAAGTCAAATGGTGAAATATGGGACAGCAAGGGACCAAAGTCCGTGATATGGAAGGTGAGTGGAAATCTTCTCCAAGAGTGGGGTACCATAAACCATGTGAGGTGAGTGGACACTCAAATGAGAAGGCGACCACAGATGACAAGGCACATAAATCTTCAAATGAAAAAGTTGGGTACCCTTACCAGATCCGTAGCATGCACATGCTGTATAGCAATGCGTCGATAGAGCATGGGGGATAGTCTCTTGAGATGTCCAAACGAATGATGTCCTCTAGGTCCCGGTCACCAGTAAGGAGTAGCCGTCATAAGCAGGAGCTGAACCACTGTCAGGCACACCCTTTGGTTTCGGAGCGAGATGGTCAGAAGGAAACAATCCGGAGTAAAGCCATGGAGGAAGAAAAAAAGGCACTCTACATGGTGTAGATCAAAAATGGAGTTCAATCGGATAAAATCCACACGTGATAAAAGTGATCACTGAAAAATAAAAAAATGGCAATGTGGGAAGCTGAAGACGCCTACGCGTTTCAACTACACAGTCTTTAACAGGGGCATAAAAAAAGCTATAGTAGCTAAATGATGAAAGTGTGGCACTACAGATCCCAAACTGTTCTTGTTCCTTTTAAATTAAAAATATTAGTAAATAATGAAATGAATTTCTATTAAAAATCTGTACTAAAAATCAAATCTTTCCCATAAAAACTCTAATATATACTTATATTAGAGGAAAATACATCCTTTACAATATGTCATTATTTCAATTGAAATATGATATAAAACAACTGATAACAAAATAAAATCTACCCAAAAACATAAATCAAACTTTTGTGTTCTTTGTTGAGGAAGAGACTATCCAGTTTAAAAAACGGAAAAAGTCTGTTTTGAACATTGTTTAAATCTTTCATTGACAGATAAACCGATCTCCAGAAGTCCCAGCTTCCTTGGGTCTTTTTCATGGCATATGGTGAAATGTCATGATACATTATGCTTAACCAATTGCCAACTGCCCTATAGCAGTTTTACTGCTACAGGTTGGCCATGCTGCGCATGATCACATGTATGTATTGTATATATGATCCTGCACTTTCAGGTAGCAGACATGAGTGCGCGCTGCCAGTTGCTCGCTCCAGCTGTGATTCTACACAGCAGGAGCCGATCAGCGGGTCTCCGTGGACTCGATGTCTGTGAGCACCCGCTGATCGTTCGGTACACAGGCAAAACGGAGGTCTGCCTATGTAAACAAGCCAGATTGCCGTTCTGTCAGTAGGGAAGACATGGATCCTGTGTTCCTGCAAAGGACAAGTATCTATGCCTTCCTCTAATAAAAGCAACTCCCACACTACACTAAAACACTGACTAGGCACACAGTTAACCTTTTCATCGCCCCTGATGTTAACCCCTTCCTAGCCAGTGTCATTAGTACAGTGACAGTGCATATTTTTAGCACTGATCACTGTATTAGTGTCACTGGTTCCCAAAAATGTGTCAGTAAAGGCCCGTACACACGATACGAAAATCTGATGGAATAATTTGTACGACGAGCTGTCTACCAATTTTCAGATCGTTAGTACCATGCTTTCGACAGGCAATTTCGCTTTTTCATCAGACAAATCTGGATGTGCAGACTATAAAATTTTTGTCGGATAAGATCGCAACGTCCGATTTTCAGTACGGTTTTCGGATGAAAAAAATCGTAAGAGCAAGACTACGCATGCTCAGAAACGAAAGAATATATACACAACTATTCAACACGTTAATGTCAATTCTGACGTTGTATTCTGTCGTACAAAAATTTTTGTATTTTGAGTAACCTCTTCACTTTCGACATGAGACTAGCATGCCACAAAAAAAACGTACGTTCGGTCGTTCGAAAATCTAAGCGTGTGTACGGGGCTTTAGTGTTCGCCACAATATCGCAGTCATGCTATAAGTTGCAGATCACCGCCATTACTAGTAAAAAATAAATAAAAATTCCATAAATCTATCCCCTACTTTGTAGACGCTATAATTTTTGTGCAAACCAATCATTATACGCTTATTGAGATTTTATTGTACCAAAAATATGTAGCAGAATACATATTGGCCTAAATTTATAAAGAAATTTGTTTTTGTTAATTGGATTTTTTTCAAAATTGTCGGTCTTTTTTTGTTTATTGCGCAAAAAAATAAAAACCGCAGAGGTGATCAAATGCCACCAAAAGAAAGCTCTATTAGTGGGGAAAAAAGGACAAATATTTGATTTGGGTACAGAGTTGCATGTACACCCCACATAACGCAATGCCGTATTGCAGAAAATGACCTGGTCATGAAGGGGGTAAAGCTTCCGGAGCTGAAGTGGTTAAGTAACCAAAAGAAATATTCTAATAGTGAGAGCCTGCTCCTTTAGGCTCAGTTCACACTGATGTGACGTAAGATCCGATTTGTGAGACCCCAAATCGGATGACATGTGAAGTTTTACAATGCAATTGTAGAAATACTATAATGCAAATATAAATGAATACATAATAGTCCATAATCTCACTAGGTAGGTTAAAAGTCCCACACCACGATGTGAAAAAAAAGGTGCTCTCTCTATATTAACCACTTCAGCCCCGGAAGGATTTACCCCCTTCCTGACCAGAGCACTTTTTACAATTCGGCACTGCGTCGCTTTAACTGCTAATTGCGCGGTCATGCAATGCTCTACTCAAACGAAATTTGCGTCCTTTTCTTCCCACAAATAGAGCTTTCTTTTGATGGTATTTGATCACCTCTGCCGTTTTTATTTTTTGCGCTATAAACGGAAAAAGACTGAAAATTTTGAAAAAAAATGATATTTTCTACTTTTTGTTATAAAAAAAATCCAATAAACTAAATTTTAGTCATACATTTAGGCCAAAATGTATTCGGCCACATGTCTTTGGTAAAAAAAATGTCAATAAGCGTATATTTATTGGTTTGCGCAAAAGTTATAGCGTCTACAAACAAGGGTACATTTTCTGGAATTTACACAGCTTTTAGTTTATGACTGCCTATGTCATTTCTTGAGGTGCTAAAATGGCAGGGCAGTACAAAACCCCCCCAAATGACCCCATTTTGGAAAGTAGACACCCCAAGGAAATTGCTGAGAGGCATGTTGAACCCATTGAATATTTTTTTTTTTGTCCCAAGTGATTGAATAATGACAAAAAAAAAAAAAAAATTTACAAAAAGTTGTCACTAAATGATATATTGCTCACACAGGCCATGGGCATATGTGGAATTGCACCCCAAAATACATTCAGCTGCTTCTCCTGAGTACGGGGATACCACATGTGTGGCACTTTTTGGGAGCCTAGCCGCGTACGGGGCCCCGAAAACCCAGCACCACCTTCAGGATTTCTAAGGGCATACATTTTTGATTTTACTCCTCACTACCTATCACAGTTTTGAAGGCCATAAAATGCCAAGATGGCACAAACCCCCCCCAAATGACCCCATTTTGGAAAGTAGACACCCCAAGCTATTTGCTGAGAGGCATGGTGAGTATTTTTCAGCTCTCATTTGTTTTTGAAAATGAAGAAAGACCAGAAAAAATTTTTTTTTTTTTCTTTTTTCAATTTTCAAAACTTTGTGACAAAAAGTGAGGTCTGCAAAATACTCACTATACCTCTCAGCAAATAGCTTGGGGTGTCTACTTTCCAAAATGGGGTAATTTGGGGGGGGTTTGTGCCACCTGGGCATTCCATGGCCTCCTAAACTGTGATAGGCAGTGAAGAGTGAAATCAAAAATTTACGGCCTTAGAAAGCCTGAAGGCGGTGCTTGGTTTTCGGGGTCCCGTGCGCGGCTAGGCTCCCAAAAAGTCCCACACATGTGGTATCCCCGTACTCAGGAGAAGCAACAGAATTTATTTTGGGGTGTAATTTCACATATTCCCATGGCACGTTTGAGCAATATAACATTTAGTGACAACTTTGTGCAAAAAAAAAAAAAAAAAAAAAAATTTGTCTCTTTCCCGCTACTTGTGTCACAATATAAAATATTCCATGGACTCGACATGCCTCTCAGCAAATAGCTTGGGGTGTCTACTTTCCAAAATGGGGTCATTTGGGGGGGGTTTGAACTGTCCTGGCATTTTATGCACAACATTTAGAAGCTTATGTCACACATCACCCACTCTTCTAACCACTTGAAGACAAAACCCTTTCTGACACTTTTTGATTACATGAAAAAATTATTTTTTTTTGCAAGAAAATTACTTTGAACCCCCAAACATTATATATTATTTTAAAGCAAATGCCCTACAGATTAAAATGGTGGGTGTTTCATTTTTTTTTTTTCACACAGTATTTGCGCAGCGATTTTCAAACGCATTTTTTGGGGAAAAAACACACTTTTTTAAATTTTAATGCACTAAAACACACTATATTGCCCAAATGTTTGATGAAATAAAAAAGATGATCTTAGGCCGAGTACATGGATACCAAACATGACATGCTTTAAAATTGCGCACAAACGTGCAGTGGCAACAAAATTAATACATTTTTAAAAGCCTTTAAAAGCCTTTACAGGTTACCACTTTAGATTTACAGAGGAGGTCTACTGCTAAAATTACTGCCCTCGATCTGACCTTCGCGGTGATACCTCACATGCATGGTGCAATTGCTGTTTACATTTGACGCCAGACCGCCGCTTGCGTTCGCCTTAGCGCGAGAGCAGGGGGGACAGGGGTGCTTTTTATTTATTTATTTTTTTTCTTTATTATTTTTTTGCTTTTTTATCTTATTTTTAAACTGTTCCTTTCATTTTTTTTTTTTTAAATCATTTTTATTGTTATCTCAGGGAATGTAAATATCCCCTATGATAGCAATAGGTAGTGACAGGTACTCTTTTTTGAAAAAATTGGGGTCTATTAGACCCTAGATCTCTCCTCTGCCCTCAAAGCATCTGACCACACCAAGATCGGTGTGATAAAATGCTCCCCCAATTTCCCAATGGCGCTATTTACATCCGGCGAAATCTAAGTCATAAAATGCTCGTAGCTTCCGGTTTCTTAGGCCATAGAGATGTTTGGAGCCACTCTGGTCTCTGATCAGCTCTATGGTCAGCTGGCTGAATCACCGGCTGCATTCTCAGGTTCCCTGTTGAGACAGGAGAGCCAGAGAAAAACACGGAAGACGGTGGGGGGGGGGGGCATTCCCTCCCACTGCTTGTAAAAGCAGTCTAGAGGCTAATTAGCCGCTAGGATTGCTTTTACATGAAAGCCGACCGCTGGCTAAAAAGAATGATACCAAGATGATACCTAAACCTGCAGGCATCATTCTGGTATAACCACTCAAAGTCCTGAATGGCGTACCTGAAGACAAAAAAATGGTTAACAATAAAGCACAGTAAACGGTAAAGTATAAAAAATTGCATACCTGAAAAGCAAACATGATAAAACATAATAACAATAAAACATTGCAGAATAGAATACAGTAAAAAAGAGCAGAACAATAGAGAGAGAGAATAGAGAGAGAGAACAATAAAACGACAACTATTTTTTTTTATTTTTGTTTGTGTTTTTTTTTTTTTTTACACTTTTTTTTTGTAACTGTAACTTTTATAACTGTAACCGCTTCCAGGTTCGGGTCTCTCAAAATGCGATGGCATCTTGGGAGACCCTGTGAAAGTGTGCCTAGTCTGTGCAATGCTGTACCCTACGCTAATACTCAACTAGTGAATGGTAGCGTTCAAAACATTCACCAATGCAAAGACCAGGATTGTCAGGACAGGAGGGACAATAATAGTGAGTGTCACGCCTATATCCGCGCTTGCTGCAGACACAACATCTTTTTTGGGGGGGTTCGTTGGGTAGGGGTACTCGGGAGGATATATAAATGCCTCTCATGCAGCCGACTGCATTTGGTTGGGGATGTGAATGGGGGAAGTACGGGCGCTGCAGAAGCGGTGGGTTCCCAATTAGGATTGGCGAATGCAGCAGGAAGGGCACTATGGGCACGACGGGCCTGTGTTTGTCTTTTTGGTGGCAGCGGGACACTACTTGTGCTTGCCACCTCACCAGCTTGAACTGCACTTATGGGACTCGCCACGTCACCAAGTGTTACTGCAGTGCTGGTTTGACTACGACCGGGGTGTACTAGGCCGCTGGTGCTTGCCAGTTCACCAAAACGCTACAAAAAAAAGTGACAGTGATCGATCGATACTGCACTTGGGTGGGCTGGGCTGGGCCGGGCGGAGGGGCAAAACGCAGGTGCTAGCAGGTATCTGGGCTGATCCCGCTAACACTGCGTTTTTGGGAACCCTAAACTGCTGGGGACGCCAGTATAGATCTGATCAGATCAGATATTGATGCGTTCAGATACTATACCACTAAGGGAGGTGTACGGTGCGTGTACGGTGCGTGCATGGGTGTTCGCGGTACTGGTGCTAATCTGACGCTGCCTAGGGCGACGCATATCACCGCCGGGCGATCAGGGGGCTAAACCTTTTTTCGGTAATAAACGGCGGGTGCCCTGACACTATAAAAAATAAACAAACTAACCAGCGTCACCCGTAACGGTTATACGGTGATCAGTGGTAAAAGGGTTAACTAGGGGGCCATCAAGGGGTTAAAACATTTATTAGATAGTATATGGGGGTCCCTGTCGCTATAAAACACTGACGGCGAACCTAAATATTTACGTCCCTAACTAGCGTCACCAGCGACACTAATACAGCGATCAGAAAAATGATCGCTTAGCGACACTGGCGACAGGGGGTAATCAAGGGGTTAAAACTTTATTAGGGGGGGGTAAGGGGGGTACCCTAGACCTACAGGGGGCTAAACTTTTATTTGGTAATAAACGGCGGGTGCCCTGACACTATAAAAAATAAACAAACTAACCAGCGTCACCCGTAACGGTTATACGGTGATCAGTGGTGAAAGGGTTAACTAGGGGGCAATCAAGGGGTTAAAACATTTATTAGGTAGTATATGGGGGTCCCTGTCGCTATGAAACGCTGACGGCGAACCTAAATATTTACGTCCCTAACTAGCGTCACCAGCGACACTAATACAGCGATCAGAAAAATGATCGCTTAGCGACACTGGTGACGGGGGGTGATCAAGGGGTTAAAACTTTATTAGGGGGGTAAGGGGGGTACCCTAGACCTACAGGGGGGTAACAGTCACTACCCTAACACTGCTAACTGTCACAAACTGACACTATGCAGTAATCAGGAAAAAAAAAACAAAAAAAAAAAAAACCTGCTTGGTGTCAGTTTGTGACAGGGGGGGGGTGATTGGGGGGGGATCGGGGGGCGATCGGGGGGGGGATCGGGGGTGTAAGGTATGCCTGGCATGTTCTACTGTGTGTGTGTGAGTGTTGGTGCACTTACATGTCATCTCCCCTCGGCGCTGGAACGGAAACTCCCGAGCCGAGGAGAGATGACATCACATCCTCTGCCTCTGTGTACTATACAGAGGCAGGGGATGTTTGTCATTGGCTGGGAGCGATCGCGAGGGGGGGGCCACGATCGGATGGCCTCCCCCTCGTCTCCCATCGCTTCCAACCAAATGCCGACCGCAGCTGGCACCGGGGGGGGGTCCGATCGGACCCCCCACCCGCGGGAAGGCAATCACGTTTCAGGTACGTGATTTTGCCTGCCCGTGCCGCTCTGCTCACGTATATAGGCGTGAGGCGGTCGGCAAGTGGTTAAGTGTATATTTCTCCTCTTCATCTGGCAAAATTACACCAGTGGTTCACCACGTGTAACACTCCAATGCACTCACTACAGGTTTATGACCCCTTGAAAAGTAAGGCCGTAGGAGCTTTAGCCAGGCACAATTCCAACTGGTCACTCTTCTCTGTGGATTCCTACCCCCCAGGGTATAAAAGATGCACACCAGAAAACAAATAATATCATAGTGCAGGATTTATTATAACAAAGTGCACTCACATTTGCCAGTGCCCAATCTCCCTGGACCAATTCACACAGCCAGTGATGGTCGCTGAGTTCTTTTTGAAGCTGAATGACAAAGTAGGCCTGGGCAAACAAAGCATCCACAGTATACGTACTGTGTTACAAGGCTGGACCTAGAGGGGTGCTGGGAAGGGCTTTGCCCCACAAAATTCAGTCCAGTTCCCCCAGGACCAGTGACATTGTTTTCAGGAAGTAGAAGTTCAGCACACTCCATTGTTGACCTTAGGTCAGAGTTTCTAAACCAGGGTTCCTCCAGAGATTGCTAGTGGTTCCTTGAGCAATGAGCAATTTCTGCCTTTCAGATAAGTTCACACTGACAATAATCATTATAGCTAACTGTAATGGGGTAATTCTTCCCAATGACCACAAGTGTAAGGAGCAGCATTCTTTCCACTGACCATCACACTAATGTAGTCATTTTAGCAGGGGTTCCCTGAGGCCAGAAAGTTATTTTAAGGGCTCCTCTGTTTTGAAAATGCTGAGAAAGACCATTCTGGTTTGGTATGGATTTTAAAGAGGACCCACACCAAAAATTAAAAAAAAAAAATGGCATGAGGTGCCTCCAAAATTCATACTAGACCCTTATCCAAACATGCAACTCTGCAGGCCAGGAAAGGGGGGGTGAGCATGTGCCTCCCCTTAGGCTCTTCCAATTTGGTATGCATTTTAAAGAGGGCCCACACCAAAAATTAAAAACAAAAATGGCATGAGGTCCCGCCAAATTTCAAACCAGACTGTTATCCAAGTATGCAACTTGGCAGACCAGGAGAAGGGGAGATGAGCATGTGAAACCCCCCCCCCCCCCGAGCCATACTATGCCACATGTCTTCATGCCTTCTTCTATGAGGGGGTACTTTGCCAGGGGGAGCAAAGAAGAAAAGGGCTTCTTCCCCACAACCCTGGCCTAATGGTTGTGGGGGTGAGGGGAGTGACTTATCAGAATCTGGAAGTTACCTTTAGAAAGGAGGTCCCCATATCCCAGTACCCCCCGCTCCCCATGTGAATAAGTATGGGGAACATAGTCCAGGAAACTTATCAGACAATGGAATTTACCTCTGCATCATTGTATCAATACTGTATAGCCATCTACTATCTACAGTAGCTGATTACACTTAAAGAGGAAGTAAACCCTGGTGGGTTTTACTTCCTGTTTATTTCCCTGCAAAAGGTAAAGCATAATGCATCGCATAGTAGCCCATTATGTGTCACTTACCTGAAGCCGAAGCCCGCGATGTCACCACGTTCCCCACTAGCAGCGAGTGTCCATTTTTACCCCTCTTCCTTCCAGGGCCGTGAACTCCAGCTCTGCGATTGGCTGGAGTCACGTGACGTCACTCCTGCGCACGGCATGGCCCCTATTAGAAATGGCACGATGTGCCCTTTCTATAGTGTGCTTGCGTGATGACATCAGCGCAGGCTCTGTATTTATCGGCGCTCGGCTTTTTCGTAAATATCTCCTAAACTGTGGAGGTTTAGGAGATACAGTGGCTTGCGAAAGTATTCGGCCCCCTTGAACTTTTCAACCTTTTGCCACATTTCAGGCTTCCAACATAAAGATATAAAATTTTTATTTTTTGTGAAGAATCACCAACAAGTGGGACACAATTGTGAAGTGGAACGAAATCTTTTGGATTTTTGAAACTTTTTTAACTAATAAAAAAAATGAAAAGTGGGGCGTGCAAAATTATTCGGCCCCCTTGCGTTAATACTTTGTAGAGCCACCTTTTGCTGCGATTACAGCTGCAAGTCGCTTGGGGTATGTCTCTATCAGTTTTGCACATCGAGAGACTGAAATTCTTGCCCATTCTTCCTTGCAAAACAGCTCGAGCTCAGTGAGGTTGGATGGAGAGCGTTTGTGAACAGCAGTTTTCAGCTCTTTCCACAGATTCTCGATTGGATTCAGGTCTGGACTTTGACTTGGCCATTCTAACACCTGGATACGTTTATTTGTGAACCATTCCTTTGTAGATTTTGCTGTATGTTTGGGATCATTGTCTTGTTGGAAGATAAATCTCCGTCCCAGTTTCAGGTCTTTTGCAGACTCCAACAGGTTTTCATCCAGAATGGTCCTGTATTTGGCTGCATCCATCTTCCCCTCAATTTTAACCATCTTCCCTGTCCCTGCTGAAGAAAAGCAGGCCCAAACCATGATGCTGCCAACATATCGTTTTGCATTGTGGCCAAAAAGTTTGATTTTGGTTTAATCGGACCAGAGCACCTTCTTCCACATGTTTGGTGTGTCTCCCAGGTGGCTTGTGGCAAACTTTAGATGAGACCTTTTTATGGATATCTTTGAAAAATGGCTTTCTTCTTGCCACTCTTCCATAAAGGCCAGATTTGTGCAGTGTACGACTGATTGTTGTCCTATGGACAGACTCTCCCACCTCAGCTGTAGTTCTCTGCAGTTCATCCAGAGTGATCATGGGCCTCTTGGCTGCATCTCTGATCAGTCTTCTCCTTGTCTGAGCTGAAAGTTTAGAGGGACAGCCAGGTCTTGGTAGATTTGCAGTGGTCTGATACTCCTTCCATTTCAAAATGATCGCTTGCACAGTGCTCCTTGGGATGTTTAAAGCTTGGGAAATCTTTTTGTATCCAAATCCGGCTTTAAACTTCTCCACAACAGTATTGCGGACCTGCCTGGTGCGTTCCTTGGTCTTCATGATGCTCTCTGCGCTTTCAACAGAACTCTGAGACTATCACAGAGCAGGTGCATTTATACAGAGACTTGATTACACACAGGTGGATTCTATTTATCACCATCAGTCATTTAGGACAACATTGGATCATTCAGAGATCCTCGCTGAACTTCTGGAGTGAGTTTTCTGCACTGAAAGTACAGGGGCCGAATAATTTTGCACGCACCACTTTTCAGTTTTTTAATTGCTAAAAAAGTTTAAAATATCCAATAGATTTCGTTCCACTTCACAATTGTGCCCCACTTGTTGGTGATTCTTCACAAAAAATTAAAATTTTATATCTTTATGTTGGAAGCCTGAAATGTGGCAAAAGGTTGAAAAGTTCAAGGGGGCCGAATACTTTCGCAAGCCACTGTATTTCCAGCACCTACAGGTAAGCCTTAATATAGGCTTACCTGTAGGTAAAAATGGTTGAATAGGATGTACAGGGTGTACAACCACTTAAAATCATAACTATGAGCAAAATGTAAAATCATATACTAATTTCCACATTGAATTTCAATTATTTCTAGCCCACTTCTATTAATCTGAACAGTCTTGAACTTTATAAACTTACTTTGTAAAGAATCCCACACATTTACTTCCTTAAATTCTGTTACACATAGTCACTAAGACCGGGTGAGATAGCACTGAGATAGCACTGAGATAGCACTGAGATAGCACTGCTGTGTCACACATTTCACAGAGCCTGCCTTTAGACCTACAGAGGTGCTGAGAGTAGGAATTGACCAATATCGTGTTTTCAGGGCCGATACCGATATCGATTTTCCGGCAGCCTCTCAGGTCGATAGTTGATATCAGGTGCCGATATTTTGTAGATTTTAAACTTTTTGTCTTTACACTGTCATTTAAAAAAATGTTTTTTGCTCTTTTGGTGTGACTTCTATTCAAATCAATGAGCTCTCATAGGGAACCATTGATTTTGACATGTAAAAAAAAAAAAAACGCTTGACGTTTCTGCAGCTCAACATCCTCTGCTCCTGAATGCACAGGCTGTCATTTTTTACTACTGCCCCTAAACGCTTATGCCTCCAAATGCCTCTGGCGGTCTATGTGTGCATAGACACATAGGCCAACATGGAGGGGCGTTTAGAAGCAGTTAAAAAAAAACCTCAGACGACCCTAACAGCAGCTGTAAAAACGTCCTGTGTGCATGAGCCCTTATTTACTATGTTTGTCAACTCCTTCTAGTGGTCATAATGTGGTATTTTCCTGATTCCTAAGAAAATAGCCTAATAACATTTGTTTGATAAATACACCCCTTAGATTACAGTGTACACATACAAACCTTATGGGTATGATTCGTGACTTTTGCACAAATGCTGAAACAATCACACTACAATATTCTTTTTCATAAATAGACCACTAATTGTTAAAGCGTGATCAAGTGTCAAACTGCAGAAAATGTATTTGTTTTACTATTCTGCCTTTAAGATATGCAAAATCTCCTGAAGGACAATTGTAGTAAAAAAAGGCATGCTTGTCCAAAAAGAAACAATACATGCCTCTCTCTTTTGTATCATACTTATATAACATACCGTATTGCCAAATTATTAGGCCCATAGATGTAATGTGAAAATGGCTCTGGAGAATAACTGGATTATTATAAAGCAAACAGTTTTCTTTTAACAAAAACGCATAACTACCTATAATGCCCACCCACTTTTGAAAAAAAACAAACGTGTTTTCAACCTCTTCAAGACCCGAACAATTCTGACATTTCTCACATACATGAAAATCAGCATTTTGTGCTAGAAAATTACTTAGAACCCCCAAACCATACATACTTTCTGAGAAAAAAATCCCCTGGAGAATAAAATGGTGGATGTTGCAATTTTTTTTGTCACACGATATTAGTGCAACAGTTTTTCAAAAGCAAAGTTTCAGGAAAAAATATATGTCAATGAATTTTAGTGCATAAAAAGACAATATAATACCCAACTTATTTGTAAAATGTAAAAGATAATATTATAACGAGTAAATGGATAACTAACGCTCTAAAACTGTGTACACCTGTGAAAAGGTACCTAAAAAATCTCCATGCTTTAAAAGCTTTTACAGGTTACCAGTTTAGAGTTACACGGGAGGTCTTGTGCTAGAATTATTGTTCTCACTCTTACTTTTGCGAGTGTGGTGTGATCGCCATTTACATATGTGACCTCCGTGCATATTCACATTTGTGCATGAGCACAGGGGTTAGGGGTGCTTTTTGCTTTTTTTTTTTGTTATTATTTATTTTATTTAATTTTTTTTTTTTTTTACACTGTACCTTAGTTTATTTTTTTATTGAACTATATTTCTATCATAAGGGATGAACAACATAGCATGGGCTATGACAGGTCCTCTTTATGGAGAGATCTTGTATTACACCCCAGATCTCTCCTCTGCCTTTCAAAGCAGCCAATCAAACAGAGAGCGTTTTTATTTCATATTGGTAACTGCTTGTAAACAAACACAAGTGTATACTCAAAGGGCTGGCTGCAGTTCTCTAAGCCAGATGTCTGTGACACTCGCTCTCACACTGCCCAGAGCCAGTACAGCTCCCCAGCACCCCCGCATGGACGGGAGAGGAGAGAGTGCTCGATCTGCTCCTCCCCCTCCCGCCCCTTTCCCTGCCCACACTCCAATCAATCCCTGGCATGTTCTACCTCAGAAAAGGGATGTATGGGTGAGAAATGTGAAGCCCAGCAGCCAGCAGATATATGGTGGATGAAAGTTACCGATGCCTGAGCCTCCATCTTTGGGTGAGTGAGCTCATCATCCACTGTCTGTGACTGAAGTCTCCCCCTTCCCTCCCTTCTCTCTCCTGCCTCAAGGCCAGTGATTACACTAAGATAAGGGGGACTATTTCTTGTAAAAAAAAGATAAGGGGGACTCAGATATAAGGGGGGCTTTGGGAACCCTGATTTAAGGGGGAATGCTGGAAACTCTGATGCAAGTGGAAGCTTTGGTGAACAGAAACCCCCTTACATCAGAGTCCACAGCATTTCAACTTAAAAAAAATTGCACTTGGCCACTAAATTATTTGGGTTTGGCCACCTTAGGGTGGGAGCAAAGCTATCTATACAAAAGAAGGAAAAGGAGAAAAACCTAAAATGAAACCATTGCAACAAAACATTGGGGAAAAAACGAATTGTGTACTTACCATAAGATCAATTAAGTATGTGTGAAACCGCTGCGCTTAGGACAGAATGTAAGGTGTGCAGCCCCCCTAAAGAAGCTTCCCTAAGGAGACTCCACAAAGTGTTTAAAATATATACTGGGGTATGGCGCTACCTTTAGGATAAATGGGATGGTATAGTGTGGGGGGGGGGGGGGGGGTTATTGTATAGTCCCTTGCTTTCCTGGCATAGGCTAAACAAGAAGCAATTTTTACCTCCAACTGTGCCCCTAGTGGTGGTACAAATTACCACCAACCCTATTATGTGCAAGAGAGTTCTAATGTGCAACAGTGCAGTCTTCAGTGAGAAAATTAAACAGTTCCAAATTCATAAATCATGCATGTGACCACACTAGAAAAAACTAAACAGTTCCAAATTCATAAATCATACATGTGACCACACTAGAAAAAAAGAGGGGGTTATATGCTGCACCCCTATTTTGTGATAGATCTTCACCAACAAGCCACCACTAGTAGTAATGACTTATTAGCAAAAACATACAGTACACCTTAAGGCAAATACCCAAATTAATTAATAATATAAACAGTGATCATAGTCCTTAGTGTGCTAAATCATTGACATTCAGCAAAATAAAATAGATCCAGTGCTGATAAGTCAAAGCACCATCCCGGGTGCATATGCTAAGTGGAACGTGCCTGAAATCAGGCTGGTGTGGATGCACCAGTGTATGCTGGTAACGAGGTGTTTGCGCTCCACCTGCGTTCCAAGCAAAGTCCGTACCCGGAAGTGACGTAGTGTGCGTGGCGCCGTCGCACGCGTTTCGTCATTGACGTCCTCAGCGACGGTCCGGGTACGGACTTTGCTTGGAACGCAGGTGGAGCGCAAACACCTCGTTACTTAGCATATGCACCCGGGATGGTGCTTTGACTTATCAGCACTGGATCTATTTTATTTATTTTTAGTTTTTAGTTTTTATGTGTTTCTTTCAGTCATTTTAATTATCCTTATGGTGTAATCATTTGGAGAGTTGTAAATAAAACTTCTTACCTTACTACACTATGGGAGCCTTCTATTCCTTTTTCCACGAGGGAGCCATTGGGAACATACCTTAAATACAACACGGTGAGCGGAGACCAATTTGGATACCTCAGATGATCATGGTGGAGAGGAGCTTGTGGCCGTGATACCCTATGCTGTTTGCCCCTTTTGGGGTTGTGGGATTCGGTGAGTGGGGACCCGTGAAGGGGAGCACAATAAGTCACCAATATCATCTGAAAGCACCACAGTCACAGTTTCTTTGGAAATAATTTTGAACATTGGATTTGAAGACTTCTATTACTATATGGACTATGAATATTAATTATCAACTGCTTTGCACACACTTGCACTAATTGAGTAAAGGTGCACCTGGAACTTTATGTGGTATAGGGGTTTGCTGAATGTCAATGATTTAGCACACTAAGGACTATGATCACTGTTTATATTATTAATTAATTTGGGTATTTGCCTTAAGGTGTACTGTATGTTTTGGCTAAAAAGTCGTTACTACTAGTGATGGCTTGTTGGTGAAGATCTATCACAAAATAGGGGTGCAGCATATAACCCCCTCTTTTTTTCTAGTGTGGTCACATGTATGATTTATGAATTTGGAACTGTTTAGTTTTTTTTAGTGTGGTCACATGTATGATTTATGAATTTGGAACTGTTTAATTTTCTCACTGAAGAATGCACTGTTGCACATTAGAACTCTCTTGCACATAATAGGGTTGGTGGTAATTTGTACCACCACTAGGGGCACAGTTGGAGGTAAAAAATGCTTCTTGTTTAGCCTATGCCAGGAAAGCAAGGGACTATACAATAAAACCTCCCCCCCACTATACCATCCCATTTATCCTAAAGGTAGCGCCATACCCCAGTATATATTTTAAACATAAGATCAATTAAACTATAAAAAAAAAATGGTGAAAAAAAGGGTTTAAAATAAAAGTCGTTTTCTCATCTAAATCAATGGTGCGGATGTAGATACCTGAAAATCAAGACACAAAAGATCAGAGAGGGGTGTAGGGCTCACTGGTAAAGTAGGCTCCCTCAATAATCCACGCAGTGTGACTGCCACAATTTACTTGAATTCTTTATTATCAAAGTATTAAAAAATACAAAATAGTCAGAAAAACAATAAATTATATATCTTCACTATTCACCATTAAAACTGACAACGCTGTCAAAATATGTGAAGTCCGGACTGCTACAATCACAAAAGTATTCCAATCTGGCTTACCAATGTAGGTGCATTTAGCGATTGAGTGTCAATTAATTTCACTGGTCAGAATAAATTATTATTCTGGCCAATAAAATGAATTAGCGCCCAAGCGCTTGATGTCTTTAAACGCGCCTAAACATGCCTGAACTCATTACACACTTTTATACACCTCTTTTGTTGTTATTCAGTAGTTCTCCCACCTTTTACTTAGTGAACATCATATAATCAACCAAAGGCAGAGTAAGAGCTAGCTATCTACTTTCAGTTAGCAATTATTGAGCTAATGCTACATCGATGTAGAAATAAAGCATAAAGACATAATACATACTGCATTGTATTTCTTCTTCCTATTAACAATTATTGTTAATGTTTAGGAAATGTACATCAGCCAAAACATAATAAAAGCAAATTAAGGAGGTATTAACCGCTTTCCGCACTGCCCCTGGAGATATACTGCGGTGGGGTGACACGGCAGGCTCAGACACATATAAATACAGGATCTGGCCTCTTCCGGGTTGTGCTCCTCCTGTGACCGCTGTCAACCGGACACAGCAGATTACTGTTACTATAACCGAGTTATTATTCGATCACCATGATTGGTCATAGCGATCACATGATAACAATGTAAACATCCTGTCATAAATGGCTTTCCATTCATGAACAGCTTGCTTATTGTTGTCATCTGTGATTGGCCCAAAGCAATCACATGGTACCTGGCTAACTGTATCATATGATTAGCTTAACTGCTAGCTGACCAGCCGCCGCAGTTATACTGCAGCAGGTTGGCTCGGCTGCGCAAATCACCATAGCTGTACGTCGCTTCTTTAAGATGTCACAGCAGGCCCCAGAGCCAATGCAAGTGCTCAGTGGGCACCTGCGATCGCTTGTGACAGAGCGAGAACCGAGATAAGTGTATGCAGACACACCGATCCCAGTTCTCTCAGGGGAGAGGAGACCAATCGTGTGTTCATACAATGTTGTTCATACAATGTATGAACACCGATCTCTCTCCTCCCCTAGCCAAGTCCGTCCCCCCTATAGTTAGAACACACACGAGGGAACACAGTTAACCCCTTGATCGCCCCCTAGTGTTAACCCCTTCCCTGCCAGTGACATTTATACAGTAATCAATGGCTATTTTAGCTCTGATCGCTGTATAAATGTGAATGGTCCCAAAATAGTGTCAAAAGTGTCCGATGTGTCCACCGCAATGTTGCAGTCCCAATTAAAATTGCAGATCACCGCCATTACTAGTAAAAAAAAAAATTATAATAAAAATGCTATACATCTATCCCCTATTTTGTAGAAGCTATAACTTTTGTGCAGGCCAATCAATATACGCTTATTGTGATTTTTTTTAACAAAAATATGTAGAAGAATACATATTGGCCTAAACTGAGGATTTTTTTTTTAAATTGGGGATATTTATTATAGCAAAAACTACAAAATATTGTGTTTTTTTCAAAACTGTCGCTCTCTTTTTGTATATAGCGCAAAAAATAAAATCCGCTGAGGTGATCAAATACCACCAAAGGAAAGCTCTATTTGTGGGGGAAAAAAAGGACATAAATTTTGTATGGGTACAATGTCACACGACCGCGCAATTGTCAGTTAAAGCGTCTCAGTGCCGTATCGCCAAAAAATTACCTGGTCAGGAAGGGGGCAAATCCTTCCGGGGCTGAAGTGGTTAAAAAAGAGATATGTTTCAAATAACTGTAAACAATCTACTCAGTGCCAATATGCAGAGGATCGATAACAATCCTATAGATACCTTATTCGATGTTACACATCAAATTAAAATTAGCTGCCACTATAACAGATACAGGAATTATAACAAATATAAAAGCATTAAGAATAATCAAAATACTAATAGAGGCGCTTCGTCCAAAGTAACAACAATTGGTAGCTAATCATATGTTAACCACATAAGTATTTAAAGTCCACTCTGTGCGTATGTGCAAAGAAAGTCTCTTGGTGTACAATATCCTTGTATCCTCATATTGGTTAAACACTGTTACATGCACCAATCACCAGATTGACACCTAAGGGTTTGCACTCACCAGATAAAACAGTTAAACACGCCTTGACTCGTGCTGTCAATTACTCGTACAGGGAACGTATCGCTCACCCCCGAGCAATCTTGGAGACACTGTTCTTATATAAAAAAAGGCTCCACGTAGCCAAATCCTGTTCAAGCTTGCTTTATTACAAAACATTCCCCCTTAAATATTCACTTACGAACACAGGTTATCACACGCTTTGTTCACAACAACATCAGTGGTTTTGTTTAGTTGCCGAACAATCAATGGCGTCTCACCTACCACGCTGACACTCTCGTTCAGTCTGGTGTCCGTTACTCTCGATGGCATGCTGACATCACTTCCGGACGCTGTATGGTCCTGACCGAAGCGTTTCATTATTACACCTTCGTTTTAGGATGTAGCCATATTTTTGGAAAAAATATTTTTCTACTTTTTCAAAAAACCGGAACAATGCTGACATTTCTCACATACATTAAAATCAGCATTTTGTGCTAGAAAGTTACTTAGAAAACCCAAACCATATATACGTTCTGAAAAAAAAAGCCCCTGGAGAATAAAATGGCGGATGTTGCAATTTTTTAGTCACACAATATTAGCGCAGCAGTTTTTCAAAAGCAAATTTTCCGGAAAAAATATATATCAATGAATTTTAGTGCATACTGTAAAAAACACAAAATAATACCCAATTTATTGATAAAATGTAAAAGATAATATTACGAGTAAATGGATAACTAACATGTCACGCTCTAAAACTGTGTACACCTGTGAAATGGTGACAAGCTACGGTACCTAAAAAATCGACAATGCTTTAATTGGTTACCAGTTTAGAGTTACACAGGAGGTCTTGTGCTAGAATTATAGTTCTCACTCTGACTTTTGCGAGGCAATACCTCACGTGTGGTTCGATCGCCATTTACATATGTGACCTCCGTGCATATTCACATTTGTGCATTAGCACAGGGGTCAGGGGTGCATTTCTTTTTTTTATTATTATTTATTTTATTTAAATTAATTTTTTTGACACTGTACCTTAGTTTATTTTTTATTGAACTTTATTTCTATCAGTGTTCAGTGTCCCAGAATTTGTCAGCTGTCTCAGCAGCCACTTAACCCCTTATCAACCACTACTGGTAATCCACTGCATTACCGTAACCCAGGGGTAGACAACCCCCGGCACTGATGCTGTAAGTGGCACGCAAAGCCTCTTTTGCCGGCACTCGACCCCTTCCCCATCAGCAGAGCAGCGCAGGGAAGTGTCAGTGAGATACTAATGCATTCCAATCTCACAATTCCCCATCCCGCACCTGCACTGTGCCCCCACACATTGTAAACAAAGGGAAATATTGATTGGTTATCTAACTTTGCTGTAGCTGCGATCGTCAGCTCTTGTGATGGGTAAGAGATTGGGTGCAGTTCTGGTAGGGGGGAGGTCTTGGTTTCCAGGAGGAGGAGGACTGTGATTGGCCACTGCCAAAGCCAATCCCAGTCCTGCTAGCCCCATCCACCATCTGGAGGAAGATGACTTCACTTTTTCTCAGCTGCGGGGGCTTGATCTTGCATACAGGCCCACTGCTTTCAGAAAATGCCCCTGACCTGAGCTCATCATTGCGTATCCATTCCAGATGCTTGTATGTGACTTCACATACATCATATACATCACATACATCCCATACAAGAACGTGGGCCGGATGCAAGAGGTAGATCAGCGGGGATGAGTGCCAGGACAGGTAGATGTGTCTCATTTCTGCTTCCTTGCACCACCCTGCATATCACACATATCATAGATGAGAGGAGGGTACAGCGGTTGGGCAGATGAGCAGGGGGGGTTTAGCAGTGAAACAGAAGAGCAGGAGGGTACGATGGTGGGGCAGAAGAGAAGGGGGGTACAGAGGTGGGGCAGTTGTGCAGGGGGGTACAGTGGGGGGGCAGAAGAGCAGGGGGGTACAGAGGTAGAGCAGGGGGGTACAGAGGTGAGACAGATGCGCAGGGGGGTACAGTGGTGGGGCAGAAGAGCAGGGGGTACAGAGGTAGAGCAGGGGGGTACAGAGGTGAGACAGATGTGCAGGAGGTACAGTGATGGGGCAGAAAATGGGGTACAGTGGTGGGGCAGATGTTTAGGGGGTACAGTGTTTGGGCAGGAGGTACAGTGGTGGGAGAGATGAGAAGGGGGTTCAGCGGTGAGACAGAAGAGCACAGTACAGTGATAGGGCAGATGAGCAGGGGGTTACAGTGGTGAGACAGATGAGCAGGGGGGGTTCAGTGTTGTGCCAGATGAGAAGGGGGTTACAGTGGCGGAAAAGGTAAGTGGGGGGGTTCAGTGTTGTGCCAGATGAGAAGGGGGTTACAATGGCGGAAAAGATAAGTGGGGGGGGGGGGTTCAGTGGTGGGTCAGATGTGAAAGGGAGGTCCATTAGTGGGACAGATGAGCAGGGGGTTACAGAGGTGGGGCAGAAGAGCAGGGGTTTAAAGAGGTAGAGCAGAGGGTTACAGAAGTGGGGCAGAAAAGCAGGGGGGTACAGAGGTGGAGCAGAAAAGCAGGGGGGTACAGAGGTGGGGCAGAAGAGCAGGGGGTACAGAGGTGGGGCAGAAGAGCAGGGGGGTACAGAAGTGGGGCAGATGTGCAGGGGGGTACAGTGGTGGAGAAGAGGAGAAAGGAGGTACATTGGTGGGACAGATGAGCAGGGGGTTACAGTGGTGGGGCAGAAGAGCAGGGGGAACAGTGGTGGGGCAGATTAGAATGGGGGTTACAGTGGTGGGGCAGATGAGCAGATGGGTTCAATGTTAGGACAGGTGAGAAGGTGGTTCAGTGGTGGGACAGATGAGCATGGAGGTACAGCGGTGGAGCAGATGTGCAGGGAGATACAGTGGTGGGGCAGATGAGAAAGGGGGTACATTGTTGGGGCAGATGAGCAGGGGGTTTACAGTGGTGGGACAGAAGAGCAGGGTGGTACAGTGGTGGGGCAGAAGAACGGGGTACAGCGGTGGGGCAGAAGAGCAGGGGGGTACAGAGGTGGGGCAGAAGAGCAGGTGGGTACAGAGGTGGGGCAGGTGTACAGGGGGTACAGTGACGGAGAAGAGGAGAAAGGAGGTAGATTGGTGGGACAGATGAGCAGGGGGTTACAGTGGTGGGGCAGAAGAGCAGGGGAAACAGAGGTGGAACAGAAGAGCAGGGGGAACAGTAGTGGGGCAGATTAGAAAGGGGGTTACAGTGGTGGGGCAGATGAGAACGGGGTTACATTGTTGGGGCAGATGAGCAGGGGGTTTACAGTGGTAGGACAGAAGAGCAGGGTGGTACAGTGGTGGGGCAGATGAGCAGGGGGTACAGAGGTGGGGCAGATGTGCAGGGTGGTACAGTGGGGGGACCGATTTGCAGGGGGTACAGTGTTCTGGGGTGTGAAGGTGCAGGAATTGGGACTGATCTGAGGCAAGAGAGTGCAGGATGTTAATTAGTCACTATTACTCATGTAGTTTACAGCATTTACTTTATAAAAAATCCTTTTCCTGATTGAGAGTGTGAAGTTAAAAAAAATGTGTTATAAAATCGACACAGGTATATCCATGAAGGCACTGACAAGCTGGAAAAAAGGAAAAATATAATTATACGTCCAACAGATAAGGGAGGGGGTAGTAATTTTGTCTAAAGAATTTAATCATGGGCAGTTGTCAGAGATGTTGTCTGATGATAACACTTATGTAAAATTAGATAAAGATCCCACCTGTCAGTATAGGAGTGAACTAATTAATTTAGTGGAGTTTGGGTACCGTACTCGGGTATTGAGATGTGTTGTTTACAGGTTAAAAACTATTTTTATTGCTAGAAAATTACCTATAACCTCCAAACATTATACATTTTTTTTCTAATACCTTAGAGAATAAAATGGCGGTCGTTGCAATACTTTCTGTCACACCGTATTTGCACAGCGGTCTTACAAGCGCACTTTGTTGGAAAAAATACACTTTTTTTTAATTAAAAAATAAGACAAAAGTAAAGTTAGTCCAATTTTTTTTAATATTGTGAAAGATAATGTTACGCAGAATAAATTGATACCCAACATGTCACGCTTCAAAATTGCGCCCGCACGTGGAATGGTGACAAACTTTTACCCTTAAAAATCTCCATAGGCGACATTTAAAAAATTCTACAGGTTGCATGTTTTGAGTTACAGAGGAGATCTAGGGCTAGAGTTATTGCTCTCGCTCTACCGATCGCGGCAATATGTCACATGTGTGGTTTGAACACTGTTCTCGTATGCGGGTGCTACTCACGTATGCGTTTGCTTCTGCACGTGAGCTCGGTGGGACGGGGCGCATTTAAAAAAAAAGGTTTTTTTCTGATTTATTTTACCTTTTATTTTTTATTTTTACACTGTTTTTTAAAAAAAAAATTGTGTCACTTTTATTCCTATTAGAAGGAATGTAAAGATCCCTTGTAACAGAAAAAAAGCATGACAGGACCTCTTAAATATGAGATCTGGGGTCAAAAAGACCTCAGATCTCATATTTACACTAAAATGCAATAAAAAAAAAATAAATAAATTTGTCATTTAAAAAAACTTTTTTTTTTAAATGGCCCTTTAAGAGCTATGGGCGGAAGTGACGTTTTGACGACGCTTCCGCCCTGCAATGTTATGGAGACGGGTGGGGGCCATCTTCCCCTCACTAGTCTCCATGCCCAGCAAGGGGGAAGATCCGATCGCCTCCGCCGCTGCCGACGGCTCCGGTAAGCAGCGGAGGGCACCGAAGCGCGGCGGGAGGGGGGGTCCTCTCTCGCCGCCGATAAAAGTGATCTTGCGGTGAATCCGCCACAGAAACTACTCTTATCTGAAAGCGGACCTCCGGCCGAGCAAGAGGACACCGGGGTTATGGCAGCTAGCTGCTGCCATAACAACGATATCCCCCTTCAAAGTAACAACGTATATCGGCGTGCGGCGGTCCGGAAGTGGTTAAGGTCAGTAACAGCACGATTGGAACAGTACTTAGATGTGTTTTTACAGACAAGTGTCTTAATGGCTAAGGGCTCTTTCACACGGGGCAGATCAGTCATGATCCGCCCCGTGAACATCCGCTTGCTCAGCGGGGATCGCTCCGCCGATCCCCGCTGAGCAGGAAGATGACAGGTGCATCGCTGCACACTGTGCAGCGACGGACCTGTCAGAGCGCCGCTCTCCCCTATGAGGGGATCGGATGATGACGGTCCGTAGTGTCCGTCGTCATCCGATCCGATCCGAAAACGGAGGGAAAAGTAGGTTTTTCCTCCGTTACACTTTTCGGATCGGAGCGGGTCGGATGTCAGCGGACATGTCACCGCTGACATCCGACGCTCCATAGGGATGAATGTATGTCCGTTTTTCATCCGAAAACGGAAGGATGAAAAACGGACATACGGATCCCTCGTGTGAAAGAGGCCTTAGGCTTATCTTAAAGATACAAAAAAGGTCCTACAATTGTTGCAAAAAGTAGATCTTTCAGGTAAATCGAAGGTGTATTTAGTGACAGCTGACGTTTCGTCACTGTACACAATTATTCAGCATGATGACGCCTTGCTAGCCCTAAACTGGGCCTTAAGCCAAAGGAAAAATAGCACACATGCCCAAAAGGTATTTTCGCTGAAAGTTTTAGTTTTTTGTCTCTTCCACAATTATTTTGGTAAAACAAAGAGTTTTTCTCCCAAAAGAGAGGTGTTGCGATGGGTGCGAAATTCGCGCCATGTCTCGCAAAACCTCTTTATGGGAGAGTGGGAGGACAAATTTGTGTTTGCGAAGATGCAAGAAAAATTGATCCTTTACAGAATGTTTATTGATGACCTGTTCTTTGGGCAGGAACAGAGAAGTCGTTATGTAAATTCCTTGATAAAGTAAATAATCATAATAATAAAATCATATTGACCTGTCAGTGGAGCAAAGATCAGATTCGTTTTTTAGATGTAAATGTATATACAGTAACTCACATAAGTGAGTACACCCCTCTCATTTTTGTAAATATTTCCTTCTATCTTTTCATGTGACAGCACTGAAGAAATGACACTTTGCTACAATGTAAAATAGTTAGTGTACAGCTTGTATAACAGTGTAAATTTGCTGTCACCAGAGCTTCACAGGTTGCCACTGGCGACCTTTTCCACTCCTCCATGAGGACATCACGGAGCTGGTGGATGTTAGAGACCTTGCGCTCCTCCTCCTCCTGCCCCACAGATGCTCAATAGGGTTTAGGTCTGGAGACACGCTGGGCCAGTCCATCATCTTTACTCTCAGCTTTTTAGCAAGGCAGTGGTTGCCTTGGAGGTGTGTTTGGGGTCCATATCATGGTGGAATACTGCCCTGTGGCCCAGTCATCAAAGGGAGGGGATCATGCTCTGCTTCAGTATGTCACAGTACATGTTGGCATTCACGGTACCCTCAATGAACTGTAGCTCCCCAGTGTTGGCAGCACTCATGCAGCCTCAGACCATGACACTCCCACCACCATGCTTGACTGTAAGCAAGACACACTTGTCTTTGTATTCCTCACCTGGTTGCTGCCACACACGCTTGACACCTTCTGAACCAAATAAGTTTATCTTGGTTTCATCAGACCACAGGACATGGTTCCAGTAATCCATGTCCTTAGTCTGCTTGTCTTCAGCAAACTGTTTGCAGGCTTTCTTGTGCATCATCTTTAGAAGAGGCTTCCTTCTGGGACGACAGCCATGCAGACCAATTTGATGCAGTGTGCGGCGTATGGTCTGAGCACTGACAGGCTGACCCCCCACCCTTTCAACCTCTGCAGCAATGCTGGCAGCACTCATACGTCTATTTCCCAAAGACAACCTCTGGATATGACGCTGAGCACGTGCACTCAACTTCTTTGGTCGACCATGACGAGGCCTGTTCTGAGTGGAGCCTGTCCTGTTAAACCGATGTATGGTCTTGGCCACTGTGCTGCAGCTCAGTTTCAGGGTCTTGGCAATCTTCTTATAGCCTAGGCCATCTTTATGTAGAGCAACAATTCTTTTTTTCAGATCCTCAGAGAGTTCTTTGGCATGAGGTGCCATGTTGAACTTCCAATGACCAGTATGAGAAAGTGAAAGCAATAACACCAAATTTAACACACCTGCTCCCCATTCACACCTGAAACCTTGTAACACTAACGAGTCACATGACACGGAGGAAAAATGGCTAATTGGGCCCAATTTAGACATTTTGACTTAGGGGTGTACTCACTTTTGTTGCCAGTGGTTTAGACATTAATGGCTGTGTGTTGAGTTATTTTGAGGGGACAGCAAATTTACACTGTTATACAAGCTGTACACTCAATACTTTACATTGTAGCAAAGTGTCATTCCTTCAGTGTTGTCATATGAAAAGATATAATAAAATATTTACAAAAATGTGAGGGGTGTACTCACTTTTGTGAGATACTGTAGACAAAATCATCAATTGGAGACTAGATCTATTTTAAACACAGGGACCGTAATAGTTACAGTTTATGTGATAAACCAACACAAAGTGGTGCATAATTGTGATGTGTCATTTAGTGTGGCGTGCATTTGTAGTCAGGCCCCTTTACTCTGATACCCATAGCTAAAATCTAGTGGAACCAATTGCCTTCAGAAGTCACCTAATTAGTAAATAGAGTCCACCTGTGTGTAATTTAATCTCAGTATAAATACAACTGTTCTGTGAAGCCCTCAAAGGTTTTTTAGAGAACCTTAGTGAACAAACAGCATCATGAAGGCTAAGGAACACACCAGCCAGGTCAGGGATAAAGTTGTGAAGAAGTTTAAAGCAGAGTTAAAATATCTCAAGCTTTGAGCATCTCACAGAGCACTGTTCAATCCATCATCCGTAAATGGAAAGAGTATGGCACAACTGCAAACCTACCAAGACATTGCCTTCCACCTATACTGACCGGCCAGGCAAGGAGAGCATTAATCAGAAAAGCAGACAAAAGGTCCATGGTAACTCTGGAGGAGCTGCAGAGATCCACATCTCAGGTGGGGGAATCTATCCACAGGACAACTATAGCACTCCACAAATCTGGCCTTTAAGGAAGAGTGGCAAGAAGAAAGCCATTGTTGAAAGAAAGCCATAAGAAGTCCCGTTTACAGTTTGCAAAAAGTCATGTTGGGGGACACAGCAAACATGAGGAAGAAGGTGCTCTGGTCAGATTAGACCAAAATTTACATTTTTGTCCTAAAAGCAAAACACTTTGTGTAGCAAAAAACTAACACTAAATATATAAATAGGATCAGGTGCGCTACCTATGTCAAACACACTCATAATATAGTCAACGAATGAAATTGACATACAAACATAGCTATACTCTGAAAATGAAAATGTGAGTAAAAAATAATGTGCAAAGTCCATCAGGAGGGTAATTAGCGTCCATATTAAGTGATCCCCAGCGATGTGCACTTTCATTGAAACAAAAACTTTCCTTCAAATACGGAATGTGGTCATTAAATGTTTTCACAATCCAAGTAATGATAGAAAAAGTTGCTTATTAAATGTGTAGGACCCCATTACAGAGATCTTAAGGGCTCAGATATGTCAGATGTTACGAGCAGGAACGAGCAGGAACAGCCGATATTGACTTCAAGCAAAAATTCCCTCCTCCTCAGACCGTTCAGAGCGCCGTAATCCCGGTGCAGCAGGCTGCAGTGTTCTCCTTACAACCTTTGTTTTAATGGGATCACTTGTGGTATACGATTTAGGGAAATTATAAAGAGAAAAAAAGGTGCTCCATAGTGTAGAAGGTTAATAAAATTCCTTTATTAACCACTTGCTTACTGGGCTGTCAGCGAGAGGAGAAAAAAAAACAATTACCAAGCTTTTGTTTTGATCATGTGATCAGCTGTCATTGGCTGACAGCTGATTACATGGTAAGGGGCCAGGACCGGCCCCTTACTTGAATCGGTGATCACCCGAGTCTCAGTGACTCGGTGATCACAGCGCGCTCCACGCGCGCCCTATAGGGGCGCGTGAGCAGGGGAGGCTGTTATATGACGGCCTCCCGGGAATTCAGGTCCGCGCTGTAGCCGTCATTCGGCTATAGCGTGGATGTCAAGTGGTTAAAAATGATGGATGACTGACATCATATAGCAGAGCAGAAATGTTCAAATGGACAGCACAGCCGCAGCAAAGCCAGCCAGCTGGTATGTGATGACGTCAGAACCCGTAGCTCCACCCGATGCTGCGTTTCTCCGTATGAGGCATCGACTGGGAGAGGAGAAGAAAACCTGTTAGAGTCTGCAAAAGACTTGAGACTGGGGCGGAGGTTTACCTTCCAGCAGGACAACAACCCTAAACATATAGCCAGAGCTACAATGGAATGGTTTAGATCAAAGTATATTTATATGCTAGAATGGCCCAGTCAAAGTCCAGACCTAAATTCAATTGAGAATCTGTGGCAAGACTTGAAAAATTCTGTTCACAGACGCTCTACATCCAATCTGACAGAGCTTGAGCGTCACTCTAAAGTGTCACTCTATAGATGTGAAAAGCTGATAGAGACATCCCAAAAAGACTTTTAGCTGTAATTGCAGCGAAAGGTGGTTCTACAAAGTATTGACTTGGAGGGCTGAATACAAATGCACGCCACACTTTTCGACCACTCTGATTGAAGAATATCCCAAAAGGCCAGATTATGAGACTTAAGAGAAATTGCTCCTCTGACAATGACTTCATTGCTCAATCTCAAATAATCAAGGAAAGGTTCATTCAAAAAGGGTATAATCCCCATCAGATTGATTGAATTTTTGGGATAGGGCTGATTTCTTTGCATGCAGAAAATGTAAGGCATGCCAACAGGTTAGGAATCCTTTGAGGGGTGTAGATCATTTCACATCCACATCTGATGCCGCGTACACACGAGCGGACTTTACGGCGGACTTTGCCCGGCGGACTGGATTTCGTCGGACAATTCGATGTGTGTGGGCTCCAGCGGACTTTGTTTTCTCAAAAGTTGGACGGACTTAGATTTGAAACTTGTTTAAAATTTATCAGTTGAAATCGAGTCCGGTCGAAAAGTCCGCCGTCTGTATGCTAGTTCGACGGACTAAAAAGCCACGCTAGGGCAGCTATTGGCTACTGGCTATGAACTTCCTTGTTTTAGTCCGGTCGTACGTCATCACGTACGAATTCGATGGACTTTGGTGGATTGTGTGTAGGCAAGTCCGTTCATTCAGAAAGTCCGTCGTAAAGTACGTTGAAAAATCCGCCGGGCAAAGTCCGCCGTAAAGTCCGCTCGTGTGTACGCGGCATAATAATTGAGAATTCCAAATGACTGAATTTACAGTATATCATGTAACACTACCTATGTTGTTTATGGTTTGGAGTGCCTGTGTGGCCTGATCTATATAGTGTGGACTAAAATTATGGTAAAAAACAAATTGCTGAACATATTCATAATATAGAGATAGGATTTAAGGACCATAGGGTGTCGTTACATTATACACACCACAACAGAGATCCTTCATGTTTAAAATTCTGGGGTATAGATCGTACCTACCCTACTTGGAGAGAGGGTCAGAGTCAGAGAGCTGTCCAAACGCAAAACAAATTCGATATACACCTAGGGTAATGAACGTAGAACTTGATATCAATTGCTTTATCAGCGACTATTAGAACATATCTAGATACAGTATTCAATTATAACAAAATAAATTAAAAGGATTACTTTAAAAACTGTGTATAATAAAATCATAATGATAATGTGAGGGGGTTTCATAGTTTGAGTGAGAGTGATTTACGACTGTCATTCATAATATGGAATGTATTTATGATGTCTCATATTGAGTGAATAGGAATTATGCTCGTTTGCAACAACTTTTTAGAATTAAGCAAAGAGAGTACGTTGCTGGTTTTATTCAAAACATGTAAATGTACTTTATAGATTTTGATCTGTGACATCACCTCTTGTATATTTAAGCAAAGAGAGCAAATTGCTTGTTTTAATCAATGCATGTAAATGTAGTGTACTGATTTAGAATTGGTGTATTAAAATGACCCCTGGAACTGGATTTCATTGACTTCCTGCCATCGGTGATGACTGGTTGCGATAATGCAGTGGATTACCAGTAGTGGTTGATAAGGGGTTAAGCGGCTGCTGAGACAGCTGATAAATTCTGGGACGCTGCGCCTTAGGGCCACACCCTCAGACGAAGTCCTAATGACGAAACGTGTCAGCACGGGACCATAGGGCAACCGAGAGTGACATACACCAGACAGAGTGAGAGTGTCAGCGTGGTGGGTGAGATGCCATTGAATGTTTGGCAACTAAACGAATCCACTGAAGTTTTTGTGAGCAAAGCGTGTGATAACCTATGTTTGTAAGTGCATTTTAAAGGGGGAATGGTTTTTAATAAAGCAAGTTGGAACGTGATTACGCTAAGTCGAGCCTTTTTTTTATATAAGAATAGTGTCTCCAAGATTGTTCCCGGGGTGAGTGGTATGTTCCCTGTACGAGTGATTGACAGCACTTTAAACAAAGGCGTGTTTAACTGTTTTCTCTGGTAAGTACAAACCCTTAGAGGAGAGGGACTCATGTTGTGGCCATCTGGTGATTGGTGCATGTAACAGTGTTTAACCAATATGAGGATACAAGGATATTGGAAAGAAAAGAAAAAAGGTGCCTCTAAGTGCAGAAGTAAAACTTTATATTTCCTAAAAGGGTTAAAAAAAACTTACAAAAGGGTGGCTGAGTAGGAGCACATCATATTAGTAATATGGCAGGTGGTCCGGCATTCTGGTAGTTTCAAGGAGTTTAAGGGATATCTGGAGGTATAATTCTATGGTAGCATATTCTGAAGTGGCCGGCAGATGAAAGCCACAACTCTCCTGGATACTGGGAAGACAGCTAGGCTGTCTGAGACAGCATGGAAGCCGAATCCAGGAAGTGACGTCAGCGGGAAGGGACCAGCAACCAGCGTGGACAGCAAACTGGAAGTGATGTCATCAACATGCGACGCGTTTTGGAACAGCTAGTTGGTTCTTTCTTCAAGCAATGACTAAAGGTTACTAAAAGCAGAGCTTCTTAAGGTCTGTGGGTGGTCTTTGGGCGGGACTATGGGCGGACATAAGCAGGACAAAGGAAAGCACTGAGCTTACATAAAATGACATAATGAATAGAAAAACAGTGTACTGGGGACACAAAAAGGAAAAACAGAAGACTGACATACAGGGCAAACTGATGCAAAGACATGATACAAAAACAGCAAGACTAATGTGCATCACTCTTGCTCTTTTGTCTTAGCAGCTAAAAGATGGGTGTCTGACTTAGCCTGGAACATGGCTGATACCAGGCAGTAATGTAGTACGGGGATGATTTTACTACTAATATCGATCCGCAGGATTTCCTCCTTTCAATGCCTCATGATGTTCTTAGCCAGTAAACACACAAATCCCTGTTCTGTTCTATGAGGAATGACAGATCGTGAGTTCCTACTAGCTAGAAACCACGATCTGTCATCCCCTCTAGTCAGTCCCCTCCCCCTACAGTTAGAAACACATTTAACCCCTTGATCGGCCCCTAGTGTTAACCCCTTCCCTGCCAGTGACATTTTTACAGTAATCAGTGCATTTTTATAGCACTGATCGCTGTATAAAGGCCAATGGTCCCAAAAATGTGTCAAAAGTGTCGGATGTGTCCGTCATAATGTCGCAGTCCTGATAAAAATCGCAGATCGCCGCCATTACTAGTAAAAAAATAATAATGATAAAAATGCTATAAATCTATCCCCTATTTTGTAGACGCTATAACGTATACACTTATTGTGATTTTTTTTACCAAAAATATGTAGAAGAATACATATCGGCCTAAACTGAGACAAAAATTTGCTTTTTTTTAAAAAAAAATGGGGATAGTTATTATAGCAAAAAGTACAAAATATTGTGGTTTTTTTTCCAAAATTGACGCTTTTTTTGTTTATATCGCAAAAAATAAAAACCGCAGAGATGATCAAACACCACCAAAAGAAAGCTCTATTTATGGGAAAAAAAGGACGTCAATTTTGTTTGGGTACAGTATTGCACGACCGCGCAATTGTCAGTTAAAGCGATGCAGTGCCGAATCGCAAAAATGGCACGGTCATTCAGCAGCCAAATCTTCCGGGGCTGAAGTGGTTAAAAGTAAATTCAGTATTTAAACCGTAAGGGAATAATGTTCCCAATTTAAATATCTACATCTTTTCTTTGCAGAGGAGAACAGAATTACATTTCCTCTGAGTTGGGGTTAATCCAGGGCAAAGATGTCTTTAACCCAAAGGCCACTAGTAATTCCTCCATGTCTCCATGTACACCCTAAAATGTTGTGCCAAGCGGTTTTCTATATCCCATTCATTCTCTTTTTTTTGTTGTTGTATCATTGAGCTGCTTCCTAATTTCTCTTCATACATTTTGTCATTCATCAATACTATGTTCCCTCTCTTGTCACTCCTCTCAATGACAAGGTTGGAAGGAGTTTTTAATTCATTAAGTGTAGCGCTGCCCTCTTGAGGGTCGCAAGATAGATAAATATTTGGTTGCCCTGACCTTGTGAGTCTTCTGCCACCTCTGACACTCTGGGTTCATACATTTTTTTCCCCTTCCCCTTCAAATTAAACAATAAGAAGGAATCACACACAACCGATTAAATCAGCCAAAATTTACCTAGTGAGATGAAAGGAAAAAGGAATCAAGGAGTCAACTTACTCAAGTTTATTTCTTTGAAATGTTATCTCACACAGGAATGTCACTAATAATTAAATAATCACTTATGAGAATTAAACATTCAGCAGTGCATACCTTAGTATCTATACTCTACTGAGCGCATATAATATCTATGTGAACAGGCTACATTAAAGTAGAGGAATGGCTCTTATGAATGTCAGGCTTCTCTCCACTGCTCCTTAACACATAAATGTAAAACAGTAAATATCAAATACAACTTTAAGCAAAAACAAAAGAGAAAACTGGGATGCAATTCAACCTGCTCTTTCAGAGAGTTCTTGGTGAGTTATAACTTTATGAGCTTTAATAGAATGAATCCCTGAAGTGGGGATGGAGGTGAAAGTAGTCCTGTGTTGCTGTGTGGCAATTCTGGTTATCTTCAGCTAGCTCTTTAATGCTTGATGGCATGCACAGAACTTTGGATGATAAAGCAGGGTAACTGACCCAATAAGTTGGGAATAGAAAGCAAACAATCTTTCTGGGTAAATCAAACTGTAACTGGATTTACAGTGATCACTGACTTAAAGATGTCACATGTTGTGGAACTACAAGCAACAGCAGAAGCATGGAGAGAAAAGATGTCTGTATATAGTGTCTATGATGTGTAATAGATCCTTGATACTAAAGCTGACCAGGAGTGCAGGAGACAATGATGTCTATATACAGTGTCTATAATACTGGGCTGTTGCCCGCTCACCACACTGGAACAGGAGATGATGATGATCTCTCAGGAATGTGGCTCAAGGGATGACTTCCGGCCTCCACTGCACTGCACCACTGCTCACCCCAATCTGATATCACTGCAGGAGGGATGGGATTGAATGGCCTCCAGGCTGCCGCCCAACAGCTAAAGGGAGCTGTCCACAAGTGTCCCTCCAGTTATCCGCTGGATAACTATGCAAAGCAGGCCACGACTCAGCTGCAGCACACACTATAACAGGTTCCCTGCACACAGATCCCCACCGGGTCCCGAGAGAGCGCACCAGGCCTCAATCCCTCCCTCTTATAGTCTCTCCCAGTGGTCTGTTCTTCCTCATCAGCCAGCTGGTAGTCGTTCCATGTCAGTCAGCCAAAGTCGAATCCCGTTCATGCAGACTACATGTCACAAGATGCTTTGCTCTGGCTAGTCTCTGATTAAGAAGGTAACAGGTCAGCATCAACTCATCATTAGAGGAAAACACCTCCCCCTGTAACAATGCCAAACAGCATCTCCTGATTGCAGGAATATATCCAGCTCATGGCTACAACAGGGCTATACGTTATTCCTTAGACAGGTTATCGGGTCTTTTGAACCCAATCAATTCTCTTTAGATCAGTGTGATCTAGCTCTAGGAAGAGGCCAACTCATTTGTTGTTTCTCAGAGTTGGCATCCTCCTAGATCTAATATTTACATTAGCTTTTCTTCTCCGTTCAGACATTCTTTCTTCTTCATCACTAGACTCCGACTCTCCTAAAAGTCCAATTTAGCGCCTGTCTTTCTCGTTCATCTGGGAATATTTCTTCCTGTTATTCTGCAGTTATTCTGTACAGAAATTGAATTGGTCGATAATTTTTTCGACCAATCCGGAATCGAATCATTCAGAAAATTTGAAATTCTTTAGAAAATTAATAAATGAAACAAAATTAAACTAAACAAATTCTGAAACGAATCAAAGAAACTAAATTAGTAACATAATGAATCTATCAGAAACTAAACAAATTTTTCCGTTCTGCACATGTCTACAAGAAGCAGTCTAGAGAGATCCTGGATCCCAAATAAAAGATAGAAGACTCCATCACCTGGAAAAACCGAGTTAAGCAGCTGTTTGGTGTAATCACATACATTGTCCATGCTCATTTGCTAGGAAGAATAGGTAGTTTGTGCATGTGTATATTTTATGTGTATTTTGTGATACTCTGTATGTTGTGTACTGCATTGTTTTTCCTACAAGTGAGTACAGCATTTTTGTTTAGTAGAGCAAATTAATATACACTACAGAGGTTTTTATGCTTTCTTGCTTTTACAGCAAAGTAACATTCAAAGACACAAAGCAAAACACAGACTAGCTACTATCGTGTTGCATAAGCTGGACAAGCAAGCAGACAGGGCTAGGCAGCAGCAGGTTATCACGAGTCTCCATGATGATTTGGCTCCCATGACCATGAGACTCCCGACTCCTTGCAATGGAAATGATGGCTGGCGATAAAAAGACAAGTCATGTGTGCTGGACCCACCCTACTGCCCGTGCAATAGCATTCGGCTGGCTCCAGAACTGCGCATACTGACAGCAGCCATATTTTTACAGGCACAATTTTGCCTTTCACAGACATTTATGGACAGGGAAAAAGTGCCCAATTTCTACGTACATTTATGGACAGTTGGCAACCCTGATTATCATACAACTCACATTGCTCAAGCAAGTCAACATGTAAACATCTTTAAAAAAGGCCCTTTTCTCAAGACAAATTGCAAAATCTTGTGGTAACTTGAAGTGAGCAGCTGTGAGGTCCTGGCTATATCACCAGTGTCTCACGAAAAACAGAGAGTGAAGAAAGGTATATTTATTTTCTTAGCTAAATAACATTCTTTTAACATATGACTGCATAGTGTTTTCTATTGAGCATGTGGTTTTCTGTTTCAGGGTGACCCCTTTCTCTTATGGCATCCTATGGAGTCACCTTTGCATGCAGGGACTAGAGTTACTACACTGTATGCATCAAAAGAAACACACACCTCCATAGCCTAGGATGGTAAGGAACTTCCCTGCTTCTCCCTTTTCTTCCTTGTACAAGCTAACAGACTGGCTCCAGGCTGTCCACTGTTATCATATTTTTGTGAAGACCAGAAGTTCAGGGAAGCAGTATTGAGAGAACAGGAGCCAGCAGCATTGAAAGTAATAAACTGCCAGTACTGGGGTAAGATTTTTAATAAATAGTTTACTGGGCAATGTTTATTTTATTGTGCTTTTTGTAGTGAGCTAAAAATACACTGCAGGTTTAATAAAACTTTAAGCGTATCATTGAAATGTATTTTTTTATTACACTATAGTTATCCAATCTTTTTTTTACTGAGTTCATATATAGCCATCTTCTGCAACTGCTCTAACAGGAAAGTGGAGGTAAGGCTATGAACATGTTATGTCTGAATGCATATCTATTTATTTTACTTTATTTGGGCTTTAAAGTACCAATAAATTATATTCTTCTTATCCAAAAATAATCCATACACATCCACTACTTAAAGCGGAGCTCTGGCCTTTTTTTTTCTTTAAATAACCCCCGTGGTAGTCACAGCTTATGCGATCTAAAGTGGCATATGCTGCAAACGAAAATGTTTGCTGTCTTATGGGTTTTTTGCACTTACTGTCCCCTCGGGATCCAGTAAGCTTCCATCCTTATGCCCTGTACACACGGTCGGATTTTCCTACGGAAAAAGTGCGATCGGATTGTGTTGTCGGAAATTCCGATCGTGTGTGGGCTCCATCGGACTTTTTCCGCCGGAATTTCCGACACACAAAGTTTGAGAGCAGGATATAAAATTTTCCGACAACAAAATCTGATCGATTAAATTCCCACCGTGTGTACACAAATCCGACGCACAAAGTGGCACGCATGCTCAGAATAAATTAAGAGACAAAAGCTATTGGCTACTGCCCCGTTTATAGTCCCAACGTACGTGTTTTACGTCACCGTGTTTAGAACTAACGGATTTTCCGACAACTTTGTGCGACTGTGTGTATGCAAGACAAGTTTGAGCCAACATCCGCCAGAAAAAATCTATGGATTTTGTTGTCGGAATGTCCGATCAATGTCCGATCATGTGTACAGGGCATCAGTGTGGGCATCTGAAGCCCTCTCAGAGTTTCTCCTGGAAAATGGTGCTGCTGGATACCCAGCATGCACCTCCCGATCTCGCTCATTGTGAACAAAGCACGGCTCACTCAGTGTATTGCAGGTTGCCATAACAATGGCGGCGTCTGAGGAAGTTCTCCCGCCCCGTTGTTATGGCAACCTGACAATCAAGGATGCCCATTGACTCCTGGGATTGATGACACTGAATATCCCAGGAGCCAAAAGGTGGCAGGAAATGACGTACCTCAGCGAGGTACAGCGCAAATGGACATATTTATGCCCCTTAAAAGGTAATCTACTTAAAAGAAAAAAAAAAAACGCTGCAAACCTTAATGCCATTGAAATCAGTAACATGGGGGCCGTATTTATTAAATATGCCGGAGCTCCATTTTAACCAACCGACCTCTGGAAGATTTACCCCCCTTCATGACCAGGTCATTTTTTGCGATACAGCACTGCGTTACTTTAAATGACAATTGCGCGGTCATGCCACACTGTACCCAAATAAAATGTGTATTTTTTTTCCCCACAAAAAGATCTTTCTTTTGGTGGTATTTGATCACCATAGGGTTTTTTATTTTTTGCACTATAAACAAAAAAAGACAGAAAATTTTGAAAAAAACTATATATTCTGCTATAAAACATCCAATAAAAAAAAAATAAAAAAATAAAAAAATCAAATGTCTTCATATATTTAGGCCAATATGTATTCTGCTACATATTTTTGGTAAAAAAAATCCCAATAAGTGTATATTGATTGGTTTGCGCAAAAGTTATTCAGTCTACAAACTATGGGATGTATACTGGAATCTTTATTTATTTATTTTTTTACTAGTAATGACGGCGATCAGCGACTTTTAGCAGGACTGCGATATTGCGGTGGACAAATCGAACACCTAACTGACACTTTTAACACTTTTAGGGAACCAGTGACAGTAATACAGTGATCAGTGCTAAAAATATGCACTGTCACTGTACTAATGACACTGGCAGAGAAGGGGTTAAACACCCAGGGCAATCAAAGGTTAACTGTGTGCCTAGCCTGTGTTTGTGTACACTATGTGTAATGCTGTTACTAAGGGAAGTGATGAAGGGAAAGAAAATCCATCACTTCCCCCCTGTCAGAACGTAGCTCGGCCTTGTTTACATATGCAGAGCTCCATCCTGTGTCTCTACTTGACGATTGGCGGGTGCTGGCAGACATCCATTGGCCGGCACCCACTGGTCGGCTTCTGGTGTGACAAATCACAGCAGAAGCAGTGCGCCCCCTACCCTGAAGTGCAGGATCGCGCACGTATATGTGATTCTGCACAGCACGGCCGCCGTGTAGCAGTAAATCTGCTATAGGGTGGTCAGCAAGCCATTAATGGTCCTGTAACCTATTTTTCATGAAATTGTTTCTTACTATGTTTTTCTGCCTCCATTTAACGTCCACCATGAGCTCCTGAACCTCTCTTTTACCCCACTCACTGGTCAGACCCCAACCACCTTCACAAATTTGTAACAAATGGCTAGTCAACCCACACCATGCTGTCACTGATACACAACCATGGCACTCTTGGCCTCACCATGCACAAAGATTTTCCAGCTCGCGGGACCACAATCAAGTGCCAGCAGACTAAACGCGATCATCACTGGGTTTGGCTAACTACGCCATTAACTCGTTAAGCCCCAAATTATCTGGCACCAGATATTTTATCATGAATACCAAATGTTCACAATAACAGTTATGACTTTTAATAAATGTCTGTAATACACACTGTCACCACCAACAAAAATATCCAGAGATTTACCATATAGTTGCGCACTTCTGCAAAGAGAAAGGGATTCTTTAACCACTTCAGCCCCGGACCATTTGGCTGCCTAAAGACCAGAGGACTTTTTCCAATTTGGCACTGCATCGCTTTAACTGCTAATTGCGCGGTCATGCAATGCTGTACCCAAACGAAATTTGCATCTTTTTCTTCCCATAAATAGAGCTTTCTTTTGATGGTATTTGATCACCTCTGTGGTTTTTATTTTTTGAGCTATAAACGGAAAAAGACCGAAAATTTTGAAAAAAAATGATATTTTCTAATTTTTGTTATAAAAAAAATCCAATAAACTCAATTTTAGTCATACATTTAGGCCAAAATGTATTCGGCCACATGTCTTTGGTAAAAAAAATGTCAATAAGCGTATATTTATTGGTTTGCGCAAAAGTTATAGCGTCTACAAGCTAGGGTACATTTTCTGGAATTTACACAGCTTTTAGTTTATGACTGCCTATGTCATTTCTTGAGGTGCTAAAATGGCAGGGCAGTACAAAACCCCCCCAAATGACCACATTTTGGAAAGTAGACACCCCAAGAAAATTGCTGAGAGGCATGTTGAGCCCATTGAATATTAATTTTTTTCGTCCCAAGTGATTGAATAATGACATAAAAAAAAAATACAAAAAGTTGTCACTAAATGATATATTGCTCACACAGGCCATGGGCATATGTGGAATTGCACCCCATAATACATTCAGCTGCTTCTCCTGAGTACAGGGATACCACATGTGTGGGACTTTTTGGGAGCCTAGCTGCGTACGGGGCCCCGAAAACCAATCACCGCCTTCAGGATTTCTAAGGGCGTAAATTTTTGATTTGACTCCTCACTACCTATCACAGTTTTGAAGGCCATAAAATGCCAAGATAGCACAAACCCCCCCCCCAAATGACCCCATTTTGGAAAGTAGACACCCCAAGCTATTTGCTGAGAGGCATGTTGAGTACATGGAATATTTTATATTTTGACACAAAGTATATTTTTGCACAAAGTTGTCACTAAATGATATATTGCTCACACAGGCCATGGGCATATGTGGAATTGCACCCCAAAATACATTTAGCTGCTTCTCCTGAGTATGGGGATACCACATGTGTGGCACTTTTTGGGAGCCTAGCCGCGTACGGGGCCCCGAAAACCAATCACCGCCTTCAGGATTTCTAAGGGTGTAAATTTTTGATTTCACTCTTCACTGCCTATCACAGTTTCGGAGGCCATGGAATGCCCAGGTGGCACAAAACCCCCCCAAATGACCCCATTTTGGAAAGTAGACACCCCAAGCTATTTGCTGAGAGGCATGGTGAGTATTTTGCAGCTCTCATTTGTTTTTGAAAATGAAGAAAGACAAGAAAAAACATTTTTTTTACTTTTTTCAATTTTCAAAACTTTGTGACAAAAAAGTGAGGTCTGCAAAATACTCACTATACCTCTCAGCAAATAGCTTGGGGTGTCTACTTTCCAAAATGGGGTCATTTGGGGGGGTTTTGAACTGTCCTGGCATTTTGTGCACAACATTTAGAAGCTTATGTCACACATCACCCACTCTTCTAACCACTTGAAGACAAAGCCCTTTCTGAGACTTTTTGTTTACATGAAAAAATTTTTTTTTTTTGCAAGAAAATTACTTTGAACCCCCAAACATTATATATTTTTTTAAAGCAAATGCCCTACATATTAAAATGGTGGGTGTTTCATTTTTTTTTTTCACACAGTATTTGCGCAGCGATTTTTCAAACGCATTTTTTGGGGAAAAAACACACTTTTTTTAAATTTTAATGCACTAAAACACACTATATTGCCTAAATGTTTGATGAAATAAAAAAGATGATCTTAGGCCGAGTACATGGATACCAAACATGACATTCTTTACAATTGCGCACAAACGTGCAGTGGCAACAAAATAAATACATTTTTAAAAGCCTTTAAAAGGCTTTAGAGGTTACCACTTTAGATTTACAGAGGAGGTCTACTGCTAAAATTACTGCCCTCGATCTGACCTTTGCGGTGATACCTCACATGCATGGTGCAATTGCTGTTTACATTTGACGACGGACCTCCGCTTGCGTTCGCCTTAGCGCGAGAGCAGGGGGCGACAGGGGTGCTTTTTTTTTCTCTTTATTATTTTTTTGCTTTTTTATCTTATTTTTAAACTGTTCCTTTCATTTTTTTTTTAATCATTTTTATTGTTTTCTAAGGGAATGTAAATATCCCTTATGGTAGCAATAGGTAGTGACAGGTACTCTTTTTTGAAAAAATTGGGGTCTATTAGACCCTAGATCTCTCCTCTGCCCTCAAAGCATCTGACCACACCAAGATCGGTGTGATAAAATGCTTTCCCAATTTCCCAATGGCGCTGTTTACATCCGGCGAAATCTAAGTCATGAAATGCTCGTAGCTTCCGGTTTCTTAGGCCATAGAGATGTTTGGAGCCACTCTGGTCTCTGATCAGCTCTATGGTCAGCTGGCTGAATCACCGGCTGCATTCTCAGGTTCCCTGTTGAGACGGGAGAGCCAGAGAAAAACACGGAAGACGGTGGGGGGGGGGCATTCCCTCCCACTGCTTGTAAAAGCAGTCTAGAGGCTAATTAGCCACTAGGATTGCTTTTACATGAAAGCCGACCGCTTGCTGAAAAGAATGATACCAAGATGATACCTAAACCTGCAGGCATCATTCTGGTATAACCACTCAAAGTCGTGAATGGCGTACCTGAAGACAAAAAAATGGTTAACAATAAAACACAGTAAACGGTAAAGTATAAAAAAATTGCATACCTGAAAAGCAAACATGATAAAACATAATAACAATAAAACATTGCAGAATAGAATACAGTAAAAAAGAGCAGAACAATAGAGAGAGAATAGAGAGAGAGAGAACAATGAAACGACAACTATTTTTTTTTATTTTATATATTTTTTTTTTTTACACTTTTTTTTGTAACTAATGCCGCGTACACACGAGCGGACTTTACGGCGGACTTTGCCCGGCGGATTTTTCGACGTACTTTACGACGGACTTTCTGAATGAACGGACTTGCCTACACACAATCCACCAAAGTCCGTCGAATTCGTACGTGATGACGTACGACTGGACTAAAACAAGGAAGTTCATAGCCAGTAGCCAATAGCTGCCCTAGCGTGGCTTTTTGTCCGTAGAACTAGCATACAGACGGCGGACTTTTCGACCGGACTCGATTTCAATGGATACATTTTATACAAGTTTCAAATCTAAGTCCGTCCAACTTTTGAGCAAACAAAGTCCGCTGGAGCCCACACACGATCGAATTGTCCGACGAAATCCAGTCCGCCGGGCAAAGTCCGCCGTAAAGTCCGCTCGTGTGTACGCGGCATAACTTTTATAACTGTAACCGGTTCCAGGTTCGGGTCTCTCAAAATGCGATGGCATCTTGGGAGACCCTGTGAAAGTGCGCCTAGTCTGTGCAATGCTGTACCCTACGCTAATACTCAACTAGTGAATGGTAGCGTTCAAAACATTCACCAATGCAAAGACCAGGATTGTCAGGACAGGAGGGACAATAATATCGGGTGTCACGCCTATATCCGCGCTTGCTGCAGACACGACATCTTTTTTGGGGGGGGTACTCGGGAGGACATAAAGAAAATGCCTCTCATGCAGCCGACTGCATTTGGTTGGGGATGTGAATGGGGAAAGTACGGGCGCTGCAGAAGTGGTGGGTTCCCAATTAGGATTGGCGAATGCAGCAGGAAGGGCACTATGGGCACGACGGGCCGGTTTGTCTTCTTCTTGGTGGCAGCGGGACACTACTTGTGCTTGCCACCTCACCAGCTTGAACTGCACTTATGGGACTCGCCACGTCACCAAGTGTTACTGCAGTGCTGGAGTGCTGGTTTGACTATGACCGGGGTGTACTAGGCCGCTGGTGCTTGCCAGTTCACCAAAATGCTACCAAAAAAACTGTTAGCGATCGCAGGGATCAGGCCTGACTCTGCGAACGCTGCAGTTATGAGTTTAGTGTTTTGTAAGTGACAGTGATTGATCGATACTGCACTTGGGTGGGCTGGGCTGGGCCGGGCGGAGGGGCAAAACGCAGGTGCTAGCAGGTATCTGGGCTGATCCCGCTAACACTGCGTTTTTGGGAACCCTAAACTGCTGGGGACGCTAGTATAGATCTGATCGGATCAGATATTGATCCGTTCAGATACTATACCACTAAGGGAGGTGTACGGTGCGTGCGTGGGTGTTAGCGGTACTGGCGCTAACCTGACGCTGCTAGGGGCTGGTGCTTGCCAGTTCACCAAAATGCTACCAAAAAAACTGTTAGCGATCGCAGGGATCAGGCCTGACTCTGCGAATGCTGCAGTTATGTGTTTAGTGTTTTGTAAGTGACAGTGATCGATCGATACTGCACTTGGGTGGGCTGGGCTGGGACGGTCGGAGGGGCAAAACGCAGGTGCTAGCAGGTATCTGGGCTGGTCCCGCTAACACTGCGTTTTTGGGAACCCTAAACTGCTAGGGACGCTAGTATAGATCTGATTGGATCAGATATTGATCCGTTCAGATACTATACCACTAAGGGAGGCGTATGCTGCGTGCGTGGGTGTTAGCGGTACTGGCGCTAATCTGATGCTGTCTGGGGCGACGCATATCACCGCCGGGCGATCAGGGGGCTAAACCTTTATTCAGTAATAAGCGGCGGGTGCCCTGACACAATAAAATATAAACAAATTAACCAGCGTCACCCGTAACAGTTATATGGTGATCACTGGTGAAAGGGTTAACTAGGGGGCAATCAAGGGGTTAAAACCTTTATTCGGTAGTATATGGGGGTCCCTGCCGCTATAAAACGCTGACGGCGAACCTAAATATTTAACTCCCTAACTAGCGTCACCAGTGACACTAATACAGCGATCAGAAAAATGATCGCTTAGTGACACTGGCGATGGGGGGTGATCAAGGGGTTAAAAATTTATTAGGGGGGGTTAGGGGGGTACCCTAGACCTAAAGGGGGCTAATACTAACTGCCCTACCACACTAACTGTCACAAACTGACACCATGCAGTAATCAGAAAAAAAAACAACTGCTTGGTGTCAGTGTGACGGGGGGGGGGGGGGGGGGGGAGGTAAAGGGGGGTGCAACGTGTGCCTGGCATGTTCTACTGTGATGTGTTGGTGCACTCACATTGCAGTCTTCTCTCCTCGGCGCCGGAAAGGAAAATGCTGAGCCGAGGAGAGATGACATCACATCCCCTGCCTCTGTGTACTACACAGAGGCAGGGGAAGATTCTCATTGGCTGGGAGCTATCACAAGGGGGGGGCCACTAATGGATGGCCTCCCCCTCATCTCTGAACGCTCCCAGGACAAAGCCGACCGCCTCGGGCACCGGGGGGGGGGTCCGATCGGACCCCCCGCCCTCGGGAAGGCAATCACGTACCAGGTACGTGATTTTGCCTGCCCGTGCCATTCTGCTGACGTATATCAGCGTGGGGCGGTCGTCAAGTGGTTAAGTTCTAGCTTAGTGCATGGGAGACAGTATCAACGATTTTAAAATATTTTTTTTTTTAAATGTTAAAAACGGTGCAAACAAAATATTTACAGAAAAAAAGATATTACAACGGAAAAATTAACCACTTCCATACTGGGCCTATTCTGGCACTCCTCTCCTACATGTAAAAATCATCATTTTTTTGCTAGAAAATTACTCAGAACCCCCAAACATTATCTATGTTTTTTTTAGCAGACACCCTAGGAAATAAAATGGCGGTCATTGCAACTTTTTATCTTGCACGCTATTTGCGCAATAATTTTTACAAACAGTGTTTCATGAATTAAAAAATAACAAAACAGTAAAGTTAGCCCAACACTCATGGAATGGCGTCAAACTTCAATACTTAAAATTCTCCATAGGGGCATTGTGGGCGCGTGTGCGCACCTACGAGCTCCGTGAGTCCGACCACGGGTCGCGCGGACTCGATGTCCGCGGCGGGGATACCCGCGATCGTCTCATGGAGAGGAAGAACGGGGAAATGCTAATGTAAACAAGCATTTCCCCATTCTTCCTAGTGACAGGACACTGATCTCTGCTCCCTGTGATCGGGAGCGGTGATCAGTGTCGTGACACACAAAGCCCATCCCCCCCACAGTTAGAACACATCCCTAGGACACACTTAACCCCTTCAGTGCCCCCTCCTGGTTAACCCCTTCACTGCCAGTCACATTTACACAGTAATCAATGCATTTTTATAGCATTGATCACTGTATAAATGTAAATGGTCCCAAAATAGCGATAAAATGTGTCCGCCATAATGTCGCAGTCACGATAAAAATCGCTCATCACCGCCATTACTAGTAAAAAAAAAAAATTATCAATAAAAATGCCATAAAACTATCCCCTATTTTGTAGACGCTATAACTTTTGCGCAAACCAATCAATAAACGCTTATTGCAATTTTTTTACCAAAAATATGTAGAAGAATACGTATCGGCCTAAACTGAGGAAAAAAAATGTTTTTTATATATTTTTGGGGGATATTTATTATAGCAAAAATTAAAAAATAATGTGTTTTTCTCAAAATTGTCACTCTTTTTTTGTTTATAGCGCAAAAAATAAAAACCGCAGAGGTGATCAAATACCACCAAAAGAAAGCTCTATTTGTGGGGAAAAAAGGACATCAATTTTGTTTGGGAGCCATGTCGCACGACCGCGCAATTGTCAGTTAAAGCGACGCAGTGCCGAATCGCAAAAAGTGCTCTGGTCTTTGGCCAGCCAAATGGTCCGGAGCTGAAGTGGTTAAAAAAACGTACCTCCTGGTGTGAACGAGCCCTCCGACTGGTGTGCGCCGAGATGCACAATCCTAAAGGGTGCCTTGACTAAAAAAAGGTTGGGAAACACATTACATCATTCTTGTTGAGACTTGTACTAGGAACGTATTGATTAAAGTGACTCAAAACTGTCATTTAAAAAAAATATTCACGTATGTATTCTTAGCCCAGAAAAGTCCCTTCTATTGCTCTCGGCCCCCTCCAAATTTCTTTTTTTTTCCGGCTGCTGTGATCTGACTTCCTCTTATAGGGTGGCTACATTCTTTCTCCATGATCCACTGTATGCAGGAACATGGTAACCCTCTTTTGCTCACTCCTGACATGGACTATGACAGGCATCAATAAATGGTGGGCTGCGGTCCAGACACAGACCAAGTGACAGTCCTGTCTGGACCACAGCCGCACCACTTAGCAGCTTGATTAGACTTCTCTCCTGTTGCCACTGCTGCTGTTAAAACTCACAGCACAGCAGAGGGCAGAAGACACAGTAGGGGGGATTCCTCTTTTATATACAGTATCTTTTTTTTGGGGGGGGGGGGGGTCTGGCTGTGGTGGCAGGCGGTGTGATTGATGATGGATCTACATCAGGGGACACTATTTTTCATTTTTTAATAAAGAAATTTTTCCCTTTTTTGGGTAAAGGGATAGAGGTACTATGTACTACAAACTCATTCACATGGGGGGGGCGGGCGATTCAGAATCGACAACCAGGCATGTACTGGCCATCGGGACTACCGGGAGTTTCCCGGTGGGCCGATGGCTCAGTGGGCCGGTTTCAGCGGCCGCCTAATTTACCTGTTGTATTGAAGGTCCACGGCGATCTACCTGTCAATCGCCGACAGCTGGTGCCTGACGGGTAGATGGAGATGCATGCAGAGTAGCACAGGAAGCGTTCTCTCTCCGCTGCTCCCCGGTGGCCCCTTCTCTCTTCTCGTCTATCCCCATTTGCTTGTGACATCATCTGGGATGGACGAGAAGAGAGGAGGGGCCACCAAGGAGCAGTGTGACATGAGAGAGAACATATTACAGATGCTCCCTGCGCTACTCTGCATGCTGGCTGGTAAACGCTGTGCCCTGATGTTCCCCAATATGCCCTGATGTTCCCCAATGTGCCCTGATGTGCCCCAATGTGCTCTAATATGCCCTGATGTGCCTCAATGTGCCCTGATGTGCTCCAATGTGCCCTGATGTGCCCCAATGTGCTCTAATATGCCCTGATGTGCTCCAATGTGCCCTGATGTACCCCAATGTGCTTTAATGTTCCCTGATGTGCCCCAATGTGCCCTGATGTGCCCCAATATGCCCTGATGTGCCCCAATGTGCCCTGATGTGCTATGTGCCCTGCTGTGCCCCAATGTGCTTTAATGTTCCCTGATGTGCCCCAATGTGCCCTGATGTGCCCCAATATGCCCTGATGTGCCCCAATGTGCCCTGATGTGCTATATGCCCTGCTGTGCCCTGCTGTGCTTTAATGTGCCCTGATGTGCCCCAAAATGCCCTGATGTGCTATGTGCCCTGATGTGCCCCGATGTGCCCCGTGTCCTGATGTGCCATGTGCCCCGATGTGCTATGTGCCCCGATGTGCTATGTGCCCTGATGTACCCCATGCCCTGATGTGCTATGTGCCCTGATGTGCCTTGATGTCCCGTGCCCTGATGTCCCGTGCCCTGATGTCCCATGCCCTGATGTCCTGTGCCCTGATGTCCCGTGCCCTGATGTCCCGTGCCCTGATGTCCTGTGCCCTGATGTCCTGTGCACTGGTGTGCTGTGCCTCAATGTACCCTGTACCCTGATGTGATGTGCCCTGATGTGCCCTGTACGCTGATGTGCTGGGCTCTGTACCCTGATGTGCTGTGCCCTGATGTGCACTGTACCCTGATGTGCTGTGACCTGTACCCTGATGTGCTGTGCCCTGTGCCTTGATGTGCTGTGCCCTGATGTGCCGTGCCCTGATGTGCTGTGCCCTGATGTACTGTGCCCTCTGCCCTGATGTGCTGTGCCCTGTGCCCTGATGTGCCGTGCTCTGTGCCCTGATGTGCTGGGCTCTGTACCGTGTACAGTTGTTAGGTGGGGGCCAGATAGGCTTTTGTGCTGTCCTAGGCCACAATAAATTCATGCACCCCCTAATTTAAATATGACCCACCTTTCCTGTCAAGGTCACACCCCTTCATATTTAAGACCCGCCCTATCATCTGTAAACCACACCCCTTCCAGACCCCCACCCCCTCCATCTTCCCCCCTAGCAGCAAAAATCCCCCCTTTCAGCACAAATCCTCACCCTCACGTAACCCCTTCCAGTACAAATCCCCCTTCTCTGCACAAACCCTTGCCTCAACCTCCCCTTTCACAGCACACATCCCCCCCATATCTCCCCCTCCCAGCATAAATCCCCCCTCTTAGCAAAAATCCTACCCCATCTCCCCCTCCCAGCATAATTCCCCCCTCGTAGCAAAAATCCTCCCCCATCTCCCCCTCCCAGCATGAATCCCCAATCTCAGCACAAATCCTTCCCCATCTCCCCCTCCCAGCATAAATTCCCCTCTCAGCACAAATCCTCCCCCATCCCCCCTCCCAGCATAAATACCCCCTGTTAGCAAAATCCCCCCCATCCAACATAAATCCCCCTCTCAGCAAAAATCCTCCCCCTCCCAGCATAAATCCTCACTCTCAGAAAAGAATCCTCCCCATATCAAACCTGTACCTCCTCCTTTCCCCTCCCAGTACAACCCCCCCCCCCCCACAGCTGCTTCTCCTATTCTGTAAGAGAAGTCTGCTCTGCTGGGACTTGTAGTGCCCTCTGTGGGGGGCTGAGATATGGCAGCACGCTCTGCTGGGACTTGTAGTGCCCTCTGTGGGGGGCTGAGATATGGCAGCCTCGTATGCTGGGACTTGTAGTGCCCTCTGTGGGGGCTGAGATATGGCAGCCTAGTATGCTGGGACTTGTAGTGCCCCCTGTGGGGGCTGAGATATGGCAGCACGCTCTCTGGGACTTGTAGTGCCCTCTGTGTAGGGCTGAGATATGGCAGCCTCGTATGCTGGGACTTGTAGTGCCCTCTGTGGGGGGCTGAGATCTGAAAGCCTCGTATGCTGGGACTTGTAGTGTTCTCTGTGGGGGGCTGAGATATGACAGCCTCGTATGCTGGGACTTGTAGTGTCCTCTGTGGGGGGCTAAGATATGGCAGCCTTGTATGCTGGGACTTGTAGTGCCCTTGTGGGGGGCTGAGATATGGCAGCACGCTCTGCTGGGACTTGTAGTGCCCTCTGTGGGGAGCTGAGATATGACAGCCTTGTATTCTGGGACTTGTAGTGCCCTTGTGAGGGGCTGAGATATGGCAGCATGCTCTGCTGGGACTTGTAGTGGCCTTTGTGGGGGACTGAGGATTCCTCAGTCCCCCCCCATAGCCGAGGGCACTACAAGTCCCAGCATATGAGGCTGCCATATCTCAGCCCCCCCCCAGAGGACACTACAAGTCCCAGCATACGAGGCTGTCATATCTCAGCCCCCCACAGAGGGCACTACAAGTCCCAGCATACGAGGCTGTCATATCTCAGCCCCCCACAGAGGGCACTACAAGTCCCAGCAGAGCGTGCTGCCATATCTCAGCCCCCCACAGAGGGCACTACATGTCCCAGCAGAGCAGGCTTCTCTTACAGAATAACCAGTCCTCCAAACATAGCATTAGTAGACTGCACAGGCACCTCAGTGGCTGTGGGCGGCGGCGGCCGGATCAATAGGCTGGGCATCGGCGGATGCGGCTTGAACTTAGAGATACTTAATCCGTGCAGGAGGAGGCCGCGGAGCCTGGAGGAGGGTGTACGGGTTGGGGGGGGATTTTTGTGTGGGGCCGCAAAGTGCTGGCCTAGGCCAAGACACAACACTGTTTACACTGACCCAAGTCTTGCATTTCACACTTATTTTCACCAGTAAACTGAGCTTATATAGTGAAATACAGTATTTTTAAATCCGTGGGTTTTGATGTTGAATTATAGCAAACCTGTGAGATTAGTAGGCTTGCTGCTGCTTATAAAATTCAACATTAAAACAGTCTGACGGATTTCAAAATCCTGTATTTCACTATACCAATTCAGTTTACTGGTAAAAATAAGTATGAAATGCAAGAGTTTGGTGGGTGTAAAAAGATGTCCGCAGCCGCCTTCCTACTGCAGGCTTACTGCGCCTGAGTGCAGGGTGTGCAAAAACATCAAAAGGAAATAAGTTGGGACTTTAAATGAAGCACAGCTAAGAGTGTAAAAGTATAAATCACTTGGTCTGGGATTCCAAAAGCATATACATTGATTCACAAAAATAACATGATAAAAATGAGTAAAGTCTTTAACAATTTATTATGCAGTATAATGACATAATTCATAACCAATCTATGGGTAATAGATACATTGGTACACGATAATGCGATTATCCTAATTCATGAACAACATGATTATGTTAATAATAATAAAATTGTAAAAATTGATGGTAAAATTTAATATCACTTATTGCGGAATCTCAATATCACATGTTTATGTGCTGTAGCATAAGGCTAAGGCTCTATGCATTTCGTGATTTCCATTCATCAGGAGAAGTTGCATGTATAATAGTCAAAAAGTGTAACGGAAGTGACGTTTTGTCGCCGCCATCTTGCTACACCTGGCACTCGTCCATTATAAGGATACACTGAGAAGGGGGTAGGCGGACATCTTCTTACACCCACTGGAGTTTTGCACTTTACACATTTTTATAACAATAAACTGAGTTTATATAGTTAAATACAGTATTACAACTCCGTCTTACTGTTTACATGTTGAATTTTAAAAGCAGCTAACTTCTGTCAGATTGACAAACCTGTAAGATCTGCAGGCTTGCCGCAGCTTTTAACATTCAACATCTAAACAGTAAGACGGAGTTGTAAGTACTGTTTTTCACTATATAAAGTCAGTTTACTGTTAAATTAAATGTGTAAAATGTAAAACTCCGGAGGGTGTAACAAGATGTCCGCTTACCCCCTTCTCAGTGTATCCTTACTATGGACATGTGCGGGGTGCAGCAAGATGGCAGCGACGAAACGTCACTTCCGTTACACTTTCTGACAGGTCGCCATATCTGATGGAACACCGGGGTATTGTTCTGTCAATAACTCCAACCCATCAGAAACTCCAACCACATCACTTCCGGTTTATTTAAAACCTTAGTAATCGGAGATTTTGACAAATTGGTGGTTGGACACAACACCGACAACTGAATAGAGTTTGGTACAGGAAGACTGAGCTGTTTTGACAGCACAGCGGCTAACGAGGATAAAGTTGTCGTCGCTTCGGAGGCAGTCATTTTGTTGGCTAGTATCGGAGCAGAGTAAGAATCTCCGCTTATAATATCCTGCACCGGACTCTATTCGGTTGCCTGTGTTATGTCCAACCACCAATTCGTCAAAAACTCCAAATACTGCTGGTTTTAAATATACCGGAAGTTAAGCGGTTGGAGTTTCTGACGGGTTGGAGAACATGACAGAATAGTTTTTCTCCCTTCTCACAGCACCCCTCCCTTCTATAATTCCGCTCTGAAAGGGCTGAATATGAAATGGGGAGGAGCTGAGAAGTGGGCGGGCCCGCAGAGTCAGATGGCTGATACAATACAAACCACTCACAGGGGGAAAAAAAAATTCCCGGGCATAGATTTTAGAAAATATATTATATTGCGCCAAAAAGATCGGTCAATTACAATAAACACAGCTTTATTAGCAACAACAACGTATAGTTATAAAAACGGCTACTTTGCAATCCCACAACAAACATGGCCGCCGCAGTTTCCCAGGCTTTCCTGACGCCCGCTCCCTATTGGCTGCGCGCTTGACATCCCGGAAGTGGAGGCGTTGTGCTCTCAGGCCACGTGTTGGGGTGTAGCAGACAGCGGGGAGAAGTGAGGTGAAGGGAAGTTGTTCGGTGTGTGTTCTCAGAGATCGGTTCCTGCTCACATAGGCATGGCTGTCCGCGCTTCCTTCGAGAATAACAATGAGATCGGCTGCTTCGCCAAGCTAACAAACACCTACTGCCTGGTGGCCATAGGAGGTTCGGAGAACTTCTACAGGTGAGACCCCCCCCACAGGTGACAGGCAGGTACAGGGAGACCCCCCACAGGTGACAGGCAGGTACAGGGGGACCCCTCCCCCACAGATGACAGCCAGGTACAGGGAGACCCCCCCCACAGATGACAGGCAGGTACAGGGAGACCCCCCCCCCACAGATGACAGGCAGTTACAGGGAGACCCCCCCCCAGGTGACAGGCAGTTACAGGGAGACCCCCCCCCACAGGTGACAGGCAGGTACAGGGAGACCCCCCCCCCCCCCCCCCACAGGTGACAGGCAGGTACAGGGAGACCCCCCCCCCACAGGTGACAGGCAGGTACAGGGAGACCCCCCCCCCCACAGGTGACAGGCAGGTACAGGGAGACCCCCCCCACAGGTGACAGGCAGGTACAGGGAGACCCCCCCCCACAGGTGACAGGCAGGTACAGGGAGACCCCCCACAGGTGACAGGCAGGTACAGGGGGACCCCTCCCCCACAGATGACAGGCAGGTACAGGGGGACCCCCCCCACAGGTGACAGGCAGGTACAGGGAGACCCCCCCCCCCCCACAGGTGACAGGCAGGTACAGGGAGACCCCCCCCCCCCCCACAGATGACAGGCAGGTACAGGGAGACCCCCCCCCACAGATGACAGGCAGGTACAGGGAGACCCCCCCCCCACAGGTGACAGGCAGGTACAGGGAGACCCCCACAGATGACAGGCAGTTACAGGGAGACCCCCCCCCCCCCACAGGTGACAGGCAGGTACAGGGAGACCCCCCCCCACAGGTGACATGCAGGTACAGGGAGACCCCCCCCCCCACAGGTGACATGCAGGTACAGGGAGACCCCCCCCACACAGGTGACAGGCAGGTACAGGGAGACCCCCCCCACACACAGGTGACAGGCAGGTACAGGGAGACCCCCCCCCCACACAGGTGACAGGCAGGTACAGGGAGACCCCCCTCCTACAGGTGACAGGCAGGTACAGGGAGACCCCCCTCCTACAGGTGACAGGCAGGTACAGGGAGACCCCCCTCCTACAGGTGACAGGCAGGTACAGGGAGACCCCCCTCCTACAGGTGACAGGCAGGTACAGGGAGACCCCCCTCCTACAGGTGACAGGCAGGTACAGGGAGACCCCCCTCCTACAGGTGACAGGCAGGTACAGGGAGACCCCCCTCCTACAGGTGACAGGCAGGTACAGGGAGACCCCCCTCCTACAGGTGACAGGCAGGTACAGGGAGACCCCCCTCCTACAGGTGACAGGCAGGTACAGGGAGACCCCCCTCCTACAGGTGACAGGCAGGTACAGGGAGACCCCCCTCCTACAGGTGACAGGCAGGTACAGGGAGACCCCCCTCCTACAGGTGACAGGCAGGTACAGGGAGACCCCCCTCCTACAGGTGACAGGCAGGTACAGGGAGACCCCCCCTCCTACAGGTGACAGGCAGGTACAGGGAGACCCCCCTCCTACAGGTGACAGGCAGGTACAGGGAGACCCCCCTCCTACAGGTGACAGGCAGGTACAGGGAGACCCCCCTCCTACAGGTGACAGGCAGGTACAGGGAGACCCCCCTCCTACAGGTGACAGGCAGGTACAGGGAGACCCCCCTCCTACAGGTGACAGGCAGGTACAGGGAGACCCCCCTCCTACAGGTGACAGGCAGGTACAGGGAGACCCCCCTCCTACAGGTGACAGGCAGGTACAGGGAGACCCCCCTCCTACAGGTGACAGGCAGGTACAGGGAGACCCCCCTCCTACAGGTGACAGGCAGGTACAGGGAGACCCCCCTCCTACAGGTGACAGGCAGGTACAGGGAGACCCCCCTCCTACAGGTGACAGGCAGGTACAGGGAGACCCCCCTCCTACAGGTGACAGGCAGGTACAGGGAGACCCCCCTCCTACAGGTGACAGGCAGGTACAGGGAGACCCCCCTCCTACAGGTGACAGGCAGGTACAGGGAGACCCCCCTCCTACAGGTGACAGGCAGGTACAGGGAGACCCCCCTCCTACAGGTGACAGGCAGGTACAGGGAGACCCCCCTCCTACAGGTGACAGGCAGGTACAGGGAGACCCCCCTCCTACAGGTGACAGGCAGGTACAGGGAGACCCCCCTCCTACAGGTGACAGGCAGGTACAGGGAGACCCCCCTCCTACAGGTGACAGGCAGGTACAGGGAGACCCCCCTCCTACAGGTGACAGGCAGGTACAGGGAGACCCCCCTCCTACAGGTGACAGGCAGGTACAGGGAGACCCCCCTCCTACAGGTGACAGGCAGGTACAGGGAGACCCCCCTCCTACAGGTGACAGGCAGGTACAGGGAGACCCCCCTCCTACAGGTGACAGGCAGGTACAGGGAGACCCCCCTCCTACAGGTGACAGGCAGGTACAGGGAGACCCCCCTCCTACAGGTGACAGGCAGGTACAGGGAGACCCCCCTCCTACAGGTGACAGGCAGGTACAGGGAGACCCCCCTCCTACAGGTGACAGGCAGGTACAGGGAGACCCCCCTCCTACAGGTGACAGGCAGGTACAGGGAGACCCCCCTCCTACAGGTGACAGGCAGGTACAGGGAGACCCCCCTCCTACAGGTGACAGGCAGGTACAGGGAGACCCCCCTCCTACAGGTGACAGGCAGGTACAGGGAGACCCCCCTCCTACAGGTGACAGGCAGGTACAGGGAGACCCCCCTCCTACAGGTGACAGGCAGGTACAGGGAGACCCCCCTCCTACAGGTGACAGGCAGGTACAGGGAGACCCCCCTCCTACAGGTGACAGGCAGGTACAGGGAGACCCCCCTCCTACAGGTGACAGGCAGGTACAGGGAGACCCCCCTCCTACAGGTGACAGGCAGGTACAGGGAGACCCCCCTCCTACAGGTGACAGGCAGGTACAGGGAGACCCCCCTCCTACAGGTGACAGGCAGGTACAGGGAGACCCCCCTCCTACAGGTGACAGGCAGGTACAGGGAGACCCCCCTCCTACAGGTGACAGGCAGGTACAGGGAGACCCCCCTCCTACAGGTGACAGGCAGGTACAGGGAGACCCCCCTCCTACAGGTGACAGGCAGGTACAGGGAGACCCCCCTCCTACAGGTGACAGGCAGGTACAGGGAGACCCCCCTCCTACAGGTGACAGGCAGGTACAGGGAGACCCCCCTCCTACAGGTGACAGGCAGGTACAGGGAGACCCCCCTCCTACAGGTGACAGGCAGGTACAGGGAGACCCCCCTCCTACAGGTGACAGGCAGGTACAGGGAGACCCCCCTCCTACAGGTGACAGGCAGGTACAGGGAGACCCCCCTCCTACAGGTGACAGGCAGGTACAGGGAGACCCCCCCCCACAGGTGACAGGCAGGTACAGGGAGACCCCCCTCCTACAGGTGACAGGCAGGTACAGGGAGACCCCCCTCCTACAGGTGACAGGCAGGTACAGGGAGACCCCCCTCCTACAGGTGACAGGCAGGTACAGGGAGACCCCCCTCCTACAGGTGACAGGCAGGTACAGGGAGACCCCCCTCCTACAGGTGACAGGCAGGTACAGGGAGACCCCCCTCCTACAGGTGACAGGCAGGTACAGGGAGACCCCCCTCCTACAGGTGACAGGCAGGTACAGGGAGACCCCCCTCCTACAGGTGACAGGCAGGTACAGGGAGACCCCCCTCCTACAGGTGACAGGCAGGTACAGGGAGACCCCCCTCCTACAGGTGACAGGCAGGTACAGGGAGACCCCCCTCCTACAGGTGACAGGCAGGTACAGGGAGACCCCCCTCCTACAGGTGACAGGCAGGTACAGGGAGACCCCCCTCCTACAGGTGACAGGCAGGTACAGGGAGACCCCCCTCCTACAGGTGACAGGCAGGTACAGGGAGACCCCCCTCCTACAGGTGACAGGCAGGTACAGGGAGACCCCCCTCCTACAGGTGACAGGCAGGTACAGGGAGACCCCCCTCCTACAGGTGACAGGCAGGTACAGGGAGACCCCCCTCCTACAGGTGACAGGCAGGTACAGGGAGACCCCCCTCCTACAGGTGACAGGCAGGTACAGGGAGACCCCCCTCCTACAGGTGACAGGCAGGTACAGGGAGACCCCCCTCCTACAGGTGACAGGCAGGTACAGGGAGACCCCCCTCCTACAGGTGACAGGCAGGTACAGGGAGACCCCCCTCCTACAGGTGACAGGCAGGTACAGGGAGACCCCCCTCCTACAGGTGACAGGCAGGTACAGGGAGACCCCCCTCCTACAGGTGACAGGCAGGTACAGGGAGACCCCCCTCCTACAGGTGACAGGCAGGTACAGGGAGACCCCCCTCCTACAGGTGACAGGCAGGTACAGGGAGACCCCCCTCCTACAGGTGACAGGCAGGTACAGGGAGACCCCCCCCCCACAGGTGACAGGCAGGTACAGGGAGACCCCCCCCCCCACAGGTGACAGGCAGGTACAGGGAGACCCCCCCCCCACAGGTGACAGGCAGGTACAGGGAGACCCCCCCCACAGGTGACAGGCAGGTACAGGGAGACCCCCCCCCACAGGTGACAGGCAGGTACAGGGAGACCCCCCCCCACAGGTGACAGGCGGTTACAGGGAGACCCCCCCCCCCCACAGATGACAGGCAGGTACAGGGAGACACCCCCCCCCACAGATGACAGGCAGGTACAGGGAGACCCCCCCCCCCCACAGATGACAGGCAGGTACAGGGAGACCCCCCCCCCCACAGGTGACAGGCAGGTACAGGGAGACCCCCCCACAGGTGACAGGCAGGTACAGGGAGACTCCCCCCCCACAGGTGACAGGCAGGTACAGGGAGACCCCCCTCCTACAGGTGACAGGCAGGTACAGGGAGACCCCCCTCCTACAGGTGACAGGCAGGTACAGGGAGACCCCCCTCCTACAGGTGACAGGCAGGTACAGGGAGACCCCCCCCCCACAGGTGACAGGCAGGTACAGGGAGACCCCCCCCCCACAGGTGACAGGCAGGTACAGGGAGACCCCCCCCCCCAGATGACAGGCAGGTACAGGGAGACCCCCCCCCCCCCAGATGACAGGCAGGTACAGGGAGACCCCCCCCCCCCACAGATGACAGGCGGTTACAGGGAGCCCCCCCCCCACAGATGACAGGCGGTACAGGGAGACCCCCCCCCCACAGATGACAGGCAGGTACAGGGAGACACCCCCCCCCACAGATGACAGGCAAGTACAGGGAGACCCCCCCCCCACAGGTGACAGGCAGGTACAGGGAGACCCCCCCCCACAGGTGACAGGCAGGTACAGGGAGACCCCCCCACAGGTGACAGGCGGTTACAGGGAGACCCCCCCCCCCCCCACAGATGACAGGCAGGTACAGGGAGACACCCCCCCCCCACAGATGACAGGCAGGTACAGGGAGACCCCCCCCCCCCCCCCCCACAGATGACAGGCAGGTACAGGGAGACCCCCCCCCCCCCCCCCCCCCACAGATGACAGGCAGGTACAGGGAGACCCCCCCCCCCCCCCACAGGTGACAGGCAGGTACAGGGAGACCCCCCCACAGGTGACAGGCAGGTACAGGGAGACTCCCCCCCACAGGTGACAGGCAGGTACAGGGAGACCCCCCCCCACAGGTGACAGGCAGGTACAGGGAGACCCCCCCCCCCCCACAGGTGACAGGCAGGTACAGGGAGACCCCCCCCCACAGGTGACAGGCAGGTACAGGGAGACCCCCCCCCCCACAGATGACAGGCAGGTACAGGGAGACCCCCCCCCACAGATGACAGGCAGGTACAGGGAGACCCCCCCACAGGTGACAGGCGGTTACAGGGAGACCCCCCCCCCCCACAGGTGACAGGCAGGTACAGGGAGACCCCCCCCCCCCCACAGATGACAGGCAGGTACAGGGAGACCCCCCCCCCCACAGGTGACAGGCAGGTACAGGGAGACCCCGCCCCCACAGGTGACAGGCAGGTACAGGGAGACCCCCCCCCAGGTAACAGGCAGGTACAGGGAGACCCCCCCCCACAGGTGACAGGCAGGTACAGGGAGACCCCCCCCCACAGGTGACAGGCAGGTACAGGGAGACCCCCCCCCCCCCACAGGTGACAGGCAGGTACAGGGAGAACCCCCACAGGTGACAGGCAGGTACAGGGAGACCCCCCCCCCCCACAGGTGACAGGCAGGTACAGGGAGACCCCCCCCCCCCCCCACAGGTGACAGGCAGGTACAGGGAGACCACCTCCCACAGGTGACAGGCAGGTACAGGGAGACCACCTCCCACAGGTGACAGGCAGGTACAGGGAGACCACCCCCACAGGTGACAGGCAGGTACAGGGAGACCCCCCCCCCCACAGGTGACAGGCAGGTACAGGGAGACCCCCCCCCCACAGGTGACAGGCAGGTACAGGGAGACCCCCCCCCCACAGGTGACAGGCAGGTACAGGGAGACCCCCCCCCCCACAGGTGACAGGCAGGTACAGGGAGACCCCCCCCCCCACAGGTGACAGGCAGGTACAGGGAGACCCCCCCACAGATGACGGGCAGGTACAGGGAGACCCCCCCCCCCCCCACAGATGACGGGCAGGTACAGGGAGACCCCCCCCCCCCCACAGGTGACAGGCAGGTACAGGGAGACCCCCCCCCCCCACAGGTGACAGGCAGGTACAGGGAGACCCCCTTTTTTTAGGTCATTGAGACACTTTGCTAATCCCAAAATAATACTCAGTTTGGGTGTAATATTTCCGCCTCTTGTCTGTTTTGATACTGAAGAATAACTTTAAAAATGTGATGCTGGCTGTTTCCATCTTGCTTGTGGGCATGTGAAGCCCACAAGCATTGATTTCCGGGATGCGGTGAATGCTGTTCATTCACAGCTTGTTCACAAGCATGATCATTGTTCCCGCACTGAATCTTGGGAAGCCTGACACTAAGCTCCCAGGAGACAGTGCGGCGCCGGGGAAAGGCAATAAACACGCCTACTCCCATGGGAGGAGAGACAGGAAGTGCCACAATAAAGTACAATATAAAGGTAATTACAGCGATAGAAATTTTTTTCGTGCGGCATTTGAACATCTATGCAATTAACTGAAGGGGGTAAGATTAAGTTCAAAATTTGAGTGGAACCCCGCTTTAAAGCGGAGTTCCACCCAAAAATGGAGCTTCCGCTTTAAGGCAAGGTGACCCCCTGACATGTCACATTTGGCATGTCATTTTTTTTTTTTTTTTGGAGGGGGGGAGCGGAAACCCTCTTTTTAGAGGGTTCCAGCTCCCACTTCCTCCTGGGGCTCTGTGGCACCAGAAGGAAGATCACCTCCCCCCCTCCCTCTCGGCAATCATCCGGGATATACCACAGGTCCCAGATGAATGCTGGCCACAGCCGGGTGCCCACAGTAGTGATGCTGGTGCCACGGAGAGGATCGGGGCTTCCTTCCCCCCACATCACTGGACCCTGGGACAGGTAAGTGTCTGATTATTAAAAGTCAGCAGCTGCAGTATTTGTAGCTGCTGACTTTTATTTTTTTTTTCTTTTAAGTCGGAACTACGCTTTCATTGAGACTAATGCAGGGAGCATAGCCCTCCACTGAATGTGAGAACACTGAGGGAGCAGAGGATCAGGTAAGTAAGACTTCTCTGACCATCCCCTAGACAGAAAAGTGCGTTTTGCCTTTCCAGTGTGGGAACTGCCTCACTGCAATAAAGGGAGTTTTCATGTTGAGGGATCATCCTCAGCATTCAGACTTTATAAAGAATGCAATAAGAAATGTAAGGGTGCAATTAGGACGGCTAAGATAGAACATGAAAGACACATAGCAGAGGACAGCAAAAAAAATCCCAAGAAATTCTTTAAGTATGTAAACAGTAAAAAAGGGAGGACAGACCATATTGGCCCCATAAAGAATGAGGAAGGACATCTGGTTACAAAGGATGGGGAGATGGCAAAGGTATTGAATTTATTCTTCTCCTCAGTCTTCACGAGTGAATCGGGGGGCTTCAGTAACCAAAACTGCAGTGTTTCTCCTCATGACACAACACAGGAAGCACCTACATGGTTAAGAGAGGACGGAATTAGACTTGAGAAACTTAACATTAATAAATCACCGGGACCAGATGGCTTGCATCCGAGGGTACTTAGGGAACTCAGTCAGGTGATTGCCAGACCGTTGTTCCTAATTTTTACAGTCTATTGACTGGAATGGTACCAGCTGATTGGAGAAAAGCCAATGTAGCACCAATATTTAAAAAGGGCCCAAAAAACATCCCTGGGAATTACAGACCAGTTAGCCTAACATCAATAGTATGTAAACTCTTGGAGGGGATGATAAGGGACTATATACAAGATTTTAGTAATAAGAATGATATCATTAGCAGTAATCGGCATGGAATCATGAAGAATCGTTCTTGCCAAACCAATCTATTAACCTTCTATGAGGAGGTGAGTTGCCATCTAGATAAAGGAAGGCCCGTAGACGTGGTGTATCTGGATTTTGCAAAAGCATTTGACACAGTTCACCATACACGTTTACTGTACAAAATAAGGTGCGTTGGCATGGACCATAGGGTGAGTACATGGATTGAAAACTGGCTACAAGGGCGTGTTCAGAGGGTGGTGATAAATGGGGAGTACTCAGAATGGTCAGGGGTGGGTAGTGGGGTTCCCCAAGGTTCTGTGCTGGGACCAATCCTATTTAATTTGTTCATAAACGACCTGGAGGATGGGATAAACAGTTCAATCTCTGTATTTGCAGACCATACTAAGCTAAGCAGGGCAATAACTTCTCCGCAGGATGTGGAAATCTTGCAAAAAGACCTGAACAAATTAATGGGGTGGGCGACTACATGGAAAATGAGGTTCAATGTAGAAAAATGTAAAATAATGCATTTGGGTGGCAAAAATATGAATGCAATCTATACACTGGGGGGAGAACCTTTGGGGGAATCTAGGATGGAAAAGGACCTGGGGGTCCTAGTAGATGATAGGCTCAGCAATGGCAGGCAATGCCAAGCTGCTGCTAATAAAGCAAACAGAATATTGGCATGCATTAAAAGGGGGATCAACTCCAGAGATAAAACGATAATTCTCCCACTCTACAAGACTCTGGTCCGGCCGCACCTGGAGTATGCTGTCCAGTTCTGGGCACCAGTCCTCAGGAGGGATGTACTGGAAATGGAGCGAGTACAAAGAAGGGCAACAAAGCTAATAAAGGGTCTGGAGAATCTTAGTTATGAGGAAAGGTTGCGAGCACTGAACTTATTCTCTCTGGAGAAGAGAGGCATGGGAGGGGATATGATTTCAATTTACAAATACTGTACTGGTGACCCCACAATAGGGATAAAACTTTTTCGCAGAAGAGAGTTTAATAAGACTCGAGGCCACTCATTACAATTAGAAGAAAAGAGGTTTAACCTTAAACTACGTAGAGGGTTCTTTACTGTAAGAGCGGCAAGGATGTGGAATTCCCTTCCACATGCGGTGGTCTCAGCGGGGAGCATTGATAGCTTCAAGAAACTATTAGATAATCACCTGAATGACCGCAACATACAGGGATATGTAATGAAATACTGACACATAATCACACACATAGGTTGGACTTGATGGACTTGTGTCTTTTTTCAACCTCACCTACTATGTAACTATGTAACTATATTTTTCCAGAGTGCCCATTTAACCACTTCAGCCTCAGAAGAATTTACACCCTTCCTGACCAGAGCACTTTTTGCGATTCAGCACTGCGTCGCTTTAACTGACAGATGCGCGGTCATGCGACGTTGTACCCAAACAAAATTGACGTCCTTTTTTTTTCCCCCACAAATAGAGCTTTCTTTTGGTGGTATTTGATCGCCTCTGCGATTTTTATTCTTTTTTATTTTTTATTTATATTTTTTTTATCTTTTGCTCTATAAATAAAAAAAGAGCGTCAATTTTGAAAAAAACACATTATTTTTTACTTTTTGCTATAATAAATATCCTCCAAAAATATATAAAAAAAATTTTTCACCTCAATTTAGGCCGATATGTATTCTTCTACATATTCTTGGTAAAAAATAATCGCAAAAAGCGTATATTGATTGGTTTGCGCAAAAGTTATAGCGTCTACAAAATAGGGGATAGATTTTATGGCATTTTTATTATTTTTTTGTTTACTAGTAATGGCTGCGATTTGCGATTTTTATCGCGACTGCGACATTGTGGCGGACACAACGGACAATTTTGACACATTTTTGGAACCATTGGCATTAATACAGCGATCAGTGCGATTAAAAATGCATTGATTACTGTAAAAATGTCACTGGCAGTGAAGGGGTTAACACTAGGGGGCAGTGAAGGTGTTAACTGTGTTCCCTGGGAGGTGATTCTAACTGAAGGGGGAGGGACTAACTGGAGATAGTGACAGATCGTGGTTCCTAGCTAATAGGAACACACAATCTGTCACTCCTGTCAGAACAGGGAAGTGTGTGTTCACACACTCATCCCTGTTCTGTCTATCCTCTTCATGATTGATCGTGACCGTCGGCCATGAGCACCGGCACCCCCGCCGTGTAGCGGGAACGCGCGCGCCTGCTATCTGGACCCCGCGAGCCAACGTACAGTTATGTGGTTTCGCGCAGGGGAGCCAACCTGCCACAGTAAAACTGCGGCGGCTGGTCCGGAAGCGGTTAAAGTATGATGTTTTAATGCACACATCTGGGGAGTTCTCATTTACTAAAGTCTGCCATTACCTATTTTCATGTCCACATTGAAACATAAAATATTTACTTGGTCAGTTTTTTTCTTCTAGTTTTCCCTCTTCTTTCTCCTCCCAGCTTTTTAAAAGGTGACACTGTATAGGCAGGGCCATGGGCTGTGAGTTCTGTGGTTGCCATACTTCCACTTCCCATTTCCACATATATTTATGTTGCAGGCTAAAAACATAAAAATACATTTTCTTTGTAGTTCCCATCCCTGCCCACTGAGCAATGTCAGGGAAATGGCTAAACAAAGTAGAAATATGTCAACTCTTTTACATCCAAACTGGTTGCTATTTCTATTTGAACAGCAATCCAGACATGACAGCACAGCCGGGTTGTGCACACCTAGGACCTCTTACAGTGTTGCCCTCCCTTTCTTTCTCCCGGTCTGGGTGCTGCTGTGTAGGGAGCAGATATTAAGGGATGTTTGGCTGCATGTCAGACTTTTTCATACCTGCTCAAAGCTGGGCATTGAACTGGTGTGACCCATTTCTTGGTACGTTTACCAGGGATACTTTGCCAATAGCAGAATCAGTCATTTTTAATGGCATGTTATGACAAGTGGAAGTTGCATGCCCAGATGTGGCCTAAATACAATTAGTGAGGGAGTGGTTACAGAGTGACTCTGCTGGTTCCAGGAGCGATGGAGCAGTTCCATAGAAGCTGCATGCTAGACTGCCTTTCACTGGGGAAGTTTTACTTAAGACTGTTTGATGTGGTCCCTAAATATACATCACACCTTATAATACCCGACTATTCATTTCTACAAAACTTTTCCCATAAGATTATATGTGCATATATTGTATTTTTACATTCAGTCTTTCTTATTAGGCCTCATGCACACTGGACATTTTTACAGCTGCTGTTTTTGGCTTCAGACATTTTTTCTGCAGTCAATAAACTCCCCATCATGTTATCCTATGTGTCCATGCACACATATAGGGCGTACACACGGTCGGACTTTGTTCGGACATTCCGACAACAAAATCCTAGGATTTTTTCAGACGGAAGTTGGCTCAAACTTGTCTTGCATACACACGGTCACACAAAGTTGTCGGAAAATGCGATCATTCTGAACGCGGTGACGTAAAACACGTACGTCGGGACTATAAACGGGGCAGTGGCCAATAGCTTTCATCTCTTTATTTATTCTGAGCATGCGTGGCACTTTGTCCGTCGGATTTGTGTACACACGATCGGAGTTTCTGACAACGGATTTTGTTGTCGGAAAATTTTATCTCCTGCTCTCCAACTTTGTGTGTCGGAAAATCCGATGGAAAATGTCCGATGGAGCCCACACACGGTCGGAATTTCTGACAACACGCTCCGATCAGCTGTAGAAACACTCTACCTCTAAAAACAGCTTAGAAATGCCAAAAAACACGGCTATTCACCATTTATCAGTGTTTTTTAACCATAAGCTTTTATGGAAGTTTAGTTTTGCTAAAAAAAATAAATAAAACAAAAGCTGGAAGACTCATTCTTCTTCAGCTAACGTTGCTGGCTTTTTTTTATAATGTCCAGCGTGCATGAGGCCTTAAACAAAGTAGAAATGAAACATACCAATGAATTGGTACAAAGGAAAAAAAACAAAGACATGGCAATATCTCAGGATCATCCAATCCAGGGAAAGTATATATGATGAAACCACCACAAAATAACATTCAATCTAGAGCATAGCCTCATAAGATAGCTATCACCTGCCACAATGATTCCTGTAAATAGGAAAAGAAAGAAGAGACTAGAAAAGAGAACGGATATAACAAGAAAAGGAAAACCTGTAATTGACCTGCGATCAATAAACGTCACATAAGAAGGGTACCAATTAACTGGATAAGACATGCAGATATTGGCCCAGGGCTCCCAGACTCTGTCTTGTCAGCACTTTGCAGTTGGCCTCAATTAAAGCGGGAGTCCCGTGAAAATCTTTCTTTTAGATGTCAGCAGCTGCAAATACTGTAGCTGCTGACTTTTAAAATAAGGTCACTCACCTGTCCCGGGGTCCAGCGATGTCGGCACCCGAGACCGAACCGTCCCTTGATCCTCGGGTGCTGCCGCCACCATTCTCAGTGAGGGAATCGGGAAGTAAAGCGTTGCGGCTTCACTTCCCAGTTCCCTACTGCGCATGCGCGAGTCATGCTGCGCGTTCTTAATGGTCCCCGCTATCTCCTGGGACCTGTGTCTTTCACAGGAGACAGCGAGGGAGTGTGGGAGGGGGCATGACTCCTGCGGGAGTCTATTCCTGGAAGTGGGTGCAGATACCTGTATTAGACAGGTATCTGCACCCCCCTCCCCCCTGAAAGGTGCCAATTGTGACACCGGAGGGGGGGAGGAATCCGATGAGCGGAAGTTCCACTTTTGGGTGGAACCCCACTTTAAGATAACACTTAAAATTCCCTTAGAAGAATGCTGTTAACAGACATGCCATTGGCCTAGTTTTTTTTTTTTTATTAGTAGTAGAGAGATCTTTGTCCCAATCTGTCGTATAGGAGATGTTGTATTGCATCTTATAGCGCATAATGTAGTTGTAGCTGGGCAAGCATTAAGGGTAATTGGGAACTTCCTAAAAGAGGAGAGGGCTATGACATGCAAGGAGGAATGGGACTGTGCTAAGGAATTGACTCCCCTCAGAGTCGCCATGTTTTCTAGCAAGTCCAAAAGCATGTTGCGAGTAAACAAATATGATTTTATGAATGAGGAAATCACTGCAGGCATTGCAAATACTTTATTTTTTTGTGTTTTTACTTGCAGTGCTGTTGCGTCAATGTTGTTAATAAAATGGGTGAAAAAAAGAGTACACCCAGCTTTATTCTAACTTTTCTCTTTTCTTCCATTGCAGTGTTTTTGAAGGGGAGCTTTCAGAGACAATACCTGTTGTCCATGCATCAATAGCCGGGTGTAGAATTATCGGAAGGATGTGTGTAGGTGCGTATTGCCGCTGTATATTCTGGTTTGAGTTGGGGGGGGGGGGGGGGGGTTCATTTTCTCTGTGTCTTCTGTTCCAATTTCATAACATTTGCTACAAGGTAGGTGTTGCAATAACTTCCTAATGTGCCTAGATGTCATGCGTTAACTTTTTTAATGACCCCTTTTTTTTGGAGGGGCACTAATGCATGCCAGGTTGGTAAGTACAGTCACAGCTAAGATTGGGATGGAATCAGTGCCTGAACCTGCCCATGTTCTACTCAGCAAATGTTTGGAAGTTATTTAATTACTTTTTCTCTGTAAATTTTTGGCATAGGTTTCCGTAGCACTTTTGTTGACACTAACTATTACTTTAAATTTTTTATTTCCTCCCGTTTGCCTGATATGTAGTAGATGCGATTTGATCTATAACGCTGGCCAATGCCTTTTACACTTTCAGGAACAAGGTTTTCATGTACAAAACTTGCATTGTAATGTATCAGCAAAATCAAAAATGGTTCTGGTAGCAAAAGGGTTGCAGCTCTCCCCATACTATGTCTTATATCAAATCTGCTAGCACACGCGCATTGGAAAATGTCGTTTTTTGTTCTTCTAGTCGTGTATATAGTTTGCACTTACCTGCAATCTCATAGCTTCTCTCCAGCATTCCTGGATGAAGGCCTCTTTCCTGCCAATGTAATTACTTGAAATGACATGTTCCATGATCCTTTGGGACAAAAGTAGTTTCAGGGTGGTTTTGGGCATAGTTCTGGGTAACGGGGCAGTACTAGCAGGGCTAGGGAGAAAGGAGCTTGGGAGGTAGATGTGACTGGGTGGGGTAGTATGCTAATTAGATTGTAAGCTTGCAGGAGCCGGGATCACCGAGGGGAGTAAAAACAGCTTCAGTCAGGAAATGGCTGTACCAGCACTTATTGTTGCATGGGCTGGAAATAGGGAATTCCACAGAGGGAAAAATCAAGAGTTACTTTTTATCTGTGGACAGGCTGGATTTTTTTGGGTTGGGGGAATGGGCAGACTTCAGGAGGCAATTACCAAAGCATTTATAATTATCTACAAAGTTCTAAGGTCAGGTGTCTAAACCCAAGGACAAACATGGTATATACAGGCATACCCCACTTACCCCACAGTAGTGTGCCACCACATCTAAGGACTGGTAAGCTAAGCTGCAGCCTATCCTTTTTGTGGTGGGGGTTGGCTGTTTTGGGATGCTCAGTAAATTTTACCCTATAGGTGTATCAGAAATGTGTTGTAATTTGAAATGTTAATGGTTTTTGTCTTACCTTGTCATCTTGCTTTTCTTGTGTTTTTAGGAAATCGTAATGGCCTTCTAGTTCCAAGCAACACAACAGACCAGGAGCTCCAAAATATAAGAAACTGTTTGCCAGACTCAGTTCGTATCCAGCGAGTGGAGGAGCGTCTATCCGCTTTAGGGAATGTGATATCCTGTAATGACTATGTAGCTCTGGTTCACCCTGACCTTGACAGGGTATGTTTTGGGGAATTAACTAAACTCTGTGCCATTATAATGGGGCAAGAAGCTGTCAGGAGTGGCATATGCCGTATTAAGTGGATACTTTCAGCTCCACCTGCAACACTCATGCCAGTTTGTTTCAGAGTGAAATAGAAGCTGGTGCAAGTCTGCTCCTAATTAAAAGGACAGAGGCAGTTTTCAGAGGTGATCAAATACCAGCAAAAGAAAAATATATTTGTGTAAAAAAAAATAAAAAAAAATATGCATTTCATTTGGGTACAGTGTTGCATGACCACACAATATTTGCCAGTTAAAGTAGCACAGTGCTAAATAGCAAAAAATGGCCTGGTCATAAAGGGGGTAAAACCTTCCAGAGCTGAAGAGGTAAAACTTTAAAAATGAAAGCTAGAATATGGAGCAATTGGCACGGCAACCAATCAGCTTCTGTCTGCTCCAGTTTTGATAAATTCCCCTCATTGTACTTGCCAACATTATTCCTGTTTTGCATGTCTGGATCGATACTACGAACTCTGTTTTATCAATGAATCTGTTTGGTGTGGGCAGGAGATGATGTGTCATTTTATGTTCCAGGAGACGGAGGAGATTTTGGCAGATGTGCTGAAAGTAGAGGTATTTAGACAGACTGTTGCTGATCAAGTGCTGGTTGGAAGTTACTGTGCTTTCAGCAATCAAGGCGGTTTAGTGCATCCTAAAACATCAATAGAACACCAAGATGAGCTATCTGCTCTTCTCCAGGTCCCCCTTGTGGTGAGTTACAGAACTTAAAAATCTATACTAATGTATGGCTCAGCTCTGTCTTTCAGGATAACATTTAGCCCTCTTTCACACTTGTACGACCTGACTTGAAGCAATGCCTGTGTAATCTTGAGGTCTATGGACCTCAAGTCGCATCAGTCGGACCAAAGTGGTGCAGGGACTACTTTGAAGTAGCACAGATATGAATGGCACTCATTGGAAATCATGGGGTACGACTTGTCATGCAACTTTGCAGTCCTAAGGCACATAAGTCGCACAAATGTGAGAAGGGTCTTAGAGAGATAACTTCACCTACCCTGAAGCAGGAAACCTAAATCTGACACATAAGAGCTTTACCACAACAGTATATCCTCAGTGTGTGTGTGCACCCCCCCCCCCCCCCATTTGGTTTTCTGCAAGATAATCAAACATCTGTCCTATACAAAAGGATTCTTCTTATACTTATTTCATTGCTGGAGCATTCTGCCCTCCATGGAGAACTTGGCTGAGCAGAGCATGCTCTCCCAGTGATAACACTCCCCAGCAGTCTTGATCACATTGATGAACTCCATAAATGTGATTGGTGAGATTTTGCACTCCAGCACACGTAGCGCACTCCCTGGTATTCTTGTCACCAGTGTGTTCTGTACCCCAGCACACGCAAGACATTACCAGTGAGCATCGATGAGGTTTTGGTGTGTTCAGATCCTAATCCAAACCCACGTGAGCGAACCCGTTGGAAAGCTTGACACTGTACTGGACCAATCATCTATGGCCGAGGCATTTCCTTCCCCCACAGCCGTAAGCTTATTGTGTGTTTGTAGGATGCTTAATGCCTCAGCTACTTACAATTGGCCCGGTACAGTGACAGCTTACGGACTCCTCACATAGTTTTCAGACTAGGACCCCTGCCAGTGAATTATCTGCATCCCAGCACACATACAGTAGGTAATTCCCAGTATCCATATTACTAGTGGGATCTGCAGCCCATTACACACACGGCTCACTTACCAGTATTTAGTACCATGCCTGTTGCATGTGACATCCATAACCCAGCTTCTCCATGTCACCAGTGAGGTGTGCCCTCTAGAGCTTACTTACCTCTATTCACTTTAGCAGTGTATGTGTTACCCACTTGTTGACTAATCTTCAGTGTTTGTGCTTTAACCCACAGTATAAGTGCAGTGCATCTACACAGAGCAACATGCAACTCTTCAAACCCTCTGCATCAGGGACCCTCTTTACTACTGTAGCAGCACCTTTAGCAGACCTAATAAAGGGAAAGAATTCCACAATGACTAAGTTAGGAACAAATCTTCTATGCCCAGGAAGGGTCTGACCTATTGATTTTGTGTCTGAGGCTAGTCCCCAGTTGCCTCTGTCTTGTGAATTTGAAGTTTTACTATCTCGCCTTGTGGCGTTACCCAAGACAGTACTCTTCTTCTTGGTCATTCTGACGCAGCTGGAGAGTCCCGGAAAACACACGCTGAGGTAGCATAGCATGTCCCTTCTACAATAAAAAGCTTCTCCCGCAGGTTTTTTTTCTTAGTTTAGTTCCACTGGATTGATTTCCAAACACAAAACTGCATTTAAAGATGTCACTTTTTTTTAAATCGTTTAAGAGTTCAGCTTTAATTTATTCTAGTGTGATTTACCCCCCCTCTGCCAAGTGCTACTTTTTTATGAACATTTTCAAACTGATGTGTGTAACTAGAAAGTTGGTTTGGTACTTGTTACTGTCTTTAGTTGAAAATGCTGTTTTCTATTTTTATGCATATAAATCCTAAAACGAGTCTTGTCTCCTGGCAGGCTGGAACAGTGAATCGAGGTAGTGAAGTCATTGCAGCAGGAATGGTTGTCAATGACTGGTGTGCTTTCTGTGGCCTGGACACAACAAGTACAGAGCTGTCCGTAATAGAAAGTGTATTCAAATTAAGTGATGCCCAACCAAGCACTATTGCCACCAGACTGAGAGACTCCCTCATTGACAGGTATGCTCATTGTTTTTTGTGCAGTCTACAAATGATTCCATGTCTCATGTTACTGCAAGAGTTAAACTTGTAATGGGGATAAAATGCCTCCTCCATAGCAGCTTTTGCCCCTTTTTTCCTGGTAGCTAAGTAATGTTTTTAAAGCAAAACTTCAGCCAGAACTTTTTGAAACGACAATGAGATTTTATTGCGGTTTATGTTAAGGGACAGGGAAAACCACACATTATTTTACAGTGTGTGTTGAAGAGATGTCACTACTTGTATGGTCACCAGGACAGGAACTTTGGTGAAATTTCTCTGACTGAAACACGGACGGCAACAGAAACCTGGTAGAGGTTATAATTCCTCCCAATCTAATGTAAGAAAAACCTTTTGGGGTTCCAACCACACCATACCACACCACTTGCCAGTCTAGGGATGGGAAAGATAAAGGCAGGCTATCCATCAGATGGATGCAGTGTAGTTTCCCATCCTGAATCAGGTGCATGGGCTAGGGTGTAAAATGAAGGCCATGGCAAATTGCAATCATTTCTTGCAAGAAACAGGATCTCTAAAAGGTGCCGAGAACATACCTGCTTGCAGAGTTTTTGCTGGCCTGATGAGCGAGGAGTTCTTCCCTTTTGATGATGAAAACACTGCAGAATGTTACTCTCCAACCATGGATAGATGTTTTCCTCATTCACCCAATGAGGGAATGACCCTATGGAAGAGGGTGAGTTTTCTCCTGTTGCTGCCAAATTTTCACTAGCAACAGGATTACATGTGTGACATGGACCTAAAGATGAACTCCATGGCCCAAAGAAGTGCATTCAAAATATATGGGTCACAACTGCCAGCAGCAATCATAATGCAGATGGGTGGGGGTGTGTAAAGACCTAAGAATACCACTCTGCAGAATCTAAAAGGAAGGGCACAAACTGCATTATTGCTAAAATGCCCTCTAGTGGCTGAAAGATAAAAACACAGTACTGGAAGGAAGCGTTTCAATTGTGTCCTATTGTATAGCTGTGTGAAGTTGGCACCCCATGTTTGTAAAACCTGAATAAAAATATACCATTCGTTTGTGCCGCGTTTGTGCTGATTTGTGCCGCAAAAATGAGCGTTTGTGCCGGTTCGGCTTCTGAGATATTAAAGATTCAATTTAATGCAAGCCCCGCCCACTTTGCACCCCATGTCCCTGAATTTTAAAAACAAACGCGCCATTCGTTTGTGCCGCGTTTGTGCTGCAAAAATAAACGTTTGTGCCGCTTTGGTTGCGGAGATATTGTGCGTTATAGTTGCTGTAACCCCGCCCATTTTGCACCCCATGTTCCTGAATTTTAAAAACAAACGCGCCATTCGTTTGTGCCGCGTTTGTGCTGGTTTGTGGCGCAAAAATAAATGTTTGTGCCGCTTTGGTTGCGGAGATATTGTGCGTTATAGTTGCTGTAACCCCGCCCATTTTGCACCCCATGTTCCTGAATTTTAAAAACAAATGCGCCATTTGTTTGTGCCGGGTTTATGCTGGTTTGTGTCGCAAAAATAAACGTTTGTGCAGCTTTGGTTGTGGAGATATTGTGCGTTTTATATGTTGTCAAACCACATTGACTTTACACCTTGTTATTAAAGCTTACATACAGAACCTAGACTCAGCTTGGGTTGCCTTAATGTAAAGCTCCTCCCACTGTACTGGCACTGCACTTCATATTGTACCCTGAAAAAGGCACCTCTGCCGGGTTAGCCCCCCCATATCAAAATTTTTGAAAAAATCTTATGCAGTTTGTTAGATCTTTGTTAGATCAGGTTAGATCAACCGTTGTTTGCGTTAGATCTCACACAGAAGAAGCGATATTAACAGTTATTTGCTGGGGGGGCTAACCCGTCATCAGCCCCCCCTTATCAAAAAATTGACCAAACAGTTAGCTATTTTGGAAGCAATTTGTTAGATCCGGTATGATCAAGTGTTTTTAACGTTAGATCTCACATAATTAGAGACTGATTAAGTGATTAATGTGGGGGGGCTGGCCCCCCCCTTATCAAATTTTCGGCCCAAAATTCATTCAGGCTAATAGATATTCGTTAGATCCGGTAAGATCAAGTGGTTTTAACGTTAGATCTCACATCATTTCAGAGATATTCCACATCAAAATAGAGATATTAGGTGGTACATATGGACGGGCTGGCCCCCCCTTATATTCAGTGCAATGAAAATCACACCCAACTTTTGCTGCGGCGCAAAAACTTTTCCTCAGCTGCGGGGGCCCAACTTATGATCCTGCACACAAGCCCACTGCTTTCAGAAAATGCCCCTGACCTGAGCTCATCATTGCACATCCATTCCAGATGCTCGTATGTGACATCACATACATCCCATACATCACATACAAGCAGGTGGGCTGGATGCGAGAGGTGAATCAGCAGGATGAGTGCCAGGACAAGTAGATGTGTCTCATCTCTGCTTCCTTTTACCACTCTGCATATCACACATATCATAGATGAGAAGAGGGTACAGTGGTGGGAAAAATGAGCAGGAGGGGTTTAGATGTGGGACAGAAGAACAGGAGGGTACAGCCGTGGGGCAGATGTGCAGGGGGGGTTCAGTTTTGGTGCAGATGAGAAGGAGGTTCAGTGGTGGGACAGAAAAGCAGGGGGGGTAGAACAGTGGGGCAAATGTGAAAGGAGGTGTATTGGTGGGACAGATGAGCAGGAGGTTACAGTGGTGGGGCAGGAGAACAGGGGGAACATAGGTGGGGCAGAAGAGCAGGGGGTACAGAGGTGAAACAGATGTGTAGGAGGTACATTAGTAAGGCAGATGAAAAAGCGGGTTACAGTGGTAGGGCAGATGAGAAGGTGATTCAGTAGTAGTCAGAAGAGCATGGGAATATGGCGGTGGAGCAAATGTGCAGAGAGGTACAGTGGTGGGGCAGATGAGAAAAATGGTACATTGATGGGGTAGATGAGCAGGGGGGTTACAGTGGTGGGGCAGAAGAGCAAGGGGGTACAGTGGTGGTGCAGATGTGCAGAAGGTGCAGTGGTGGGAGGGATGCGAAGGGGGTTCAGCAGTGGGACAGAAAAGCAGGGGGGTACAGTGATGGGGCAGATGAGCGGGGGAGGGGTTTAGTGTTGGGCCAGATGAGAAGGGGGTTACAGTGGTGGGAAAATGAGCAGGAGGGGTTCAGTGTTGGGGCAGATGAGAAGGGGGTTTAGCGGTGGGACAGAAGAGCAGGGGGGTACAGCGGTGGGGCAGATGTGAAAGGAGGTGCATTGGTGGACAGATGAGCAGGGGGTTACAGTGGTTGGGCAGAAGAGCAGGGAGAACAGAGGTGGGGCAGATGTACAGGGGGGTACAGTGGCGGGGCAGAGGAGAAAGGAGGTACATTAGTGGTACAGATGAGCAGGGGGTTACAGCAGTGGGGCAGAAGAGCAGGGGGAACAGAGGTGAGACAGATGTGCAGGAGGTACAGTGATGGGGCAGAAGAGAAAGGGGGTTACAGTGGTGGGGCAGAAGAGAAAGGGGGTTACAGAGGTGGGGCAGATGAGAAAGGGGGTTACAGTGGTGGGGCAGATGAGAAAGGGGGTTAGAGAGGTGGGGCAGATGAGAAAGGGGGTTACAGAGGTGGGGAAGATGATCAGGGGGAACAGAGGTGGGACAGATGTGCGGGAGGTACAGTGGTGGGGCAGATGAGAAAGGGGTTTACAGTGGTGGGGCAGATAAGTTCAGTGTTAGGACAGATGAGAAGAAGGTTCAGCAGTGAGACAGAAGAGCATGGGTGTACGGTGGTGGGGCAGATTTGCAGGGGGTTACAGTGGTGGGGCAGTTGAGCAGGGGGGTACAGTGGTGGGGCAGATTTGCAGGTGATACAGTGATCTGAGGTGTGAAGGTGTATGAATTGGGGTTGATCTGAGGCGTGAGAGTGCAGGATGTTAATTTCTCACTACTAAAGTAATTTACAGCATTTACTTTATAAAAAATCCTTTTCGTGATTGAGATTGTGAAGTTGACTTTTTTTGTTATAAAATCGGCATGCTAAATTTCTTTAAAACATTTTTCGGCACACTGCTCAAAAGGCTGCTTACCTCCTGGCCTATCAGTTTTTATTAAAGATGGAAAATGGGCTGTGGAGCAAGACCCGCTGTCGCCCAAAACTATTTTCTCATTTTCAATAATCAAAGAAGGTAAGGAAAAAAGGATGGAAAAGGTAAGAGGAGAGAAGGGGGGGGGGTAAGGCTGGGGGGGTGAAATGGCGTTGGTTCAGGATAACTATGGTGAACGGGCTCCGGAACTTATCTGTGACATTAAGTCCCAAGAAGGGCAGTACCCTCTGCGGAAACGACAAACTGGTTCCATAATCCCCAAGTGTTAGAGTATTTTTCCTGTTGGTGTTGTGCAGTGAGTACTAGATCTTCCATCTCATTTGGAATGGAGTTTTTATAGAGTTTGGCTCACATGGAGGAGACATGTAGCAGGAAAAAGCTGGATCACCAGGAACCTTGTATTCCGTAATTTTTTGCGTGGTTTATCTGTCTCCCAGAAGTGGATCAATTTAGGGCACGACCAAAATATGTGAAGTCGTGTTCCTCCATCCCCCTGGCATCTCCAACATTGGTCAGTAGTTGCAGGGTGAGGTACCACCTTGTTAACAGTTTATAGTTGGTCTGTTTAATTTTCGTACAAACCGATGATTTCAACAAAAATCTGAGGACATGTTGTATCTGAGCAGATGTAAATGTACGCCCCAGCTTACTTTCCCATTTGTTCAAGAACGGTAAGTGTGGTTGTTCAGCCGGACAGTTCAAGAGGGTGTATGTTTTGGATAGAGCCTGTGGAAGGGAACCCTCTTTGGAACAGTATGCTTCAAAGGACGTCAGGGGACGATTAAATCCCTGTGGATTAGGCAAAGTATTGAGAAAGTGTTGTAATTGTAGCGCTGTCCACAAGGAAAGTTTGAAGGGCTCATTAGCACTACTGTGTAAGGCCATTGGCCTCCCGTTAGGAAGTGGGATGCCTGGACCCTACCTGTTTAGCTTAGGGTCCGAAACATTTGCGGTTCCAGACCAGGGAGGAACCACGGTTTTTCTATGATAGGGAGCAATGGGGAATCAGGGAAGAAAGCCGGTTCTGTGTGCTGACCTGGGAGCATATGCGGAGTGTCGTACCCATTATGGGGTGTGACTTCAGCACAGGCGGTAGTTGGTCATAGCACCACAGAACCCCTGGCAGCAGAATGTCAGTCTGAGCCTGTTCCAGTTGTGCCCACAATTTAGAGCAGCGATGCCAAAATTTTTTTAATTTTAAGCTACTGCCACAGGGGCCTAACTTCTCATATAAAATAACGAACTGTTATGTATTTATCATAGATTAAATAAAACATCTCACTGATCAAACTGCAACAAGCTTTTATCCCTACTTACATTGCGATTATTACTGATTTCTGCAATGTGCATGCTAAGTTTAATGCAATAATAACTTCATCTAACAATTATCTACTAACTTGGATGTTGTTATTGGCAAAGAATATGAAATCTCTGAAATGATGTGAGATCTTACGTTAAAACCTCTTGATCTTACCGGATCTAACGAATATCTATTAGCCCGAATGATTTTTGGCCCGAAAATTTGATAAGGGGGGGTCAGCCCCCCCTCATTAATCACTTAATAAGTCTCTAATTATGTGAGATCTAACGTTAAAACCACTTGATCTTATCGGATCTAACGAATATCTATTAGCCTGAATGATTTTTGGCCAGAAAATTTGATAAGGGGGGCCAGCCCATCCATATGTACCACCTAATATCTCTATTTTTGATGTGGAATATCTCTGAAATGATGTGAGATCTAACGTTAAAACCACTTGATCTTACCGGATCTAACGAATATCTATTAGCCTGAATGATTTTTGGGCCGAAAATTTGATAAGGGGGGGCTAACCCGTCCATATGTATCACCTAATATCTCTATTTTGATGTGGAATATCTCTGAAATGATGTGAGATCTAACGTTAAAACCACTTGATCTTACCGGATCTAACCAATATCTATTAGCTTGAATGATTTTTGGCCCGAAAATTTGATAAGGGGGGGGCTAACCCGTCCATATGTACCACCTAATATCTCTATTTTGATGTGGAATATCTCTGAAATGATGTGAGATCTAACGTTAAAACCACTTGATCTTACCGGATCTAATGAATATCTATTAGCCTGAATGATTTTTGGGCCGAAAATTTGATAAGGGGGGGCCAGCCCCCCCACATTAATCACTTAATCAGTCTCTAATTAATTATGTGAGATCTAACGTTTAAAAACACTTGATCATACCGGATCTAACAAATTGCTTCCAAAATAGCTAACTGTTTGGTCAATTTTTTGATAAGGGGGGGCTGATGACGGGTTAGCCCCCCCAGCAAATAACTGTTAATATCGCTTCTTCTGTGTGAGATCTAACGCAAACAACGGTTGATCTAACCTGATCTAACAAAGATCTAACAAACTGCATAAGATTTTTTCAAAAATTTTGATATGGGGGGGCTAACCCGGCAGAGGTGCCTTTTTCAGGGTACAATATGAAGTGCAGTGCCAGTACAGTGGGAGGAGCTTTACATTAAGGAAACCCAAGCTGAGTCTAGGTTCTGTATGTAAGCTTTAATAACAAGGTGTAAAGTCAATGTGGTTTGACAACATTATAACGCACAATATCTCCGCAACCAAAGCTGCACAAACGTTTATTTTTGCGACACAAACCAGCATAAACCAATGGCGCGTTTGTTTTTAAAATTCAGGAACATGGGGTGCAATGTGGGCGGGGTTGCAGCAACTATAACGCACTATATATCTCCGCAACCAAAGTGGCACAAACATTTATTTTTGCGGCAAAAACCAGCACAAACGCGGCACAAACGAATGGCACGTTTGTTTTTAAAATTCAGGAACATGGGGTGCAAAATAGGCGGGGTTACAGCAACTATAACGCACAAAATCTCCGCAACCAAAGCGGCACAAACTTTTATTTTTGCGGCACAAACCAGCACAAACGCGGCACAAACGAATGGCGCATTTGTTTTTAAAATTCAGGAACATGGGGTGCAAAATGGGCGGGGTTACAGCAACTATAACGCACAATATCTCCGCAACCAAAGCGGCACAAACGTTTATCTTTGCGGCACAAACCAGCACAAACGTGGCACAAACGAATGGCACGTTTGTTTTTAAAATTCAGGGACATGGGGTGCAAAGTGGGCGGGGCTTGCATTAAATTGAATGTTTAATATCTCAGAAACCGAACCGGCACAAACGCTCATTTTTGCGGCACAAATCAGCACAAACGCGGCACAAACGAATGGTATATTTTTATTCAGGTTTTACAAACATGGGGTGCCAACTTCACACAGCTCTATTGTATAGTTATGTATTAATTTGCACTGATGACTGTAAATTTATTACAATTCGTATTTTTAGGAGTTACTTTTTTCTGTTTTAAATAGAGTAGGGGAGTTCCTATCCAGTAAATTCCACTGGAAGTGAGAGGGAATATTTTTCCTATATAAGGGAAATGCCCTTAGACTGTTGTCAAGCAGACTAGTGTCGTCATTGTACGATTTCTGTCCTATTCCTGTTTTGGTGGCAAGAATTTTGGACTTGCCCTCATTTTTATCCCTAGTAACATTGGTGAGAATCTCCTTTTTAAAAGGATAGTTCACCTTTACAAAAAACCTGCCTATGCAGGTACGGCATTTTTTGTAGATTAAAACAAACTGTGTAGCTCTGACTAAAGATAAATAATTCCCTTTCTATAGCTGTAGGCCATTTATATACCTTTATGAAGCCTGACTGGAATACTCCCAGGACGTTGCTAAGTACTCCCAACATGTTGCTAAGTGAGGTCTAGTCATTTCTGCTCACCTCCACCCTCACAGGCGTGAGCTCTTTCTCTAATTCAAACCCCCTCACACCTCTCCCCTCATGCAGTAGCCCTGTGGTTAGCATTTGAGAGCTCTCGTGATGGAGGTGAGCAGTGATGACTAGGCCTCACTTAGCAATGTCCTGGGAGTATTCTTGTCAGGCTTCATAAGGTATGTGAATGACCTACAGCAAGGCCTTTATTCAACTTTGTTTAGAGCTGCAACAGATGCCCCTTATCTGCATAGGCAGTTTTTGTGGCAAAGGTGAACTATCCCTTAAACTGGGACACTAATAAAAACCTTGTGGTTCTAAACACTATTCAAATTAAGTTCTGCCTTTAGTTATAACTTTACCAAGTTTGATACAAGAAGTTCCCTCACACTCTTTACTCTTCCAGTTGGCAGAAGCAAGTTTAAGTCCCCATGCACACTGGGCATTTGGCTCTGGCCTTTATGTGTGAGGAGAAAGGCACAGGTGTTGACAGCCTGGAAATCTGAGAGGCTCTGGTGTTTTCAGCATTTAATAATTAATAATTAATGCAGATAATTGCACATGTGCAATAGCGGTGGCTGTGCCGCCCATTGCGGGTTGTCATCCTGGCTGCTCAAGGTCCGGTCCCCCTCTCCTTGCAGAGCGGCGATCTCCCTGTGTCAGGGAACTGAATTGCCTGGCTGCAGTTTGGGGGGGATGGGGAGCAGCCCATTTGCCTTTTATCATTTTAATCCGTATTACTTGAAATACTTTATAGGCTAAAACAGCTAGAGGAGGCACCCAGTAAATCCGTTTGAGGCTGAGATGGACTATAGAATTGCACTGAAATAAAAGTAGAAGGAAACCACAGCTACCAAACTGGAAGTAATGCATGTTATCAGTGATGAGGTGTGGCTGCCCAAATGCATAACACCGCTGCTTTAACGCTCCCCAGCTGTAGCTAGTACTGTATTTGCACCACTTCCTCCTTCCACCTAGTATGTCTTGTGATGTATGAACAGATGACAGAAACCATAGTGAGTGGTGGGAGGTGGTATAACACACCAAGAAGGGTGAAATAAGTGCAGTGGCTGGGGGGGAGCACTGAAACCGCTGCAATTTCAGCACACAGGCTTAGAGAAGGGTAGGTATTTTAGTGCCTCTTCTTTTACAGGGCTGAAACATGAAAACATTTACAATAAGATCCTTTTCACAATGGGGGGTTTTCAGGAGCTTTTGAGCTAAATATAGCGCCTGTAAAATGCCTCCCCTGCAGCCCCAGTGTGAGAGCCCCGAATACTTTCACACTGGAGCGGTGTGTTTGCAGGATGTTAGAAAAAGTCCTGCAAGCTGCATCTTTCAGGTGGTGCGGGAGCAGTGAATACACCACCTCTTCCATAGGAATCACTGGGGCACCGCTTTGCGAGTGCTATTAACCATTTATTCGGCCACCAGCAGGGGTTAAAAGTGCCCCTCTAGTGGCCGAAAAGTGCTGCTAACGCCCCCTGCCCCAGTGTGACAGTACACTAAAGGTATTCTTACATGGATACAAGGAAGATTTGCAGACTGTATTTTAATTTTGTCTTTTGAGCTCACTTTTTTTTTTTTTTCTTTCTTTTTGGTTTTCAGCTTAACATAAAAGGTTCCATTTACAATGATCGTGACTGGTGAAATTCTCCCTGTACTCAACCTAAACTGAACACGGAACTGCTACAAGATGTCACCACAGCTGTATCGAAATATTAATTCTGAGCTGAAATATACAAATACTTATACCATCCTTTGCTGCACCCAAGAAGGAAGCATATGTGTAGATGCACTGATAATAATATAATCAATGTATTGCAGATTGAGCTAGGTTTCACATTGCTTACAAGCTACTAAAAAAAAAAGTTTTTGTTATTAAAGTGTAATTACAAGCAGATATGTAAAATAAAGGAAAATCATTGTATTTTTACATCCACTTAGTATATGTAATGGATTCTGTTTTTGATAAAATGCCCTTTCACAGCAGGAACTTGGGCTGAGTGTACAAAGGGCTCTATTGCAGTGTACAGTGCTGTTGGCATCACATTAAAGGAAGTAACTGCACATTAGTTGGGTGAACCAGTCTTCCTCTTCTCTGGCAGTCATACTGATCCAAAGGCTTCTTTAGTCACTGACATATAACCAGTGTAGCTCCTGTGAGTTCTCTGAATGCTTGGTCTGGGTCAGATTTTCATTAAGTAAGCCAGGCCCTCTAGTATTGAGTCTCAATAAAAAAAATCTGATAAATTCTGCATGATTGTTTTCTTTTTTTTTGCACTGTATACCCACTTGGGACTTAAAATGGGAAGAACTTATAGTTTTGTAATACAAGATTATGGAGAAAAGACACACAGTATTTTTTATTTTTTTTTTTATTGTTTCATAGAACAGGCATACAGCATATTTTCATTTATTTTTTACATAAAAATGGTCCATGGATCAGTAAAATAAATGAAAGCATATGGGGAAGAAAAAACAAATGCAATTACGTGGATGAATGCTGTGATTGGTTTTAAACTTTACACTTCCATCGAAGTGGTCATAAACCATTTATAAGGTACACTATAAGGCAAACATCTGGTTAGGGTAGAGCTTAAAGCAGGGATATGCAATTAGCAGACCTCCAGCTGTTGCAGAACTACAAGTCCCATGACACATAGCAAGACTCTGACAGCCACAAGCATGATACCCAGAGGCATGATGGGACTTGTAGTTTTGCAACAGCTGGAGGTCTGCTAATTGCATATCCCTGGCTTAAAGGATAAGTTCACCTTTTGTACAAAAAATAAAATGTGCAACTTTTGCAGGGGGGGGGGGGGAAAGAAAGTTGGTAGTAGGAGCCTGTAAAGCATTGCACCAGCAGCTCGCTGGTCTGCACACTGTCAGTTTATCTGCTTGCCCATACGGGTAAGCCGATACTCGCTGACAGGAAGACTCAATGAACTACCACAGCGCCATGGTAGGTCATTGAAAACTACAAGTCTACGGCCACTTGTCAGGGCTTGTCTTGTAGTTCATTCATACACAAAGCTGTTCATATGAATGATGCAGGGGGGGATGTTAGTGGGTCCTACTGCAGCCCTGGGAACATGTATGTTCTCAATTGTGTACTTATCCTTTTAAATAGCCAAACCTGACTGGAAGATCTACCCTACTCAAAGACTAGGACAAAGCTGGGATACACCAAAGTGCTTGTAATCCTCAGACATGAAATCTGAACAAAGCACATAGTTTACTTGCCTCTCTCCAAAGCACTAAGTGTCATCTCACTGCTGTCTCGTTCCTCTGCTATTGCCATGAGTCACTTCTGACACCAAGAGCTAAAAAGGTGACAGAAGGGACCTCCAGGTGATTGACAGCTTCAGCTGTGGTGGGTAGGGGAGATGCTCCTTCCCTTCAATCAGCTCTTTGGGCTCTTGTACAGTGTAACTGCAGCTCCCCTTCTTTGTGAGTTGTATGAAAAATTCCTTTTATCTCTGAGTTTTATAAGGATGTATGGGACAAATGGCTTTAAAAAAAAAAAAAAAAAAAAAAAAAAGGTATGTAGGAGGATGTGTTTCATCTCTGTGAGGCCAGTCACTTCACTGGGTATATGAAAGGGTTTATAACCACTTTAATGTCTTGGGGGCTGACAGAAGTGACTGCAGTGTTCTCTGGTTCCCTCTGCTGGCTGCAATGTTAGTTCAGGATACAGTGCTGATATAGGGGCTGGTGGAGGCAACAACAGTAACTTATTATCTAACCTATCCTGACAGGAAAAAAAAAAAAAACTTCTGTCCTTCCTGCTATATTTTTTCCTTTTATTTGTACGTGAAGGCCCATGTAGCAGTAATGGCACTTATGCAGTAAAGACATGGTAAATGTGTACTAGTGTTCAACCCCTCAGAAGAGGATAATACCAACTAGTGTGTTAGCATTTACAGGCTCATAATTCTGTACAAGGCAGCTCTTCCAAGCAAGGTGTTACAGATCAGAACAACATTATGTACAATGATGAAATCGTCATCTGTGAAACTTCCATGCAGGTGTCAGCAAAGCTGTTCTATGTCTACTACCCTGTTTCCCCTAAAATAAGACCTAGCGTGATTGTCGGCGATGGCTTCAATATAAGCCCTACCCCCCAAATAAGCCCTAGTTAAAGTCCTTGTAGGGCTTATTTTCGGGGAAACAGGGTAGGGCTTATTTGGAGGGTAGGGCTTATATTGCAGCTATCACCGACAATAACGCTAGGTCTTATTTTAGGGGAAACAGGGTATGAGAAACAAGACCAATGTCCTAATTAGATTCTGAACACTTATTTTTTAGCAATCTTTGGAAAGTTGTATGCATGCAATTTATGTACAGTATTTTTGCCATATTACTCCCTTGGTAACATGCTTTCACATACATGGGTTCACTGGCAGAAACACTGCACCACTAACCAGTAAAATCTCTATTCAAGTATGTTTGGTTTACTCACCCAGACTACTTCATATCATGACTGCTTTTCTGTACACTATGTTCACAGTAGTCACAAAAACAACATTCATATATGGTCTTCTGAATGATCTGTCCACATCAGCTGCATTACCCCATACAGTACATGCTGTTAAAGGGCGAGTTTAGGTATAAGGGAAAAAAAACAACACCCCCATAGCCCCCTAATCTAAGATGAACTCTGGGATTGTTTTATGTGTATTCTAACTTGAATCTGGGTGTTCTCTGTATTTCTTACAAATCCCTGCACTAATCCAGTATGAAAATGTGCTTCTGTGTAGCAGTATTACAGGCCAATCATTGCTGCTCTCCCTCCTTATCTCCACCCACTCCTGTAGTTTTCTGCAGGTAGCCTGTAAGTGGGTGAAGTCTGATGGGTCCCTACTACAGCTCTGCTCTTTTTACATGGCAATCACCAAGTTATCTGGTGCACACAATATACCGTTATACCCATTGTGGATATTTAGGAATATAGTTATAGTGATATTAAAGGTTTTTTTTTTTTTTAAATAAAATAAAAAAACTTGTTATGGTTATCTGCTCTGAGAAAGTTTTTTATTTTGCACAGAGCATCCCCAATCCTTTTCTTCTTGGGTCTCCACTGGCACTCCTGGCTTTTCTTTAGCGAGTGCCCCCACAGCAAGCTGCTTCCTACAGGGGCACTGGTGCAGGCTCACACCCAAGCTGCCCTGCCCATGTTTATTGGCAGATTAGGCAGCTTTGCCCCCACTCCTCATCACAGCATTTGATGTGTTATCAATCTGCCCAACGAGAAGGGACAGAGCTGCATTGTGAATGGGCCCAGGTAATTATAAGGGGGGGGGAGGGGGAGAGATCCTGTTACATAGGTTTTTTTCATCTTAAAGTAATTGTAAATGTTACAAATAACAAACCTGTATACTTGTCTGCTCTGGGCAATGGTTTTGCACAGAACAGCCCCGGTCGTCGTCGTCTTCTTCTTCTTCTGGGGTCCCCTGCCAGTGCTCTAGGCCCTTTCTCTTCATCAGGTGCCCCCAACAGAAAACCACTTTCCATGGGGCACCCATGTGGACTCGCTCAAGTCCTGCTGCATCCATTGACACAGACAGCGGGATTTAGCCCCACCCCACCCAGCTTTTGATTGACAGCAGCAGGAGCCAACGGCTTCTGCTGCTATCAATCTGTGCAATGAAGAGAGGGACCAATGGCTGGAGCCGCTGCGCTTGTGCACATTGCTTGATCGGGAAGAGGGGAGGGGAGTTGCAGCACCGAAGGTTTTTCACCTTAATGCACTAAAGTAAAAAAAAAAAAAATATCTTAAGGCTTTAGAACCACTTTTAATGCATAGAATTTATTAAGGTAAAAAACATTTACACTTTAAATTAAATTTTTCCCTGCAATAGGTTCTGCTTGTTTCTGACAGCAGCAGCCTCATGTTATGTTTACAGTCCACTTCCTAAAATTGTCGCTGGGACTGCCTGATGGACAGCTGGCCTATGAAGTGTTACTGCACAGAAGATTGTGAGCACGGGAGCAGGCTACCGCCATCATATAAGGGTCAACAGACACCTAGGTGGGTTGGGGATTAGAGGCTAGGGATAAATGCAATGCTGAAATTGAGAAGCAGACATTACATTTTCTTTCTTAGAATAAACAGCCACAAGCCGTTTGTTGATATCTGACTTGCATAAGAAAGATAGCACCTGAAACTGGGCTCTGGCAGACAACAATTTGGTAGAAAAAGCTTAGCATTATATTTTAGAGCAGGCTTGCCCAGTACATCAGACATTCTCTACCAGCGTTCTTTGAAACCCTAGTGTGTCTCCAGACATTGCTAGGGGTTCCTTGAGTTGTGGCTGACTGACCTCCCAATTGATGGTGCCTGCATTGTTCTGGGGCCAATACCATTTGGCAGAGCCAAGCGTACGACACCAATATTTATTGTAGCTGTCTGTAAGGTGCATTTTTCTCCATTCCCAGATTTATTGGTTTTAGAAAGGGTTCCCCAGGACCTGAAAATGTTTAAGGGTTACAGGGAGGAGAAAAAAGTATTTGATCCCCTGCGGATTTTGTACGTTTGCCCACTGACAAAAAAATTTATCAGACTATAAAATTTAATGGTTGGTTTATTTTAACAGTGAGACACAGAAAGACGCATCTCAAAAAAGTTATATCAGATTGCAATCTCTCCACCATGGCCAAAACCAAAGAGCTGTCCAAGGATGTCAGAGACATGGTTTGTAAGATTGTGGGCCTACACAAGGCTGGAATGGGGTACAAGACCTTCACCAAGCAGTTTGGTAATGGTGACAACAGATGGTGCAATTATTCACAAATGGAACAAACATAAAATATCTGAGTCTCCCTCCATCTGGGGCTCCATGCAAGATATCACCTCGTGGAGTTTCAATGATCATGAGAACGGTGAGGAATCTGCCCAGAACTACACGGGAGAATCTTGTCAATGATCTCAAGGCAGCTGGGACCATAGTCAGCAAGAAAACAATTGGTAACACTACGCCGTGAAGCACTGAAATCCTGCAGTGCCCACAAGGTCCCCCTGCTCAAGAAAGCACATGTACAGGCCTGCATGAAGTTTGCTAATGAACATCTGAATGATTCAGACAACTGGGTGAAAGTGTTGTGGAAGCCAAGAACACCAGCCTCACCATCAAACATGGAGGTGGAAACATTCTGCTTTGGGGGTGTTTTTTTGCTAAAGGGACAGGACAACTTCACTGCATCAAAGGGACGATGGACGGGGCCATGTACCATCAAATCTTGGGCAAAAACGTCCTTCCCTCAGCTAGGGCATTGAAAATGGCTATTCCAGCATGACAATGACCTAAAGAACACAGCCAAGGCAACAAAGGAGTGGCTCATAAAGAAGCACATTATGGGGTAGCCTAGCCAGTCTCCAGACCATAATCCCATAGAAAATATGCGGAGGGAGATGAAGATTCGAGTTACCAAACGTCAACCTCAAAACCTTAATGACTTGGAGAGGATGTGCAAAGAGGAGTGGGACAAAACCGCTCCTGAGATGTGTGCAAACCTGGTGGCCAAATACAAGAAATGTCTGACCTCTGTGATTGCCAACAAGGGTTTTGCCACCAAGTACTAAGTCATGGTTTGTGAAGCGATCAAATACTTATTTCACTCATTAAAATGCAAATCAATTTATAACTTTTTTGAAATGCGTTTTTCTGGATATTTTTGTTGTTATTCTGTCTCTCACTGTTAAAAGAAACCTACCATTTAAATTATAGACTGATCATTTCTTTGTCAGTGGGCAAACATACAAAAGCAGCAGGGGGATCAAATACTTTTTTTCCTTCACTGTATAGCCTGCAGTGCTCCTTTTCCCCAAACTTTGTAATTTATATTATAACAAGCTGTCTTTACATTAATTGTGTTAGACAAAAAGCTGACATGAGATTGAACGTTGTTATAAGTAAAAGGATTCCAGGCAGTCTATGCAAGTTTCATAACCAAAATGTTATTACAGGCTTAAACGTAGTAATACAGTACTAGAACAAAGCTGCGTGATTCAATCAATGTGATTGGCCAATAGTCACTGCACACATGGTGTTAACTTTATAAAAAAAAAAAAATTGCACAATCATCAATCTTGCTAGTAGTGGGCTTGGTGTCTGATACATGCTGTATTGCAATTTATCACTTACCATAACCTGGAAGGCGAGATTGCAAAAAGCGTAGTCACCTGAAAAATACAAGTGGGGGGCCTTCAGTAACAAGCCATCTATAATGGACTGTTCGGATCCATAAGAGCCTTTAAAGGGAAACTATAGTGAAAAATATTGTACTTTATTAAAACTGCATGGGCTATGATAGTAATCAGTATAGGAATTCATATTTTCTTTTCAACATTTACATGCAGGTCAGGCAGAAAGTGACAGTCTTTTATTCATACGATTTAGACATTTTTGTCCCAAAGAAAATAAAATGGTTGCCATAACTCCTGAAAGATAGGCTTTCATTTTTTTTCCTCCTAAAGTTTATTTAAAACTCCTGTTACAAACAAGACTACCCTATGCCCACAGCGTGATGAAGCTGCTATGAGATTTCACTGTAGAAGTAAGTGTTGTTAACCCCCTTAAAGGGAATGGAATATAGCAAATGTATTTGGAGAATCAACAGGTAATACAAACTAAGATAAAGGGGGCTCAGAAAAACAAACTGCATAAATGTGTAAATGCTAGTGCCAGATAGCAACATGTTATTTCTTGACTTTGCCAATCGTTGCACTATGAGACCCCTTTCACACTGAGCTGCCCCGGGCATCAGCGGTAAAGCGGCGCTATTTTAAGTATCGCTTTACCATCGTTGTTGCGGCGCTATTCGGCCACTAGCGGGGCGGTTTTAACCCCCCGCTAGTGGCCGAAAAGGGGTTAAATCCGCCCGCAAAACGCCACTGCAGCAGCACTTTGCCGGCGGTATGGCTGCGCTGCTCCATTGTTTTCAATGAGTATTCACCGCTCCTCCACCGCTGCAAAGAAGCTGCTGGCAGAACTTTTTGTGACACCCTGCCAGCGCACCGCTCCAGTGTGAAAGCACTTGGGCTTTCACACTGGGTTTGCAGCTGAGGCTTTTTTTTCAGGCGCTATGTTTAGCGCTGTAGCGCATGAAAAATGCCTCCAGTGTGAAAGGGGTCTGAGGAACCAAACCTTCATGCCTACTAGCAAGTTTCTTCTAATACTACAATACCAACCAGAGTGTGCCCCATTCCAGAACATTTGGGTGATGGGGATGTTGGTGGGGGCAGGGGATATACGTGTTGGGAGGTGCAGTAGTGAGAGTGAAAGGGGAATAGTGGATGGTGGAGACCCTTGGGGGTGGGAGTGCAGTCATGGGGGAGGGATGATGGTGGTCAGGCACTGAGTGTTGGGGATAGTGGGCTGAAGGCAGAGGGCATGCAAGCACATTGCTTAAAGGGGGGCAGGTCAGGTCCTTAATAAGCATTATTTCACTACTGACACACTCACTGCAGTCTCCACCCCTAGCTCTCTAAGCCCAACCCAAACTAAACTGACATTTTTTTCACACAAATAGAGCTTTCTTTTGGTGGTATTTGAACACCATTGGGTTTAAATTTTTTTGTGCTATAAAACAAAAAAAAAGAAAAAAAGAAAAATGATGATTGTCAATCACAGCCAACAAGACCATGAGGAGAAAGCAGGGGTGGGGCTGACCTGTGCTGTGTGTGAATGGACACCCAGAGCAGCAGCTCAGGAGCCCCCGCTTGCCATGGGGACACTCAACAGAAGGGAGGGGCCAGGAACACTGGCGTGAGACCCGAGAGGAGGATCGGGCTGCTCTGTACAAAACCATTACACAGAGCAGGTAAGTAGAACATGTTTGTTATTTAAAAACAAAAATTCACCTTTAATATCACTTTAAGCTCTTCTGTCTCATGTCTTTGATTAGCCCACTTTGCTTTTTGAAAAGTAATGTTTTTACAGACCTCAGTGAGGAAAAAGGCAAAAAGGTCTGAAAGACTAGAGGTGAAATGCTTGTTAAGAAATGTTTCCATCCATCACGCTTTTGTAAATAAACAACACCTAAAAAAAAGGGCATGTTCTTTATTAAAATATTAGCAGGTAACCAACAACTGTCACATATTTTCTGGAAGAAGTATTTGCCTTCACTTGTCTTGTTGCGTCACTCACTTATAGAGTGGCCTGAAGACTCCTCATTTTACTGAATTCTGACCGTCCTTGGTGCTGCACATTTTCTGTATTTGCAGAGACACAGGTCTCAGTACACAAGTGCTACTTTGGAAAATGTTTGTAAAGCACAACTGTCACAAGCAGGGCCGGGACACGGGGTGGGCTGGAGGGGCGGTTGCCCTGTGCGCAGTGGGGGTTTTAGGGGGTTGTGCGAGAATGGGTAATTTTAGTGGAAGATGTAATTTCTGTTAGTAACTGGGATTTGTGCTAGCAGGCATGATTGAAGGGATGTGTGCTAGGAGGGGAAATGTGCAGAGAGTATATGTGCTAAAAGAAGGGGGATTTGTGCTGGGAGAGAGTATCTGAGCTGGGGGGGGGGGGGGGGGGGGGGGTTATGCTAGGAGGGGAAAGATAAGTGCTTGGAGAGAATTTATGCTTAGAAGGGAAATTTGAGAGGGTAGTAGATTTCTGTCAGGAAGGGGGATGGTGAGGATTTGAGCTAGTAGGGATAATAGGGGGGATTTGTGCTAGGAGAGAAAATCGGGGGGGGGGGGGGAAGAGGACAATAAGTGCTAGAAGGGATTTTGTGCTAGTAGTAGGGGGGATTGCGGGGGATTTGTGCTAGGAGGGTATATTTGGGGTATAGGATAAGTGCTAGGAGAGGGGATTTTGTGCTAGTAGTAGGGGTGATTGGGGGAGGGGGGATATGTGCTAGGAGAGGGGAGGATTTGTGCTATGAGGGGAAATTTGTGCTAGGAGGGGAAATATGGAGGAAAAGATATGTGCTAGGAGAAGGGATTTGTACTGAAAGAGGGATATTTGGGGGGAGGGGGCTAATTTGGGCTTGCAAAGTGAATTTATGCTTAGGGCAAGTGTGAAGATTAGTGCTTGAATTTTTTTTTTTTTAGGGTGGTGGGGCCGTTCCGCCATCTACGCCCTGGAAGCTAGATGACCTTGCCCCAGCACTGGTCACAAGTAACCCGCCAACATTTTATTAATAAAAAAATATGCCCTTTCATTAAACTCATTCTTTAAAATAGATCCATTGTCAGCAGGGTATTTATCATCACTGATAAAATACATTTTTTTTTTTTTTTTAGTAAACAAGCATCATGTAGGTTCTCATGTATCTCTTGATACAATCAGTTCTTTTTTTTTTCCAAATTTAAAAGTAGGAAAATGCAAACAAAACTATATTATGAATGTCTTAGCAGGTTTGGTTTGCTAACTCTGCATGAGTGTGTACAACCAGAGCAGTAGAGTTGAATAATAATTATGCCGCGTACACACGGTCGGACTTTTCGTCTACAAAAGTCCAACGGACGCTGACGGACTAAAGCTGGCTGGTAATCCGATCGTGTGTGGGCTTCTCCGGACTTTCAACGTACTTTTTTAGCCTCAAATCCGACGTACTTTAGATTTGAAACATGCTTCAAATCTTTACGTCGTAACTACGACGGACCCCGAAATCCGCTCGTCTGTGTGCTAGTCCGACGGACAAAAAGCCACGCTAGGGCACCTATTGGCTACTGGCTATGAACTTCCTTATTTTAGTCCAGTGTACGTCATCACGTACGAATCCGTCGGACTTTTGTGTGGTCGTGTGTAGGCAAGTCCGTTCGTTAGAAAGTATGCCGCAAGTCCGCCGAAAGTCTGCCGGAAGTCTGTCGGACAGGCTGTCTGACTTTTGTAGACGAAAAGTCCGACCGTGTGTACGCGGCATAACAGTCTGATCCCACTGGCTATTAAACAACACCACTGAATGAAGAAACCCAAGCAGGCTCTGAGTACTTACACCAATTTAGTAGCGTGAAAGCTTTATTAGCTCAACTACTTGTTTGAACTGAAATTTACAAAAGCAGAGACTAGACGGTTTCACACTTTAAAATGCCATAGAGTAAATCCCTTTGACTTTAAAGCAAATCCTAATAAAGTGCAACAAGCAGTGACATGAAAGGATATTTAGACACTACAAATGAATGAACATATGTCATAACAAATGCTAAAAGCAGTAAAAAAAAAAAACACAAATAACTTTCATAAAGGAAGGGTCATAAAAGATTGAAATCAGAAAATATAAAATAGATTGTCAGTCTTCACAAGGTTTTGAAAAGTGCTGGTCAACTGAGAGTCAAAAGGAAGAAGAAGAAGAAGAAAAAAAAAAAAAGGGGGGGAGGATAGCTAATCATTATCTGTGGGCTAAATGGAGAAGAAAAGTTTACCCTCCTTAGTTAAACACCCTTAAAATGAAGCTTTCTATTCACCAAGGCTGTAAACATAGTGGCAACTACATAATCAACTCCATCAGTGCCAATCACGTGGAATAAACAGTCATGTTACTGGTATCCATTTTTGACTTTGTGAAAAAGACAGCTCCCCCCCTCCAATTTTTGTAACCACTTCACCTCGTCAAAGACATATGCACAGAGCAGTGACCTACAAATGTAACAGGAATGGCCAGGAGATCTGGTCTATACTATGTGAGACAAGATGGCAGCACTCACCAGGAAAGACCTGGGTATCTGCTCACTAACACACACAGGTTCACTGAGAGTTGTGACATGAATCCTGCTGTTCTGTGCGAGAAAAAAAAAAAAAAAAACTTCTGGCACATAAACTGTACAGAACTGAGGATTTTACCAAAATCAGGTACAGCATAGGAGACAAATGTACTTTCCCACTGGCCCTACAACACTTATCTCTAGGGTCCTGATGAAATTTGTCCATGTTCATATAAATACACGTAGAACTGCATGAGAAAGCAAGACAAGTTCTGTGCCAGTACAGTTACAGTCAATGAAACCAAATCTGCATGAAGAAAACACTTCTATCGGCACACATCTTCATGCTGAATTCTAGGAAATTTACTACGTATGTGGCTCTGATGGCAACACCCTGATTGGCAAAAGTACATTTTTTAAATTAGCTTTTGTCAAGGGAATAGGGTACAAAATTGGCAGCCAAATGGCGCCTGCATCCAATTAGATGCAGACACTGGACGGGTATTCTGCCTGTCAGATTACAATAGCCCACAGCAGGAGATTCATCAATCTGCACTATTAGGTCGACCTGAATCCTTTTTTTTTTTTTTTTGATCAGCCAGTGAAGCGACAGAAAAAAAAAAAAATCATCCAAAACGTCCAAACAAGCGAGGTGGATGGAGGAATCCTCCCTGCTGTACCATTGTATTTTGACAGCTGGGATTCCTCCATTGTCAGAATACACTGATCAGTGCCTGCAGCCACCTGGCTGCAGGCACTGAGTGAACAAAATGTTTTAAACAGTCCCGTCTGAGAAAAGTCAATCATTAGATACACCTCTCTCGAATAGGAATGGCCATAGATGGATCGCAATTCGACTCGTCCCTGCTGAACCGGCTTAATTTTGATTCATCTATGGCCAGCTTTAGAATCTGTTAGATATCTTTTGCTCCTCCCCTGAACAATAAAAAAATCAATATGTGCATGGCCAGCTTAAGTGTGTGTGTTAAATAAATATATTTAATGATAAAGCAGAACTCTATGAAAATTTTTTTTTCTCCTTCGCAGCGGGGTTGTGCCCACTGCATGGGTTAACTGCTTGTTTTGTCCAGGGGCACACCGAAAGGCTTTACTTACCTAATCCTTCAATCCTCTGGAAAACAGCTCTCCCTCATGTCTAGCCGTGGATTGTTCCTGCCGTCCTCACATCCAGAGCTGGTCTATGGGTGGCATGAGGTCAGGAACAGTCCACTCACAAGACTGCTAGTGTGCGGGGGCCGGAGCAGCAGGGACCAGTCTTGTGCTTGGAGGATTGCTGGGTTAGGCAAGTATATTTCCACTCTTCTCACCCCTAGACAAAAACAAGCAGTTAACCTGTGCAGTGCAGACACAGCTCAACTGCATGGGAAAAAATAAATTCTTGGAATTGTTCTCTAAAGAATCCACACATTGGTAATTTGTAGTCATATGGGGCAAGTTCAGCATGAAAAAAAAAAAGGAATGTTTGGATGGATGTTTAGTCATGCTTTAAGAACATTTTAAAGCCACCAATATGAGTCCTGAATAATAAGTGAGGCTTTAAACCATAAGTGTAAAGCTTGCTGCTTATAAGTGTGGAATGATATATAATGGTGCAGCATGGAATGAGTTGAAGATATGGAAATAAAGTGTCGGGAAAAGCCCTAATTTAGGGAAGAAATGTTTATAACCATAGGAATTTATATCAAAAAGTTAGCTGGTTCTCATACTTACGAGTCAGAATGGCTCATCTTTTAACCTCCATGGGCAAACCAGTTCTTATTATCTACAGCTGCCAAATAATGAGATTCAACATTACAGCAATCCCATTACAAAGTATTACTTCTTGTTAAGAATACAAATATGTGAATAAGACCTATCAGCAAGCCAAAACCAAGCACTACATTTAGTTTTTCTCTCAGATATCTACAACTTGTAATAGCCTGGTTATAGATGCCAGTGTAAACCGTAACTGAGAAAATCAGCTAGCAAGTACTAGAGGGAATGTTATATGCAACTAACTGCCCGATCCTGGTAGGTAAGACTACATAAGTATGCTTCATTAGCACTTAATGTTGTGTATTAACATACACACATACCCTATAAATTACATGCTTAGTAGAGCGTTTGACACTCTGCAGATAACAGTCTGTGTAAACACCTCGTGTTTCACTAGAGTTTTTGTACAACGCCTCAAACAACTAGGAGAAAACAAAAAGGCTCTCATGTGCAAATTGCATCTATGAAAGGCTCCAAGGAGAAAAAGTGTTTCAATTAGCATTCAATCTGGGAACGTGGAGTGCGTCGCAAGTTCATTGTATGCCGATGCAACTCTTGCATCTGCCTGATCCTATCTTTCTGCCACATCAGATTAGGAGGCATGGGGTACTTTTGTGTGCCGTGAAGGTATCTGTAGGGGATTCTCACATGACAGGCGGTGGCACGGCACCGAGGCTGAGGCATGGGAGGAAGCAGCATCCAGCGCTTACGCTCAGCACAATATCTGTATGCCTCTTTCCTATACTGCTTGTCTATGTCATCACTGTTCTTCCAACCTCCAATAATGAAGACATCATCCTTGTAGTAGCAGATAGCTGCCCCTTCTATGCCCAGGACTTCAGGAGGCAAGCTCTCAAGAATCTCATTGGAGACCTGCCTGGAAATTTTACTCTGAGCCTCTTCAACAGTTACAGAATAGCTCTTAGGACAGCAGGATGCAGTGTTGTAGAAGTTTGTGCAGGCCACTGACATCTGGAATGCACAGTAATTGTCCAGGATCGGTAAGGATTCTACATCCAGCCATCTACTGCTTTCTATGTCATATCTACAGTTGATCGTTCTAAGCCCATCCTCATTATCGCTGTCCACTGGAGTACGAGCTGTTATGTAAACATAGCGATCTTCTACACTTAAAGCTTTGACATCTCGTAAGATCTTAGGTGCAGATTCTAGGATCTGCCACTTATCTTGCTCTGGGTCATAAACAGTGACGTCTTTGAAGCCTGGGCTGAAGTTTCCATGCCCGCCAATACTATACAAGTTGCCTTTCACAGACATAAGACCGAAGGAATGTTTTCGAGTGATTAAATTGCACACTTGTTCCCATAGATTTCTGTTTGGGTTGTATCGTTCAACAGTCTTGGCAAAGCCAGGTTCCATGGAGCCAGCCACATAGACATGGGTGTCTGTAGCCATAACTGCATGGCCATCAAGGTGATTGTGGATGTGCGGCAAATTTACCCATCGGTCTTCATGAATAAAATACCCAACGCATTCACTTAAATAGTCACCACCTTCTGACACTCCTCCAATCACCATTATTACATCCATATTTTGCCCAAAGCGTGGCAATGATGTCATATGGGTGGCCAATGACTGATTTCCAGCTTGGAGGTTTTCTGATCGCAAAGCATGGCCTTCCACCGCTTCAGCCACCAACTGTAAACAGGCTTCATTTGTTGCCACCAATCTCTCCGCTTTCACATGTCGGGTAAGGTAAGTCGGCTTCATCTGGGAGAGTCGAAGAAGCCTAAACAATTCTTCAAAATATTTTTCTCTTTCGTTAGTGTTTTTCTGAATCCATTTTAGAATTGCTTCAAAAAGTATCTCTTCAGAATCAACTGTGATCTCAGGATCGGAAAGCCAGTCCCGTACAAGATGGAATGGGAGTGTATAGAATTCGTCATCTTCAATTACCTTGTAGAAGTTTCTGCGGATCATGTCAGCAGATTTTAAAGCTAGCTGGTTGAGTGTGTACATATGAGCCAAACTATGAATGGCAACACAGTTTGAGAGGTTCAACTTCTTCTTCAGAAACTCTCCACAGAACTCCTTCAGGCGAAGCAACAAAAACCTAAAGAATACAGAGAACAAGCGTGAAATGTTATACAGGGCAATAAACCCTATCCGAAAAATTTTATATTTACTAGAGCACCGTGCATCAAACAAAACCTTTTTTTTCTATCTTTTGTGGCATGCCAGGGCTACCAATTTCCTGCAGCCCCTTTGCAGCCACTTCTTTTCTACATGCAAGCACTCTATTGATGGCTGAGGGTTTCCCGATGGTTACCATAGTGGACTAGAGCTGCCTTATCCATGTTCCAATTGCCACTTGTATGCTCTATTGCAGAGGTATGAAATTAGCGGACCTTCAGCTGTTGCAAAACTACAAGCCCCATCTTGCCTCTGCCTCTGGGTGTCATGCTTGTGGCTGTCTGAGTCTTGCTATGCCTCATGGGACTTGTAGTTCTGCAACAGCTGGAGGTCCGCTAATTGCATATCCTTGATCTATTGGAAGCCCATAGAACAGGATGCCATCACAGGGGCCCAATTGGAGACAGTGAGTGTTGTCACCCTATAACAGGAAGTGCCTGAATAAGAAACTTCATCACAGATTGTAATTAAAAGGTGCAGATTTTAAAGTGTGTGTAAAAATCAAAAAACTTTTTACTTTAGGTTTGAATGGAATGTTGACAGGTTAGAGCAGGGGTAGGCAACCTCGGCTCTCGAGCTGTGGTGAAACTACAAGTCCCATGAGACATTGCAACCCTGACCATCACAGGCATGACGGGATTTGGAGTTTCACCACAGCTGGAGGGCTGAGGTTGCCTTCCCCTGGGTTAGAGCAAGGACTAGCCCCCAAAATCACCGGTGTCGGTGAAATATACAGCTCCTTCAATGTCTGCTGCCCCTAGTAAATACAAGTTTTCAATTACTCACTTTTGAAGGCTGCAAAATACATGAAGAATCCAATCAGAAGACATGCTATATGCGCACTAGGGATGCACCGATACTGTTCTTTTTATTGGCGAGTATGAGTACCGATACTTTCAGTCAAGTACTCACAGATACAGAGTACCGATACTTTGCGGTGAGATTTGCGTCCATGAAAAATTTGTCACATACCTGATGAAGGGTCCTGCGTGGCTCCCAAACATTGCTTTCTGCTGTAATGATGTGACTGCTGAAAAAAGCTTTGGACTCATTTTTGGAGATCTTGGTGTGCTGGCGACATTACTCTCTCATACAAAATGAATGGGCGCAAATTGCACTGCAAATAATTGCATGCGATTTGAACAGGATGCATTGCGATTCATGTCCAAATTGTATGCAGTTTCCTCAGTGCTCCCGTGTGAACCCAGGCTTTTTAGCCTGGGTTCACACAGGAGCAGTGCAGGAAACAGCATGTAATTCTTTACAGTGCGATTTGCGCTCATTTTGTATAGTTTTCAGTATCAGGAGCATTTTCATGAATACGAGCGCTTTTGAAAATACTCAGTATCGGTGCATCCCTAATGCTCACAGTGACTTGCAAGCTGAGCATACACAGCGGGTACCACGGACTCTATGTCCGCCGTCACCCTCGTATTACACAGGACACTGCCTATGTAAACAAGGCAGATTGTCGTCCTGTCAGACGGGAAGGTATTGATCCTGTATTTCTGCTAAGCAGAAACACAGATCTTTGCCTTCTCCTAGTCAAAGCACCTCCCCCACAGTGAGTAAGCACAACCTAGGCACATAGTTAACCCTTTAATCACCCCTGATGTTAACCCCTTTCCAGCCAGTGTCATTAGTACAGTGACAGGGCATATTTTTAGCACTGATCACTGTATTAGCGTCACTCATCCCCAAAAAGTATCAAAAGTGTCAGTTAGGTGTCTGATTTGTCTGCCGTAATATCACAGTCCCACTATGAGTTGCTGACCACTGTCATTACTAGTAAAAAAAAAAAAAATGTATATATTAAATTTGTAGACGTGATAACTTTTGCACAAATCAATATATATGCTCATTGGGATTTCTTTTTTACCAAAAATATATAGCAGAATATATATTGGCCTAAATTGATGAAGAAATTTGATTTTTTACTGGATAGGTTTTATAGCAGAAAGTAAAAAATAGTTTTTATTTTTCAAAATTGTTGCTTTTTTTTGTTGATAGCGCAAAAAATAAAAAACTGCAAAGGTGGTCAAATACCACCAAATGAATGCTATATTTCTGAAAAAAAAAAAAGACAAAAATTGTTTGGGTACAGCGTCACATGACCGCGCAATTGTCAGTTAAAGTAACCCAATGCCGTATCGCAAGAAATGGCTTGGTCAGGAAGAGGGTAAAACCTTCCGGAGGTCAAGTGGTTAACAGTTAAAGCAGTGCTAAAGGCTAAACTTTTTTTTTACGGCATTAAAGTAAAAATACCCCAGAGTACATTCACAACCCTCCTGTCCCCAAAACACTTATCGGTCTTCATCACCGCCAATCCATCCTGTGATGAACCCAAACTTATGGCTTGTAGAAAAGAGGTGAGTGTAGGGAATCAATAAGCTCCTGCAGCGGTCTGTTAGGAGTTTGTATGAGGGAGGAGAAGCATGGCTTGCTGGGTACGCATTCACAAGTGTCTCCTTAGCAGCTGGCTACCTAAAGCAGACACCTTTTGTAGAGGTTTGCGGCCAGGAAAAAAAAAAATAGATTTTTTTAAAGGACACAGATTATACACAAAATATAGGTTTGGACTTCCTTGATTAAGATTAACCACTGGGCACTTAAACCCCCCTTCCTAACCAGACCAATTTTCAGCTTTCAGTGCTCTCACATTTTGAATGACAATTACTCAGTCTGGCAACATGCTACCCATATAAAAATTTTTGTCCTTTTTTTCCACACAAATAGAGATTTCTTTTGGTGGCATTTAATCACCACTGGGTTTTTTATTTTTTGCGCTATAAATGAAAAAAGACCAAAAAAATTTGTAAAAAGAAAAAAAAAAAAAAACATATTTCTTTGTTTCGGTTATAAAATTTTGCAAATCAGTAATTTTTCTTCACAGATTTTGGCCAAAATTTAAACTGCCACATATCTTTGGTAAAAATAACCCAAATTGGTGTATATTATTTGGTCTTTGTGAAAGTTATAGAGTCTACCAACTATGGTGCCAATCACTGAAAATTGATCTCACCTGATCACACTTGATTTACTGACGGCTCATTTCTTGAGACACTAACAAGCCAGTAAAGTACAAATACCCCCCAAATGACCCCTTTTTGGAAAGTAGACAATCCAATATATTTAGTAAGAGGCATGGTGAGTTTTTTGAAGTTGTAATTTTTGTCCCACAATTCTTTGCAACATGAAGATTTTTTTTTTCTCCACAGAATTGTCACATTAACAGGTTATTTCTCTCATACACATGCATACCACAAATAATACCCCAAAACACATTCTACTACTCCATCTAAGTATAGCGATACCACATGTGTGAGACTTTTACACAGCCTGGCCACATACAGAGACCCAACATGCAGGGAGCAGCAGCAGGCGTTTTAGGTACATAAATTACACATTTCATTTCTTGACTACCACTTATACTTTTGAAGACCTTGGAGCACCAGGACAATGGAAACGTCCACAATATGACCCCATTTTGGGAACTAAACACCCCAACGTATATTCTATAAGGCATAATGAGTCTTTTGAACATGTCATTTTTTTCCACAAGTTTTTGGAAAATGTGGAAAGAAAATGAAAACATTTTTTTTTACAGAAAGTTGTCCATTTATAAGCTATTTATAACACATAGCATGTACATAGCAAAAGTGACACCCCAAAATACATTCTGCTACTCCTGAGTACGGCGATATCACATGTGGGAGACTTTTCCACAGCCTGGCCACATACAGAGGCCCAACATGCAGGGAGCACCATCAGGGACATACATTTCAAATCTAATTTGACTACCTATTACACTTTTGTGATTCACTGATGGGCACTGTAGTGGCAAGGATGCGGCATGGCTGAGAACTGATGTGGCAAGGATGCGGCATGGATGAGAACTGATGTGGCACAGATGAGCATGAATGAGCCATGGTTGGGCATGGATGAGCACGGATGGAGCGTGGATAAACATGGATGAGCCAGGGATGGACGGAGCACGGATGAGCCAGAGCACGGATGAGCCAGGGATGAATGAAGTATAGATGGGTACATGTGAGGCATGGATGGGCACATGTGAGGCATGGATGGGCACAGATCAGCACTGTGGGCACTCCAGAGACAGCCCACAGAGCTGCTGCACCCGGCTTCCTCCTCTCCTCGCACACTGTACCAATCGGTGCGTGGAGGGGGAGGAGCTGCACTGGACAAGCTCCAGTTTGTTGACAAGAGATCGCTCGATCACGTGGTAAAGGGCCGCTGTCATTGGCCTTTTACCCCATTCCGTGACACGGACTCCTCCAGCCTCATTCAGTCAATTCCTGTGTACATGCTCCAGCAGTGACTACTTATCAGCTTCCTTATGGTGACTGCAATGGACCAAATCTGTGCAATGGCTTTTGCTATGACCATTTGTAATCCCCACCAGGGGTACATGTGAGGGGGAGACAACATAGAAGTCACCATTTAAAAGGAAGTGCCTGAACAATCTTCATAACAGAATCAAAAAGTATCAGTTTAACAAAAGCTGCAGATTAAGGCCCCTTTCACACGGGATGGATCCGTGATGATCCGCCCCGTGAACATCCACTTGCTTAGTGGGGATCGCTCCGTTGATCCCCGCTGAGCCGGCGGATGACAGGGCGGTCCCTGCACAGCCCTGTCAGATCTCCGCTCTCCCCTATGGGGGATCGGATGAACACGAACCGTCTGTCTATGTTCATCCGATCTGCTCTGCAGACGGATAGAAAAATAGGATTTTCCTCCGTCTGCAGAATCGGACCATAGAGGGGACGGATGATATCGGGTGTCAGCGGATGTTCAACCGCTGACACCTGCTATCCCATAGGGATGCATGTATGTCCGTATTTCATCCGAAAACGGATGGATGAAATACAGACATATGGCCTGAATGTGTGAAATGAGCCTTAAAAAAAAAAAAAAAAAAAAAAAAGTTGAAAACCTTTGAAATGACATTAATACAATAACGATGGAACATTTTTGTGATTGGGTTAGATCTACCTTGTCTTGGTTACATTTGTTACCAGTACCCATTAGAGGTCGACTGATATATCGGCTGATATTTGGCTTTTTTTACTTAATCGGCATCGGCTGATTGTGCTGATAAAAAAAGCCGATTATAACTTCAGCGGGACTTGCAAATGACTTCTGTAATAGAAGTCAATGCAAGTTGCCTGATCTTATCTGTGGAGAGGATTCTCTCCTCCCTGGGCAGCCTGCCAAGTCTGATAAGAAGATACATTGTATCTTTTCAGGTTCTTTTATCAATGAGCTGAACTGTGTGTGTGTAGAAGCTCTCAGTTTAACCATTTAAAGACTCAATCTTTTCTGACATTTGTTGCTTACAAGCAAAAATCCTGTATTTTCTGCTAGAAAATCACTTACAACCCCCAAACAATATATATATTTTTTTTAGCAGAGACCCTAGGGAATAAAATAGCGGTTGTTGCTATATTTTATGTCACACGGTATTTGCGCAGCGGTCTTTCAAACGCAATTTTTTTTTTTAAAAATACACTAATGAAATAAAAAAAAAAAAATAAGCAGTAAAAGTTAGCCCATTGTTTTTCGTCCAAAAGTTTTGATTACCTGTTTTTGTGTATTTAATATTTAAGATATCGTTTTTTTTTTAAATCTAAATTCTACATACAAGTGAACTGATTGGAGGTTTGTTTTGTTTAATAAATGTTTAAATGTAAAAAATTTTCTGTATTACTTAAGGTTCCTTTCACACTGGAGCAGGCATGCGTTGACGGTAAAACGCTGTCATTTTAGCGGCGCTATTCGGCTGCTAGCGGGGCGCTTATAACCCAGCTGGCGGCTGAGGAAGGGGTTAAATGCGCCCCTGAAGCGCTGCTGCCGAAACGCTTTGCAGGCGCTTCGGCAGCGGTGCGCATTCATTTCAATGGGCAGGAGTGGTGGTATACACCGCTCCAAAGATGCCGCTTGCAGGACTTTTTTTTAAACATCCTGCCATCGCATCGCCTCAGTGTGAAAGCACTCGGGCTTTCACACAGACTGCAGGGGAGCCGTTTTACAGGCACTTTACAGGCGCTATTTTTAGCCCAAAAGCGCCTGAAAAACGCCCCAGTGTGAAAGGGGTCTAACTGTTAGATTTTATGAGATGAAGGGAAAAAAAAAAAAAAAAAAAAAAAAAAAAAAGAAATCGGCATCTTATATCGGCCACCGCGATTTCTAAATATCGGCATCGGCCAGAGAAAAACCCATATCGGTCGACCTCTAGTACCCATTACTATCTCAAAGTTCTTTGAAGTGGAACTAAACCTAATCTTTACAGCCAAGGAAGCTGCTATCTTAGGCCCCTTTCACACGAGGCGGACTCTGCTTCCACGGAGTCCGCCAGCTCAGTGGGAGATCAGTCCGTTGATCTCCGCTGAGCCGGCGGATGACAGGTCCCTCTCTGCTTACTGAGCGGGGAGGGGCTTGTCAGGTGCCGCTGACGCCTATGGAGGGATCGGATGAAAATGGACAGCATGTCCGTTTTCATCAGATCTCACCCGATCCGATAGCGACAGAACTGGACGTAGGGCCATCCGTCTGCTTTTAGCGGATCGGACCGGGTCGGATGTCAGCGAACATGTCTCCGCTGACATCCGTCGCTCCATAGTTTAACATTAGGCGCCCGTTCAGGTCCGCCATCAAAACTGACAGGCGGACCTGAACGGTCCGATCATGTGAAAGGGGCCTTAGGGTGGTAATATACTGTTTGAATCTCGTCTGGTTCAGCAGGAATCAACGGAGATTCAAACCGTTAACTTGGCTGAATGTACCAAGTTGATAGATCGATAAACTTGGGTAGAACCAGTCTGCTGGAATCGCTTCCGATCATCACAAGCGGCAGCTATAACCACTAGTAATAATTGCTACCCCCCCCCCCCCCCCCCCCCCAAGGAGAAGAGAATTGCTGATTCCCATGTCAGCACTGTCTATGTTGATGGGAGAATCATGCAACTCTGCAGGACAGAAATTTGCACCATCCATGGACGGCCTTAGCCTCTGTTTTGATCTGTGACACCAGCCATTTAATGGTTTGACAGTTTGGTTGAGAACACAAGCAAATGTGAGAGTTATCATTCACAGCATACTTTGAATGTAGCCATTTTGGGAAACCATCAATTTGATTGGTTTAGTTCCACTCTACCTTTAAGACTAGATTTAAACCCATTTTAAGGGTGAAACATGATGCCAAGTGGACCCCCAACTCCAAAACAGCATGCAGTGATCCTTTACACCCCGCATAAGCTCAGCACTGTGAAACTGACGGCTTGAATGTTGCTGCCTCTTGATTGCTAGTGATGGGGGTGACAAAAAAGGCAATTTTACAGGCATCCATGGTAAACCACACACTGCTGGTGGCAGGATCGCTAGGGACAAAGCCATTAGCCTTGGGGGGGATTCACCCTATGTGTACTGTTTACCCTCATCACTGGAAGTGAAAAAACAAATCCAAAATATTGATTTGTCACCAGAACAGGAATAGAAGCAATTAAGTAATAACTATGAGTAACCACTGGGTGGCAATGTGGAGGCTTGTTTGCTAGCAAGTTAGATGGTGCCACATCCAAATATTAAGACAAAACAAGCAGAACAAGGATCAGGAACATTACAGGCACAACTTCGAATTCAATAAAACATATTATTGTATGAATATGACGATTAAAAACATTATAAATACAAAATGTATTTATATTATTAATATAGAAAGGTAACCCCAATGGTGATTAACTTCTCATCAGGCTGAATAGATGTTTAACAATAACAGTAATCGGGGGGGTTTCACAATCTCCACAAATACAGCTCATAGTCACATAGTTACATAGTAGGTGAGGTTGAAAAAAGACACAAGTCCATCAAGTCCAACCTATGTGTGTGATTATGTGTCAGTATTACATTACATATCCCTGTATGTTGCGGTCATTCAGGTGATTATCTAATAGTTTCTTGAAGCTATCAATGCTCCCCGCTGAGACCACCGCCTGTGGAAGGGAATTCCACATCCTTGCCGCTCTTACAAAGCTCAGCGTGTAAATAGGGTGCATGAATAGTCTAATGGCTAGTTTTCGTTTAGTTGCCTGGGGTGTGTGACATAGCCACCCAAGGAGCTGTTTGTGTTTGTCAGCCTCCCTCCACAAGTGTGGTGGAATCTGACCCATGCGCACACACTGCGAGGAAATCTCTGACAGATCCCAAAGACCTGGCAGAGCCTCATGGGGAGTCTGCGCATGTGCAGGGATCTCAACTAAAGATGGCGGTGCTGAAGAGGGGCAAAGGGAGAGCTTTTGCTTTAAGAAAGACAACGCCGGACTTAAAGCGGAGTTCCACACAAAAATGGAACTTCCGCTTTTCGGAACCCCCCCCCCCCTCCGGTGTCACATTTGGCACCTTTCAGGGGGGAGGGGGGTGCAGATACCTGTCTAAGACAGGTATTTGCACCCACTTCCGGCATAGACTCCCATGGGAGTCTATGCCTCTTCCTGTCCCTCCGCGCTGTCTCCTGGGAAACACACAGCTCCCAGGAGAGAGCGGGGACCATCCAGATCGCGCAGCGCGACTCGCGCATGCGCAGTAGGGAACCAGGAAGTGAAGCCGCAACGCTTCACTTCCTGATTCCCTCACCTAGGATGGCGGCGGCAGCTGCCGAGAACCGAGCGGGTTCTCGGCGTCCCCTGCCAACATCGCTGGACCCTGGGACAGGTAAGTGGCCATGTATTAAAAGTCAGCAGCTGCAGTATTTGTAGCTGCTGGCTTTTAATATTTTTTTTTTTTGCGGTTTGGGTGGACTCCATCTTTAAGTATCCGTTTCTGACATTTCTTAAATACATGTAAGGAAAATCAGCATTTTCCTGCCAGAAAATTACTTAGAACCCACAAAATTATACTATATTTTTTGGCAGAGGCCCTGGAGAATAAAACGGTGGTTGTTGCAATTTTTTTACATCACACAAGATTTGTGCAGCCATTTTTAAAACACAGATTTTTAGCACAAAATACACTAATGCCGCATACACACGAGCGGACTTTCCGGCATACTTGGTCCGACGTTCTTCCCGTCGGACTTTCCGCCGGACTTTTTGAACGGACGGACTTGCCTACACACGACCAGACTTTCCGGCAGGCTAGGTCCACCTGTCTTTCCGACGGACTTTAAGAATGAACGGACTTGCCCACACACGGACAATCTCGCTTTTATCGGCGAGATTGACACCTTGCGTGCTCCGTCGTGGGGCATACCAGGCCCTTAGGTCTGGCATGGATTTTAAGGGGAACCCCCTACGCCGAAAAATCGACGTGGGGTCCCCCCAAAATCCATACCAGACCCCGATCCGAACACGCAGCCCAGCCGGTCAGGAAAGGGGGTGGGGACGAGCGAGCGTCCCCCCCTCCTGAACCGTACCAGGCCGCATGCCCTCAAGATGAGGGGTGGGTGCTTTGGGGGAGGGGGGGCATCCTGCGGGGCCCCCCCACCCCAAAGCACCTTGTCCCCATGTTGATGAGGACAAGGGCCTCTTCCCGACAACCCTGGCCGTTGGTTGTCGGGGTCTGCGGGCGGGGGGGCTTATCAGAATCCGGGAGCCCCATATAAGAGGGCCCCCAGATCCCGGCCTCCCACCCTATGTGAATGAGTATGGGGTACATGGCACCCCTACCCATTTACCTAGGGGAAAAGGGTCAATAATAAAACACACACACAGGTTTTTAAAATCATCTATTAGACAGCTCCGGGGGGGGGGGGGGTCGGGGTCTTCTTCCGGCTTCGGGGGTCCCTCTTCTCCCGGCGTCTGGTTGGTTCTTCTCCGCTCCCTCTGGCCTCTTCTCCCCGTGTTCGAGTTCTTCTGCCGGCTCCTCCGCTGTCTTCATGCCGCTCTTTTGCCAGCGCAGGTCCGGACTTCTGGCCTCTGTCTTCTAGGCTTCTTCCCATGTTGACATGACAGTCTCTCTGCTTGGAATGCTCTCTGAGAGCTCCGATGTGACTTATATAGGCGGAGACCCCGCCCCCTTATGCCGTCACAGTCCCAGCATGCCCAGGGACTGTGATGGCATAAGGGGGCGGGGTCTCCGCCTATACAAGTCACATCGGAGCTCTCAGAGAGCATTCCAGCCGGAGAGACTGTCGTGTCAACATGGGAAGAAGACAAGAAGCCCAGAAGACAGAGGCCAGAAGTCCGGACCTCCGCTGGCAAAAGAGCGGCATGAAGACAGCGGAGGAGCCAGCAGAAGAACTCGAACACCGGGAGAAGAGGCCAGAGGGAGCGGAGAAGAACCAACCAGACGCCGGGAGAAGAGGAACTGGAGGGACCCCCGAAGCCGGAAGAAGACCCCCCCCCCCCGGAGCTGTCCAATAAATTACTTCAAAAACCTGTGTAATGTGTTTTATTATTGACCCTTTTCCCCTAGGTAAATGGGTAGGGGTACCATGTACCCCATACTCATTCACATTGGGTGGGGGGCCGGGATCTGGGGGCCCTCTTATTATAGGGGGCTCCCAGATTCCGATAAGCGCCATGCCCGCAGACCCCAACAACCAACGGCCAGGGTTGTCGGGAAGAGGCCCTTGTCCTCATCAACATGGGGACAAGGTGCTTTGTGGTGGGGGGGCCCCAGGGCGCCCCCCTCCCCCAAAGCACCCACCCCCGCATGTTGAGGGCATGCGGCCTGGTACGGTTCAGGAGGGGGGGGGGCGCTCGCTCGTCCCCACCCCCTTTCCTGACCGGCCGGGCTGCGTGCTCGGATCGGGGTCTGGTATGGATTTTAGGGGGGGCCCCACGCCGTTTTTTTTTCGGCGTAGGGGTTCCCCTTAAAATCCATACCAGACCTAAGGGCCTGGGATGCCCCGCACTCGCCCCAATAGGAAAATTTGTTTTTCCTATTGCAGTGAGCGCGAGATGCAGTACTCTGCCCTTGCGTCGTATCTGACGCATGCAGACAAACGGGCTTTCCGTCAGGAACTGAGTCCGGCGGGCTAAGATTTAAAGCATGTTTTAAATCTAGGTACGGCGGACTTTTGGGGAAAAAAAGTCCGCCGGAGCCTACACACGGTCGGATTGTCCGGCGGACTCTGGTCTGCCCTACCAAGTATGCCGGAAAGTCCGACCGTGTGTACGCGGCATTAGAAATTTTAGTGCACACTAATGCAATAGAATACCTATATTTTTTAAAGAGATGAAAGATGTTACGCCGAGTAAATAGATATCCAACATGTCACACTTTAACCACTTAAGGACCGGAAAATTTTACCCCTTAATGACCAGACCATTTTTTGAGATTCGGCACTGCGTCGCTTTAACGGACAATTGCGCGGTCGTGCGATACTTTAACCAAACAAAATTGATGTCCTTTTTAATAGAGCTTTCTTTTGGAGGTATTAGATCACCTCTGCAGTTTTCATTTTTTGCGCGATAAACAAAAAAAAAAGCGACAATTTTGAAAATAAAAAACATTTTTAACTTTTTGCTATAATAAATACCCCCCCCCCCCCCAAAAAAAAAAAAAAAAAAAAAATATTCGCAATAAGCGTACATTGATTGGTTTGCGCAAAAGATATATTGTCTACAAAATAGGGCATAGATTTATGGCATTTTTATTATTTTACTAGTAATGGCGGTCATCAGTGATTTTTAGCGGGACTGGGAAATTTCGGCGGACAGATTGGACACCTGACATTTTTTACACTTTTGTGGGAACCAGTGACATTATTACAGTGATCAGTGCTAAAAATATGCACCATCATTGTACTAATGACAGTGGCAGGATAGGAGTTAAAGTGGAGTTCCACCCAAAAGTGGAACTTCCACTCATCAGATTCCTCCCCCCCCTCCGGTGACACAGTTGGCACCTTTCAGGGGGGAGGGGGGTACAGATACCTGTATATTACAGGTATCTGTACCCACTTCCGGCATAGATAGCCGCAGAATCTGCGGTTATTTACGCCACTTCCTGCTCCCTCCCCGCTGCCTGCTGGGAAACACACGGGTCCCAGAGGCAGCAGGGACCATCCGTATTGCGCTGCACGACTCGCACGTGCGCAGTAGGGAACCGGGAAGTGAAGCCGCACGGCTTCACTTCCCGATTCCCTTACCGAAGATGGAGGCGGCAGCACCCGAGGACGGAGAGACGGTTCGGCCTCGGGTGCCGACATCGCAGGCGCCCTGGACAGGTAAGTGTCCATGTTTTAAAAGTCAGCAGCTGCAGTATTTGTAGCTGCTGACTTTTAAAAAAAAAAATTTCGGCGGCGCTCCGCTTTAACATCAGGGGCGATCAGAAGGGTAAATGTGTTCCCTGCAGGTGTTAACTGTATGTGTGATCTCTCCTGTCAGAATGGAGATTTGCCTTGTTTACACAGGCAGATCCCTGTTCTGTCACTGCGGGGAACGATCGTGGGTGGCAGGCGGAATTCGAGCCGATTGGCTGGACAGTGGGCGTCCGCCCACAAACTAGAGTTCCCGAGCTGACTTACAATGACGCAGATTTGCGGGAACATGACGACCTGCCGCGGTATAAAGACAGCGGCTGGTTGGCAAGTGGTTAAAATGACATATGCCTTTGGAACAAACTATGGTACCCCACTCATAATCGGGACACCAGTGAGCCCCCCCCGCTCATAATCGGGACACCGATGAGCCCCCGGGACACCGATGAGGCCCCCCCCCCCACTCATAATCGGGACACCGATGAGCCCCCTCCCCACTCATAATCGGGACACCGATGAGCCCCCCCCACTCATAATCGGGACACCGATGAGCCACCCCCCCACTCATAATCGGGACACCGATGAGCCCCCCCCCACTCATAAATCGGGACACCGATGAGCCCCCCCCACTCATAAATCGGGACACCGATGAGCCCCCCCCCACTCATAAATCGGGACACCGATGAGCCCCCCCCACTCATAAATCGGGACACCGATGAGCCCCCCCCCCACTCATAAATCGGGACACCGATGAGCCCCCCCCACTCATAAATCGGGACACCGATGAGCCCCCCCCCACTCATAATCGGGACACCGATGAGCCCCCCCCACTCATAATCGGGACACCGATGAGCCCCCCCCACTCATAATCGGGACACCGATGAGCCCCCCCCACTCATAATCGGGACACCGATGAGCCCCCCCCACTCATAATCGGGACACCGATGAGCCCCCCCCACTCATAATCGGGACACCGATGAGCCCCCCCCCACTCATAATCGGGACACCGATGAGCCCCCCCCCACTCATAATCGGGACACCGATGAGCCCCCCCCCACTCATAATCGGGACACCGATGAGCCCCCCCCCACTCATAATCGGGACACAGATGAGCCCCCCCCCACTCATAATCGGGACACCGATGAGCCCCCCCCACTCATAATCGGGACACCGATGAGCCCCCCCCACTCATAATCGGGACACCGATGAGCCCCCCCCACTCATAATCGGGACACCGATGAGCCCCCCCCACTCATAATCGGGACACCGATGAGCCCCCCCCCACTCATAATCGGGACACCGATGAGCCCCCCCCCACTCATAATCGGGACACCGATGAGCCCCCCCCCACTCATAATCGGGACACCGATGAGCCCCCCCCCCCCACTCATAATCGGGACACCGATGAGCCCCCCCCCCACTCATAATCGGGACACCGATGAGCCCCCCCCCCCCCCACTCATAATCGGGACACTGATGTTATAGAGGTTATTGGGTTTCCGCTCCTCATGCTGTCAGCGTGAGGAAAGGAATGCTGATAACCGGCTTGTGTTTACATTGTATTCAGCTGTCATTGGACACAGCTGATCCCCTGGTAAAGGGCCGCTGTGATTGGTTCTTTACCCTGATCAGATGAGTCCAAAAGATACAGTGATCACAGAGCATGGCGAGTAAGCCTGTGCTGTAGCTATCTTTTGGTGGTTAAAGTGGTGTTCCACCCAAAAAAACAAAAATACATGAAAAATCCTAAAAACAAAAAAACATTTGGATTTTTTTTTTAACTTACCTCTAAATGCCTGTTGCTAGGGGGTCCCTCGTAGTCTGCCCCTTCCAGTGCCTGGGCTGGTGACATCACTTCCCCCTCGGCACAGGAAGGGCTCCGCTCTGCTCCCTCGCCGCTGTCAATCATCTGGGACCCATTACAGGTCCCAGGTGACTGAGCGACCAATCACGGCACGCGGCGCCGCTCGCGCATGCGCAGTGGGTGCCAGGCTGTGAAGCCACAGCCCGGCGCCCACAGTTGCAATGCCGGCGCCGCTGAACGGAGGGGGAGACGAGCGGGGCTTCGATCCCCCGCTTCGCTGGACCCAGGGACAGGTAAGTGTCCAATTAAAAGTCAGCAGCTGCAGTATTTGTAGCTGCTGACTTTTAATTTTTTTTTTTTTTTTTTTACCCGACCCCCCTGTGTGGAACTCCTCTTTAAGGGGGGAACAGTAAAAACTCAGCTGACCCCCCATTAAATGTGTTGTAAACCCTCGTGGGTTTTTTACCTTAATACATCCAATGCATTAAGGTGAAAAAACGTCTGTCACTGACCGCCCCCCCCCCCTGTAATTGCCTTGGCGGAGACGTGCTCTCCCTCTCTGCCTGGGGTTCTCAGCTCTTGATTGGATAGATTGATAGCAGCGCAGCCATTGGCTCCCGCTGCTGTCAATCAAATCTAATGACATGGGGGGCATGGCCTAGTCCGGCATTCATGTCTATGGACAGATGTGGGGAGGAGCCGTGAGAGATGCTGGGGGACCCCAGAAGAGGACGTTTGGGGCCACTCTGTGCAAAACGAGCTGCACAGCGGAGGGAAGTATGACATGTTTGTTATAAAAAACAAACACTTTAAAGCTGAGGTCCACCCAAAAATGGAACTTCCGTTTTGAGTGCAGGTGACCCCCTGACATGCCACATTTGGCATGTCATTTTTTTGGGGGGGAGCAGATACCCTCTTTTCAGGGGCTCCCACTTGCTTCTGGAGCACCACAGCATCAGAAGGGACATCACCTCTTCCCTCTCCCTCTAGAGTCTAGGCAATCATCTGGGACATGTCACAGGTCCCAGATGATTGCGCGGCCAGTCACGGCGCACGGTGCGGCTCACGCATGCGCAGTGGGTGCCCGGCTGTGAAGCCATAGCCGGGTGCCCACAGTGACAATGCCGAGCGGAGGGGGAGACTAGCGGGGCTTCCGATCTCCCGCATCGCTGGACCCTGGGACAGGTAAGTGTCCGATTATTAAAAGTCAGCAGCTGCAGTATTTGTAGCCGAGGACTTTTAATTTCTTGTTTGTTTTTTTTAAGCGGAACTCCACTTTAAGTTACAACAACAGGCAGTGGTTGGGGGGAGTACATGTCACTGGTAGGGATTGGTGGGTGCTCAGCCCATCCAGATGACAGGAAAGTGGAATGCTGGATGTTTGTCAGCAAAGATGGAGTGAAATCACCTCCTCTGAAAAGTGATGCGAGCACAGATCGCTGTTCAGAGGAGCAGGAGAGGTGAGTGTACCTGTCAGACAGCTCGAGCACCTCATGTACATTGCCGGTACACACCCGGATCTGTCCGGTGTACATATACTGGATGACCGCCTCCACCGTCTCCAGGTCCGGTCCAGGCTCCGAGCTCCACTTCATCTCCACCCGGCCGGAGCGGGACTCCTCGAACTGTCCAGAGAGAAGCGGGGCGAAGTAGTCTGTAGCGGCGGCCAGTACGGAGCGGTGAGCCGGGAACTCCCTCCCTCCTCCCCCGAATACCAGAGTCATATCACAGAACAGGCCCTGCTTCCTCTGCTCGTTCTGCCGCCATGCCAACTCCGAACAATGACTCTCTGATAGAAACACCTCCGCCTCACCGTCCTCTACCGCTCCATCCCTCACCTCCCCGTCCTCAACACCACCCCCTGTGTGCTGAGGAGACGACATCCCTACAGCCGCCGCCATATCTGTCTCTAAGGAGGGGGACCGGCCTGACAACCGTCACACGACACCGCCCCTACCGTCACCGCCCACTAACGTCATACGTCACACCACACCACCCCCTACCGCCGCACGTCACACAACACCGCCCCTACCGTCACCCGCCCCTCACGTCACGTAGGCGACAAACGCCGGTCACGTCATGGCGTCCTATCTATATAAACGTACGCATACCCGCCCGCGCATTCATTCTGGGTGACTCACGTCCTGTGGGGTTGTTGTGTGTGGGCGCGGAGCTTTTATTTAGACGCTGGGCTGTACTTTGTAAGGCCCGACCAGGCAATGTAGGGGTGGATGGAGTGGATAGTGTATGGAGGAGGCTGGGAGCGTCCCACAAGACTTGGAGCTCTGATTTCTACCAGGGGGCCCGGCCTGTGTACTGGATAGACTGCGTGTGAGGATACTGGGAGCTCAGATTTCTACCAGGAGGTCCGGCCTGTGTACTGAATAGACTGCGTGTGAGGAGACTGGGAGCTTTGATTTCTACCAGGGGGCCCGGCCTGTGTACTGGATAGACCGCGTGTGAGGAGACTCGGAGCTCTCATCTCTACCAGGAGGCCTGGCCTGTGTACTGGATAGGCTGCGTGTGAGGAGCGAGAGTGTCATTTAGATTAGGCAGGCAGGTGATTCAGTTAGCTGCAGTGTATTTCATATATATACAGTCAGTCTAGTATATATCTACTACATATACTTTAGCTAGATCTCACTGCAGTCCAATCCTGGTGTACTATTTCTACTATACTTCTGGCAGGCAGGTGATTCCGTTAGCTGCAGTGTATTTATTTTTTAAAATTTCTTTTTAAACTTTATTTCTTTATTAAAAAAAATATTTTTCTTATACAAGGAGCAAAAAGGGGACAGTACAAATACACATCCAGCAAATACATGTATATATATATATATACACACACACACAGTCTAGTGTGTATGTGTTTGTGTGTGTATATATATATATATATATATATATATCTCCACTGCATACAGTTTAGCTATATCTCACTGCAGTCCATTCCTGGTGTACCCACTGTTTCTACTATACTTCTGGCATGCAGGTGATTCAGTTAGCTGCAGTGTATTTCATAAATATATATATATATATATAGTCAGTCAGTCTAGTATATATATCCACTACATACAGTTTAGCTAGATCTCACTGCAGTTCGTTCCTGGTGGTGTACTGTTTCTAATATACTTCTGGCAGGCAGGTGATTCAGTTAGCTGCAGTGTATTTCATATATATATATATATATATATATATATGTATATACAGTCAGTCTAATGTATGTATATCCACTGCATACAGTTTAGCTAGATCTCACTGTGGTCCGTTCCTGGTGGTGTACCGTTTCTACTATACGTCTGGCAGGCAGGTCATTCAGTTAGCTGCAGTGTATTTATTTATTTTTAAACGTTATTTCTTTAATAAAAAAATATTTTTCTTATTATACAAGGAGCAAAAAGGGGACAGTACAAATACACATCCAGCAAATACATGTTTCAAACTCTGAGAAAATTGGGGATTGGCGCTGTTCACTGATAAAATAATGAACTAGTAACAAACTCTCACCACAAGGGAAGAACTGCACTACAGATCTGAGTGAATAAATTTAAAAGCAGTGAAACAAAGTATGCTTCAATATGTATAAATAAATATCCACGACTAAAACTAAGGCTACCAATGTGCAAACTGCATGAAGTGAAACAATATATATATAAAAATATCTCAAAATAATGGATAAAGTTGATAATCGATCAAGTATACAAAAATAACAAAATCCAAAAATAATGGTTAATATTAAGACGTGTAGGTGAATTGTGCCCTGAGAAAAAACAGAGCTAACCAATCCAAAGTGGTTTTCTACCAATTATGTGTAGTGGCAATCTAGATGGTGATCAATTGGAAGTGAAACAAACAAAAAAATGTATATTTCATGTGCATTTAAAATGTAGTGATCACAAAAACCCAGCATGATAGTCCATAGTTTCAAAAAAATGTGTCCATACATACAAAAATTCCGAAAGTGCCAAAGAAGTGCTGCATATATTAAAAAGTGTCCAGTGTGTGTAAAAAGTTCTTGTGCAGAAATCTAGTGTATCTTCAAATGGTTCCGGATATGTCCATTCAGATAAATATGAACCGTCCTGTATGGAGCCCCCTCTAGTGTCCCCACTCACAGGAACGCCCAACCCCTGCAGGGGTAATAGGCATGTAGACGTATATATATACACACACACAGTCAGTCTAGTGTGTGTGTGTATATATGTGTATATATATATATATATATATATATATATCCACTACATACAGTTTAGCTAGATCTCACTGCGGTTCGTTCCTGGTGGTGTATTGTTTCTGCTATACTTCTGGCAGGCAGGTGATTCAGTTAGCTGCAGTGTATTTCATATATATATATATATATATATATATATACACAGACTAGTGTGTGTGTATATATATATATATATACAGGTAAAAGCCAGTAAATTAGAATATTTTGAAAAACTTGATTTATTTCAGTAATTGCATTCAAAAGGTGTAACTTGTACATTATATTTATTCATTGCACACAGACTGATGCATTCAAATGTTTATTTCATTTAATTTTGATGATTTGAAGTGGCAACAAATGAAAATCCAAAATTCCGTGTGTCACAAAATTAGAATATTGTGTAAGGGTTAAATTTTGAAGACACCTGGTGCCACAAACTAATCAGCTGATTAACTCAAAACACCTGCAAAGGGCTTTAAATGGTCTCTCAGTCCAGTTCTGAAGCCTACACAAACATGGGGAAGACTTCAGATTTGACAGCTGTCCAAAAGGCGACCATCGACACATTGCACAAGGAGGGAAAGACACAAAAGGTTATTGCTGAAGAGGCTGGCTGTTCTCAGAGCTCTGTGTCCAAACACATTAATAGAGAGGCAAAGGGAAGGAAAAACTGTGGTCAGAAAAAGTGTACAAGCGATAGGGATCACCGCGCCCTAGTCAAGATTGTGAAAAAAAACCCCTTCAAAAATGTGGGGGAGATTCACAAGGAGTGGACAGCTGCTGGAGTCAGTGCTTCAAGATCCACCACCAAGAGACGCTTGAAAGACATGGGTTTCAACTGCCGCATACCTCGTGTCAAGCCACTGTTGACCAAGAAACAGCGCGAAAACCGTCTCACCTGGGCTAAGGAAAAAAAGAGCTGGACTGCTGCTGAGTGGTCCAAAGTCGTGTTTTCTGAGGAAAGCAAATTTTGCATTTCCTTTGGAAATCGAGGTCCCAGAGTCTGGAGGAAGACAGGAGAGGCACAGGATCCACGTTGCCTGAAGTCTAGTGTAAAGTTTCCACCATCAGTGATGGTTTGGGGTGCCATGTCATCTGCTGGTGTCGGTCCACTCTGTTTCCTGAGATCCAGGGTCAACGCAGCCGTCTACCAGCAAGTTTTAGAGCACTTCATGCTTCCTGCTGCTGACCTGCTCTATGGAGATGGAGATTTCAGGTTCCAACAGGACTTGGCGCCTGCACACAGCGCAAAATCTACCCGTGCCTGGTTTACGGACCATGGTATTTCTGTTCTAAATTGGCCAGCCAACTCCCCTGACCTTAGCCCCATAGAAAATCTGTGGGGTATTGTGAAAAGGAAGATGCAGAATGCCAGACCCAACAACGCAGAAGAGTTGAAGGCCACTATCAGAGCAACCTGGGCTCTCATAACACCTGAGCAGTGCCAGAAACTCATCGACTCCATGCCACGCCGCATTAATGCAGTAATTGAGGCAAAAGGAGCTCCAACCAAGTATTGAGTATTGTACATGCTCATATTTTTCATTTTCATACTTTTCAGTTGGCCAACATTTCTAAAAAATCCCTTTTTTGTATTAGCCTTAAGTAATATTCTAATTTTGTGACACACGGAATTTTGGATTTTCATTTGTTGCCACTTCAAATCATCAAAATTAAATGAAATAAACATTTGAATGCATCAGTCTGTGTGCAATGAATAAATATAATGTACAAGTTACACCTTTTGAATGCAATTACTGAAATAAATCAAGTTTTTCAAAATATTCTAATTTACTGGCTTTTACCTGTATATATATATATATCCACTGCATACAGTTTAGCTAGATCTCACTGTGGTCCATTCCATATATATCCACTACATACAGTTTAGCTAGATCTCACTGCGGTTCGTTCCTGGTGGTGTATTACATAGTAGGTGAGGTTGAAAAAAGACACAAGTCCAACCTATGTGTGTGATTATGTCTCAGTATTACATCATATATCCCTGTATGTTGCGGTCATTCAGGTGATTATCTAATAGTTTCTTGAAGCTATCAATGCTCCCCGCTGAGACCACTGCCGGTGGAAGGGGAATTCCACATCCTTGCCGCTCTAATGCCGCGTACACACGGTCGTACTTTTCGTCTACAAAAGTCGGACAGCCTGTCCGACAGACTTCCGGCAGACTTTCGGTGGACTTGCGGCGGACTTGCGGCCTACTTTCTAACGAACGGACTTGCCTACACACGACCACACAAAAGTCTAACGGATTCGTACGTGATGACGTACACCGGACTAAAATAAGGAAGTTCATAGCCAGTAGCCAATAGGTGCCCTAGCGTGGCTTTTTGTCCGTCGGACTAGCACACAGACGAGCGGATTTCGGGGTCCGTCGTAGTTACGAAGTAAAGTTTTAAAACATGTTTCAAATCTAAAGTACGTCGGATTTGAGGCTAAAAAAGTCAGTTGAAAGTCCGGAGAAGCCCACACACGATCGGATTACCAGCCAGCTTTAGTCCATCAGCGTCTGTTGGACTTTTGTAGACGAAAAGTAGGACCGTGTGTACGCGGCATTACAGTAAAGAACCCTCTACATAATTTAAGGTTAAACCTCTTTTCTTCTAATTGTAATGAGTGGCCACGAGTCTTATTAAACTCTCTTCTGCGAAAAAGTTTTATCCCTATTGTGGGGTCACCAGTACAGTATTTGTAAATTGAAATCATATCCCCTCTCAAGCGTCTCTTCTCCAGAGAGAATAAGTTCAGTGCTTGCTAAGATCTAAGATCTTATAACTAAGATCCTCCAGACCCTTTATTAGCTTTGTTGCCCTTCTTTGTACTCACTCCATTTCCAGTACATCCTTCCTGAGGACTGGTGCCCCGAACTGCACAGCATACTCCAGGTGCGGCCGGACCAGAGCCTTGTAGAGTGGGAGAATTATCGTTTTATCTCTTGCGTTGATCCCCCTTTTAATGCATGCCAATATTCTATTTGATTTATTAGCAGCAGCTTGGCATTGCATTCCATAGAAAACAATAATAATCCCGCTTCATCTCAATATTAAACATTGCCACTCAACATGGAGAGAATGTCTTTAAAAGATTGATCTGATTTGACTAATGGTTCTGAGTACAGGTCACATTTTGCTTCCCAGTACTATGGATATTCCCTTCTGTTATTCACCTTTGTCATGCCATAGAAAACAATAATAATCCCACCTAATCGCAATATTAAACATGGCCACTGATATTTAAAAGTAGGTTTGTTAAGGATTCATTTGATATGTCTAAAGATTCTTTCACTAATTGAAATATTTTGTTTCCATTATTCTCTATGGGCATTCCATTTTTTTCGATTATTCCTTATGGGCATTCCTTTCCGTCATGTATCTGTTATTCTATAGAAGACAGCTATAATCCCAAATTATCTCAATATTACTATATCCTACTCTACTTGAGGAACACCTGTGTAAAAGGTGAAGTTGCTATGTCTCTCAGATTTGCCTGCCAAGTTTATATTTTGCTTCCAATTATACTCTATGAACATTCCCTTCTGTCCTTCACCTTTGTCATTCCATAGAAAACAATGCTAATCCCACTTCATCTCAATATTAAACATTGCCATTCATCATGGAGTGAATGTCTTCTAAAGATGGATCTGATATGTCTAATTGTTCTGAGTCCAGGTGACATTTATCTTCACATTATTATCTATGGGCATTCCATCTCCCTGCTAAAGTCTATGGGCATTCCTTTCTGTCATTTATCTGTTATTCTATAGAAGACAGCTATAATCCCAAATTATCTTAAATTTAATATCTGCTACTCTATTGGAGGAACACCCGTGGGAAAGGATAAATTGCTATGTCTCTCAGATTTGCCCGCAAACAAGTTTTTATTTTGCTTCCCATTATACTTTATGGGCATTCCCTGCTGTCATTCACCTTTGTCATTCCTTAGAAAACAATAATAATGACACTTCATCTCAATTTAGAACATCATCTCTAGTCATAGAGAGTATGTCTAATGGTTCTGACTCCAGGCCACATCTTGCTTCCCATTATACTCTATGGGCATTCCCTTCTGTCATTCACCCTTGTGTTTCCAAAGAAAACAATGCTAATACCACTTCATCTCAATATTGACCATTGTCACTGAACATGGAGAGTATGTCTACTAAGTATTGAGCTGATATGTTGATTGGTTTTGAGTCCAGGTCACATCTTGCTTCCCATTATACTCTATGGGCATTCCTTTATCATTTATATGTCATTCCATGGAAAACAGCTGTAATCCCAAATAATCTCAATCTTACAAACTAATATTCTACTTGAGGAACACCTGTGGGAAAGATGAAATTGATATGTGTCTCTGTCATTCACCTTTGTCATTCCATAGAAAACTATAATCACGCTTCATCTCAATTTTGAACATCATCACTGAACATAGAGAGTATGTCTGTTAAGGATTAATCTGATATGTTAACTACTTGACGCCCACGCTATAGCCGAAAGACAGCTACAGCGCGGGCCTTAATTGCCGGGAGGGTGTTCATGGACGTCCTCCCGTGCATGAGCTGCCTGCACGTCGCGCTCTGTGATCACTGAGTCTATGAGACTCGGCTGATCACAGATCCAAATAAGAGGTCGATCCCGGCCCCTTATCACGTGATCAGCTGTCAGCCAACGACAGCTGATCATGTGATGTAAACAGAAGCTCGGTAATTGGTATTTTTTTTCCCTCGCGCTATAAGCGTGAGGGGAAAAAAAAGCCGATCACCGGCTTCTTTCAGAGGGACATCGGTCCCTCACACAGAAAGCCTCAGCTGTATTTTCTGTGCCACCAGTGTCAGCTGCCAGTGCCCACTGTGCCACCTATCAGTACCCACCAGTGCCAACGGGTCACATCTTGCTTTCCATTATACTCTATGGGCATTCCTTTTTTATCATTTATCTGTCATTCCATAGAAAATAGCTGTAATCCCAAATAATCTCAATTTTTACAATCTGCTACTCTTCTTGAGGAAAACCTGTGGGAAAGGTGAAATTGCTATGTCTCTCGATTTGCCTGCAAATGAGTTTATATTTTGCTTCCCATTATACTCTATGGGCATTCGCTTCTGTCATACGTTTGTCATTCCATAGAAAACAATAATAATCCCGCTTAATGTCAAATTTGGACATCATCACTGAATATAGAGAGCATGCCCGCTAAAGATTGATCTGATGTGACCAATTGTTCTGACTCCAGGTCACATCTTGCTTTCCATTATACTCTGTGGGCATTCCTTTCTATCATTTATCTGTCATTCCATAGAAAACAGGTGTAATCCCAAATATTGGTTTTGACTCCAGGTCACATTTTCCATCCCATTATACTCTATGGGCATTCCTTTCTATCATTTATCTTTTAAAACAATAATAATCCCACCTAATCTCAATATTAAACATGGCCACTGATATTTAAAAGTATGTTTGCAAAAAATGAATTTGATATGTCTAAAGACTGTCACTAATTGAATCTTATTTTTCCATTATTCTCTATGGGCATTCCATTTAGTTCTATTATTCTCTATGGGCATTCCATCACCCTGTTAAAGTCTATGGGCATTCCCTTCTGTCATTCCTTTTAGTATGTCCCAATCACTAGCATAGGTGTGTGTAGCCTATTGCATTAGGGTGCGCACCCCAAAGATCAAACACACATGCTATATATATATATAATTATATACATGATTATATACATACAGAGTGACACACACACGCTTATGGTAGAGCTGGTACAGTGAAAAAGAAGTATGGTAGCACTTCATGAATGCAGAACTGGTCAGAGAGAGATATTTCCCATCTCCCTGCCTGCACACAGAGTGATAATGCTAATGCACTTGGGGTGATTAGGGTGTGCCCAGGCACACCCCCTACGCATGCCTATGCTCAACAGTTAATTTTCAAGAAAAAAAGCAAGCATCACACATCTATAATCCCACAATCTGGTGATAGTGAACCCACTGCTATTAACCTATTTCCTTACTGTACACGTGTGAAATACATTCAATCCAACAATCATATATAATGTTAAACTCTGTCATTGCATAAAATAATTACATAGTTGGTGAGATTGAAAAAAGACACAAGTCCAACCTATGTGTGTGATTATATGTCAGTATTACATTGTATATCCCTGTATGTTGCGGTCGTTCAGGTGCTTATCTATTAGTTTTTTTGAAACGATCGATGTTCCCTGCTGAGACCACCGCCTGTGGAAGGGAATTCCACATCCTTGTCGCTCTTACAGTAAAGAACCCTCTACGCAGTTTAAATTTAAACCTCTTTTCTTCTAGTTTAAGGTTAAATCTCTTTTCTTCTAATTTTAACCACTTCTGGACCGCCCACCATCGTTATACGTTTGAAGGAGGATATCGTTGTTATGGCAGCTACCCCGGTATATTCTTCTTCAGTGAGCAGTCCGGTTTAGGATAAAAGTGGTCTCTGCGGCAGATTCGCGCAAGATCACTTTTATCGGCGGCAGGAGAGGGCCCCCCCTCCCGCCGCGATCCGGTGCCCTCCGCCGCTTACCGGAGCCATCGGCAGCGACGGAGGCAATAGGATTCTTCCTGTGGCCTGACATGGAGCTGAGTGAGGGGAAGATGGCCCCCATCCGTCTCCATAACATTGCAGGGCGGAAGCGACGTCAAAACATCACTTCCCCCCATAGCTCTTAAAGGGCCATTTTTTTTTCCATTTTTTTAAATGACTTTTTTTATTGCATTTTAGTGTAAATAGGAGATCTGAGGTCTTTTTGAGGTCCTGTCATGCTTTCTTTCTATTACAAGGGATGTTTACATTCCTTGTCATAGGAATAAAAGTGACACATTTTTTTAAAAAAAAGTGTAAAAATAAAAAGTAAAATAGGGAATAATTTTTTTTTTAAACGTGCCCCGTCCCGACGAGCTCGCGTGCAGAAGTGAATGTATATGTGAGTAGCGCCCGCATATGAAAACGGTGTTTAAACCACACGTGAAGTATCGCTGCGATCGGTAGAGTGAGAGCAATAATTCTAGTCCCAGACCTCCTCTGTAACTTAAATTATGCAACCTGTAGAATTTTTTAAACGTCGCCTATGGAGATTTTTAGGGGGAAACGTTTGTCGCCATTCCATGAGCGGGCGCATTTTTGAAGTGTGACATGGTATCAATTTACTCGGTGTAACATCTTTCACAATATAAAAAAAAAAATTGGGCTAACTTCACTGTTTTATTTTTTTAATTCAAAAAAGTGTATTTTTTCAAAAAGAGTGCGCTTTTAAGACCGCTGCGTAAATAGGGTGTGACAGAAAGTATTGCAACAACTGCCATTTCATTCTCTAGAAAAAAAATGTATAATGTTTGGGGGTTCCAAGTAATTTTCTAGCAAAAAAAAACTGTTTTTAACTTGTAAACAACACATCACAGAAAGAGGCTCGGTCCTTAAGTGGTTAATGAGTGGCCACGTGTCTTAGTGAACTCCTTTCTGCAAAAAAGTTTTATTCCTATTGTGGAGTCACCAGTACGGTATTTGTAAATTGAAATCATATCCCCTCTCAAGTGTTGTAAGAATGGCTTAATATTGCAAAAAACTTTGAAATGATTGCGAGACAAATTTCTTAATTAGGTCTGAGTCAGCCTAAATCAAACTGTGTGTTTTATTGTATACACAAAAATAGAAAAAGACTTACAAAAATAGTACATTCATATTCATAATTAGTGTTGCTTCATATATGATCCAAAAAGTTTCAAATATAGCTCATTTGTTTCAAAGATCTCAGAATAAATTTCCTAAAAACACGTGATCTTGAAATCAAAGATGGCCGATTAACCCTTTGTGTGCTGAAGAAAGTCTGTATGCTGTATAAGATGTTATGTGGCTGCAGGCAAGATGGCAAGGGAGCGTCTTCATGGAGCTTTTATCTTTTATAAACTCATTCTTAGTTTGAAAAATGCACCCAAAAATATCCACTCCCTGAATACTCCTACTCCTCCCATCCAAAGGTGGGGGTCAAGAGAGTAGAAATTCAACATCTGGTTTAACTTTATACACAGGAAGATGTGAAATTACATTTAAACAGTATGACTATTCATCAGACAGGAAACGAGTGAAAGGCGACCAGTCTAAACACACAAGCTCTTATGCCAAGATATCAGTTACATAGAAATACCTTTTAAAAACATATATGATTTACAATGTCCATCAAATGTCTTGACAGCTTCTGGAACTTTGAGAACTTAGTTCAAATGTCACATCTGTAAACCATTAGCTCAATGAACTCACATTCACACAATTAAATGAGAACTCTGCAGATATATATATTTTTAAAACCGAATTAAAATTTGAATATTAAGAATATAACATTCCCCTCTGAAATATGAATAATAGCCATATTTAATATTTTAATCCATTCATAGGTCATCCATGTCACAAATATTCTGTCTTTGATCTAATATTTCCAGATGTATTTTCATTTGTAACTGAGTTTGCAATTCCAAAACTCATTCTTCTTTTAAGCTTATGTTGCAATAAATCCTCTCCTCTCTCGATTTCATTTCTAATTCGATAATATAATTTTTTCATTCTAAACAATAAACATAACTGGAATATAATGAATAACATAATAAAACGATATAATAAAACTATAGGGTGTGATAAAATATTTCCTGCTGCTGAAGTTATTGAAGTTTTTCCCCAAATTGATATACTATTACTGAATTATTTCCACCAATTACTTCCTGAAAACTCTAACCATTGATGAGATATTTCTTGCAAATGACCTTGTTCATGTTTAAACAATGTTTCTGAGGAGGCACCGATCACTCTGGAGGAGGTACAGATTGCACTAAAATCAATGCAGACAGGTAAAACTCCGGGGCTGGATGGTTTCCCATCAGAATTTTATAAACAAAATATGGAGGCGGTGGCGCCCAGGCTACACCACATGATCACTAAAACATTGCAGGAAGGGTCCCTTCCTTCCTCCATGGCCCAAGCTATCATAATAGTGATTCCCAAGGCGGGTAAAGACCCTCAGCTCTGCTCATCATATCGACCGATATCCCTCCTCAACTCGGACGCTAAAATACTGACAAAAATCCTTGCCAGACGCCTGAATGAGGTGATTCTCACCTTGATTCATGAAGACCAGTCGGGCTTTATGCCTGGCAAAGGTACGGACATTAATCTCCGTAGACTCTACTCGGTCCTGGCCTCGGGGGCGGGAGACGACTGTCCTGCGGTAGTGGCCTCCCTGGATGCAGAGAAAGCCTTCGACTCGGTCGAGTGGCTGTACCTGTGGGAGGTCCTCCGTAGGTTCGGATTTGGTCCAGTCTTTATCTCCTGGGTCAGGGCCGTGTATGGGGATCCGACGGCAAGGGTCCGCACGGGCACTGTCCTGTCCGCACCCTTTTCTCTGAGTAGGGGTACGAGACAGGGATGCCCCCTGTCCCCGGGGCTTTTTGCACTCGCTATAGAACCCATGGCAATCCTCCTTCGGTCTGATCCTGCGATACAGGGTATTCCTATAGGCCCCCTCCACGAAAAAATATCACTATATGCCGACGACACACTTTTATATCTCAGGGATGATGGCATCTCCCTGCGGAGTGCGCTCTCGGTGATCAACGAATTTGGGAAATACTCAGGGGTCTGCATAAACTGGGGTAAATCTATACTATTCCCGCTCCATTCTAGCACCGATCCCCCCCCCAGACGAACGGCTTCAAAGGGTCTCTCAGTTTAGATACTTGGGGGTGAAGATTCACAGGGACCTAAAGCAGTTTATTCCTCTGAATTTGACCCCGGTGGTGTCCCAACTATCCCATAGATGTGCAGTTTGGAAGAACCTTCCGCTCACACCTGTGGGTAGGGTGAATTTGGTTAAGATGACCGTCCTGCCCAAGTTCACTTACCTTTTTAGGCATACTCCTATACCTTTACCAGTCTCTTTCTTTAACAAACTAGATAGCATAATTACCTCTTTTATATGGAAGGGAGCAATGCCTAGGATAGCTAAATCAACGTTGCAACTACCAGTCACTTTGGGGGGTTTGGCCCTACCGTGTTTCATAAAGTACTATTGGGCAGCAGTCCTGGTCACTATTAAGTGGTGGCTGTCCAAGGCACCGATGAACCCTGCGTCTAAACTAGAGGCGGCACTGCTGGGCTCGCATGAGGAGCTCAATGTCTTAATACATAAAGGACCTAAATCCAGCCCCCGGGTGACTATGCCCATGAAAACGACAATCAAGGTGTGGGATACTGTGACCTCAAAGATGGGAACACCGAATGCGCGGTCCCCCCTGACCCCACTGTGGGGTAACCCCCGCCTGTCCCACTTTGCTTCTATGCCTGACCCAAATGTGTGGATCAGGTATGGAATCACAACCCTGGGCGACGTCGTCTCCGAAGGACAGCTCCTTACTTTTGATGACCTAAAACATAGTAGAGATCTACCGAACCACATGTTCTTCCGGTACCTGCAGCTACGCCACGCGTTCCGGTCCCAATTCTCTAATGGGATAGATTTACAGCAATCTGACATAGAAAATATGTTGCAATATCCAGACGGGGGTACACTCTCTAACATTTATAATAAGCTGGTAGTCCTAGATACCTCTAAAGTCTCACGATTGTATACAACATGGCAGAATGATATCCCTAGCCTAACGGACGAGGACTGGGAGGAGGGGATTCAGCAATACTTGCCCCTAATGATCTCAGCTAGAGACAGATTCACCCAGCTAAAATTTCTTCATCGGGCCTACTACTCCCCTGCGCGTCTAGCAAGAATCAACCCGGGTAGATCTGCAATATGTCCTAGATGTGGTGCAGACTTCATACATGTGGTTTGGTCCTGTCCTGTGGTGGAGGGCTATTGGAGGGAAGTCCTGTCTGAGATTAACTCTATAGGTGAGCTCACGGTCCCATTTAGTCCCATCCCGCTTCTCTTGGGTATTTGCGATTTCCTTGAAGCCCCCCAGAGGAAGAAACTATTTGTATTTTACACGTCCTTCTATGCAAGGAAAGCTATTCTTCTACAATGGAATCAGACACAGCCCCCCACTAAAAAGGTCTGGTTGTCCCTGGTAAATGCCGCCCTGCCCCTCTACAAACTAACCTACCTAGGCAGGAACTGCCCACGCAAATTCGATAAGATTTGGGCCTGTTGGGTTGAGGCGAAACATCTGTCCCTAGAATAACACTGATTAGCTTTTCTATCACCTTTTCATTTCTTCCTCAATACCACTTTCTTGTGCGGACATTGTAAATCCCTAATTTAAATATAGTAGTCAAGTGATACGCCAGACTTGGAGAGACCCGCCCTTTCCCCCAGCCCCCCCCTGCCCTCCACCCCCCCCCATTTCCTCTCCCTATCCTTATTTACCCTTCACTCCCTCCCTGGGCCCCCCCCCCTCCCCTCTCCCTCGCCCTCGTGATCTCAGGTCCCACTTGAGTAATACGGCAAATGCCAAGCTGTCAATTACTGTTGTATTAACAATTACACTTACTATTATGATGTGTGTGCACAACAGATTGTTTCATTGCTTAACGACTATGCTAACTGATAATGTAATGTGATTTATACTCTGTCTGTCTGAAAACTTGAATAAACTTTATGTTTAAACAATGTTTCTGCATTTTGAAGTTTCTTTAGCTAAAGCTATCAATAAACCTTTATCCTTTTCAATTACATTTGCCCATTTTTCCCACGGAAATTCATCTATCTGGGATATATTGTATTGTGTGGGAAAAGCACTTATATTTTTCATAAGCATATTTGTTAAATTTGTTCTCAACCCGTTAACACTTATTGCTGCAATCTCTCCTTCTATACAATACAAGCCTTGATTTCGGTTTTCTGTACAAGAGAAAAAGGTTTTAACCCTTTCTGTATCTAACATGATCTGAAAACAAACCTTTTTATCTACAAGAGTAATTAATTCAGAAATAGTTTCAACTTTTTCTATTCTTGCTGAACATAATATATGATTATGATAACAAGAGTGAAATATACTTTTGTCTTGATTAGGTAGACAGATAACTTCAGACTGGAATTGTAAACATGATGACAGATCTAATTGTTCGAATTCAGAATTTTCATTGTTAAATGCAAAATCTGTATACTGTAATTTATAGTATAACAATTGTGTATTGCTGACAGGTAATCCCAAGACAGTGATTGGAACCAAAATTTGTTCTTTCCCTGCTATTGGAATCATAGAAGAACTATAACATACATCCTGTTTGCATCCTATCCATGAATTTACCCATAAATCTGTATGAATTATAGCATATACATATTCTCTGGGTAAATTCAGTAAAATGCCAAGTGGAGTTATTCCACCCTGAAATGCTTGCGCAATTATTTTAAAATTAGTGGAATATTCAGTCTGGATCTCTAAGCATGCTCTGGCTATATGAGAATGTTGTTCACTTGTCATTAAAGCAAGAGTAATATTTTGAAGATGTAAAATAGATGGACCCATTATATCAGCTGTTTTAATAATCATATCTTCTAATATTTCATTTAAATGTCTTTGTATTTTTATAACGTTACTCCCCACTAAACCAGCTGTTTCAAGATCAGACTTTAAAGTATTAATATCTATACTCTTTGTTATACTCCCAATTGTGCCAATCCCTCCTAAAATACCTTCAACAATACCACGCTTATTTCTGTTATGATTTCTACTATTAATTCCAAACCATCTTTCAATACCCAATTCCATATTAACCAAATGTCCTTAACATTGTGGAAACCTTGTAGAAATTTTCCATTCTGAAACATTAAAGTTCCACAATATAATGACAAACTTTCCCTCTCTCAAAAGGGTTCTGGATTGTAAATGGTTAATCTGAAATGGATTTGCAGGGACACTTTTCTTATCAATACATGGAGTTTTCCTTGGAGACATTACAACAACACTTGCATACCAGTATCATTCAAAGATACCCTTCATTTGTTAATAAACAAATGTATTATTGATCTAATTCACACTACCAAAAATCCCTTTATCAATTATGATAGTAGAACTGTGAAGAAAGCTACCCAAAAATTCACCGTTCCTTTTCCAAGTTAATTAATCAATTCTGAGGTAAATATATTTCTGTATTACATATCAGATGCAAACTATCTTTGTCTTCAACGATTTTTAAAGATTGTGGAAATATTTTAATTTCTGGAACAATATCTATCACAGAAATACTAGTTTTAACCCTTATTTGAGCTAATTTTCTTCTTACTTTAAGATCCCATGTTCTTACAACATCCCCTTTTTCATCTCCAATTATATTTAAATGCTCTGGATCTATTACTTTTACAAAACTTTGTAATAGGTAATAATATTGCTCTAATGAGTAAAGTAGTTTCCCAGACCTTATGTTATTAGTAACCTCTCCAGACCAAATTGTTGAATTATTACCTTTTACAAAAACTGACCAGAAACTCCTTCCCAATATATTACATTCAAAAGTTCCGGTTCTGTTTAATCTATAAGATCCCTGCATTTTAACAAAATTTCTTTTAGATTCTATATTAACATTGGCTTTCAACATTATTACTATGAAATATAATTCCATACAGCAATCACATCCCTGTCCTACACATACATATCCAAACAAATCTTCAGCTGTATTGATATTAACATATCTAGAATTATTATTTCTGTCATTTGTATTAAGATCAATATCTTTATCACTCTTGTCCTCTGTATTGATATCAATGTCTTTATCACTTTTGTCATCTATATTGATATCAATGTCTAGATCTCTTTTCTTTCTGAATAATGTAATGGCTTTGTTGTGTAAATCTTCAATCCTGTTAACCTCTGCATAGCTGGAACAGTTTGTGATATATTTTACCACAGATAAAATGGTCACTAGAGAAAAGATGAATCCTGTGATGATGATAGTCTTCCCTCTTTAAACTTTTCTTTTGTTGAGCTGACATGTTTTCTTCTTTTTGGAATCCATGATTCCTCCAGGTTAGATTTTTATAATTCATTCCTGGAAAAAAAGGAATGCAGCATCATTATCTCGGCATATACAATTTGTTGTACCCACATTTGTTATTGTCTACATGCATTTTTCACCGAATTGAGGTCTTCGAACTAGTACCATTACCCCTTGAACATCCAAGATGTCAAATGGATCTTCCCAATTACTTTGCCACGGTCCACTTCTCCTGAAACTTTTTATCATATGCTGACCTCCTTTCTCAAACTTAAAAATGTGTGGAGGGACCATTTTTTGCATACAAATGACTGCATGTGGCAAAACACTGTTCAAATTGTTCTGTAACCATTTTGTTTCCTCTATTGATGAAACAAAAGCTCAATGTAGGAAATGTGAACGACTGCTCAAAATCAAACAGGCAATTATTTTTTCTCGGATCCAGTGGCCTAGACACAGATCTAACATTTTACTTTTCTTATTGGAGAGAAGCAATATGACCCAGTCTCGGATCTATCCCAACTAGCTTGCTATAGAATGAGCTAGCGACAACACTATCATCCTATAAAAAACTGTGCAGACAGTAATATACCAAGCTATAGAGACACGGTTGTGCAAAAGGAGCACAAAACACTAAAAAGATACAGTGCGTGTTGATGTGATGAAATGTCATTTTCTGAATGACATTCAATTCATTCTAAATGACACCCTAGTGTGCCTTCTCTAATCACAAGCATTGCAGTATAATACAATGAGCAACAACACATTCCTTCCTGTCATTAATTCAAAAGAAGAACGTTTTGTAACTGAAAAAAACTGTACCTGCAGACTGTGAATGTTATGATACATGAAATCTCTGTTCTATTCCCAAGATTTTACACATTATCAGCATGATTTTACCTGTAAAATGGGATCCTCTGTCACTACTGAAGTTTGCTGGTATACCCCAAACTAGAAAAACATGATTAATCAACATCCTAGCAGTTATCAGAACATTGTCTTTAGTGAATCTCACCTGTAGGTGTGGTATAACAGGACGCAAAAACCCATTTAAGTCATTAAGCAAGATCCCGTTTTCACAAACCAAGAAAGATCTTATGGCACCCGGAGAAAAACACAAAATAAATCGCCCCTTTGTGTTCCTCTGAAAATTAAGGATTCTGTGTGTCTGTTTTCTTCACATTAATTGAAACCAATTAAGGTTGAATCACTAATTCTCCATAAAAAGCTGCTTCCTTTGCTAATGTGTCTGCTGTTCTATTGCCTACAACTAACTCACTATTGTCTTAAACAAAATGTATTCAGTTGATAATTGAGTACAAAGCTGTTAATTACCCCCCTTTTCAGGTGAAATGTTCCACCTGAACAAAACAAAAATAAAAAACATAATAATCATAACAAGGAAAAATTTAAAAAAATAATAATCCAGAGGATTATGCTTGAAAATATTAAAAATATATCAAAGTCCTCTAAAATATTCCAAACATAAAAGCCAAATCTCTGAACCTCACATCATAACCTTATTCATAGCAAAGAAACATTAACCAGAAAATCCTTACCATCCATGCAATATGTTTAAGGACTGCTAACATTGTTTTTCACAGTGCTATATTCTACATAATGATACCATTTCTGTCTTAATGGACTATTTTCAGTTTGTAAACTCTGCATTTGGGTCTTAAAAGGGAAATAGGTTTGATTATGGCCTCTATACTTCAAATTACTACACCATCGCACAGAATACACTTCGTAACTCCTTGATCTGGTTTTCGGATAATGCAACCTCTTTTGCATATAATTATTAGCCAAACAAAACCTGGCTATGTGACCCTCTCGTTCGCAAACAAAACATTTTTTTTGCATAAACCTTTCCTTGAGCATAGGATGTTGAAAATTTACATTTCTGAATAATATTACTATTATTTAAATCAACAGACTTCATGCTTTCATTGTCTGAGAAAATACTAACAATAGACTCATCAGAAGTCTCCATTGTTTCCTCCTGAATCAACATCATTGACACTCACATCTGACTTTCCCTCATGTCCAAAAGCCCCCATCTCTGCTAAACACTGAGCGTGTGCAGAAGACTGAGTTTCCGATAATTCCTTCCCAAGTAAACTTATAATGTTCTCATTTTCAACCTCTGAGTCAAAAAAGCAATACAACTTTCTTTTTCTTTAAACAATTCCAAAAATTGCATCAATTTTCTGTTCCAATTCACATTTCTCAGTCAGTAATTGTTCAATATATAAATTCTCCTGTGTTTGCGTAATTTCTGAAACACTGACTTCCTGACTGATTCACTACACAAATCATATGATCTTCTGGTATATTATAAACGATTGTATTAAAAACCGTAACCAGCTTCATTACATTACGTAATTTTTTCTTTGTTTTAGCCATCAAGTATCTAACCTTATCAATTTCAACATTTGCCTGCAAACATTGTTCATACATTGACTTCCATAAAACAATGTCAGAGACCAGTTTTGCTAAACCATTGTACTTTCATTAGCTAAGAAATCTACAAAATCCATAATTCTCTACTCCCCGAATATAAAACGGTTTCCGTTTTGTGCTGAACTCGAATTAAACCGTCTGTCAAGACTTCTGTATGTCTGAAATTCTCTGGTCTTCACAATCAAATCGATCAAATTTTCCTCTAGGTTCGTTCAATATTTGCAAAGTTAATTTCTGTTCACCACCTTCTCACCTCTGATCAAAGGAAGGAAGTGGAAAAAAAAAAACTTCTGCCGAATTGATAATGGCTGGCTCAGCCAAATGTAAGAATGGCTTAATATTGCAAAAGCTTTGAAATGATGATTGTGAGACAAATTTCTTAATTATGTCTGAGTCAGCTTAAATCAAACTGTTTTATTGTACACACAAAAATAGAAAAATACTTACAAAAATAGTACATTCATATTCATAATTAGTGTTGCTTCATATATGATCCAAAAGTTTTCAAATATAGTTCATTTGTTTCAAAGATCCGAAAATAAAAGTTCTTAAAAAACATGTGCTCTTGAAATTAAAGATGGCTGATTAACCCTTTGTGTGCTGAAGAAAGTCTGTATGCTGTATAAGATGTTATGTGGCTGCAGGCAAGATGGCAAGAGAGCGTCTTCATGGAGCTTTTACCTTTTATAAACTCACATTGTTAGTTTGAAAAATGCACCCAAAAATATCCACACCCTGAATACTCCTACTCCTCCCATCCAAAGGTGGGGGGTCAAGAGAGTAGAAACTTGAGAAATTCAACATCTGGTTTAACTTTATACACAGGAAGATGTGAAACTCCGTTTAAACAGTATACCTATTCATCAGACAGGAAACGAGTGAAAGGCGACCAGTCTAAACATACAAGCTCTTATGCCAAAATATCAGTTACATTGTAAATCATATGTTTTTAAAAGGTATTTCTATGTCCATCAAATGTCTTGACAGCTTCTGGAACTTTGAGAACTTAGTTCAAATGTCACATCTGTAAACCATTAGCTCAATGAACTCACATTCACACAATTAAAGGAGAATTCTGTATATATCTATATATTATATATATATTTTTAAAACCAAATTAATTTTGAATATTAAGAATATAACAAGCGTCTCTTCTCCAGAGAACTGTGTATGTTCACCTCTAGGAGGAGGTTGTGGAGCTTCCGGTCTGTAAATTTGTGGTTCAAGTGTTCCTTCCTGAAACTGTAGATGTGCATGGCTATGTTTATATGATGCATAGTTTTGAGGCCCATTATACCCATGTGGTGGTCTGTAACTTGTCCCTAGAGCATAGTAAATAATATTTTTTCTGTTGGGATTATAGGGTGAATTGTAGTTGCTACCATTGCCTTGTTTTGGCTGGTGTCATTTTTTGAAATGACTCCAGAACTTGCATTATTTCTACACACATTTCACCCACAAGTGCAGGATCCACGTGTTCGATTTGGAGAACAAGACTCTTGGCAAACCAATTTTGCTCACCCTGGTCCCTCTCCTGTGTTTGCATGAGGTTTCTGACATCAACAACTTGTAGGCTGTTGTCACTGCTTTCTTTTTGGGCCTATTTTTTGGAATGGATTGTTTAGGCTCTGGGAGTTTTTTGTGATCTTTGTCCTCAAACAGCAATTGCACTTCCTTAGTATTTTCAGGCTTCTCTTTTTCCTCCTCCCTATCTTGGTTCATGTTGCTCTCTGTACTGAAACAAAAATAGGAAAGTCAAAAACTTTCATTCCTTGAGATACATATGTGTAGTATCATATCACAGGAAAGCCAATTAAGCACCAATATTTTAAAAAGGGCCAAAATACATCCCTGGGAATTACAGACCAGTTAGCCTAACATCAATAGCATGCAAGCTCCTGGAGGGGATGATAAGGGACTATATACAAGATTTTAGTAATGAGAACGGTATAATTAGCAGTAATCAGCATGGATTCATGAATATTCGTTCTTGCCAAACCAATCTATTAACCTATGGGGAGGTGAGCTGCCATCTAAAGGAAGGCCCGTAAACACGGTGTATCTGGATTTTGCAAAAGCATTTGACACAGTTCCCCATAAACATTTACTGTACAAAATAAGGTCCATTGGCATGGACTATAGGGTGAGTACATGGATTGAAAACTGGCTACAAAGGCGAGTTCAGAGGGTGGTGATAAATGGGGAGTACTCGGAATGGTCAGGGGTGGAAAGTGGGGTCCCCTAGGGTTATGTCCTGGGACCAATCCTATTTAATTTGTTCATAAACGACCTGGAGGATGGGATAAACAGTTCAATCTCTGTATTTGTGGACGATACTAAGCTAAGCAGGGCAATAACTTCTCTGCAGGATGTGGAAACCTTGCAAGAAGATCTGAACAAATTAATGTTTGTTAATGTAAGTTAATGTAGAAAAATGTAAAAAAGTGCATTTGGGTGGCAAAAATATGAATGCAATCTATACACTGGGGGAGAACCTCTGGGGGAATCTAGGAGGTAAAAGGACCTAAAAGGTACTAGTAGATGACAGGCTTAGCAATGGCATGCAATGCCAAGCTGCTGCTAACAAATCAATCAGAATATTGGCATGCATTAACCACTTAAGGACCAGCCTCGTTTTGGATTTTAGGTGTTTACATGTTTAAAACAGTTTTTTTTTCTAGAAAATTACTTAGAACCCCCAAACATTATATATAGTTTTTTTCTAACACCCTAGAGAATAAAATGGGGGTCATTGCAATACTTTTTTTTGCACCGTATTTGCGCAGCGGTCTTATAAGCGCACTTTTTTTGGAAAAAATGCACTTTTTTGAATAAAAAAATAAGACAACAGTTAAAGTTAGCCCAATTTTTTTTATATTGTGAAAGATAATGTTACGCCAAGTAAATTGATACCCAACATGTCACGCTTCAAAATTGCGCCCGCTCGTGGAATAGCGTCAAACTTTTACCCTTAAAAATCTCCATAGGCGACGTTTAAAAAATTCTACAGGTTGCATGTTTTGCGTTACAGAGGAGGTCTAGGGCTAGAATTATTGCTCTCGCTCTACCGGTCGCGGCGATACCTCACATGTGTGGTTTGACCACCGTTTTCATATGCGGGCGCTACTCACGTATGCGTTCGCTTCTGCGCGCGAGCTCGTCGGGACAGGGAGCTTTAAAAAAAATTTTTTTTATTATTATTTATTTTACTTTATTTTATTTATTTTTTCACTGTTTAAAAATTGGATCACTTTTATTCCTATTACAAGGAATGTAAACATCCCTTGTAATAGAAAAAAGCATGACAGGTCCTCTTAAATATGAGATCTGGGGTCAAAAAGTCCCCAGATCTCATATTTAGACTAAAATGCAAAAAAAAAAAAAAAGTCGTTTAAAAAAATGACACAAAAAAAATTGTGCCTTTAAGAGAAGTGGGCGAAGCGGACGTAATGACGTCGCTCCGGCCGTCCTATGGTATAGAGACGGGTGGGGGCCATCTTGGCCTCACTCGTCTCTATACCTCAGCAGTGACAGGTCCCGATCTCCTCCGCCGCTACCGACGGCTCCGGTAAGCGGCGGAGGGCGCGGGAGAGCGGCTGGGGGGGGGTGGCACCTCTCCCGCCGCCGATAACGGTGATCTCGCTGCGAACCCGCCGCAGAGACCACCATTATCGTGTACAGAAACGCCGGCCCTAAAGATGGATACCGCGGTTGTGGCAGCAGCTGCTGCCGTTACCGAGATATCCATCTTTAAAAAAATGACGTATATATATACAGTGGTCGGTCGGGGATTAACTCAAAAGAAAAAGCAATAATTCTCCCACTCTACAAGACTCTGGTCCGGCCGCACCTGGATTTTTCTGTGCAGTTCTGGGCACCAGTTCTCAGGAAGGATGTATTGTATTCTCTCTGGAGAAGAGACGCTTGAGAAGGGATATGATTTCAATTTACAAATACCATACTGGTGAGTTAAACCACTTCTGGACCGCCGCACGGCGATGTACGTCCAAATTTTGAAGGGGGATATCGTTGTTATGGCAGCAGCTAGCTGCCATAACCCCGGTATCCCCGTTTTCGTGCGGCGGCCGGCTTTCTGATGAAAGTGGTCCCTGCGGCGGATTCACCGCGAGATCATTTTTATCAGTGGCGGGAGAGGGCCGACCCTCCCGCCGCGATCCGGTGCCCTCCACTTACCGGAGCCGTCGCCGTGTCCGTCTCCCTCCTGTGCCTGGAGACGAGTGAGGCTAAGATGGCGCCCACTCGTCTCCATGACACTACTGGGCGGAAGCGACGTCAAAACGTCACTTCCGCCCACGCCTCTTAAAAGGCATATTTTTTTCAATGTCATTTTTTTCAATGACTTTTATTGCATTCTAGTGTAAATATGAGATCTGATGTCTTTTTGACCCCAGGGCTCATATTTAAGAGGTCCTGTCATGCTTTTTTCTATTACAAGGGATGTTTACATTCCTTGTAATAGGAATAAAAGTGACACAATTTTTTTTTAAACAGTTTAAAAATAAATAAAATAATGTAAAATAAATAATTTTTTTTTTAAAAAAAACCCCCGTCCCGACGAGCTCACGCGCAGAAGCGAACGCATACGCGAGTAACGCCCGCATATGAAAACGGTGGTCAAACCACACGTGAAGTATCGCTGCGACCGGTAGAGCGAGATCAATAATTCTAGCCCTAGCCCTCCTCTGTAACGCAAAACATGCAACCTGTAGAATTTTTTTAACGTGGCCTATGGAAATTTTTGAGGGTAAAAGTTTGACGCCATTCCACAAGCGGGCGCAATTTTGAAGCGTGACATGTTGGGCATCAATTTACTTGGCGTAACATTATATTTCACAATATAAAAAAAAATTGGGCTAACTTTACTGTTGTCTTTTTTTTTTATTCAAAAAAGTGATTTTTTTTCCAAAAAAAGTGCGCTTATAAGACCGCTGCGCAAATACGGTGCAAAAAAAAGTATTGCAACGACCGCCATTTTATTCTCTAGGGTGTTAGAAAAAAAACATATATAATGTTTGGGGGTTCTAAGTAATTTTCTAGCAAAAAAACCTGTTTTAAACATGTAAACACCTAAAATCCAAAACGAGGCTGGTCCTTAAGTGGGTAATAAGGCACGTGGCCACTCATTAAAATTAGAAGAAAAAAGATTTAACCTTAAACTGCAGAGAGGGTTCTTTACTGTAAGAGCGGCAAAGATGTGAAATTCCCTTCCACAGGCAGTGGTCTCAGTGGGGAGCATCGATAGTTTTAAAAAACAATTAGGTAAGCACCTGAACGACCACAACATACAGGGATATACAATGTAATACTGATATATAATCACACACCCAGATAGCAAGGATAACTTGCCACACATTTGTGGCAGTATCGAATTGTAAGTATTGTAAACTTGCTGCACATCTTCCCTGGCAAGTTGTGCACTTGCAGAGCACTTGAAGCACAAGTTCTAGTTGACACTTCTCCAATTTGTAGCAAATTTGCGTGGCAAGTTTCTAGCAAGAACAAATTTGCAGTGGTAAGTCTACAGCCCGAGCCCCGCAAGTCTACAGCCCGAGCCCCGCAAGTCTGTAGCTAGAGTTATGCACGTCTTTATTTTTGGCAAGAAACAAGAAGCAAGCAGCGCAAATCTATAATCCCACAATCTGGTGATAGTGAACCCACTGCTATTAACCTAATCCTTTACTGTACACATGTGAAATACATTCAATCCATTGCATAAAATAATTCATCTATCATACAAAAATTATTTGTTTCTATGAAAAGAATTAAAGTGCAAATGCTGTTAAAAAAAAAAAAAAAAAAAGTGCAATGCAAAAGAAAAAATGGTGTGCTGACAGTGAATAAAAAGTGATTAGTGCAAGAAAATATTATTCATTAGTAAATTGCATGCATCAAAAATTCATATGTATTCAAAATATTTGCAGTCCATTTTGCAATCCCAGGAAAAATGCAAGATTATTATCACTTTCTTGGATTTTTCCTGGGATTGCAAAATGGACTTCAAATATTTTGAACACATGAATTTTTGATGCATGCACTTTACTAATGAATATTATTTTCTTGCTCTAAGGACTTTTTCTTCACTGTGTCAGCATTTGCACTTGGTTTCATAGAAACAAATAATTCTGTATGATAGATGAATTATTTTATGCAATGTCACAGTTTATCAGTATATTTGATTGTTGGATTGAATGCATTTCACACGTGTACAGTAAGGGATTAGGTTAATAGCAGTGGGTTCACTATCACCAGATTGTGGGATTATAGATTTGCGCTGCTTGATGCTTTTCTTGAAAATTAACTGGTGATCATAGGCATGCGTAGGTGGTGTGCCAGGTGTGCCAGAGCACACCCTAATCACCCCAAGCGCATTAGCATTCTGTGTGCAGGCAGGGAGATGGGAAATATCTCCCTCTGACCAGTTCTGACATTCATGAAGTGCTACCGTACTTTTTCACTGTATCAGCTCTACCATAAAAGAGTGTGTGTGTCTGTATGTATATGTAATATAAATAATCACACACATGCATGTGTGTTTGATCTTTGGGGTGCACAGCACCCTAATGCATTAGGCTACACACACCTATGCTGGTGATTCACCGGTATTTAGGTGGCAGCAATCTTCTTTAATCCCGCAATCTTCCATTAATATATTTGGCACTAGTTTTTCTTGTTGTTTGTCCAAGTGTTCGTTTTTATCGGGTCTATTCACTAATAAGTAAAGAGAGGTGAACAGGGCTGGACTGGGACAAAAATTTGGCCCTGGACTTCATCCAGACCGGCCCACTTTACTCCAAACACCTGGTGTTGGCGCTTCAATCTTCTCGGCACCATGGTTCATATGGTGTCAGGATGATTGAAGCGCATTATTTCTATTATTACATTGTAATATAACATGAAATAGTTCAACTCACCATAATGCAGAATCATTGGGAGCCTTGAGTGTGTCACCTGCCACCTCATTTGCCACATCGCCTGCCACCAGATGCAGTGTTTCACTTGCCACGTCACTTGTCAGCAGAGGCAGCTTGTCACCTGCCACGTTACCTGCCACCAGATGCAGAATGTCACTTGCCATGTCACTTGTCAGCAGAGGCAGCTTGTCATTTGCCACGTTGCCTGCCACCAGATGCAGTGTGTCACTTGCCACGGCACTTGTCAGCAGAGGCAGCTTGTCACTTGCCACGTCGCCTGCCACCAGATGCTGCATGTCATTTGCCACGTTACCTGCCACCAGATGCAGAATGTCATTTGCCACGTCACTTGTCAGCAGAGGCAACTTGTCATTTGCCACGTCGCCTGCCACCAGGTGCCGCATGTCACTTGCCACCATCGCCTGCCACCAGATGCAGCGTGTCACTTGCCACGTCGCCTGCCACCAAATGCCGCATGTCACTTGCCATGTTACCTGCCACCAGATGCAAAACGTCACTTGCCACGTCACTTGTCAGCAGAGGCAGCTTGTCACTTGCCACGTCGCCTGCCACCAGATGCTGCATGTCACTTGCCACGTCGCTTGCCACCAGGTGCTGCATGTCACTTGCCACCATCGCCTGCCACCAGATGCCACATGTCACTTGCCACGTTACCTGCCACCAGATGCCAAACGTCACTTGCCACGTCATTTGTCAGCAGAGGCAGCTTGTCACTTGCCACGTCGCCTGCCACCAGATGCCGCATATCACTTGCCCCGTCGCCTGTATCCTGCCAAGTCACTTGTCACCAGATGGCAGATGCAGTGCTACTACAGGACTTGATGGGCACCTCCAACCCAGCTCTGTAACCCCCCCAACACACAACGTGACAGGGGAGGAGAGAGAGATACACAGCGCCAATTGTAGCATTAAAACAACTTGTATTCCACTTAAAGAACGTTACTGACAAAGTTAGTAGGGTGAAAGGCATTGAGACACTGTGCAAGAGTTCAGGCTTGTCATCGATCTGAATTAGGAGCCGCCACCGGGAACCGAACAGGCCAGTAGATGCAGAGCATCGGTGTGTACTACTACTTCCTGGTAGCGGTGGAATGCATGATGGGGCGGACGTGATATCATCCGGAAATGATGCAAGATGTGGGAGGTGACGCATCCTTCAGGCCATCATTCCTCCGCCACCAGGAAGTAGTAGTACACACCGATGCGCACTGCATCTACTGGCCCGATCGGTTCCCGGTGACGGCTCCTAATTCAAATTGTTGACAAGCCTGGATTCTTGCAGTGTTTCAATGCCTTTCACCCTACTTTGTCAGTAACGTTTTTTAAGTGGATTAAAAGTTGTTTTAATGCTACATTTGGCGCTATGTATCTCTCCTTCCCTGTCTCTGAAACTGGCCCACTGAGCCATCGGCCCACCGGGAATCTCCCGGTAGTCCCCATGGCCAGTCCATCCCTGGAGGTGAATTGTCAGAAAAATCTAAGCCAAAGTGGCTGAAGTATAAGAAAAAAAATAAATAAAAACACCTCTCATTGAAATATTTAGTTCAGCTTTTTTGGCCTATATTTTACCATTACCCTAAAAAATGTACCTCAGTTCACAGAATAGTGCATTAAGACAAAACGGATTTTTATAAAAAACATTAAAATATTTTTATAGAATCAATTCATAACACTGGATTACATCTTAGTTATTTTTTTTATTACGGTGAACATTTAAACAAAACATGAAAAAGAACACTTATAATATGAAAAGGAACATTCTCAAAAACAATTATATTATTATACAATAAAAAAACCCTCAAAAAAAAAAAAAAACCCCACAAAACAAAATTTGCAGTAATATGCGATATGTGAAACAGTGATAACGTGTACGAATTTAAGAAGCTAAACAGCAAAAAGACATATGCATAAATGACTATCCCTAATTTAAAAAGACAAAAAAAAAATACAATATGCGATAATATGTGAAACAGTGATAAAAGTGCTTGAATCAAAAGCAGGTATTCATCTGATTTTACATAAAAAACAAGAAACTATTTCCCAAATAATAAAGTGCATGTGCATCAAAAAGTGATGAGATGTGAAGATCAGGTGCTCAAAAAACAGGTCTTGAAACTGTAACTGCATCCACCAGGAGTGTGCCCTAGCATCTCACCTTAAACATAGACCACAACAGGTCTAGTGGTGCTTTGGTATACAAATCCTTAATGGCAGTTCACGTTCCACTCTCCTTGCCTGCATCGAAATCCACAGCTGGTTTGACAAGACGTTAATATATGGATCCGTTATGGGAAAAAAAAAAAAAAAAAAACACATTCCATTCCACTCTCCTCTCCTAAAAGTGGCACTAGACCTGTTGTGGTCTTTAAGGTGAGCTGCTAATATATAAACAAGGGAAAATAAAACATTCCAAATTGTGCTCCACCAATGGGATATTGGGGTCACTCCTTGATTTCTACCTCTCTGAACTCCATATCAGATCTCATGGATACCACTCACCTCTGCACACCACACCCCAGCACCAATTAAAGAAAAACCTTACACACAGCAGGGAGCAAGGATGAAAATTCAGCCACAGTGACCCCTGTGGTGGGATGACTATTACACAACATAACTGAACCAGAACTTACAGCAGACTTTTGCAAAGAAAGTTGATCTGGAGTCATGCAATGCAGACTTGCTGCAATTGTGCAACAAACTTGTTAAGCTTGGCAAGTCTAGCAAGAGCTTAGCAAGTCATTTTTAAACTTGCAGCACAATTACTTGCTATCTGGACACATAGGTTGGACTTGATGGACTTGTGTCTTTTTTTATTATAATTTGTATTGTTTGGATTTGTATTTTCCTGTCAGCACACTCAGAGTCCTATTCTTTTTGGCTTAGTTTGTGTTAAAACTCAGAAAAATTGAATTGTATTCTCACCTTTCCGTAATTTTCCTTTTCTGGCGCATCTTCATGGCAGCATACACATGAGTTGTGACTCCGTCCCCACAACCTGATAGGACTGAATAGCTATAAAATGAAAGAGTCCCACCACAGCATTCTCTGTATCCATCACCTTAAAAAGGGTGGGAGTCTGTATGCTGTCTTGAAGATGTGCCAGGAAAGGAAAATTATGGAAAGGTGAGTATACAATTTTTCATTTTCCTGTCGCATCATGGCAGCATACACATGGGAAAAAACTCGCCGACTGGGTGGGTTCAAGAAAAAATATCTTTATTTAACAAGCAATTGAGGTAGTGGCCTGAATGACTGACTTCTGGAATTCCACAGTTGTCAATTGTGCGGAATCCACTTTATAGTGTGCGACATGAATGTGTTCCTGGAGGACCAGGCTGCAGCTTTACATATGGTCTCCGTGGATACTCTGCAGTATGCTGCCCATGAGGTCGCCACTGCCCTGGTAGAGTGAACCTTCAAGCCCTCAGGTATTGGAATCTGCTGAATTGAATACTTTTGATGGATCTTACCAACCATGAAGCAATGGTGCGTCGAGAGGCCACCCGAACCCTCTTGAAGCCATGGGGAATAACAAGGAGGTTGTTTGTCTTCCTGAAAGAGCAAGTTGCCTCGAGGTACACTGAGATGTTACCTTTGACATCTACAGTAATGGATGCGGATCGCCTTGGTTTGTGAGCAAGGTTGGAAGGATTTTCTCTTGGTTAAAGTGAAATGAAGAGGCTACCTTTGGAATGAATCGGTCTGAAAGTCTTAGAACTACTGTCCCGATACAAGATCAGGCAGGGTTCCTTTATTAGCAGCACTTGTATTTCGGATACCCTTCTCGCCAAAGTTAAAGCGATGAGAAATGTTACTTTCAAGGTCAAGTCCCATAAGGATACAGACTCGATAGGATAAAAGGGCTCATGAGATAGTGCTTCTAAGACTGCCGATAGATCCCAGGTTGTAAAGGTAGGTTTTCTAGGAGGTTTTAGCTTTAGACAAGCTCTCAGGAATTGTATGACGAGAGTGTTCAGGGCCCACTTGACTCCTGTCATGGCCGATAGTGCAGAGACTTGTACGTTGAGGGTGCTTGAGCTAAAGCCCTTCTCTGGGCCCGATTGGAGAAAGCCAAGGATCTGTGTTACGTCAGGAGATGATGTACTGCAGATTGTTGAACAAAGGAGGAGAACTTTTCCAAACTCTACTGTAAGTGTTGTTGGTAGTGGTCTTTCTAGGTTGAAGTAACGTTTCTACTACCTTTTGAGAACACCCCTGGGCTAGAAGCCTAGACCTTTCAATTTCCATGTGAAAAAAGAGAACTAAAGCGCTGATGTGGATTCTCTATAAAATAACAAAACACCAGAAAGATGTGTAAGCTGCAACCAACCAATTAGTGCTGTGACACTGTTGCTACAAATCAAAATGAATCATCACCTTGCAAATGTAATTCATCATGCAACTGTGATCTGTGATAATTGAAATACAAGCAAGTTCATCAAAGGCAATTGATTGGACATTTAGACCTCAGCTGGATTAACAGGACTTTTTTTTCCCATCTACATATATCTAGGGATGTGTGTTTTTGATGCATTTATTCACTTTGATTGATATATTTATTTGCACTTATTCACTTTACTGATTGTGATATCAGGGTATTTTTATGGTTTAGGATTTTATATAAGCACCAACCACTCCAACAGATGGGGATAGTTTGATAAGCGCACCAACATATTTTATATTGACTTTCAATTTCCATGCCCTCAGATGTAGCCTCTCTGAGGCTGGGTGAAGAAACTGGCCTTGGGAGAGTAAGTCCGACATCACTGGTAGAGGCAATGTTCTCTCCATGTTCAGTTGAAGGAGCATTGTGAACCATAGCCTCCTTGGCCAGTAAGGAATTATTGCTATCACCGTGGATGTTGTCCTTTTGAGTCTTAACAGGAATCTCATGATTAGTGGAGTTGGAGGAAATATGTAACCCAACTGAAAGTGCCATGGGTGTTGTAGGCAATCTATCCCCTCCACTATTGGATAGGCCGTTCTTGAAAAAGGTATCTCGAGCATTTGGCGTTCACAGGTTGCTGCTAGGTCTACATCTGGAACACCCCAAGTTTGAGTTATGAGGGAATAAGCCTGATGATTCAGAGACCATTCGTTGTTGGATAAAAAGATCCTGCTTAGATTGTCGGCCAGTTGATTCTGGTTGCTGGAGAATATACCACCTTCAGGTCTGCTAGGTTTACCTGGGTCCATTTAAGGATGGGACAAACTTCTCCCATGAGTGTACGACTTCTTTTGCCCCCTTTCCCTTTGGATGCAAGTCACTGTCGTTTTGTTGTCCAAATGTAGTAGTATTTATTCACTTTGATTGATATATTTATTTGCACTTATTCACTTTACTGATTGTGATAGCAGTACAAGAACAGCCTATCCAATAGCGGAGGGGATAGATTGCCTACAACACCCATGGCACTTTCAGTTGGGTTCAAGTATGGGCTGAATGCCAATAGGGCTTGAAAGGCGGCTCCGAGCTCCAGTATGTTGGATATGATACTTCGTGACTGGAAAGGCCAGCGATCCTAGACTGCCTGGTCCTGAAAATGGGCTTTCCATCCTTCCATACTGGCATCGGATGTGACCACTTGTAGAGGGGGAACTATCTGTCTAAACCTCCTGAGGTTTTGAGCATGTGTCCACCGCCATATAGACTATTTCACTGCCTTGTGGATAAAAGGATTGGTTGAAGCATGGATACTCCCACTGCCTTAGAAATTAAGTTTGAAATGTTTTCATGTGTCTCTGTGCCCATTGAACCATTGGAATGGTTGCCGACATAGACCCCAGGACACCAAGGCAGGTTCTGGCAGGCACCAATACTGCCGTCAATAGCTTCTTCATTTTCTGAATCAAAATGGCCAACTTCTCCTGAGTTAGTTCTATTCTGTTCAGTCAAGTGTTCAATTCTGCTCCTAGAAAAATAATCTTTTGCGTGGGTTGAAGGTTGCTCTTCTTCCAATTCATCACCCAGCAGAACTGTTGTAGTGTAGAAATCAGTATCTTCCGTTGACGGATGAGCGATTTTTGGTTGGCTGCCAGGAGGAGGATGTCGTCCAAATAATGGACTCTTAGGCCTTTCTCCCTCAGGAGGGCTATTACTGGTAACAGAATAATTTGTGAAGGTTCTGGGGGCAGTGGAGATTCCGAAAGAAAGAATCTGGAATTGGAAATGCTGGTGCTTCACCGTGAACTGAAGGAATTTTTGAAACGTAGGATGTATAGGGACATGCAGATAGGCGTCTGATAAATCGATGGAAAGCATCCAATCTTCTAAGTTTATCGCTGGAAGGATTGATTGCAGACTTTACATCTTGAATGAATGGACTAGAATTCTCTTGTTGACTTTTCAAGTCTAATACTGGGCGTAGGTCTCCCGTCTTTTACCAGGAATAATGTAGGGTAGAAACATTTTTCCTCTCTGGGTAAATGGCATTTCTATTTTTGCCTGTTTTTGAAGTAATTCTTGAACATATTCGACTAGCAACTTTCGTTTTTTTCCCTGTGATGCTGGTTGTCTGGTTGAGTGAAATTGATCCCTTGGAACTTGATTCTTGAATTTTCACCTGTGGCCAATTTGAATGGTAGACACCGTCCATGGATCTTTTATGTTTTCGGCCCAGACCTGCAAGAAAAGCTTAAAGTGGAGTTCCACCCACTTTTACAACTCTTCAGCATCCCTCACTAAACTGTGCACTGTAAACGAATTGGATATTTTTATTTTTTTTTTCTCAGCACCTACTGTATATCTGCTGTATTCATTTTTCACTTCCTCCTCCCTGGCCGTGGCCCATCGCATCATTTCCTGTTTGCAATGCCTTCTGGGAAGGGGTGGCAACTTCTGACACTGCCGTTGCTATGGAAACCTGACCTGAAACCTATTACACTGCTTGTGCTGCACTGAGCATGTGTGAGATCTGCAAGGATGAGATCCAGGAAGAAATACAGTCTGGCTTCAGATGCCCACACATAAGATGGCCACGGCCTGCTGTAAGTTTATAAAATAACAAACTACTGCTATAAACTAACAAAACAGACCTTAGTTTACAGACTAACTTTACTAGAATACATTAAGCTTGTGTATTATAGGGGTATTTTTATTGAAAAAGTGTCATTTCGGCCGGAACACCACTTTCAGTCTGGCTCCCACAAAATTGCAGGCTGGATGGGCGTACCTTTAAAAGGACTTTTGTTGATCCCCCTTGGTGGAAGACTTCTGTTTTTGGAATTTTAAGAAGGAGGTTTGAGGTTCCTCCACTTGCTATGTATGCCTTCCCTGGTCTGTATGACTTTGCGCCTAAAAGGTGGAAGCTTCTGCTGTTTTGGTCTTCTATCCAAAGGAATAATACCCGATTTTCCGCCCGTAACGTTTGAAATTGCTGAGTCTAACTTTGTTCTCTAAAAAGGTTTGTCCCGTCATAGGAAATCTTACACCAATTGATTTTAGAGGCAGCGTCCACTGCCCATGTTTTAAGCCACAGTGCTCCTCTGGCAATCACAGTGGCCAGCATTGTCCTAGCGGAGGAGCCTCCGCCACAAAGTCTCCTGCGAGACTGAGCTCTTGAAGTGCTGTTATAACTTTTTCTTGTTCTGCTAAAATCAATTTTTCTATGTTGGATGTCCATCTGGAAAAGGCTCTTCCTACAGCTTCTAGGGCAATAGCTGCAGTCGCCCCCTGCTGCCGAATATGCTCTTTTTAAGTCAAGATCAATTTTGCAGTCTAATACATCTCTGAATGTTACAGCATCTTCGATGATTAGTGTTACGTGCCTAGCCAGACGGATTAGTGATGCATCTACTATTGGTGCATATACCAACGGGTTTACGTTGGGTTCTTTCCGTGGATAAAGTTTTGCTAGTCAGTTATTAAGATTCGTTTTTTTATCCGGTTTCTGCCACTCTTCCTTAATCAGGTCTTCCAATTCATCTATAAATGGAAAGGATTCAGGATATTTCTTTAAAATTTGGAAAATATTTTTTGGCTTTCCGTGGAGCATCTTTGGGCTCTTCCCAATCGATTGTTTCCTTCATCTTTCTATCTCTTCACTGTGTTATCCAATTTTATAGATGCTTGCGGTACAACTGATGATGTACTCTGAGCTGCTTTGTCTATCTCGGGAGTTGACACCTTTAGGATTGATTCCCGGGCCAACTCTCTGATGAGGTCTGTCTAGCGTCCGTTTCCATTACCCCTGTTGCTTCTTCGAAGCACGTACAGCATGATAATTTTCCTGGGAGTGCTGTGCTGAGTTGTTTCATCTGTCTCGGGAGTTGACACCTATAGGATTGATTCCTGGACTGACTCTCTGATGTCTGTCACCACTCTAGCATCTGTTTCCTTTTCCCTTGTTGTTTCTTCGGTCTATGGCGATGACTAGCTAATGATGGACGATGGCCTGAGCAAGATCTCCTGTGGTGTGAGTGACGATGCCGGGAAGAAGATCTTAAGCGGCTCCTTCTGTGACCTGAGCTTTCCCTGCGTCTAGAGTTTGATAATCTTGCGGACCTGATAGGGCTGTCCAATAAGGCAGCATTAGTGGCAAGGCTCTCTTTTTCAAAATCTTCACTACTTACCAATTACCCCCTTACCTAGTAGGCTGAGGATGGTCTGCTTGGGCAGTGGCCTCCATGAGGAGTGATAAGAAGCTCCCGCTTGCAATAAAGACAGGATGAGCAGGAGGGAAGTATAAGACTCTAGGGTGGGAAGTGAAGGAAAATGTCCCTTTGGTAAACAGCACAAAATATGATTTTTGTACTTCCCATAAAATCTCTCTTGAAGACCATTGAGGGGCACAGGATAGTAGTAATTCTAGATCATGTGGGTTATATAGTCACCTACAGGAACTAAAAAAAGTTAAGCCAAAAACCATATAACCCTACCTCCAACTTGAATGCCTCAATTTTGTGAACAAGTTATTCAACTTAAAGTGGTTGTAAAGGCTGAAGATTTTTTACCTTCATGCATTCTATGAGCGCATGACCCGAGAAGAGAAGGATGGGGGCTGCTCTGTGTTGAATGGAGGATCCGGATCTGAATTCCGTATGTCCCTCAATAGCTTTAAAATCATAGCCCATTGGAACCCAGAGCAAAAATACCATTAAGTCCCAGATATAGTATGGCACAAAAATCATCAGGGTAATGACATTTAACAGAAGCCTCAAAAAACCCCAAAAACCACCATTAGGACCCTCCCCATGGAATAATGATGCTATGTTTTGGCAGGTCTTAGCGAATCTTATTAGGAATGAACTAGCTGGCTGAACCATAGCCTCCACCTTGAATTTGATTGCCCTTAGCATCCAAATTGGTGTCGGCTTCCAGGAGTGTGATCTGGAGAGGCCTGGTCCACGTCACCCCCCAGTAGGTCATTTAGTACCTATGTTCCAGAAAGCTCTTAATCGACCCACCTCTGCAACTATCCCAGCATCTGAAGAACCCATGCAATTAGGGCAAACATGCCTCAGGTCACAAAAGTGATCTTGTCGCTTGAGACTCGGCCTATGCCTTTACTACGTTGTCAACGATCACATATTAAAGTCCTGCCCTGTTCACGCAGGAAATTTTTTCGGGTCTAGGACGCTCAGAGGGAGGTGATCTTGACCTGAACTTAAATTCCGCAACCTTCCCTAGATTTGTCATACCTGTCTCCATTCATTGGGCCCTTAACTCATATCAAGTATCTGCATATGTGGACTCTTGGGCAGTCGGAAACTTCATCTAGCAATTTCTGGGAATGGAGACAAGACAGGTCAAAAGGCAAGCCAGGTCAGTAACAGGAAATCTTGTCCAACACAGGAACACACGGGGGAGCTGAAGATCATCCAGCTACTGGTTGATGCTGCTGGCTTTAAATGGGCCACTGGGTGCCAGAATGTCACGCATTGTGTGAGCACTGGTGTGTGAGCACCGGCACATGAAACTTACGGGCTGTTCGTGCCCGTGTGCGCATGCGTATTAGCATTGGCAAATTTCTATGCGCCAATTTACAATTCTGTTGGTTATTAGCAGATGTGCCATTTCTTCTGCGGGTTGTTCTCTGACAGTGCCCCCCCCCTCCAACCAAGGGGCAGCCTCCAGATGCCCAAGTGCGCTTGCTTCTCAGGGTACCTCTTGAAAAACTCACAAAGAAGTCTAGGGGCATGTACATTAACTGTGGGCTCCCAAGAACTTTCCGCAGGGGAGTACCCTTTCCACTTTTTTAAAAGGTATTGGACCTGTCTTTCCCTCTTTCAGTAGTCCAGGATGGCTTCTACCTCGAACTCCGTTTCTTCCTCTCTTCCTGCAAAAGGACCAGAAGTGGCTGGTTTGAGCAAAGAAACATGGAAGACTGGGTGAATCTTAAAGAACTCGGCAAGGACAGTTCGAAGGCCACAGGGTTAAATTCTTTCTTTATCACAAAAGGGCAAATTAATCTTGGACCCAACTTTCGCAAAGGGCAGGATAATTGAAGGCTTGCTGTGGAGAGCCACACTGTCACCAACCTTAAGGGTTTCTGATTGTAATATCTGTTGTAATCTTCCTGCGCCTTTCGCTATGGTTTCCTGAAGAAGAACTTGGTCATTTCCTGGATGATAGTTAACCTGTTCTGTACTGCAGGTACTGCTGCTTCTGGTACAGTATTGAGCATGAATAATAGGAGTAATCCGTAGTTTTCCCAAAATGGGGATTGATTAGTGGGAATATGTATGGTGTTGTAAGCAAACTCAGCACAAGGAAGCAAAGCTACATAGTTATATAGTAGGTGAGGTTGAAAAAAGACACAAGTCCATCAAGTTCAACCTATGTGTGATTATGTGTCAGTATTACATTGTATATCCCTGTATGTTGCGGTCATTCAGGTGCTTATCTAATAGTTTCTTGAAGCTATCGATGCTCCCTGCTGAGACCACCGCCTGTGGAAGGGAATTCCACATCCTTGCCGCTCTTACAGAAAAGAACCCTCTACGTAGTTTAAGGTTAAACCTCTTTTCTTCTAATTTTAATGAGTGGCGACGAGTCTTGTTAAACTCTTCTGCGAAAAAGTGTTATTTCTATTGTAGGGTCACCAGTACGGTATTTGTATATTGAAATCATATCCCCTCTCAAGCGTCTCTTCTCCAGAGAATAAGTTCAGTGCTTGCAACCTTTCCTCATAACTAAGATCCTCCAGATCCTTTATTAGCTTTGTTGCCCTTCTTTGTACTCGCTCCATTTCCAGTACATCCTTCCTGAGGACTGGTGCCCAGAACTGGACAGCATAGTCTAGGTGCGGTCGGTCCAGAGTCTTGTAGAGTGGGAGAATTATCGTTTTATCTCTGGAGTTGATCCCCTTTTTAATGCATGCCAATATTCTGTTTGCTTTGTTAGCAGCAGCTTGGCATTGCATGCCATTGCTGGGCCTATCTACTAGGACCCCCAGGTCCTTTTCCATCCTAGATTCCCCCAGAGGTTCTCCCCCCAGTGTATGAATTGCATTCATATTTTTGCCACCCAAATGCATTATTTTACATTTTTCTACATTGAACCTCATTTGCCATGTAGTTGCCCACCCCATTAATTTGTTCAGATCTTTTTGCAAGGTTTCCACATTCTGCGGAGAAGTTATTGCCCTGCTTAGCTTAGTATCGTCTGCAAATACAGAGATTTAACTGTTTATCCCATCCTCAAGGTCGTTTATGAACAAATTCAATAGGATTGGTCCCAGCACAGAACCCTGGGGAACCCCACTACCCACCCCTGACCATTCCGAGTACTCCCCATTTATCACCACCCTCTGAACTCGCCCTTGTAGCCAGTTTTCAATCCATGAACTCACCCTATGGTCCATGCCAACGGACCTTATTTTGTACAGTAAACGTTTATGGGGAACTGTGTCAAATGCTTTTGCAAAATCCACATACACCACGTCTACGGGCCTTCCTTTATCTAGATGGCAACTCACCTCCTCATAGAAGGTTAGTAGATTGGTTTGGCAAGAACAATTCTTCATGAATCCATGCTGATTACTGCTAATGATACCGTTCTCATTACTAAAATCTTGTATATAGTCCCTTATCATCCCCTCCAAGAGTTTACATACTATTGATGTTAGGCTAACCAGTCTGTAATTCCCAGGGACGTATTTTGGGCCCTTTTTAAATATTGGTGCTACATTGGCTTTTTTCCAATCAGCTGGTACCATTCCAGTCAGTAGACTGTCTGTAAAAATTAGGAACAACGGTCTGGCAATCACTTGACTGAGTTCCCCAAGTACCCTCGGATGCAAGCCATCTGGTCCCGGTGATTTATTAATGTTAAGTTTCTCAAGTCTAATTTTAATTCTGTCCTCTGTTAACCATGGAGGTGCTTCCTGTGTTGTGTCATGAGGATACACACTGCAGTTTTGGTTACTGAAGCCCCCCGATTCACTCGTGAAGACCGAGGAGAATAAATTCAATACCTTCGCCATCTCCCCATCCTTTGTAACCAGATGTCCTTCCTCATTCTTTAAGAGGCCAATATGGTCTGTCCTCCCTTTTTTACTGTTTACATACTTAAAGAATTTCTTGGGATTTTTTTTGCTCTCCGCTATGTGTCTTTCATGTTCTATCTTAGCCGTCCTAATTGCACCCTTACATTTCTTGTTGCATTCTTTATAAAGTCTGAATGCTGTGGATGATCCCTCAACCTTGTATTTTTTGAAGGCCTTCACCTTTGCTTTTATATGCATTTTTACATTGAAGTTAAGCCATCCAGGACTTTTGTTCGCTCTTTTAAATTTATTACCCAATGGGATACATTGGATAATGCCCTTATTTAATATGCTCTTAAAGCAAACCCATCTCTCCTCCGTATTCTTTGTTCCTAATATTTTATCCCAATTTATGCCTTTTAGCAAGGTTTGTAGTTTAGGGAAGTTGGCTCTTTTGAAATTCAGTGTATTTGTATTCCCTTTATGTTTCCTATTTGTGTGATTTATACTGAAACTAATTGACCTGTGATCACTGTTACCTAAATTGCCCCGTATTTCCACATCCATGATTAGGTCTGTATTGTTGGTAGATCCAGTAATGTTTTATTTCTAGTTGGTGTGTCTACCATCTGACCCATAAAATTGTCCTGCAAGACATTAAGGAACTGGTGAGCCTTAAATGAATGCGCGGTTCCCTCCGCCCAGTCTATGCGCGGTTCTGGATAATTAAAATCCCCCATTATGATAAAACTTGCCATCCTTGCTGCTAATCCAAATTGTGATACGAGATCTGTTTCCACTTCCTTCCTCAGGTTAGGGAGCTTATAGCATACTCCCAGTATTATTTTCCCCTTAGCTTCATCCCTTTGGAGCTCTACCCATAAGGATTCCACCTCCTCCTTAGCTCCCTCAGTGATGTCATCTCACATTCACTTGTACATTATTCTTGATATATAGGCATACCCCTCCCCCTTTTTTACTATCTCTATCCTCGCGGTAAAGGGTATACCCTTGAATGTTTGCCAGCCAATCATGAGAGCTGTTGAACCAGGTCTCTGAAATTCCCACAAAATCCAAATCCTCCTCGTACAACAGTATCTCTAGTTTACCCATCTTGTCCGCCATGCTCCTGGCATTGGTGAACATGCCACATAGTTTAGACCGGTCGCATATTGTCCTCGTATTGGGTGTTTCGAGATTGCAACTAGGACTTGCTACTATACTTACCTTGTGTTTTTGTGCTTTGGTCAGCCTACCACTAATGCCCCCAATACTACCCTCTGGAATATCTTCCGCGCTGACTCTCTCTACCTCTGGACCCCCCCCCCCCCCAATCGCCTAGTTTAAAAGTTATCTTGCAAAAATGTAGAAAAGCAACGGAGATATTGCTCCAACGTTTGATTTGTTCTTTGTTTGGCCATTACTTTGTGGATGATAGGCTGATGACACTGGCTTGCCATGGCCTTAGATGTTTGGTGGATCTGAGATACTCCAGGTTTTTATGATCTCTGAATATCATGATGGGGTGAGCTGTGCCTTCTAATTGATATCTCCATTCTTCTACAGCGACTTTTATGGCTTGTTCCCGAACCCCCACATCATAATTTGTTTCCTACTGGCTCAGTTTTCGGGAGAAAAAAAGCTACTGGGTGCAGTAATGCTTTAGGACCTTGACGCAGGGACAGGAAAGCCCCTGTGGTGACAAAAGCCGCTTGGGCTTCCTGGGACAACTGGAAAAGGGTGTGTTGGTGAGTCTACTGAGTAATCGGGGCAATAATGCTAGAAAGGTCTTTAACCACTTGCCGACCGCCCGCCATCATTATACGTTGGCTGTTTGAAGAGGGGTATCGTTATGGCAATGAGCTAGCTACCAAAAAAACCCCTGATACTCTCTTCAAGAGCGGTCGGTTGGCTTTCAGATAAAAATGGTCTCTGCGGCAGATTCGCTGCTAGATCACTTTTATTGGTGGCGGGAGAGGGCCACCCCTCCCGCATCGCTCCGGTGCCCTCCGCCACTTACCGGAGCCGCTGGCAGCAGTGGAGGCGATCGGGTCCACTCTTCTCTGTGGTATGGAGCTGAGTGAGGGGAAGATGGCTCCCACCCGCCTCCATACCATTGCAGGATGGAAGCGACGTCAAACGTCACTTCCGCCCATAGTTCTTAAAAAGGGGAAAAAAAAATATTCCAAAGTACTTTTTTTTATTGCATTTTAGTGTAAATATGAGATCTGAGGTCTTTTTGAACCCAGATCTCATATTTAAGAGGTCCTGTCATGCTTATTTTCTATTACAAGAGATGTTCACATTGCTTGTAAAGGAAATAAAAGTGACTTTTTTTTTTTATAAAAGAACAGAAAAAAACCAAAAAAAAAACCCAAAAAAAAAAGTAAAATAAGGAAAAAAATTTTTTTTTAACACGTCCTGTCCCGCCCAGCTCGCTCACAGAAGCGAACGCATACGTGAGTAGCGCCCGCATTTGTAAACGTGTTCAAACCACACGTGAGATATTGCCACAATCGTTAGAGCGAGAGCAATAATTCTAGCCCTAGAACTCCTCTAACTCAAAACATGCAACTTGTACAATTTTTGTTGTGTATCAATTTACTCGGCGTAACATCATCTTCCACAATATAAAAAAAATTGTGCTAACTTTACTGTTGTCTAATTTTTTTATTCAAAAAAGTGAATTTTTTCCAAAAAAGTGTGCTGCACAAATACAGTGTGACAGAAAGTATTGCAACAATCGCCATTTTATTCTCTAGGGTGTAGAAAAAAACTATATAATGTTTGTGGGTTCAAAGTAATTTTCTAGCATAAAAAACACGTTTTAAACTTGTAAACACCAAATCTCAAAATGAGGCTCTGTCCTAAAGTGGTTGAGGAATCTTTGATAGAAGTTAGCAAACCCCATGAACCTTTGGATTCCCTTCTTATCGGTGGGGGCTGGCCACTCCAGGATGGCAGATACCTTCTGGGGGTCCATGGCCACCCCATCCGTGGAAATGATTAGGCCCAAGAATTGTATGGACGTTTTTTCAAATTCACACTTCTTCGCTTTCGCATAGAGTCCGTATTCCCTCAGTGTAGATAGTAGATTGTTAACATGTGTTCTGTGCAGCTCCAAGGTGGCAGAGAAGATGAGGATAGCTGGGGTGTTACACAGTCCAAATGGCATAACAAGATATTTAAAATGACCAAAGTAAGTTTAAAAGGCTGTCTTCCATTCATCGCCCTCACAAGATTGTAGGTACCCTGTAAGTCCAGCTTAGTAAAGACTTGGGTGACACGGAGTAGTTTACACAGGGTCTACGGTTATGGTCTTTTTTCTCCACAAAAGCCGATTCTGGCACCAGCTGGGGAAGATGAAGGATGAATAAACCCCTTTTCTTTTTTCTTTCTTTTTTATTATTTTCATTTTATCAACATACAAAAAAAAAAAAAAAAAAAAAAAAAAAAAAAAGAAATTCAAAATTCCAACATGATGATTATATTTAATAAGTACTTTTAAATCCCCCACCATGAATCCTACCCCATCCCCCCCCTCCTCATCCTATCCCCGTCCCCACCCACCTAATCCCTAGCTAGTTTTCTCCATTTCTCCCAATTTTCCCGGTTCACCCTGTCTAGTCCTCCTACAACCTCCACATATCACATCGTATTCTTAAACGCTTTTCAATCTTTCCATCTATCTACCATTCCCTCTCCGCAGTATCTCAGATATTCCAGGTTATAGGTCTGTCTCTTCTACCCTTCCAATTCAGTCTTTTATTGTGGGGCTTTCTATTCCTTGCCAATGTTTTGGTATCTGACTTTTGGCTGCATTCATCAGATGAGGTATTATGGATGCTTTATATTATTTAATTGAACTTTCTGTCCCCTGGAATAAGCACGTCCAGGGATCTTCTAATATTTATATCTGTTAGTAATCGCTTATTAACTGTAAAATCTCTTGCCAGTATCTTTATTTTTGGGCATTCCCACCATATGTGGGCCATCGTTCCCACTACTTTACATCCTGGCCAGCAATGTGGTGATTTCCCTGTTTGATATTTGCATATATTTTATCTGGGGTGATATACCACCTTGTAAGGCATATGTAGTGCATCTATTCCGTATTCGTATCTACTGTGGAACTATGTACCAGTCGCAATATATTTCCTGATTTTTTAACTTTGTTCCATGGAACCCTTATCAGGATAACATCGCTTGTGGAGCATGTTTATGGAAGGTAGTGCATGGTACTTCATGGTGCAGTACTCAAAAAAGGCTTCTTTATTCCAATAAAATAACAACTGACATCCAATGATAAAAATGGTGTATCGAATAGAACTAGCAGCTGCGGCTCAAGCCAGCCAGCTGGTACGTGATGACGTCAGGTCCTACAGCTCCTCCCGACGCATTTCTCTGTATGAGGCATCGACTAGTAAAGGAAGCTGGGACCAGACGTCACACATCACGCTACTTATACTCAAACGGCAAGAGAGACACCGGAAGCAAGATTAGACATCACTAGCAATGTGCCACCAGCGTGTCTATGCAAAACAATGTAATAAACATCAAAAAACTACATACTTGGAATGTTAATGTTTATACCAAGCAATAAACAGTCTTTACATGTCTATCACATGTTAATGTAAAATTAATATAAAATCAATTACACACTTTGTATACCTATAAATCAATTTCTAATGATGATAAAACTATCTTTGGTATCTTTTTCACAGCAAAAATATAAATTCTTCATGTCAATAAAATCTAATTATAAAAACATTTATAAAAAATTATTTTAAAATCATTTTTTATATATATTTTTTAACATATGTTTAAAAATCCAAATATCTAACCCCAAATACATATATACCCATGCTGACATCAAAATCAACACCAAAATGACGCGGTGAATGGGGCAATAATGTATACGAGTATATATATTTGTATGGGACAATTAGGATGTGACCCTGTACAACTGTACCACCCTCAAACCTGGGTGAATAATATGTATGTTATACCCAAATATGCATTTGGGTCAGGTATAATAAAGGGGCATTGATATAATCATATATAAATATTTCCCCTCTCGTGTTATATTATGTGGTAAATATATTGTGCCAAGGTCACTTGGTTTACCACTTTCTGCCGCCAGGCAAAATAATCCAACATAGCTGGTGGAAATGAATATTTGGCAGCTGTACTTTAATCTGCGGGAAGGTTTGTGTAAATAGATTACTAAATGGACAATTGGCTGACTATAGGCATGAGGAAGAAAAAGGGAAAAAAGGAAAGAGGAAGAAAAAAAGGAAGAAAATGGGAGGAGGAAAAGGACATGTACATCAACTGTTATCTATACTAGTTAATGTTACCACATAATGTTGAGGCCCAGGGGACTATAACACTGGATATCTAATATCCAGCAGGTTTCTCTGCATGAGATGTGGCGCTTCAAATTATTTCCTCGCCGGTGAGGGACATATCCCTCTATAGCTATAACTTCTAGCAGGGATGAATCTCTATTATGATGCTGGCGAAAATGCCAAGAGACACTATGTCCAACAAAACCCCTACGTATGTTGGAGAGATGTTCCCCAATTCTGATATTTAGTGCCCTAGTGGTTCTGCCCACATATTGGTAGCCACATGGGCACCTAAGATATATCACCCCTATGGTATTACACGTGATGAAATCTGTGATTTGATAAGACCTACAGGTAACATGTGATGTAAAGGTGGAAGTTTTGCGGGGGGGGGGGGGGGGGGCAGAGTTTGGTGTGCAAAAACCTGAAAACGTGAAAGATGGCCATACTCCAATACATCCCGAGGCCAATTGCACGCCATGCCTGGCATGGAACTACAAAGACATCCTCCAAGTCATCCATTCACATCAAAGTGTGGTGTGTTACTTTGCTGGCCATGACCACAGTGGGGGGTATAACCAGGACTCGCAAGGTATACACCATGTCACTATGGAAAGGGTTATTGAGTCCCCTCCTGACAGTAATGCATTTGGGACAGTGGATGTTTATGAAGACCGGATGGTCCTTCGGGAAAGAGTAAGAGTGAAGAGCAGAGTTCTCGCCTATCGGGAGATGTTTACGGGCCTTCTGCTGCTGCATCCCAGGCCTTGAATTTGGGAATATAGACTTGAAATGAGTGCATTCGTTGGTGGATCGCTATGAATTGACCACGTCACCCAATGAATGGTCATTGCGGGAAGCACTCTCAGGGTTCGTCATGCAGCACTCAGAGCCCAGCTCTGGAGGAACTCTTGTTGGGTGTGGATGGTGTACACACTGTACTGCAACCCAACTAAGTAGTTTGCTGTTGATATTTATTGTCTACAAACATGAAATAGTATTGGTGCACTGTTATTGCTATATATGGATGCTAACAAAAATAGTGTAACAAGAAATTCTGCGCTACCTAAACAATAGCAGCTAACACAGCAAATTGGATAAATGCAATACAAATGGATACAAATAGTGTAGCGCTTAGGTGAAAAGACATGAATAAACACAAAAGTCAAACACAAGGGTAATGAACCCCGATAATAAATGAAAAAAATATAAAAATATGACAAACTGACTGGTGATAACTGACTAGTAAAGTTCCAATGAAAAGTGACTCAAAAATAAGTCAAATATACATATAGAAAGAGTCCAAAAAAACGCCATGGAAAAATCACAACGGTGAGCAAGGTATGTATTTGAAGTGAGACGTACCACCACCAGACAATAGGAGGCTTACCGGAGCGTTTGTACCTACAACAGCATATGCTCTGTGGGTCAAAGGAGCTTGTGTTGTATACACAACTAGATAAGCTGGACACTGGAATCCTGGGATGGCTCCAACAGGGACACACGGCTCTCCTCAAGATGGTAAATGGCTGTATGGATGTATCTCATAGGCAGTAATAAACAGATGTACATGGATGCAGTCGATGGATTAAAGTGAGGAGAACAGAAATGGCAAAATAGTGCAATTCTGTTTGGATATACAATAAAATGTAATGAAGTATGAAAACTTACATTTGGCAGGTTAAAAACAGCGTTTTTTTTTCTAAAAACAAATGGCAGCAGTGGAGTCCGTTCCGATGCGTTTCATCTCCTTGGGCATCGTCTGGGGGGGTCACTCCACTGCAGCCCTCCAAGTATTTATAGGTAATGTGTCCCCATACATGAGAGCCAAATCCTCAATGCGTTTCACTAGGTAGTGATGATACTTCTGGTATCGGAGAAAATGGACGACCGGCGTGCGTTCCACGCCTCAGTGTGGGCCATGTGAGGGATATGGAAAGTGTGTTAATTATAATGCCTCAAATAAAAAGAGATAACCGCATGCACAACACAAAGTAAGCCCTGGTCAAGACTCCCCAATCCTCCGTGTGACCAAAAGAAAGATAGCACCGGTTCAAAATTCGGTGCGTACCAAGCCTTGATATGAGGGGCACGGCGTACATCACCCAACCTGGCGCCGAAAGGCGCATGGCTGCGCGATGACGTCATGCGCCTCACCTATGTTGTGGGCTTGCATTCCAGATGACAAAACATTGTTGACTCATGCGCCTCAACAATTGTTATGGGCTTGCGTTCCGGGCGACGGAGAATATACTCCGCCTAGCAGGCCGCACCACCTCCAATCACATAGCCGGGATGCATATGATCATGAAATGACGCCATGTGCATTGACAGCACTGCGAACTTATGTTGTGAATGAAAAAGAAAAAAAAATTAAAAATTAGAAATGAAGGGTAATACTGGCAAATTAAGAAAATTGTACATACCTTGATAGTATCTAATCACCAATAAGGGATAAAGATTGCCTGTGTGGGAACTATGAAAAATACTAAAAAGCATATATAAAAATATATGTAAAAAATGTAAATATGCTGAAATATACATATGAAAATTAACCCCTTTGTTAAAACAGAATCACATGAAAATGTGAAAACAAAAAAGCAGATTAGGCTTTCCTCTAAAGGAGAAATAGCAGCCCGTATATATTTAAGGGCATCTTCCCTAATAAATGTTCAAAAGTTGATATTAAAGATAGTCAATGAAACATGTATAGGTGAAACTCAGGAAAAAAAATATTAGTTAGTAATTGGACATCTCATGTGGTGAATTGGGAGAAAAATATGTGCCTCCAAATAATACTAAATGAGTGGTAATTATGAAAATTCCGTGACCACTAAACAAAATTATTTTCCAAAAAAAAGAGGGAACAATGTTTGGATTACACATGTGGAATGGGCTCTCATGAGAGGGCATGTAGATACAACTAAAAAACAATGTACCGTATATACTCGAGTATAAGTCGAATTTTTCAGCACATTTTTTTGTGCTGAAAGTGCCCCCCTCGACTTATACTCGAGTCAAGCACTTTTCTGCAGCAAAAAATTTCATTTTCCGAACCGACTTTGGGGCCCTGTATCTCAGGGCCACTTGGTGCTAGGAACCCCAAATTTGGTGTGCAAACAACATATCCAAAGCTGAAGTTCGTAGCACTAAGTGGCCCTGAGATACGGGGCCCCAAAATCGGTTCGGAAAATGTCATTCTCTGCTGCAGAAAAGTGCTTGACATTTTTTGAACCGACTTTGGGGCCCCATATCTCAGGGCCACTTGGTGCTAGGAACCCCAAATTTGGTGTGGAACTGGTACATTAACATATCCAAATGCTTGCAGCAATCAGCGTACGGATGTCAGCCTGCCTAAGGCTAGGCAGGCTGACATCCGTACGCTGATTGCTGCAGCCGTTTGTTCCTATCATTGATGCATGCTGTATTAAGCTTCAACTGTAAGTTACTACAATAAAAGTTTTTTATCTATCATTACGGGCTTCACTATGGGTCCTTCATTTTCTTTTCTCGGATATATGATGACTACATGCCTGAATGCCTAATTCTGAAGTGACCATTGGGAGATGTTTATATGTGAAGGAAATCCCACGAATGTTGTGGTCTGACGAGGAGTTCCAGTGGGCTGGATTTGCTGGATGCTATTGAGAATTTATCATCTATGCCTAATCCTTAACACCTTCTGGTAAGCAGACTACATTACCACGTGGTGACGAGTGACTCTTTCTACATCTGCACAATATATTTGGTGATTGAATTCCTCCCACTCTTCAATTTCATTTTGAACTTTTCAGCGCCGCAATAATTTTTATGCATGTGACTTTTTGTTTGTCATCTACGAACTTTGCTGGCCGCTTGCTTTTTTCAGTTCAGTGCAAATTTTTACTTGTTTTATGACATATATAGGACAAGCTAAGTAGACTGCATACTCCAGGCTTTGTTGATGAAAGAGTTGACATCAAGTTCAACGTTAAGGCCATATGGAGATTATGACTGCAATTCATAGATCCAGAAGGTCTCCAATCTGGAGACACCTCTGGTTCTAGCTCCACCTCTCCAAGGAGGGATATACCTGTCAATCACTATAAACTGTGTCCCCTTGAAATTTCGATTCTGGTGTAATTTATAATGTCTAGGGACAGTGTGCTTGGTATCACCACTTTTGATTAGAGCAATGTGCTCAGCGACCCTGACTGAGAAGGAGTGAATAGTACAGCCCACGTATTGTTTCCCGCAGTTCCAGGTAATCAGGTAGACAAATATAACTGGTGGTGCACGTACAGAACTGTTTGATAGAATATTTTTTATTAGCGACAGAAGATATGAAGTCAACAGTCTTACGTACTACTCCAGAATTATGCTGGCATACATCTTCTGCACGAGAAAAAAAACATTCAACTCATGGAAAAGAGATTGTCGGATAGGGGGTTGATGATGTTGGGAGCTATTTTACTTTGCAAAGTGGGAGCTCCTCTAAAGATGACCTTAGTCTGATCAGGCAAAGAGGTATTGAGAATGTGGTCACTCTTAAGGATGTCCCAATGTTTGACGAAAATTGCATCAAACCACATAAGGAACAACAGTTTTTGTATATAAATTATTTATGCGTCTACACATGATGTTAAATATAATTAAATACTACAGGCCAAGGGAGGAAGGATAATTGTGGGGGGGAGAATATGTTGTAAAATCCCTTGAAATATGACGAAGAAAAGAAGACGTGAGAGAAGAGGGCCCCTGGGCGGACGTGAGAGAAGGAGAGGGCCCCTGGGCGGACGTGAGAGGAGAGGGCCCCTCTATCCAGATATAAGATCGCCAGTATATAGCACAGGGGCAGGCTGAGGTTGACTCCTCTTCATTTAATTTCTTCTCTGACATCGAGTCCCAAGTGTTTATTGTCCGTCAGAACATTTCCACATACATATGTTGCTGCTCTCCTTTTACACATTATGTAGATTGTTAGACAGAAACACCCAGGCACAGAAATCATCACTTCTAATTCACATTCTTGTCGTCTGACCCTGCCATCGTTTCTTTTCATCCAAGTTGAAAGCCAAGGCTGATCAGAGGTTTATAGACTTATCACACATCACTAGCAAAGATCATGTTGGCTGTCACCCAATCAATGACAGCCCACCCTCATGTCAATACTGCTCATGGCAGACTGTTATCTTCACATTGCTTGATAAAGTCACTTACCAAGGACAGTTTAATGTAATGCACGTAAGCAGTCCATGTATTATGTATGAAAAAGCAGAAGAAATTATAGATGTATACATTATTCTTGAAAAGTGGTCCCTGACCTCAGTCCCCAGGTACCTCAAAATAAGCCATGCTTTGATAAGTTCAAGCAAAATCAGATTATGTCCATTTTATATTGGGGTGATCTGGGGAGACGGTTCTGTAGAAGATGAACAGAAGTTATTTCAGAGAGACCAGGACTATGACATGGCACAGTAAGGCATGTGATGGCAATCGCTGTACGCCATTTGTTCACACTGTACGGTATAATATCCAAGCCATAGCAATGATCAGCAAGATTCCCCCACAGCTCGGATGACCCCCCCCCCCCATCTGCCTGGAGACAGGGAGACCCCTAAACAAAGGCTTGGGGCAGGACATGGCGAGCACAGTGGTTTTGAGGAGGGGGGCCCAGAGATAATTGAGGATATGGGGTTGCAGTGATCAGAAAGGATATGGGGGTGGCATGATTGATGAGGGAAGACATGGGGCACAGAAAAGGGAGGACATTGGGGGGCCAGTGATGTTGGGTACAGGCAGGGAAGTTGATGTCAGGCCTCCACACACACAGGACAGTCTGGAGGTTTGATGGAACTCACCAGCACCCAGCTTGAGTGCATCCGACAGCATACAGATTCCTATAGTCTAGACATAGGAACCAGATATTATAGCGGACCATACAAGACCAGCTCACAAAATCTTGTATAAGAACTGGAACCTTTTATTAAAAAAAAACAAAAAAAAATGAATTTATAGTACATCAGATCAGTTTAGCCTGTATGTAAAGGCAACTGTATACAGGAATATAATTAACAGAAGCCAATTAACCAGTCATTTAAAAAAGGAGATGTACAGCCAAAATAGTTTTTGATCACAGGAGTACAGTTCATTCTGCAACCCTGTGACCCGTTTTCAGCAAAGAGTAGTCCGAGGTCCCCTCTCTGCTGATGTCTTAGCAGTCAGTCCAGGCTCAGGCGTCAAGACCATGCAGTTGGGATCTGCTTAGATCCCTGGACCAACACCCGGCACAGCCTCTCAGCGAGCCACTGAGAGCTTAAACAGGACGCTCCCTCCTGTTGGTCAGCAGCTCTCTGCTCAATGAGCTGTGACAACTGAGCGATCGGCAGAGCTCGATCACTCGGTTCTCAGTGTAAAGGAGCCGTAATACAATACTAATACTAACTATTAATAGTGCACACTACACATTATTACAAGTATAAAAACAGAGAAGACAGGCTGAACAATTAATACAATTAACAATGGGAGAGACGGGGGGCGTGTCCAAGATGGCGACCGGAGCGGACGTGCAGTAAGATAGCTCCACTGCCTTCCCGGCCAAAAAACCTGCTTCCCTGCAGATTATCACCCCTGACTGCCCAAACCGAGTTCCGATCCGCGGCGGAGACCGGTGAGACCCTGGGGAGACGCTGAGTCACGATCCACGGACCCCACGGAGGGCGCCTGAGACCCGCCGCAGCCGAGCCTGCTACTAGGCCCGAAATCCCGCTCCCGGCCTACAGTCCTCCGTCCCGGTGACCGACGGACACAGATTGCTTAGGAGGAGGGGGTGACCCAAGGCGAAGGAAGGTAGGACGTGAGGAGAGACACTGCTGCGCGGCCCGCAGCCCCTGCAGAGGTCGCCTTGATCCCGCTGCTGATCTACCTGACTCCCCTGTCTCTAGGCCTCAGACCCTACTACACTGCAGCCCGCTCCCTGTGTGCGGCCCCACAGGCTGAGGTGGAGGTGGAGGGAGGTATGCCCAAGGGGAAGGGTGCTATATCAGCCCGCAAGCCCCAGGACAGTGTCCCAGGTACCCCCACACGGACCCCACGTTCTGCTAAGGGCTCTAAGATGGCGGCGCAACAGGAGGACATAGAACAGGCTCCTCTAGAAAAGGAACAGGAGCAATCTAACTTTGAGGCACTTATGCAGGCTATCACTAACTGCCAATCAACCCTCACAGGGAAAATTGAACAAATGCAGCTGGATATTAGCCTCATACGAAGGGACATGGACACATTTAGAAACCGCTTATCTGAGGCTGAACGCCGTGTGGGAGATGCGGAGGATGTATTGCAAGATCACACGGTCTCACTTCGCACGCTACAGACAAAAATTAAGGCCCTTGAAACTCGTGCAGAGGATGCCGAAAACCGAAATAGGAGGAACAACCTCCGTATAGTGGGTCTCCCAGAAGGTTCTGAGGGTGCTGAGCCCACATCATTCACGGAAAAACTCCTGCGTGAATTATTGCCACAAGCGGTTTTCTCAGATGTCTTTGTGGTGGAGAGGGCACATAGAATGCCTGCTACCCGGGGGCCCCCGGGAGCTCCTCCACGCACGTTTATTCTGAAATTGCTGAACTTTAGAGATCGGGACCTTGTTCTCCGCGAATCTAGAAAGATCGAGCAACTACGCTATGAAGGGGCGAAACTAATGATCTTCCCAGATTTCTCCATTGATACACAAAAGCAGAGACGTTCATTTGACCAAGTAAAAATGAACCTACGCAACAAGAAAATAAAATACAGTATGCTGTTCCCGGCGAGGCTGAGGGTCCAGGATGGAGAGAGGGTGCGCTTCTTTACCTCCCCTGAGGAGGCATCACAGTGGCTGGAAACCATTCAGAGACACTGATAAGCTGCTTTAGCTACAAGATTGCACAGATCAAAAAAGCAGAAAGGGGGGAGAGACAGAACATTTCTATTGTTCGTCCTTAACAAAGAGATTCTCCCCCTGATGTTATCACCGAGGAGGCTTGCGAGTGAGGAGGGAGACAAGTTCAAGATAAGTGCCCCCGGAGGACTTCGTTTGTCTCTCCGGGTGAAGTTGACTCTTTTATTCTGCAGGGAACATTTATCCTTCACAAGCTGGGGGAGGTTCGGTCCCCTTTTTGTTCACAACCTCAATTGGCAGTTGCCATGAACGTTTTTGGGAATGAAGCACACCGAGGTTTGGGGGGTGGTGCGGGGTGGGGGGTGGGGGGACGGATGGGGGGCACAAGATCTTGCTCCAAGTTGAGACTTTTGAATTTTTTTTCTTTTCTTTTCCTTTGTTGTTGCTACATATACATAACCTGCTGTGTTAATATGCACTATATTGAAGAACAAGGCTATTTGCATATGTGTCCACTAGATGGCATGAGAGGTCTAATGTCTAACTCTATATGCACAACCTGTATGATATCTTTGATCTCTTTTTTCCTCCTTAAACTTACAATGACCCTAAAAAGGGTTGATTATCAACCTGCTGTTATATTTTTTACAGTAACTTAATGCCACCATTGACAGTACTGTCATGGAATGTTAGAGGGCTAAACTCCAAAATTAAACGATCTCTGGTTTTTAACTTCCTGAAAAAATATAACCCGCATATATGTCTGCTACAGGAGACACACCTGGTGGGGGGCAGGACGCTGGCACTGCGGAAACCATGGGTCGGTGCGTATTACCATTCGACTTATTCCTCATATTCCCGGGGTGTCAGTGTCCTAATTCACAAGTCGGTGGGATTTACATTGTTGGATCTTCATCTAGATCCAGATGGCAGATATATAGCTATACATGCAATGTGTGATAGAGTGGAGTTACTCATAGTAGGGATATATATCCCCCCCCCTGCCACGGTGGAGATCCTTAAAAAAATTACTCCGATATTGGCTCAATACCCTTCAGCTGGGATAATTATAGCAGGAGACTTTAACATGACCCCAGATCCAGACCTGGATAGAATGGGTGTGGGACCATCCGGGGTGACCCCCTTGGCACTGTGGGCTGACAACTACGGATTTACAGATGTCTGGAGAATGAGGCATCCGGATGTGAGGCAATACACATGCCATTCTGCGGCGCATGCCTCCTTCTCTAGGATAGATCTGATATACTCCTCTGGATCTCTCCTCCCCAGAATACTTGAGGTAGATATTCTGCCTCGGGGCATCTCAGACCACGCTCCCCTCCTATTAAAAATGCAGACGGACTCCCCCGTTGCCAATGTTCTTTGGCGACTATCGGGGCTCTGGATTGCGGATGAGAGGGTGGTCCCCCTGGTGGAGGGCGAGTTGGAAATTTACTGGAGGATCAATGAAGGTACAGTCCCTCCCCCTACGCTCTGGGATGCCTTCAAGGCCTACACTAGGGGGCAATATCAGACGGCAATTGGGAGGGTCAGGAAAGATACCCGACTGGCGCTAGAAGAAGCTGAAAAAAAAAGTACTCCTTTTAGAAAAAGAATATGTACACACGAGAAACGTATTAACATATGATAATATGCAATCCTTACATAGAGAGATCTCTCTTCTGCGGATTGAGACCACTAGAAAGCAGCTGATGGCTCAGTCGCAGAGGATCTTCGAGCAGGGGGAGAAGACGGGTAGGATGCTAGCCTGGTTGGCCAAGGAACGTTCACCTTCCATGCATATAGCCCATATTAAGGACGACGAGGGCATGATCCACTCAGACTCCGGGGATATTAATAGGCTATTTACACAATACTACCAACAATTATATACCTCTAGGGTCTCCTTTGATGAGGAAGATCTGTGTACATTCTTAGATCGGATAGATTTTCCCCAACTGTCCACAGAGGCTAGAAACAAATTAGAGGAACCAATTACTCTTAAAGAGGTCCAGCTAGCAGTGACATCTCTCCAGTCGGCAAAAACCCCGGGCCCTGACGGCCTACCCACAGAATTTTACAAGGCAAATAAAGACCTTCTTAACCCTATCTTTCATAAACTGCTCCTCACAATGCTAAAAGAGGGCTCCCTCCCTCCCTCAATGTCGGAGGCGGTGATTGTAGTCATAGCTAAACCCAACAAAGACCCCACGCTGTGCTCATCCTATCGTCCCATATCACTTTTAAATGTAGATGCCAAAATAACTACCAAGATCCTAACTAACAGACTTAACTCAGTTATTTTATCAATCGTACATGGCGACCAGACAGGCTTTATGCCAGGTAAGGGCACTGACATAAACCTGCGCAGGCTATACACTAATATCTCACACGCGGAGGGGTCTCAGTCCCGAGGTGTAGTGGCCTCCTTAGATGCCGAGAAGGCCTTCGATTCAGTTGAATGGAGGTTCCTGTGGAAGGTACTGCAGCGATTCAATTTTGGCCCTCGGTTCATTTCATGGATAAAATTGCTCTACTCACACCCCACAGCTAGAGTCCGTACAAATGGGCAGCTCTCTCCCCCATTTTCTCTAGAGAGGGACCAGGCAGGGGTGCCCATTGTCCCCGGGCTTGTTTGCCCTAGCCATTGAGCCTTTAGCTATTTTGCTTAGAACGTCCCCGGAGCTTGGGGGTATAAAGGTGGGTCCGTTGACTGAAAGACTTTCCCTATATGCTGATGACGCGCTGCTGTATCTTCCAGATGCGTCGGCATCGCTGTCATCAGCCCTGGAAATCATTAATCAATATGGATCTTTCTCGGGCATACGGATCAACTGGTCCAAATCCATCATATTTTCATTATCTCCGGGACTGCCGGATGTTGACCCTTCCAGTCCTCTCGTGTTGGTCTCTAAGTTCAGATACCTGGGGATTGAGGTTCAGAGAGACCCAAACATGTATCTAACAGATAATGTATATCCAATTCTCCACCAGCTTACCGCCCGGTGTCAAGCCTGGAGGTCCCTCCCGCTATCACCAGTAGGTAGGGTTAACTTGTTAAAGATGACGTTCCTCCCCAAATTCCTATATGTATTTCGTAATACCCCGGTCCCTATCCCCAAATCTTTTTTTGATAAGCTGGAACAGGTTGTTAGCTCATTTGTATGGGGGGGATCCACCCCTAGAGTAGCGCGAACCACCCTTCAGCTCCCCTTAACGATGGGAGGCCTCGCGCTCCCCTGTTTTCGAAAATACTACTGGGCGGCAGTCATAGTTACTGTCCGGTGGTGGTTCTCCCAGCCGAAATCTAACCCCTCACTTAATCTTGAGGCAGCAATAATGGGTTCGTACTCGGCTCTGAGTAATTTAGTCTTCAGAGGGGTCAAGACACATAAAGATATGCCAACACCGATGCGTACGACAGTAACAGTATGGGAACAGATGTCCAAAAAGATTGCAGACCCTGCTACTATCTCCCCTCACACGCCGTTATGGGGCAACCCAAAACTAAAACATCTCCAAACAGTCCCAGAGCCAGCTTTATGGGCGGGATATGGAATAAAAACAATACAGCAGGTATGGTCTGGGGATGGAGTTACCCCATATGACACTCTTAAAACTGATTTTCAACTTCCCTCCAAAATGTTTTTTCGATATTTACAACTGAGACATGCAGTGAGGGCCCAATACCCAGGCGGTATTACTTTACGGTCACATGGGGTAGAAAGGCTTCTTATTTCTAAACACCTGGACCGAACTTTGTCATCCATATACAACCAAATTCTTACTGACGAGCAGACTGGAGAGATGGGCCTGTATGATAAGTGGAAGGGGGACGTTCCGGACTTGGCACCAGATGACTGGGAAGAGGGTCTACAGCAATACATTCCTCTTATGATATCGGCAAGGGATAGATTCATACAGTTGAAGTTCATTCATAGAGTATATTACACGCCACAGAGGTTAGCTAGAATATACCCGACGCAAACAGATAGATGTCCGAAATGTATGGGGGAACTGGGTACGTTTATCCATGTAGTATGGGAATGCCCGCTTATACAAAAATTCTGGACTGAGGTGGTGGAAACGATTAATGCAGTAGGTAATCTAAATATTCAGAGAAATCCGATTATTTTACTCCTTGGGGTATGTGATAATGTTATACCTAGTGTGCACAAAAGATTATTTGTATTCTACGCCTCATTCTATGCCAGGAAGGCTATTCTCCTTAAATGGAAACAACCTGACCCTCCTACGGTAACCCAATGGAGGGGTATAGTAGACTCTGTTCTGCCACTCTATAAAGCCACCTATATCAACCGTAAATGCCCCAAGAAATTCTCCAAGATCTGGGGAGCCTGGGTTAAGCAGTAGTAGGGTTTGGTAACGACCAGCTCAATCAAAATATCCGTCTATTTCATGTTGCTCTCCCTTCTCTCCCTCCCTTTCCCCTCCCCCCCGCCCCCCCCCCCCCCCTTTCCCCCCCCCCCCCCTCCTCCCTTGGCCCTTCCCTTCCCCCCCCCCCCCCCCCCTCCCTCCCCCTTTTTTCTGATCCTTCATCACAGACACATTATTACTTAATGAGGAAATGATTGACAAATGGATAACATACTGATTATTTACTGCGAGTTAAACTAACGTAGAAGGAAAAGTGGGAATATTGGTATAAAGGACACAGGAACTCCTTCCTCTGGAAAGGAGGATACATAAGCAATAATAACACAACAAACTGTATATTATGACTCTGTAATGCATTACTAGAAACTATGCAACTGTATATAGAAATATAGCTGGAAATGTGCAGCAACGATATATTCTTTATGTTCTTTTGTAACTATTTTTGTATGATGAATACTCTCCGGCTGGAGACAAATAAAAACTTTTCTGTTAAAAAAAAAAAACAATGGGAGAGACATACTTAAAAAGGAGTTTGAAAGGCATAAGGTTTTTTTTATCTTAATGCATTCTATACATGAAGATAAAAATCATTCTGTATGTAGCAGCCCCCCTAATTACTTACCTGACCCCCGACTCCCCCCAGCGATGTCCGGGACACTCCTCCTGATCAGTGGCGGCTGGTGAGATTTTTGGATTGGGGGGGCGCCAGACCCCGCCCATAAATGTTGACCCCTCCCACTTCTCATAAACCACACCCCTTATATAATCCACCCACTCCGTCCCCTGTATTCCACTTGCTTCCACCCATACTGTCAGGAGTATACAGCTCAGATCACAGGGCAGAGTATACAGTCCCAGCATCACAGGACAGATTATACATCTAGATAAAATATTGAAAATGTTAATGTTTAAGTCAACTGTTAAAGAATGCAATAAATGTACCACGAATCAGTGAATTTTTTTACAACAGCAAACAAACTTTATTGTACAACAAACAACAAAAAAACTCTGAAAAGGTGACTGAATACAAAATGCACACCACATTCACATTAGTGCCAGTAGAACCATTTGAAAATAAATTTTGCTCTCCTTTCTTTCTGGCTTGCAAATTTCTCTATGACCTTCTGGTTGAAGTCAGTCATCTCTGTCACCACTCTCTTTTCCATTGACAGCATGGCCAATGCATTCAGCCTCTCCTGGGTCATGATATTTCTCAGAAAAGTCTTAATTCTTTTTAAGGTTGAGAAGCACCTCTCAGCTTCTGCTGTGGTCATGGGTGTGGTGATGAGGATCTTTAGCAGAGTGACAGTCTCTCTAAATACATGAGCAAGATTGTTCTCCACAAACAGCTGGAATAGGTCCACAGCACCATTGCACTTTTTGAACTCTTCTGTGCAATAGATGAGATCAAGCTCTGTCTTTAACTTATTCTTATTGAGCATTGGATAGGCCTTCAAAGTCTCACTCAATGCATCCTCCGGAAATTCCTTTGCATACTGTTCAAACTTGTCTGCTTGAAGCAAGGTGGCACTAACAAGGTGTTTTGTGAAGGAGAAACGTTGCATGGTGTGTAATAGTATGGTATCACAGACCTATAGAGTGAAGCATAAAAACAAAAATTAGGTAGTGATGACAAAATGTCAATGTCATCTGTGTTAGCTCCCTGAGCATCAGAAATGCATGAAACATACATATTTACTAAGAATGTCTTGTCCAATTGTATGGAGTTCTGAGAAATTATGGATTCAAAAACACTGAAACTGATCTCCCTTCATAACATTAAAACTGGCCATTTTAAAATATTCAGTTTTAAGTTATAAAGGGAGATCAGTTTCAGTGGTTTTGAATCCACATTCTTAGTAAATATGTCAAGTCTCATGCATTTCTGATGTTCAGGCAGCTAACACAGATGAAGGCTGTAATACTAATGTTATCCACTAGAGGGAATAACAAATCCTTTTAGATCACATCATTTTTATATGAATATTGTAAGAAAAATATTTTTCTTTCCAATCTTCATATCTATAAGTGCAGGTTCACACAGGGGCGACTTGTCAGGTGACCTAGCCGCCTGACAAGTCGCCTCCTGTTCTGTACTATGGAACCGTTCTAATAGGAGCGACGCAAGTCGCTCCGACTTAGAAAAAGGTTCCTGTACTACTTTGGGGGCGACTTGCATAGACTTCTATACAGAAGTCGTTTTGCAAGTCGCCGTGGAAGTCATGTGCAGGTCGCCTCGGTGAGGCGACCTGCAAGTCGCGCCGCTCTTGTGTGAACCGGGGCTAAGTGAGCTATCAAAAATACAAATATTGTAACAAACTAAAACTCACCTCGGTTGCAATGAGTTTCTGTTCTCCTGGATTCAGCGAGCCCCGCCTCTTCGGTTGAGAACCACCTTGACTGCTTTGCTCAACCAGGGATGGCATAGAATCTCTGCAAAATGTATGAGCAATAATAAAAAAAAAATAATAATATTAATAACAACAACACATGGAAAAGGAGGAATACAGCTGCTACCTGATCTGCTGTATGTCCCGCTGGAACTGCTGGATGCTCCCCTTAATGTGGACTGAATCGATGTCCTTCTTCTGGAGTTTGGCATAGAGGAGGTCCACATGTGGCATGATGTTGTGGAAAAGCGTAAGAAAATATTTAAAATCCTGATCCTCCAGCAGCACGGCAAAGCCTGCTGCCTCTCATGGTAACAGGGTCAAAGTCACCTGAGTCTCGCTCAAACACTGTATTGATGGCACGGCTGTGGAAGTTCCATCTGACACTGCTTCATGTTGGTAGTCTATGGGCAACTACTTTATCAAGTACATCTGTGCGCTTGGGTGATCTTGCAAAAAAGCTGGCAAATCCTCCAAGGTTAGCAAAAAAAAGCCTCACTTTGGGTATTTGAGAAGTGGCCTGTTGCATTATCAGATTGAGCTGATGTGCATAGCAGTGGATATAATGGGCATTTGGGTACAAATCCTGAATCTGCTTTTGAACCCCTGAAGTGGCACCCCTCATCACGCTGGCTCCATCATATGCTTGGGAGATAAGTTTATGTTTCTGATCCCCTGGAAGGATGACAGCAAGACGCTCTTGTAGTGCTGTAGCAATGGAATCTGCATTAGCGGAATGTAGAGGAATAAACTCAAAAAACCTCTCCTGTACGTTGTTTTTGGCATCAATGTAGCGCAGCACAAGCACAAGTTGGCACTGTGTGTGGCACAATCAGTGGTCTTGTCAGCCTGGATTGAAATTAAATTGCTGCTCTGTGCTTCTTGAATAATGTGCTCCTTCACTACAGACAACATACGGTCCAACAGCTCGTTCTGCACAGTTTTTGAAGTTCCCTTAACCACTTCAGCCCCGGAAGGATTTACCCCCTTCCTGACCAGAGCACTTTTTACAATTCGGCACTGCGTCGCTTTAACTGCTAATTGCGCGGTCATGCAATGCTGTACCCAAACGAAATTTGCGTCCTTTTCTTCCCACAAATAGAGCTTTCTTTTGATGGTATTTGATCACCTCTGCCGTTTTTATTTTTTGCGCTATACACGGAAAAAGACCGAAAATTTTGAAAAAAAATGATATTTTCTACTTTTTGTTCTAAAAAAAATCCAATAAACTCAATTTTAGTCATACATTTAGGCCAAAATGTATTCGGCCACATGTCTTTGGTAAAAAAAATGTCAATAAGTGTATATTTATTGGTTTGCGCAAAAGTTATAGCGTCTACAAACTAGGGTACATTTTCTGGAATTTACACAGCCTTTAATTTATGACTGCCTATGTCGATTCTTGAGGTGCTAAAATGGCAGGGCAGTACAAAACCCCCACAAATGACCCCATTTTGGAAAGTAGACACCCCAAGGAATTTGCTGAGAGGCATGTTGAGCCCATTGAATATTCATTTTTTTTGTCCCAAGTGATTGAATAATGACAAAAAAAAAAAAAAAAAAAAAAAAATTACAAAAAGTTGTCACTAAATGATATATTGCTCACACAGGCCATGGGCATATGTGGAATTGCACCCCAAAATACATTTAGCTGCTTCTCCTGAGTACGGGGATACCACATGTGTGGGACTTTTTAGGAGCCTAGCCGCGTACGGGACCCCGAAAACCAAGCACTGCCTTCAGGATTTCTAAGGGCGTACATTTTTGATTTTACTCCTCACTGCCTATCACAGTTTCGGAGGCCATGGAATGCCCAGGTGGCACAAACCCCCCCCAAATGACCCCATTTTGGAAAGTAGACACCCCAAGCTATTTGCTGAGAGGCATGGTGAGTATTTTGCAGCTCTCATTTGTTTTTGAAAATAAAGAAAGACGAGAAAAAAAAATTTTTTTTTTCTTTTTTCAATTTTCAAAACTTTGTGACAAAAAGTGAGGTCTGCAAAATACTCACTATACCTCTCATCAAATAGCTTGGGGTGTCTACTTTCCAAAATGGGGTCATTTGGGGTTTTTTTTTGCCACCTGGGCATTCCATGGCCCCCGAAACTGTGATAGGCGGTGAAGAGTGAAATCAAAAATTTACGGCCTTAGAAAGCCTGAAGGCGGTGCTTGGTTTTCGGGGTCCCGTACGCGGCTAGGCTCCCAAAAAGTCTCACACATGTGGTATCCCCGTACTCAGGAGAAGCAGCAGAATGTATTTTGGGGTGTAATTTCACATATTCCCATGGCATGTTTGAGCAATATATCATTTAGTGACAACTTTGCGCAAAAAAAAATAAAAAAAATAAAAAATTGTCTCTTTCCCGCAACTTGTGTCACAATATAAATTATTCCATGGACTCAACATGACTCTCAGCAAATAGCTTGGGGTGTCTACTTTCCAAAATGGGGTCATTTGGGGGGGGTTTGAACTGTCCTGGCATTTTATGCACAACATCTAGAAGCTTATGTCACACATCACCCACTCTTCTAACCACTTGAAGACAAAGCCCTTTCTGACACTTATTGTTTACATAAAAAAATAATTTTTTTTTGCAAGAAAATTACTTTGAACCCCCAAACATTATATATTTTTTTTAAAGCAAATGCCCTACAGATTAAAATGGTGGGTGTTTCATTTTTTTTTTTCACACAGTATTTGCGCAGCGATTTTTCAAACGCATTTTTTGGGGAAAAAACACACTTTTTTACATTTTAATGCACTAAAACACACTATATTGCCCAAATGTTTGATGAGATAAAAAAGATGATCTTAGGCCGAGTACATAGATACCAAACATGACATGCTTTAAAATTGCGCACAAACGTGCAGTGGCGACAAACTAAATACATTTTTAAAAGCCTTTAAAAGCCTTTACAGGTTACCACTTTAGATTTACAGAGGAGGTCTACTGCTAAAATTACTGCCCTCGATCTGACCTTCGCGGCGATACCTCACATGCATGGTGCAATTGCTGTTTACATTTGACGCCAGACCAACGCTTGCGTTCACCTTAGCGCGAGAGCAGGGGGGACAGGGGTGCTTTTTTTTTTTTTTTTTTTTTTTTCTTTATTATTATTATTTTTTTATCTTATTTTTAAACTGTTCCTTTCATTTTTTTTTTTTTTTAAATCATTTTTATTGTTATCTCAGGGAATGTAAATATCCCCTATGATAGCAATAGGTAGTGACAGGTACTCTTTTTTGCAAAAATTGGGGTCTATTAGACCCTAGATTTCTCCTCTGCCCTCAAAGCATCTGATCACACCAAGATCGGTGTGATAAAATGCTTTCCCAATTTCCCAATGGCGCTGTTTACATCCGGCGAAATCTACGTCATAAAATGCTCGTAGCTTCCGGTTTCTTAGGTCATAGAGATGTTTGGAGCCACTCTGGTCTCTGATCAGCTCTATGGTCAGCTGGCTGAATCACCGGCTGCATTTTCAGGTTCCCTGTTGAGACAGGAGAGCCAGAGAAAAACACGGAAGATGTTGGGGGGGGGGGCATTCCCTCCCACTGCTTGTAAAAGCAGTCTAGAGGCTAATTAGCCACTAGGATTGCTTTTACATGAAAGCCGACCGCTGGCTGAAAAGAATGATACCAAGATGATACCTAAACCTGCAGGCATCATTCTGGTATAACCACTCAAAGTCGTGAATGGCATACCTGAAGACAAAAAAATGGTTAACAATAAAGCACAGTAAACGGTAAGGTATAAAAAAATTGCATACCTGAAAAGCAAACATGATAAAACATAATAACAATAACAATAACAATAACAATAAAACATTGCAGAATAGAATACAGTAAAAAAGAGCAGAACAATAGAGAGAGAATAGAGAGAGAGAGAACAATAAAACGACAACTATTTTTATTTTATATTTTTGTTTGTGTTTTTTTTTTTTTACACTTTTTTTTGTAACTAACTATAATAACTGTAACCGGTTCCAGGTTCGGGTCTCTCAAAATGCGATGGCATCTTGGGAGACCCTGTGAAAGTGTGCCTAGTCTGTGCAATGTTGTACCCTACGCTAATACTCAACTAGTGCATGGTAGCGTTCAAAACATTCACCAATGCAAAGACCAGGATTGTCAGGACAGGAGGGACAATAATAGCGGGTGTCACGGCTATATCCGCGCTTGCTGCAGACACAACATATTTTTTGGGGGGTTCGCTGGGTAGGGGTACTCGGGAGGACATAAAGAAAATGCCTCTCATGCAGCCGACTGCATTTGGTTGGGGATGTGAATGGGGGAAGTACGGGCGCTGCAGAAGCGGTGGGTTCCCAATTAGGATTGGCGAATGCAGCAGGAAGGGCACTATGGGCATGACGGGCCTGTGTTTGTCTTTTTGGTGGCAGCGGGACACTACTTGTGCTTGCCACCTCACCAGCTTGAACTGCACTTATGGGACTCGCCACGTCACCAAGTGTTACTGCAGTGCTGGTTTGACTACGACCGGGGTGACAGTGATCGATCGATACTGCACTTGGGTGGGCTGGGCCGGGCCGGGCGGAGGGGCAAAACGCAGGTGCTAGCAGGTATCTGGGCTGATCCCGCTAACACTGCGTTTTTGGGAACCCTAAACTGCTGGGGACGCTAGTATAGATCTGATCGGATCAGATATTGATCCGATCAGATACTATACCACTAAGGGAGGTGTATGGTGCGTGTACGGTGCGTGCGTGGGTGTTCGCGGTACTGGCGCTAATCTGACGCTGCCTGGGGCAACGCATATCACCGCCGGGCGATCAGGGGGCTAAACCTTTATTCGGTAATAAACGGCGGGTGCCCTGACACTATAAAAAATAAACTAACTAACCAGCGTCACCCGTAACAGTTATACGGTGATCAGTGGTGAAAGGGTTAACTAGGGGCAATCAAGGGGTTAAAACATTTATTAGATAGTATATGGGGGTCCCTGTCGCTATAAAACACTGACGGCGAACCTAAATATTTACGTCCCTAACTAGCGTCACCAGTGACACTAATACAGCGATCAGAAAAATGATCGCTTAGCGACACTGGCGACAGGGGGTGATCAAGGGGTTAAAACTTTATTAGGGGGGGGTACTGGCGCTAATCTGACGCTGCCTGGGGCGACGCATATCACCGCCGGGCGATCAGGGGGCTAAACCTTTATTCGGTAATAAACGGCGGGTGCCCTGACACTATAAAAAATAAACGAACTAACCAGCGTCACCCGTAACGGTTATACGGTGATCAGTGGTGAAAGGGTTAACTAGGGGGCAATCAAGGGGTTAAAACATTTATTAGATAGTATATGGGGGTCCCTGTCGCTATAAAACACTGACGGCGAACCTAAATATTTACGTCCCTAACTACCGTCACCAGCGACACTAATACAGCGATCAGAAAAATGATCGCTTAGCGACACTGGTGAGGGGGGGTGATCAAGGGGTTAAAACTTTATTAGGGGGGGTAAGGGGGGTACCCTAGACCTACAGGGGGGTTACAGTAACTGTCCTAACACTGCTAACTGTCACAAACTGACACTATGCAGTAATCAGGAAAAAAAAAAAAAAAAAAAAAAAAAAAACCTGCTTGGTGTCAGTTTGTGACAGGGGGGGGGTGATTGGGGGGGGATCGGGGGGCGATCGGGGGGGGATCGGGGGTGTAATGTATGCCTGGCATGTTCTACTGTGTGTGTTTGTGTTGTGCACTTACTTACATGTCATCTCTCCTCGGCGCTGGAACGGAAACTGACAGCCGAGGAGAGATGACATCACATCCTCTGCCTCTGTGTACTATACAGAGGCAGGGGATGTTTGTCAGTGGCTGGGAGCGATCGCGAGGGGGGGGCCACGATCGGATGGTCTCCCCCTCGTCTCTCATCGCTCCCAACCAAATGCCGACCGCAGCTGGCACCGGGGGGGGGTCCGATCGGACCCCCCACCCGCGGGAAGGCAATCACGTTTCAGGTACGTGATTTTGCCTGCCCGTGCCGCTCTGCTCACGTATATAGGCGTGAGGCGGTCGGCAAGTGGTTAAAAACAGTGGCATTCTCAAGGTGCTCTTTGAAAACTCCATCAAGAGAAGCAACAAAATCGATCAAGCCACGGAATATCCCAGGATTATCGGAGCTCTCACTCTCATCATGGCCACGCAAAGCCAGCTCAAATGCACCACAAAATTTCACACAGTCTATTATTCGAGATAGGATGTGTCTATTTTTTGTGACCTCTTCATTGTGTTTTCTAATGGCAATTCTGTAGCCTGCATCTAGCTGTTCACCAATGCTACACTTCCCAAAAAACTAGAGCCTCATAACATTGTCAAGATGGCTTTTGGTAATTTCATGCCGCTTGCACTTTTCAGTGAGATGCTTTAGGTCGTTAACCCCTGTTGATATCCACAGCGTGTCGGTGCCATGACTTTGGAATAGCAAACAGGGAAAACAATAATAGGCATGAGTCACATCACATCCAGCTAGCCAACTCCATTTTTTATAAGAAGCAGTGGAAAAGCTTCGAGTGTAAACTCGACCATGATCACTTGACCTCTGCTGAATTTGCAAGTTGGGTTGATGTGGTCCAAGCTCCTTTATCCTCTTTTTCCTCATTTGAACGCCTTGTGAAGGGAAATGGTTTCAAAGATGGAACCGAATTTTCACTCATTTTCAAAACAAATTCTACAATGATCAATACCTACGAGTCAAATGAAAATATGGGTACGTTTAAAAGAGAGATGGCACTGCCAAATGCAAGTGTCTATTTCATCAAATGCAGCCTCACTGTGCCCATCAATTGCAGCCTTACTGTGCCCATGAGGGGTTCCCACCATCCCTGTGCAAAGTTCCGGGTCTGTACAGCTGCTGGCTGCTGTGCCCATTATAAGGGGTTCCCCCCATCCCTGTGCTGAGCTCCTGGCTGGCTTTTATACTGTGGCAATAGACTTCAGAGGACAAGTGTACAGGGTACATTATGTAGGTTCAATCTGATCACCAAATTTTTCCAGCTGTTCTGGATGCATGTTTATTCAATATTGCCATGTGAAAAACACAGCCAGAAACTTTAAGTTTATCTTGGAAAAACAATAGCTATCAGTTATTTGGGGTATTTTCCTTTAGATTGCACACTTGAAAGGCAGTATAGACTACGGGTCTCCAAACTATGGCATGAGAACGACATCCGACCCACTACAAGATTTTACCCGGTCTACAGTAACTCTGATATGATGGGGGCTTCTGACATAAAGGGGGGGGGGGGTGGCTCTTGGATGTGATGAGGGGGCTTCTAATTTGAAAGGGGGATCCTGATGTGATAGGGGGTGTCTGGTGTGAAAGGAGGGACTCTTCTGTCATGGGGAGCTTCTGATGTGAAAGAGGTATTCTGCACATCATATACCAGGCTGTACATTATACACAGGACTCTGCACATCATATACCAGGCTGTACATTATACACAGGACTCTGCACATCATATACCAGGCTCTGAATGTGAGTGAGTGACTCCCGCGCTGTCACGAAGAACCTATACTAAGGGATACTGCTGCAACACCTGTGTGACTGATCCAAACAGAAAGAGTGTAAACAAAAAGTAAATGGTAGTTGCGCTGTGATAAAAAGGGGAAGGGGAGTGGTATGTGGAAGGGGCTAAGTATATAATAAATGTGATAGAGGTGAAAACAGCCCAAAAGGGGCCACAGATACACTAAAAAAGAGGTATCAATATAAAAAATGATGAAATCAAATGTAAAGTGTGTAACAAATGTGGCAATTATGTGGCCTAGAACAAATAACTCAAAAAATGAATATAGAATGGGTAAAATTGATCAAACTTAAATGAAACACTCAACAAAAAAGTACAAATGGTCTAGTCATAAAACTAGCACAAATTGGCTGACATAAATAAGGAGCTGAGTACAGCGAGTCCATATAGGTGAATATATAGCAGTCCCACCATCGAGCACCATACATATCTTCAGTGTGATCACCTCCGTGTCTATAAGCAGCTATAAGGGGGAAGGGATGCACTCACTTTTTAAAAATGAGTGTGGGCATCAATCCACGAACGCCGAGTTCGAAGATATCTACTAAGGCATACGAACTCGGCGTTCGTGGATTGATGCCCACACTCATTTTTAAAAAGTGAGTGCATCCCTTCCCCCTGGTCCGTCCCCCCTCTGGTCGTCACGGTGTTATACTTGATATATTGCTTATGTCATTTTTCATTATCGTTCTATATATCCACCATTGGAACCATTTCAAACACTGGATGGGATATCCATGTCCGCACGTGGTGCATTTAAGCACACGCTGTATACCTTACAGCAGTAAGGTGAGCTGCTTATAGACACGGAGATGATCACACTGAAGATCTGTATGCTGCTTGGTGGTGGGACTGCTATATATTCACCTATATGGACTCACTGTACTCAGCTCCTTATTTATGTCAGCCAATTTGTGCTAGTTTTATGACTAGACCATTTGTACTTTTTGTTGAGTGTTTCATTTAAGTTTGATCAATTTCACCCATTCTATATTCATTGTTTGAGATATTTGTTCTAGGCCACATAGTTGCCACATTTGTTACACACTTTACATTTGATTTCATAATTATTTTTTATATCGATACCTCTTTTTTAGTGTATCTGTGGCCCCATTTGGGCTGTTTTAAGCTCTCCATCACATTTATTATATACTTAGCCCCTTCCACATACCACTCACCTTCCCCTTTTATCACAGCGCAACTACCATTTACTTTTTATATACCAGGCTGAGGCTCTACATTATACACAGGGCTCTGCACATCATATACCAGGCTGTACATTATACACAGGGCTCTGCACATCATATACCAGGCTTTACATTATACACAGGGCTCTGTACATCATATACCAGGCTCTATTATACACCGGACTCTGCACATCATATACCAGGCTCTACATTATACACAGGGCTCTGTACATCATATATAGATTTGTGGGTTGCAAATATCAGTCCAGCCTTTTGCATATGAAATTCGCCCTTTTGATGTTCAGAGAAAAATATAGCCTCTGTCTCCATTTCTTTTTTGGACAATATTAGCATTCATTTATTTAATTATTACTACTGAAATAGTTTTGACTATATAAGAGCCACCACCTTCCTCTGTTACCCTGTTTCCCCGAAAATAAGACCTAGCATGATTGTCAGTGATGGCTGCAATATAAGCCCTACCCCCCAAAGAAAGCCCTAGTTAAAGTCCTTGTAGGTCTTATTTTCGGGGAAACAGGGTAGTCAAAATTATTTTCAGTAGTAATAATTAAAATAAACATAATCTGCCCCAAGTGTTAAGTACACCAGATTACACCCCTGCTTGCTCTAGGTCAGTTCTACGGCTAGAGACAGCCTGGCAAGTGGCAACTAGTACTTGTCAGCATGAAAAGCTCTGTATATCATCAGGTACAGATTTTCTTTAACCGCTTCAGCCCCGCAAGATTTTACCCCCTTTCTGACCAGAGCACTTTTTGCGATTCGGCACTGCGTCGCTTTAAATGACAATTGCGCGGTCGCGCGACATAGCTCTCAAACAAAATTGACGTTCTTTTTTTCCCACAAATAGAGATTTCTTTTGGTGGTATTTGATCGCCTCTGCGATTTTTATTTTTTGCGCTATAAACAAAATAAGAGCGACAATTTTGGAAAAAAAAAAAAAACGCATTATTTTTTACATTTTGCTATAATAAATATCCAGAAAAATAGAATAAAAAACATGCAGCGCTAGAGATGTGCATTTAAATTAACACCATATATCTGTGGGAAAGTGCTGAAGAGATATTCTAAACCTGTTGGGTAATAAATGTGATAAGTGAACATCTCATATGTAAACACATTATGAAAAAAGTCCATAAATGTAAGGTGAATCGTCTGTTAATCCCAAAAGCCCATGGGGGTTCATGGGCATAGATGGTGTCACAACTCCACGTAAAGTGGGGGCTGGAAAGAACTCTGTATGAGAAGACACTCTGCACATGAATCTTCTAAGTTCCAAATGGAGACTGCAATTGGTAGAAATGAATATCCTTACCAGAAGAGGTGGACACAGTCACCATACGGTGGAGTGTCATACAGGCTTGAGGGATTCAGCGATCCCAAGGGTATCCGGCTGGAGGAGTCCTGACGGGGAGTCACATCCAGGGCGACGATCACCGTACGATGGTGTGGAAGTTCCCGGTCATTCGGAATCTCTCTCTCGGATGGAAGGCGTTTGCAAACAGAAATGGCTGGGGCTCAGCAAGGTCCCATTCATGAGGGGAGATGAGAGCAAAAAATCCTCCACATAGGGCATGAATCAGTTAAGAAAAGGAAGCTTTATTAAAAGCTAAAAAAGTGCTAGACAATGCACTTCAAATACATAAAACGTGATCACAAAAGATAGAATAAAATCGCGTGGTGACAGGGCATCTATAGGCATTAGCAACCCGACATGTTTCGGACCATCGTCCTTCTACTGGGGCATAAGCCTGAATGCCTGTACCACGCTTACATTTATGCACAGATAATTATGCCAAATAGTAATCGGCTGTATGAAACCTGGATGATCACATGCTGTATAGGCTCTGGGTGATCACATGGGCAATCATATGGAAATCTTTGGCAGCTGCATCAAACAGCTAACCTTTACCTAGCTCAGTAACCAACAAAGTCCTACATTGCTGACACTTAGAACTCCATTTAGAATGAACAACCAATCCGAGCGCTCTATACGGAGTCATGTGACAGCGTCACCGCGCGTGACGTCATCGTGCACCGGACGCCGCGCTCCAAGCCTCCTTTTCACTCCAGGAAGTGAGAGGCCAAACCATGGAGTAAATACACTCACAGCGGCCCTAAGGGACTATTAAAGCACGTCAGTCCGGTGCTCTCCAGTGCGCTCGACTTCCGGTGTCCCAACTAGGGGGAATTGAGCATTCAGTATTACAGGAAGGAGATAAAAAATATATATACGAATGTAACCAGGAAAAAACAACAGAGATCAAATATAGAGGTTATACATGTATCCATCAGTATGGTTTTGGATCTATATAATAGAAAACATATGTACAAAAAATTGCATAAAAAGTTATTTTAACTTTAAAACTTAAATGCCTATTTGGTGGTGTCAAGCCCTATTCAATGGTTCTGTGGCAGGATCCCACAAAAACTAGCATGGAGATATATGTAAATGTCAAGGACTTAAAACACTACTTAGGACATATTTATAAAGGCATTTACGTCCCATTCCACGTTCAACCCATGGGGGGGGAGTAGCTTTTTAGTTGGTAAATCCAGAAAACCTCAAGCTGTGATACCCCCCCGGTACGTGGACCCCCTCTCCAAGATGGAACAAATTTATCTATTACCTGAAATTTAGAGCCTCTCGGGTTTTTATTATGGAACTCTAAAAAGTGACGAGGGACGCTGTGGTTGGTGCGACCTTTTTTAATAGCAGTAATGTGTTCATTAACTCGAATGTTAAATGATCTGATGGTACGATGATGATACTGATGGATACATGTATAACATCTATATTTGATCTGTTGTTTTTTCCTGGTTACATCCGTATATATATTTTTTTTTATCTCCTTCCTGTAATACTGAATGCTCAATTCCCCCTAGTGGGGACACCGGAAGTCGAGCGCACTGGAGCGCACCGGACTGACGTGCTTTAATAGTCCCTTAGGGCCGCTGTGAGTGTATTTACTCCATGGTTTGGCCCCTCACTTCCTGGAGTGAAAAGGAGGCTTGGAGCGCGGCGTCCGGTGCGCGATGACGTCACCGCTGTCACATGACTCCGTATAGAGCGATCGGATTGGTTGTTCATTCTAAATGGAGTTCTAAGTGTCAGCAATGTAGGACTTTGTTGGTTACTGAGCTAGGTAAAGGTTAGCTGTTTGATGCAGCTGCCAAAGATTTCCATATGATTGCCCATGTGATCACCCAGAGCCTATACAGCATGTGATCATCCAGGTTTCATACAGCTGATTACTATTTGGCATAATTATCTGTGCATATATGTAAGCGTGGTACAGGCATTCAGGCTTATGCCCCAGTAGAAGGACGATGGTCCGAAACATGTCGGGTTGCTAATGCCTATAGATGCCCTGTCACCACGCGATTTTATTCTATCTTTTGTGATCACGTTTTATGTATTTGAAGTGCATTGTCTAGCACTTTTTTAGCTTTTAATAAAGCTTCCTTTTCTTAACTGATTCATGCCCTATGTGGAGGATTTTTTGCTCTCATCTCCCCTCATGAATGGGACCTTGCTGAGCCCCAGCCATTTCTGTTTGCAAACTCCTTCCATCCGAGAGAGAGATTCCGAATGACCGAGAACTTCCACACCATCGTACGGTGATCGTCGCCCTGGATGCGACTCCCCGTCAGGACTCCTCCAGCCGGATACCCTTGGGATCGCTGAATCCCTCAAACCTGTAGGACACTCCACCGTATGGTGACTGTGTCCACCTCTTCTGGTAAGGATATTCATTTCTACCAATTCCAGTCTCCATTTGAAACTTAGAAGGTTCATGTGCATAGTGTCTTCTCATACAGAGTTCTTTCCAGCCCCCACTTTACGTGGAGTTGTGACACCATCTATGCCCATGAACCCCCATGGGCTTTTGGGATTAACAGACGATTCACCTTACATTTACTGACTTTTTTCATAATGTGTTTACATATGAGATGTTCACTTATCACATTTATTACCCAACAGGTTTAGAATATCTCTTCAGCACTTTCCCACAGATATATGGTGTTAATTTAAATGCACATCTCTAGCGCTGCATGTTTTTTATTCTATTTTTCTGCACATTGCCTACCACTCTGTTACATGCCGGCAGCTACCATTCACACGATTTTTTGTAATAGCGCAATTATTGTTTGGTTTTATAATAAATATCCCCCAAAAATATATAAAAAAAAAAAATTTTTTTTCCTCAGTTTAGGCCGATCGTATTCTTCTACATATTTTTGGTAAAAAAAAAAAAATAAAAAAAAAATCGCAATAAGCGTTTATTGATTGGTTTGCGCAAAAGTTATAGCGTTTACAAAATAGGGGATAGTTTTATGGCATTTTTATTAATTTTTTTTTTTTTTTTTACTAGTAATGGCGGAAATCAGCGATTTTTATTGTGACTGCGATGTTATGGCGGACATGTCGGACATTTTTGACACATTTTTGAGACCATTGTCATTTACACAGCGATCAGTGCGATTAAAAATGCACTGATTACTGTGTAAATGACTGGCAGTGAAGGGGTTAACCACTAGGGGGCGGGGAGGGGTTAAGTATGTCCTAGGGAGTGATTCTAACTGTAGGGGGAGGGGCTGTGTGTGTCACTATGCTGATCAAAGCTCCCGATGACAGGGAGCAGAGATCAGTGACACTTTCACTAGGCCTCTCCATGAGGCGATCGCGGGGATCCCGGCGGCGATCGAGTCCGCGACCCGACTTACGGAGCTCCCAGCGGACGCGCGCGCCGCCGGTGGCGCGCATGCAATGGCACGGTGGGGAATTTGCGATCTGCAAAGTCGAACAGGAATCGGATCGCATGGTGTGAACACCCATGCGATCCGATTCTGCTGCGGACCAAAAAAGGGTCCTGTGCGAGTTTGGCTCAAATGCGATGCAAATTCAGTCATACTATCTCTATGGCTTAAATCGGATTGCATGTGATTTGCACTGCAGTGCGGTGCGAATCACATCCGATCTCGGACAGCGCAGCAGTGGGAACCGGACCCAACACTTGATAACATTTTTTTTTTTTGGTCTCTTTTCATGAGTATTTCAAACCAGTTTTTTTTTTGCTATAAAATTACTTAGAACCCCCAAACATTATACATTTTTTTTTGCTAACACCCTAGAGAATAAAATGGCGGTCGTTACAATGCTTTTCTTGCACAGTGGTCTTACAAGCGCACTTTTTTTTTTTTTTTTAAATACACTTTTTTGAATTAAAAAATAAGACAACAGTTAAGTTGGCCCAATTTTTATTTATATAGTGAAAGATAATGTTACGCCGAGTAAATGGATACCCAACATGTCACGCTTCAAAATTGCGCCCGCTCGTGGAATGGCGACAAACATTAAAAATCTCCATAGGCGACATTTAAAAAATTCAACTGGTTGCATGTTTTGCATTACAGAGGAGGTCTAGGGCTAGAATTATTGCTCTCGCTCTACCGATTGCTGCAATAACTCATGTGTGGTTTGAATACAGTTTTCCTATGCAGGCGCTACTCCCGTATGCGTTCGCTTCTGCACGCGAGCTCGGCGGAACGGGGCGCATTTAAAAAAAAAAAAAATTCTTATTTATTTTACCTTTTATTTTTTATTTTATCACAGTTTAAAAAAATAAAAATAAAAAGTGTCACTTTTATTCCTATTACAAGGAATGTAAACATCCCTTGTAATAGAAAAAAGCATGACAGGTCCTCTTAAATATGAGATCTGGGGTCAAAAAGTCCTCACGTCTCATATTTGGACTTAACTGCAAAAAAAAAAAAAAAAAAAAAAAAAAAAAAAACACATTTTTGTCATTTTGAAAAAATGACAAAAAAAAAAAAAGTGCCTTTAAGAAGTATGGGCAGAAGTGACGTTTTGACGTCGCTTCCGTCCAGCTATGGTATGGAGACAGGAGGGGGCCATCTTCTCCCTCACTCCTCTCCATACCTAACAAGGAGACACGTGCGATCGCCTCCGCCGCTGCCGACAGCTCCGGTAAGTGGCGGAGGGCACCGAATCGGAGGGCACCGATAAAGGTGATCTTGCGGCGAATCCGCCGCAGAGATTACTTTTATCTTGTAGCCGACCACCGGCTGAACACGGGGATACAGGGGTTATGGCAGCTAGCTGCTGCCATAACAACGATATCCGTCCCCAAACCAGGGATACATCGGCGTGTGGCGGTCAAAAAAAAAAAAAAAAAAAAAAACAGTGAAAAGTTGAAGTTTTAAAAATTACTGTAATATGAGATATTTAAATGTGATGACGTAGATTATTATATCCCACAGAATCACTATTCTTCAATCAGATATTTTTTACATTGGATTTAATTGACAGAAATGTGTGTGAAACAAAAGTGGATGCACCAAAGCCTCTCATTAATGTTCAGTAACACTAACATGGGGTTTAATACTTTATTCATATTGTGTCAGTCTGTTCCATTTTAAGACATTTCAAATGTCTTAAAATGGAACAGACTGTGACTGACACAATATGGAATAAAATAATAAACCCCATGTTAGTGTTACTGCACATGCTTGGGTCAGGTGCTTCTACTTTTGTTATCACATTCACACACATTTTCTGTCAACTAAACGCTTTGCTACAGGCAGCCAGTCACTAATCCGTTTCCACTTTGTCAGGGGGGCATAGGGAGATGATTCATCACATATCTAAATAATATTTGGTATCAAAAAAAAAAAAAAAAAAAAAAAAAAAAAAAAAAAATCGGAATTTTGGAAAGATTCTATCATGCAGGCAGCGGCGCGCTCCCTCTCACCTTATGCAGCTCCACTCGGGCTGAAGAACGGAGCTGCCGACGGTTTTAGAAAACCCGGAAGTGACCTCAAGAACTTCAACAACAATGCTCCCGCCCGTAGAATCAGTGATTTTACAGGCGGAAGACCGGAAGCTACTCAGCGTTCTTTATGGACGGGCCGCCACTGCTCCTGATTGGTTGAGACACAGCAGCGGCGCCACTGGCTCCTGCGGCTGTCAATCAGCCAATCAGGAAAGAGAGGGTGTGGGGCCGAGTCATGTCTCCGGGGCTGAATGGACACATGGAGCTCTCACACTCGTCTTGGGTGCCCCCATAGACAGCTGATGGCAGTGAGAGCACTCAAATAGGAGGGACGGGCCTGGAGCAGCAAAGAGGGACCCGAGAAGAGGTGGTTCGGGGCTGCTTATTGGAACTACAACTACACAGAGGCAAGTATAACATGTTTGTTATATTTTATTTCTTTTTTAAAAACAGATTTTACAAATCACTTTAACAGACTATAGCAGGAGACCAAACGGTAACTGGTGGCTTGCTGATTATTAAAAAAGAAAAAAACTGAAATATCACATGGTCCCAAGTATAAAGATCCTTTGCTCAGTATTTAGTAGAAGCACCCTTTTGATCTAATACAGCCATGAGTCTTTTTGGGAAAGATGCAACAAGTTTTTCACACCTGGATTTGGGGATCCTCTGCCATTCCTCCTTGCAGATCCCCTCCAGTTCTGTCAGGATGGATGGTATACTTTGGTGGACAGCCATTTTTAGGTCTCTCCAGAGATGCTCAATTGGGTTTGTCAGGGCTTTGGCTGGGCCATTCAAGAACAGTCACGGAGTTGTTGTGAAGCCACTCCGTTATTTTAGCTGTGTGCTTAGGGGTCATTGTCTTGTTGGAAGGTAAACCTTCGGCCCAGTCTGGAGGTCCTGAGCACTCTGGAGAAGTTTTTCGTCCAGGATATCCAGCTTGCTGATCGCAGTGAAGGCACTCAAATAGGAGGGAAGGGCCTGAAGCAGCAAAGAGGGACCCGAGAAGAGGTGGTTCGGGGCTGCTTATTGGAACTACAACTGCACAGAGGCAAGTATAACATGTTTGTTATTTTTGATTTTTTTAAAAACAGATTTTACAATCAATCACTTTAATAAACAGACTATAGCAGGAAACCAACGGTAACTGGTGGCTTGCTGATTATATTAACATCTGCTACGAGTCTCACAGTTTGATAAAAGTAGAATACATTTATCTTCATAGATTTCTTAAGGGATATAGCTGACAAATATATTTGTCCCATTAGAAGTAATCTAAACCACGCTCTAAGTGTCCGTAAGTATTTTTCACCTTTTTTTTTCTTTTTTTTGCCACGTCAGCCGAGTACTATTCATGAAAGGGTGTTGTTTCAACTTTCAAGTCAAACTTATCCCTTAATACTTTCACATCATTGTGGAGATTTTCTTTGTACATGGTCTTTTTTTTCTTCCAAATGATATATAATGATGAGTAATGTCCCCCCCCTTACCCCCCCCCCCAAATCCCCCCATCCAACCAGTCACCCCCCCCTCCCCCCGCCCTCCACCCCACCCAAGAGGGTCCTAGCCTTGCCTCTTCCCGTCCGCCACCTGCTCTTAATGCCTGTTTAGATATTTAACTAGATTTTGAGGTTGTATTTTTGTTTAAGGTGAGTCCCCATCCCACACCTCAGCCGCCTGGTTGGAGAACTTATACCTTGCCCAGTCTCTCCACGTTTCCTCATATTCCTCCATCTCCAACCCTTCACTGTATCTTAGATACTCTAAGCAGTGAATTTCCTCTACTTTGTTGAACCACTCCCGCATTGAAGGTCTCCTACTGTCCAGCCAATATTTGGGGATAAGACTTTTAGCTGCATTGAGAAGGTGTGGTAACAGTGTTTTCAAATAAATCCTAGAGGGCATATCGCTTCCATGGTGCAAACATACCCAGGGGTCATCTGGGACCCTCTTGTTAGTGATCACATGTATATTCCCCCTCATCTCCCCCCAAAATTTTTGCATTACCGGGCACATCCACCAAATATGCGCCATTGTCCCAATCTCCTTGCACCCCCTCCAGCAATACTGCGAAGTTTCTTCCTGCATTTTATGCGCTATATCCGGAGTGACATACGTTCTGGCAAGAATTCTAAAATTCATTTCCGCTATCCTGTAGTTTGCTGATGTGGCGTTTACTCTGCTCAGGACCCTCCCAGCCTCCTTTTCACTGATCTTTTTGCCTAATTCCTCCTCCCATTTCATGACAAATCCTGGGCGCTCCACCTCTCCCATTCTAATCAGTATTCTATAAATCCTAGACATTCCTCCCCTCCTACTTTTCTTGATGCATACTTTTTCAAGGGGGCGAAGGTCTTCTATTGACCTTATTGGCTGCGGGAGGGATTCAACAAAATGTTTCATCTGCCTGTATTTCCAGTTATCCATAACAAACCAATTATCTTTAGCTTTTAGTTCCTGGTAGGAGCATAGTGTCCCCAGGCTAGTGATATCTTTGAGTTGGGCTTCTTCACATAAAATCCATCTCCCAGACAATTCTTCCCTCCCTGGCGGGAAGTAATCTGTGTCCTTTAACGGGACTAGTGGTGAATTGTATCCCCACTTCTCCCTATTGTGTATTTTATCCCATGTGTTTAAAGCGTGTTTGGTGATGTCCATTGTTTTCGTGCACAGTTTTCTGTATTGTGGTGGTATCCATACATTTTTACCTAAATCAACCCCACTCGTTATATTCTCTATTTTCACCCATTGCTTATCTTTATTATTATTCACCCAATCTGGGATACGTGATAGAACTATTGCAGTATAATATTTTTTAATATCAGGTGCCCCCCAGCCCCCCCTCTTCTTAACATTCGCTAATTGTGCATACTTAATTTGTGGTTTCTTCCCCCTCCATATAAACCTTAGAAACAGTGTGTGTAATTTATTCAGGAAACTCAGTGGTATTGCAATTGGAAGCATTTGGATTTTGTATGTGACTTTGGGGAGAACTGACATTTTAAGTAAATTTATCCTACCTCCCCATGATAGCCGGTTCCGCGGAAATCTATTCAGCTCGGCTCCGATCTCATTGAGGAGGGTCATATAGTTGGCTTGGAACAGTGTCTCTTTTGCTGCTGATATTTTGACTCCTAGGTAGTTAAGTTATTTTATCCCCCACTTGAATGGAAGGCCCTTTTGGTAGGCTTTGTCCCTGCCTTTATCCTCTACGACTTCCAGTATTTCCGACTTGGTTGCATTTACTCAAAAATTTGATAGTCTACCGTAATTCCCAACCATCTTGAGTAGGTTGGGAAGGGAGATCCTTGGGCGCGTGACATACAATAGGACGTCATCGGCAAAGGCGGCTAATTTGAATTCTTCTTCCCCAATTTTGACCCCACGGATGTCTGGGCCGAGTCTTATCCTAGCCAACAACGGCTCCAATGTCAACACAAAAAGCAGCGGGGACAGCGGGCACCCCTGCCTGGTACCATTTTGCAACACAATGGGATCAGACAGGGTACCATTTATTTTGACTCTAGCGGTGGGGGAGGTATACAGGGCCTTTATCCTTCCTATCGTTTTATTGCCTATGCCAAATTCTTCCAGGGTATTCCACATGAAGCCCCAGTCTACCCTGTCAAATGCTTTTTCAGCATCCATTGACAGGAGTAGTCCTGGGGCTCCCCTTTCCTTCATTATCTGGGTCACCATTAGTGTTTTAATGCTATTATCTCTTCCTTCCCTCCCAGGTATGAAGCCCACTTGGTCGGAGTGGACCACCTCCTTCACTATCTTTTTCAGTCTGTCGGCGAGAATCTTTGCAAAGATCTTCGTATCGACATTCAAGAGGGAAATGGGTCTGTAACTTGAGCACAAGGTGCTATCCTTTCCCTCCTTCCCTATGACAGCAATCCTCGCTTCAAGTGCTTCTTTTCTCATCTCCCAGCCTTCCCCGATCACATTGATGTAAGAACACAATATGGGGAGCAATGGTTCCTGTAGTTTTTTTATAGTAAAGGGCGGTCAGTCCATCAGGCCCTGGGCTTTTCCCATTTGGGATGTCCTGGATGGCCCTCCTTAGTTCCTGTAGGGTCACTGGGGCATCTAACATATCACTGTCTTCCGTAATTTTTGTTAAGTTTGCCTCTTTCAAGAATGTTTTATTGGCCGCTCGTTTACGGTTATCCAATTCCTGGGAGTTATCTGCGTTAATTGCATACAATGCCCCTTAGAACTCTTGAAAAGCTTTCGCTATGTCCCGCGTTTTATGTTTAATTTCCCCCGACTTGGTCCTAATTTTTTCGATGTAGTTGCTCGTTTTCTTTTTTTTCAGGGCCCTTGCCAGAAGCCTGCCTGGTTTGTTACCAAAGATGTATCTCTTTCTTGACCATGTTATAGGTTTTACGTGTTTCCTGTTCTGGAGAGGCCCTCAACTCTTCTCTTCTTTTCAGTAGGTTTATCCATACCTCCCTTCCACCTGATGCTTTATGTTGTTGCTCTAATTCCTGGATCTCTCTAGTAAGGACTAACCTTTCATTTTTCAATCTCTTGTTCCCCCCCCCCCCCCCCCCCACCATCATAAGTATACCCCTGATGTAGGCTTTGTGGGCTTTCCAGATTGTGGCCTCATTTACCTCCCCGGGGGTATTAATTTTAAAAAACCACTCCAGCTCTTCCTTAATTCTCTTTAATATGTTTTGTCATTTAACAGATCTTCGTTCAGTCTCCAACCCGAACCCTGTAAGTCAGTTTCACCTAATTTTAAATGTAAGCTCACGGTTGCATGGTCCGAGAATGTCATATTACCGATAGTTGCTTCTGTGACCTCTTCTAGCAACCTATGCTCTACCAGAAAAAAAAGTCGAGTCTCGAGTATGTCGCATGCACGGGGGAGTAGTAAGTGTAATCCCTTATGTCTCCTTGCTGGATCCTCCATACATCCACCAGCTGAAGTTGGTGTAGTTCCTTTTTGAGTTTCCCAGCCCACACTCCTCCCCTCCCCCTGCCATGCGACGTACAATCCCTCTCGGGGTCTAAACAGAGATTAAAATCCCCTGCAACTATAGCCCTCCCCGTCTTAAATTCTTCAAATTTAGTCAATATGCTCATTACTTTTCTATATGTATTTTTATTTGGCCCATAGATGTTTGCCAGGGAGTACTTCAGACCATTGATTTTGCCTTTCAGGAAGAGGTACCGACCCTCTGGGTCCGATGATCTCTCCTCAAGTTCGAATCTAATCTCCCTGGCAAACCCTATGGCCACTCCCCTTGCTCCCCTAATTGGTGAGTCACTATAGTACCAAACTGGGAAATCCCTAGAAAAGATTTTTTGGTTCTTGTTGGTACTTAAGTGAGTCTCTTGGAGCATTGCGACCCCAGCCTTCAGGAACTTCAATTCCCCTAAAATATTTGCATGTTTTACACAAGCATTCAGTCCCCTTACGTTATAAGAAATAACTTTTAGATTAGGTATCATCACTCACTCTTGTTTGTTTTCTCCCTTCTGAAAAACAAGCTCCTGGTACTTTTACATAGGTTGGACCCTCTTTTTTGTGGAACAGACTCGTAACCCAATTAGCGATAGGGCTCCCCCCTTTCCCACCCCCTCCCTCACACCCCCACCCCTCCAAACCCCCCCCCCCCGCCCCCCCTCCCTCCCCATGCTTTTGGGGGAACATCTGGCCCCTATTGGGCCTAACAAAAAAAAACATGGCTCTCCAACTCCACCTCGCCCCCCGGTTTACCCCCTGAGGTTGAGCTCGGTAGGGGAGCTGGTCAGACCCGGAAACCGACCCTGGGTGACAAGATTTACCTGGCCCGGTCATCCCTCCCGCCCGCACCCCCCGGAATCCCTCCACCACCCCCCTTTCCCTCACCCGCCCCAACCAGCATACAGCGGACACTGCTGAACCCCTCCTCTCTTTTTCTCTTTTTTTTTTTTTAAGTCCCTTTTCTGTCCTTGTTAAGGCCTCTGCCCTTTTTGACCCCTATACTCTTTTACAGAGATTATTGGTTTCCAGGTAGTTGATTCCCCTGTAGATTCCTGGTTGGCGATTTTTTCCCACCAACCCGGGATCTCTACTAAAGGGATTCCTAGGCGTTGACAGAATTGTTGTGTTTCTTTCGGGAATCTCAGCGTGGCCGACCGGCCCTCTTTGCGACCAATTAGGCAGGCGGGGAAGCCCCAGGAGTATTGCACCTCATGCGTTATTAGGGTCGCAAGTAATGGTTTCAGAATTCTTCTCCTATTAAGTGTCTCTGCTGACAGGTCTTGAAAAATTAGCAGGCTTATTTCCCCATATTTTGCCTGCATGTTTTTCCTCAAATTGGAACTGATCTCTTTATCTTGATAATTGTGGAATCGCACAATGACGTCACGCGGGACGTCTTCTCTAATTTCCGCTGGTTTTCTAATCCTATGCACTCTATCCACTTTTAGTTTATTGCCATCATCACTCGGTTTTCTCAGATCCTTGAATATTGCCTCCATTTTGTCCTGCAGATTCTCTTTTTTCCCTTGCGTTTCCGGAAGGCCTCTAATCCGAAGGTTCTTTCTTCTACTGCGATTTTCTTGGTCTTCCATTCTATACCTTGTATTTCTCTGTTCAATCCGCAGTGCTTCCATCTGAGTTATCAGGTTTTTAAATTTCTACCTCTTGTTTGTCCATTGTGTTTTCGACTTCCTCCACTCTTTTTAAGATATGGCTCATATTCTCGTGCACAGTGCTAATCTCCTCTTTGATTGAGGCCTCCAGTTTCGCAAACATCTCTGCGATTTCCCCTTTAGTGGGGAGATGTTTTTCCTGTTGGGGTACCATTAGCGCTTCTGCCTCTATTTCACCACTGGGGGGTCTTGATTCAATGTCTGCCACCTGGCTTCTTGTCCCGACTTTAACTGGGCGTTCTGGTGTTTTATTTTTAGTCCCTGTTGCGTTGTCAGGGCTAACTTTACTGGGCTCATTCACCATATATATTTCCTGATGGCTCCTGGGCTAGCGCTTACTCTAGGCGGATTCGCCGTGGCCCCGCTTGCTGATTTGCCTCTCATTACCTTTTTACCCCGCTAGAGAGGACGTAAAAATGGCAGGACCAGGTTCCCGCGGTAAATAGTGCAGTTCGCCCCTTAACCCCTCCACTCCGGGCGCCCTGTGTCTCCTTACCAAGAGCACTTATGTACGTTTGTGTAAGTGGTTTAGGAGGGGGAGGGGGAGGGGTCTCGTTAGTACAGGGTAGGAAAAAAAAAGTCACTATGTAAACAGTATCAGTTTCTACCTGGAGCTATAGGCTCCTCTTCTCCCCGTAGCCCTCCAATCGGGAGGGTCTCACCACTGTTGCTCTGCCGCCTCTAGAACTTGCTCACCTCCAGCCGCCCACATAGAGAGCTCTATCACATTCCCAATATAACAGTTCAGACTCAGCAAGATGCTGCTTTCCGTGGCTTTTATACTTGTATTTTAAAGGATTATTGTCAGCATTAAAAATACATCACAGTCCCCTGTGTGGAAGTATCCATAAGATTTATATTATTTCAGCAGGCCACTTACCCTCCTTTCCAGGTAGAGAAAGACCAAACTCTTACCCGACTGTGCAGTGCTTACGCTTCACCTGTGAGACTCCTGGGGCTTTTCACCTGTCAATGAATGGGCTTCCCTTGTTTCATCTGTAGGACTTCTTCCTCAACTCCTGTCAGTCCATCCCTGCCAGGCCCGCTCCACGTTAGATGCTGCCTCTTCACCTCTTCTCTCCTCGGGCTACAATTGTCAGCATACTCTGGGGGAAGCACGGCATCCTCGATCGTGCCCCAGACAGCGGCCGCCGCCTGTCACTATGAGCCCATTCACGGGCACGCCGCTCACACCGCCTCCGCCGACAGCAGCCGACCTTTGAGTCCGAGCACCTGGGTGGGGTAGCGGGGGAACGGCCCGCAGAACTCGGCATTCCAGAGAGGGGGGGGGGGGGGGGGGAGGATGACGACGACCAGGGGTCAGAGCGTGATCTGGGAGCCGCTCGGTGCGAGCATCTCAGCTAGAGGGACGCCGAGCCACCCAGACTCAGCAACGGCGTCGAGACTCCGCCCACATCCGGCTCCTCCCTCCCCAAGTATTTTTCACCTTAAATTTGTTTCGGTCACCCTGTGCCCCTAATAGACACAGGGTAACTTGCACATAAGAGGGGCCTGAGGAGCTGAACTAGGAGTTTTCTGACCTCTCCAAGGTAAGCTTTGTTCCACGAGCACCCCCGCTCAAGGCGACTCCCATCACCTCCATGGGATCTGTGGCATGTGTATGTAATATAGATGGTAATTAGTCAAGGTCCTTTATTATACAAGCAGCGCCCCTTTTTTTCAGTGCATGGATCCTGATCGCACTGAAAGTTGTGATGTTCTTAGCCTTTTTTGGTTTACGATTACCTTGATTAGCATCATCAATTTAGGCTTTATGGACAATTTCAGAATATCAACCTTTATCATCCATTCATGGGGTGATGAGGGAGTTTTTAATACTCTGTTTTTAATAAGACTTTATGGTGGCTGTCCGTGAGGTCTAATGAATACTAAGGATATCTTTATGGATATATCACTGCAACACACATAGCCGCTTTGGGGAAGGGCGTTTACCCTTTTGTAATATGGCAATTCTAGTTGCGGGACAGCCAGAACTCAGAGCTGTTAGGGCGAAGGGCGTTTGCCCTCTTTCAAAATGGCGTCAACAGCCACGGGACACCTTGAGCTCAGATGGGGGCATTCCGGTGAAGTGATAGGATATTTATAGGTGGCGAGTCAGCACGCTGCCCGTGCCCCTGGAAGACGTCAGTTGTGACGAAACGGCGTAGGGAGGAGCGGCGTGCTGACGTCACCACTGACCTCGCTGATCCCGGAAGCAACTGGCAGCAGTTTGTAGCCGGCCGGCATTTGATTTTATACGAATTTTCCACTTCAACATTGTAAGTGTATTTCTTTTAATACATTTTATAAAACGTGTTACGGTATGGGACCTTTCTTTATCTATATTTCCTTGGGGAACGAGTACCCATCCATCACTTAGAAGATTCCTGTCAAGGAGGCCTTTTTGGGATCAGTTTACAGTTCATACCTGAGGCTGGGGTAGACAGCCACACGCCCGCATGATCTCCTAACAAGAGATCAAAGGAGTCGGTAAGGGGCAGTGTATTCATAGGTGGAGGAAACTTTCTGTCACCACAATTTCCCAGATGATAAAGTTGCATGTCACACGCTTTGGATGACTGTCACTCTTTCCTTTGCAAAAGAATACTCCACTTATATGAATGTTTCACTCTATGTACTTTGCAATTGGACTGCATATGTTCATTTGTTTCATGAAATAGTTTTATTTGAATCAAGAGGACTTTTCACTGTCTTTTCACAGTGAGTTTATCATATGTGGATGTTTATTTTTATTTATTTATTAAGGTGATCACATTTTATAGTTTGATCTCTTTTCACAAATTGCAGCGCAGCTATTTTTTTGTTATATTGTTTACCAAGTGGTTGTGTCTCACATTTATAGTTGCAGCTATTTTCTTCTCATGATTTATTGTACCTTTGGGATAGCGCAGTAATTTTTCTATTTTGGAATTTACATAGAATAATCAAAAATGGATAAAAATGTAACATATATGCATCTATGTTTTTGTGCAGTGAGCCCTTGTACGTCTACACGTTTCACCGTTAGGCTTCTTCAGGACACGGCAAAGATTCAAAGATGAAACAGATAAGAGAATATGTTTCTCTATCTGAAATGATACAATGCCATTAAAAACACAGCTGATACAAAAACAAAATTGTTTAAAATAAAATCAAGTGTTGAGCACTTGTGGATACAAAGGTCAAGGATGAACGAATAGGTACCTTAATTTGGGATACAATATCATATATAGCCACGATAAGATGATCGATGCATTTCGAAAATATGAACTAAAAAGAAAACAGATACACCCAATTTCAGAGATTAAATATGTATTGCAGGAAGATGGTATGGTGAGATGAAGATGATGAACCTAATAGAGCAAAGATAGCTGAGTCTATGGGCAGGGGCAGATGAAATTTTAATATTCCTGGTCTGAAAGAGGCAAAAAAGGGGCCAAAAGGCGTCCAACATATACAGGTCGCAGAAATGATTACAGCGCACACATGCAAAAAAGACATTTACCTCCAGCAAGGCTAGTTTAAAACACCTAAGCCCACTTACTGCGACAAAGTACCCCATGATTAGTGGGTCCTACACTATCCATAGATTTGGAGATCCTGCTTCTCTAAACCATGAGAACAATACACTCTTCTAAAATGGGAGAATTTTGAGGTCTCCACCCATGACACAAGTGGACACTAATGAGAGGTACTTAATAAGGGAGTGGGGTGCTCCTCACCCAAACGGATTTGGTCAGAATCCATACAATAGACAAACAAGATATTTGGGGGGCACACCCTAAAAGATGCATTAAAGATGGTGCAGCCATAAGACCGTACAGTAGAAGAAAATATTACAGCGCACACATGCAAAAAAGACATTTACCTCCAGCAAGGCTAGTTTAAAACACCTAAACATTTAAAAAAAAAAAAAAAAAATTATCAAAAAATATGGGGATTTGGTCACACCATATTGCTATATGGTGCTAAGCCAACATATACATATGGTGCCAAGCCAACATATACAGGTCCTTAATTAGGTTTCAGCAGTGCTGGCGGCTATATAAAACCTAACAGCATATCGCTGCATCTATAAATATGAAATAAAATAAAAGTTCGAAAATTAGAAGACACGTAGACCAGTTTAAAAAGGGTTTAAACCTTGGTACAGATAGCAAATAGCAAGGTACTTACATCCAGGATTTTAGTAAAAAGAACATGCCCCTGGGAGACAGCAGTCCACTGCACACAAAACTGTTGATTGGGAAAGCTATTTAGAAGATGGTCACAGCTGATCGTCAAGTAGGCGTCATGTGACGCAATGATGACAGAGGGCTGAGACCGCCAGGGCTTATGGGTATAAAAAATGATTATATATATCAATTATGTGTAAAGAGTGTTGTAATTACTAATACAAAACTCCCTGTCGGGTTCACATAGTAAGTATTACAAGTGATACAATTCATATCTCCATTTACACACCATACTTTACATTCATCAAGAGTACCATACCTGCTACCAACCACACATCACTATGTACACAGCATACTTTAAACTAATCTAGACTACCAGCCCTACTAGGGATGAGCTGAACACCCCCCGGGTTCGGTTCGCACCAGAAACTGCGAACGGACCGAAAATTTGCGCAAACTTTAGAACCCCATTGAAGTCTATAGGACTCGAACGTCGAAATCAAAAGTACTAATTTTAAAGGCCAATTTGAATGGTATTGTCCTAAAAAGGGTTTGGGGACCCGGGTCCTGCCCCAGGGGACATGTATCAATGCAAAAAATTAAAAAAAAAAAAAAAAAAAAAAACGCAATTTTTTCGGGAGCAGGGATTTTAACCACTTCAATACCAGGCACTTATGCACCTTCCCACCCAGACCAATTTTCAGCTTTCAGCGCTCTCACACTTTGAATGACAATTACTCAGTCAAGCTACACTGTATCCAAACAAAATGTTTATCATTTTATTCTCACAAATAGAGCTTTCTTTTGGTGGTATTTAATCACCACTGGGTTTTTCATTTTTTGCGATATAAGCAAAAAAACTGCGAAAATTTGAAAAAAAAAAACTTACTTTTTTTAGTTTCTATTGTAAAATTTTGCAAACAAGTCATTTTTCTTCATAAATTTGAGCCAAAATTTATACTGCTACATATCTTTGGTAAAAATAACCCAAATTAATGTATATTATTTGGTCTTTGTGAAAGTTATAGAGTCTACAAACTATGGTGCCAATCACTGAAAATTGATCACACCTGATGTACGCTCTCACCTGAAGGCCTCTCATTTCTTGAGACACTAACAAGCCAGGAAAGTACAAATACCCCCCAAATGACCCCTTTTTGGAAAGTAGACAGTCCAATGTATTTACTAAGAGGCATGGTGAGTTTTTTGAAGCTGTAATTTTTTCCCACAATTCTTGGGAAAATTAAGATTTTTTTTTTTTTTTTTTTTTTTTTTTACACAAACTGGTCATATTATTAACAGGTTATTTCTCTCACACAGCATATGCATAATTGCAACTACACCCCAAAATACATTCTGCTACTCCTCCTGAGTATAGCGATACCACGTGTGAGACTTTTACACAGCCTGGCCACATACAAAGGGCCAACACTGAAGTAGCACTTTCAGGCGTTCTACAAGCATAAATTGCACATATCCTCTCAACCACCTATTACACTTTTGAAGGCGCTGGAGCACCAGGACAATTGAATTGTCCACAAAATGACCCCCATTTTGGAAAGCACACACCCCAACGTATAATCTATGAGGCATAATCAGTCTTTTGAATGGTTCATTTTTTTCCAGAAGTTTTTTACACAAAGTTGTCCCTTTATAAAGATATTTATAACACATAGCATGTACATAGCAAAAATGCCACCCTAAAATACATTCTGCTACTCCTCCTGAGTATTGCGATACCACATGTTTGAGACTTTTACACAGCCTGGCCACATACAGTGGCCCAAAATCCAAGTAGCACCTCCAGGTATTCTAGCAGCATTAATTACACATATCATTTTCTGACTACCGATCACATTTTTGAAGGCCCTTCATATTTCTAACACATAGCAGGTACATACCAAATAACAAAAGATTACCTGTGGTTTTAGAAGTGCAGTGGTCCACAGGGGAGAGCATCGGTCCAGGCAGCAGGCAGGAATGAGGTCAGCGACAGCAAAAGCAATCATCCAGGCAGCAGGCAGGAATACTGTCCATAGTTCATACAGGCAGAGATACTGTCAGCACAGCCAGAGCACAGCCAAAGCACAAGTCCAGGTAGCAGGCAGAGGTGTCCCAGCAGAAATACTGTCCAAAGTCAGTAGAGGCAGCAGGCAGATATATGGTCAAACACAGCCAAAGTATTGGTCCAAACAGCAGGAAGAAACATGGTCCATAATGTCATGGGTCTTTACAGGCAGCAATATGGTCAGCACAGCCAAAGTATTGGTCCAGGCAGCAGGAAGGACCATCAAGCTTAGGGCCAGGGGGACAGGGGTAGAGGCTTCTCCCACCCAAATCGCTTTGAAGCCTCCGGGCAACCAGACCCTGTTCTGGGAGCACAGAAAACGAAAAACTGGTTTTCTCTACTCAGAACACTATTCTGAAGAACCTCACATATGCGAGACCCCTGTGTACTAAAGTAGATGGCCAAAAGATCAGTCCAAGTGGCAGGCAAAAACATGGTCGATTAACAGGCCAAGGTCGGTACACGTGGAAGTCAGAAACATGGTTTAAAATCGGCAGGCAGAGGCATCGTCGGCAAACAGGCTGAGCTTGGTACACGTGCAAGTCAGAAACGTGGTTTAAATCGGCAAGCAAAGACATCGTCGGTAAACAGGCCAGGGTCAGTTAATTAACATGGTAGCAGGCAAATGGGGAAATGGCAGTCTGGTAATAATACAGGGAACTAATATTGGATGGATGTATGATAATTTTTGAAGCAATCTCCGATGCACAGGCCAGGTTGGGAGGGACATTGGGGACAATAATAGCTGGAATCTCTTCTTACTCCTCCTCTGCTGCATACACGGCATTTCTTTTGGCGTCTTCTTCCAGATTCTGTGGGGGGAATGCTATAGGGAAGGTGGTGCTCGTGAAGTCGACTCACATAATCCGAGCGAATGCTTCCTGGGACGGGACCTTGTTGGTAAATGAGGGCAGTGACGATATATTCAAAATACTTGAGGTAGGTGACTTGTTGGTTTTGAGTTGCTTTTTGGTAGCAGACAAACTAAAAAGGGCCATGTGAAAAAGGTGAAAGGCAACTTTCTTGTACCAGTAACGGGACTTTCTGTTTGATAAGTAGGGCTGTAGCATCTGATCGTTTAAATCCACCCCCCCATATACATATTGTAGTCGTGGACACATTCGGGCTTTACAATGGGGCCGCGTCTTCTTTGGATCTCCACCACGGTTTCATTGTGGATGGTAGAGAGGATGTGGACATCTTTCTTGTCCCTCCACTTCATGGCCAACACCTCCTCGTTCCTCATAAATGCCGATTCTCCCTTTCGTAATTTTTTTGCCAACAGATTTTGTGGGAATCCCTTACGGTTGTTTTTGAAGGTACCACAGGCCGGGGTTTTTTTACTATAAAAAGGTGACCAAAAAGGGGCAGGCTGGTATAATAGTTGTCGACATATAAATGGTATCCTTTGTCGAATAGGGGGTATGCCAGCTCCCAGACAATTTTCCCACTGGTTCCAATATATGTGGGGCAATCATGGGGCTGGAGCTGGGAGTCTTTGCCTTCGTAGATCCGGAATGTGAAGACATATCCAGTGGCTCGGTCGCATAATTTATTTAACTTCAGGTATATACTGCTTGAAGTGCAGTCGGCCAGTGAAATGTATGAGGGACTCGTCCACACAAATTTTTTGGTCTGGGATGAAAACTTCTCTAAATCGCTGGGAAAAGGAATTGATTAGGGGGCGTATCTTGTACAATTTGTCATGGTTGGGATGATCTCGGGGAGGGCACTGGGAATTGTCATTGAAGTGGAGAAAACGCATAATCATGTCGTATCTTGTCCTGGACATGACAGCGGAATATATGGGCATGTGTTGGATGGGGTGGGTGGACCAATATGCATGGACTTTGTTCTTTTTTGTAAGCCCCATATTGAAAGTTAGGCCCAAAAACAATTTAAATTCATCCAGTGTGACACATCGCCACTGGAACATGCGGGCGTAGGAAGAATTGGGGTTGGCAGCAATAAATTGGGATGCATACAAATTAGTTTGATCCACCATATTCTGCAGAAAATCTTGTGGGAAAAATAAAAATAATCGAATTCAGAAAAATTTGTAGTGTCGGGCTGCACACCTGGCTGTGCGGTGAAAGGGGGGATGATAGCGGATCCTGAGTTGGCAGGCAACCATAAGGGGTTTGCCAGGGCATCAGGAAGGTAGGACTGGGGCTGGGTTCTTCGGGTTGGGCGGGTAATTCCAGTGCTTGTACTGGGCTCCTCTTCCTCTTCCTGGGGTCTGGCGCTGCTGGTGGTGGGCGGATCTTCTGATCTTGGTCCTGATCTTGGTCCTGATCTCAATCTTTTGGGAGGGACGGTTTCCTCCGTGGACTCGGACTCTGATCCACTATCCTTCACTGGCTCGTATTCCGAACCAGATGATGTGAGCTCCCCGCTGCTCTCATCATCCGACATGGCAAGAATCTCATATGCCTCCTTAGGTGTGTAAACCTTTTGGACATTATGGCAATGCTTATTGGCGGGCCTGTGTGGTGGTAGCGATGGCGGTATGGGTGGTGGTGGTGGTAGCGATGGCGGTACGGGTGGTGGGGCTGGCGGTACGGGTGGTGGTACCTATGGCAGTACAGGTGGTGGTGGCGGTATAGGTGGTGATTGTGGTACCGGTGGCGGTACAGGTGGTGGTGGCAGTACTGGTGGTGGTGGCGGTACAGGTGGTGATTGCGGTACCGGTGGTGGTGGTACAGGTGGTGATGGCGGTACAGGTGGCACCGATGGCGGTACTGACGGTGGTACTGGTACCGATGGCGGCACTAGTGGCGATACTGGTAGCGGCCTGTGTGGCAGTATAGATGGTGGACCTGATGGAGGTACTAGTGGCGTTACTGGTGGTGGTACCGATGGCGGTACTGGTAGCCTGTGTGGCGGTACCGATGGCGGTGGGCCCGTATACAGATGGGCTGATTGACAGGTCCTCTTTATTGGGGGGGCCGTGTTGTGCACAGTACAGTACAATACAGTAATGTCAGACAGACACTGATTTCACTCACTGATCCCTGCTCTCTCCTCTCACGATCGGTGTGTGAGGAGAGAGCAGGGATAAGATAGTAACAGCTACTGTTTTGTTTACATTTGTGACCGGCTGTGATTGGACACAGCCGATCACCTGGTAAACAACCAATTTCATTGGGTGTTTACCGATCGGGGAAGCGCTGTGTCCAAGGGACACTCGCCTTCCTCGATCCCTGCTCTGGATGCCTTTTGTTGTGACAGGTGATCGGCTGTGACTTTGAGACAGCCGATCACGGGGTAAACAGCCAATAAAATTGGCTGTTTACCTAGATCAGGGAAGCGCTGTGTCCGAGGGACACACGCCGCCCCTGATCGCCGCGCTGCACACCCCCGCGGGCACACGCCGGCATGTTATCCTGCTGGATGTCATATGACGCCCAGTCAGGATAACGCAACCACTTCCCGGACGTCAATATGCTATTGACCGGGCGGGAAGTGGTTAATGATGCCTAAAGTGAAAAAAAAAAAAAAAAAAAAAGTGAAATATTCCTTTAATTATTGTAGCTGGGGGGTGTCTATAGTATGCCTGTAAAGTGGCGCGTGTTTCCCGTGCTTAGAACAGTCCCTGCACAAAATGACATTTTTAAAAGGAATAAAAGTCAGTTAAAACTGCTTGCAGCTTTAATGTAATGTCGGGTCCCGGCAATATGGATGAAAATCAGTGAGACAAATGGCATGGGTACCCCCCACCCCATTACCAGGCCCTTTGGGTCTTGTATGGATATTAAGGAGAACCACGCACCCAAATTAAAAAAGGAAAGGCGTGGGGCCCCCCAGGCCCTATATACTCTTAACAGCAGTATACAGGTGGTGCAAACAAGACAGGGACTGTAGGTTTGTTGGCAAGTAGAATCTGTTTGTAATTTTGAACTGGTACATTTTTAAAGTGTAGCTCCAGCCAAAAAATCTAAATTTTAAGCTTTTTGGAAAACATAGGGAAGGGTTATCACCCCTGTGACATTTGTTTTGCTGTGTGCACCTCTTCAGAAGATTTCACCTCACTTTCTGTTCCAATGACAAATGTTTGACAATTTGGTGTTTTTAGTGAAACAAGGATTGGTGATAAAGCATCAGTGGAGAGGAGACACGTTTTTCCCCATATTAACCCTTACAGGAGAGAATTTCCCTTCCTAGGGGTAGATTTCATCTCACTTCCTGTCTCCTTCCGTTTGCAAGTAGGAGTAGTTTGTAAGTTGGATGTTTGAAAGTAGGGGCCTGCCCTATGTACTCTGCAGAAATTGGGGCCTTAGGTGTCTCTCACTAAGGTGAAGCCCCGTTGGCTCCCCGGAGGGGAAAACCTCCAATTTCCCCTCCGGGAACCAGGCTGGCTCTCCCGCTCCTCAGAGCAGGTCTCGACTCACCCAGGAACTCCCCCAGCACCATGTGACCCCACTTTTATATGGAAGTCCCGGGATTACCAAGCAAATTATTGATTGGCCGAGAAGAACACAAACTACCTGTCACTCAAATATGGAAATCAACAAAACAGGCCTGCTGCAATAGCATCAGCCTGTCTAAATTTACCTGTAATAGAAAGTTAACAAGAAGGGCACCTACTTAAAAGTAGGTGCCTGCTACACACAACTTCAGACAAAACCGGGTGGGAATCCAGCTGTCCTTGAAGACTCTCAGAAAAGGAGTTACTCAATTACCCTACGAGCTGAGGTAACAGCTACAAGAAAAAGAGTTTTTAATGTAAGTAACTTAACTGAAATATTATCTAGAGGCTCAAAAGGAAATTTAACCAGAGTTTGAAGTACTAGGGACAGGTCCCAAGTTGGATAACTTCTCACCACTTCTAGTCTGGCCCTAGAGATGGATTTGAAAAATCTGGCTATAGTGGGATTTTCCAGGAAAGAAAACGAACACACGGATAGCTGCCGCCTGTACCTTTAAGGTACTAACAGAAAGACCTTTGTCGACACCCACTTGAAAAATTCCAAAATTGAAGGGATATCATGAGTTAATCTTTGATTTTCAGATAACCATGAGTTAAATCTTTTCCAAACCTTGGAATATATGGCTCTAGTGACTGGTTTTCTGCAATTCACCAGAGTCTTGACTACCTTGTCAGAGAACCCCTGGGTGCTCAGTATCTTTTCTTCAGATACCAAGCCGTGAAGTTTAAGGAAACCACCTGTGGGTGTGACACTGGACCCTGCGATAGTAAGTCTACTCTCTTTGGAAGATTCAGTGGATGCTCTGAGACCAGGAGTTTGTAGCAGGGAAAACCATGGCCTCTTGGGCAAGAAAGGGGTGATTAGGATGAGATCCGTTTCTTCTAGAAGAAACTTCCGTAGGACTTCCGGAATAAGTCTGATCGGCGGGAAGGCGTAACAGGCTGAATGGCCACGGATTTGCCAGAGCATAGATCCCCAATGATTGATCTGCTGGGTTCAATGAAAAGAACCTTTGTCTTGCGGTTGTTCTGATTTGCGAACAGGTCCGCTTCAGGACATCCCCATCTGTTGGAGAGATCCGCCAAAACTTCGGGATGAAGGGACCAGTTGTCCCGATTTACCCGGAAGCGGCTGAGATAATCTGCGAGACAATTTTGTGTCCCCTTCAGGTGCACGGCTGAAATTGAAGCTAGATTCCCTTCTGCCCAAGATAAAATCTCCTGGGCAATAGATTGAAGTATCCGGCTCCTCATGCCTCCCAGTTTGTTGAGGTATGCAACTGTCGCGTTATTGTCGGAAAGAATCTGGAGATTGTGCCCCTTGATTTCTGTGTGAAATGACTGCAAGGCTCTCAGAACTGCTAGCCGCTCTGATTGGATGAAGCACTTGCTTCCCTCGAGGACCACTCTCCTTGTGCCACTGCGTTGCTGAGGTGAGCTCCCCATCCCCAGGAACTCGCATCCATAGTGATCCTCTGGGATATAGGAATGGACCACGGGAGACCCTTTGTTAGGTGCAGGTATGTCCTCCACCTCCACAAGCTTCTCTTTACCCTGGCGGGTAGCCAGGCCCTTGACTCCAGGGACCCTGCGTCTCCATCCCAGTTCCTTAATAGAAACAGTTGTAATGGACGTTGATGAAATCTTGCCCATGGTACTGCGGGAAAGCATGAGGTCATCAGAGTCACTGCTCTCGAAACCGGTCTCAGCGAGACTGACTGGTTGAGTCTGTAATGCTGACATAGTTTGGATCATTTTTGTAATCTTCTCCTGTGGAAGAAAAACTTTCTGGTCTACCGAGCAAAAGTCGTATCCCAGATATGTCACTTTTTGGGACGGAATTAAGGAAGACTTCTCTACGTTTATTAACCAGCCTAGGGACTGTAGGAAGTCTTGCACCGTCTGGAGATCTGCTAACAACCTCTGGTATGATTCTGCCACTACAAGGAGGTCGTCCAGGTAAGGGATAATAGTTATCGCTATGCGTGGGGCTGAGGACAGACCGAAGGGGAGGGCTTGAAACTGAAAGTGCAGAGTCTCTGTTCCCATCCTGACTGCTAGTCTCAAGAATTTCTGAAAGGATGGATGGATGGATGGATGGATGTGAAGGTAAGCATCCCTCAAATCCAAAGTGGCCATGAAGCAGTTTGGGTAAAGCAGGTTTTTGATTGTGAATACCGTCGTCTGTGACAGACCTAGCCGGGAGAGAGACTTTTGGAGGGGACTGAATGCTAGCCTCTTGCGGATCGATCGTGGGCCCTGGCATGTGGGGGAACGGTGCTCTTTGTGAGCTGTATGCCTGGGGACCCTTGAGGTGGTATTACTGTGGAATTGGGTCCTGGTCCCCCAGGACACACAGACTCTGGGGACCCTGGATTTGCCATATTGGAATAGCGTTGGGACTCCTACTGTTAAATGCTAATGTCATCAATTCCAGCTACCTGTCTGTTGTCTGCTAAAATGTGTATTGTAAATAAGTCTAGTATGGGATCTAAGAGTCATTAGATCCCCATTGTTGTTTGTGTTTAATTAACTCTGCTATTGTGATAATGTTGATTGGATTTTCTGAACTACAAGACGGCCAGTCTGGCCTAAAGGTCATGCCTGAGTCATCTAGGCTGTCTAAAGGGATTAGTTAATTAGCTCATGTTAATTAGGTTACAGCTGTATTGTTAGAGTAATATGAGCAGGAGGTCTGCACCTCCTCTTTTGTTGTATAAAAGAGACTGTATTCCTGTCACTAAAGAGAGATTCCTGGTTGAACTTGCATACAGCCTGCCTGGTGTTTGTTCTGAGCCATCACAACTGGGTTAGATTGGCACATAGCTGTAGTTCTAATCCCAGGGCATCGGATGACCGAACAATCAGATGTTGTGATCTGCAATCTGATTCTATTGCCGCAGAGGAGTGTCGGGAGAGTGGGGGGCTCGTTACACCGTCTCCATCCGGAAATGCTTGTATCCGATTGAATGGTTTGAAGACCGGAGGTTCAGGATAAACTGATACTTCCCTGATGGCTTTTTGATGACAAATATATGGGAATAAAATTTCTTGCCCTGGTCTGGCCAGGGATCAGGGATCAGGACCTTTTGATCCAATAAGTCTTCAATTTGGACACCCAGAGCCTTCGCTTTCTCTTGATCTTGGGGAGGAAAGGTGACCAAAAACCGCTCCGGTGGTTGGTGAGAAAATTCCAGCCTGTACCCATTGGTCACTAGGTCCAGGATGAAGGGACTTGGTGACTGCCGCCCATTGTGGGAGAAATGCCCTCAATCTTCCTCCCACTGGGGGACACAAGTCACTGTGGCTTGGCGGGTTGAGGAGGAATAACCCCCCCCCCCCCCCTTCACCTCCGCCTTTGTGCCCCGTCCAATGCTTTTTGGGCCTGTTGTCCTTTTCTCTAGGACCTTGCTGCCTACCTTGGCCATGAAAAAAAAAAAAAAAAAAAAACTCTGGCTGTTGGGTTTTTTTCTTTGTATACAAAAAAGGCTGCGCTGCTGCTAGTGAGTGCAAAAGTAAATCACTTAAATAACCAACCACAACTAGTGCACCCATATGTGATGAATAAACAGTGAAGAAAGAATTAAATTTGAAATTAAAATAATGACAAAAAATTCCAACATAACTCCCATAAATTAAACATAAAAAATTGAGCACGAGAGGTCAGATTCAAAACTGGATGGAGTAAACAAAGTCCATAAAAAGAGTTCCTTGCTGGAAAAGTCTTTCAAAAAAAGAAATACACCAGTCATCCAAACGGTGTGAGGCATGCAGTATTGTCACCCTGAGGAGCGTGATGACAGGAAAGTTCCTCCACCTCAAAACCAACTGCCCCTTACCGGATCGATTGATCTCTTGTTTAGAGAGATCGTGTGAGCATGTGGCTGTGTCCCCCAGCCACAGGGTCTCTGCTGGGAATGAATCTCAAAGGGTCACCACTCAGGGGGTCCTCTAGAAGGTGCATGAGCGCGATAGATAGATAAATAGATAGATAGATAGATAGATAGATAGATAGATAGATAGATAAAGAGAGAAAGCTCCATAGCATAACACAGTTTACCAGTTTATTGTAAAATTAAAAAACACACTTACAAATTGGTCCTTTCAATTTGCGTATTAAAATCACAAGCCGGCCGGCTCAAAGCTGCTGCCCATTGCTTCCGGGATCAGCGATGGATGGTGGTGACGTCAGCACGTCGCTCCTCCCTACGCCGGCAAATCTGTCGTCTTCCTGGGGCACGGGCGGCGTGCTGACTCACCACCTATAAGTATCCTATCGGCTCAACAGAACGCCCCTTTCTGAGATCAAGGAGTCCGATGCTATCGTCGCCATCTTCAAAGTGGGCAAAAATGCCCTTTATCTATTGAAATAAATAATATCATTGCTGAAGTGACTCTATAAAAGAATATTTATAACCATGTATTACCTAATAAAAAAAAAAAAAAAAAAAAAAGCTTTATTCTTTGTGTATAGAACAAAACGTTTTTTCACTGAAAAAGAGATTTACATTAAGACGACAGTCTTTGCCTTCTCCGCATGTGATAGCGGTGAGGGTTGAAAATAAAAAATGATGCCCTAATATCCAAAACCTGCAAACGGCAATCCGGGTATATTGAAAAACTCCAGACTCACCACAGCTAAACCGAGGTGCAAAAAAAAGGGAAGAAAATGCTACCCAGTGTACATGGGGATCCCACCACACATGCTCACGGACAGAACCCAAATTCGTTAATGAATAAAATTGTTTGCTCAATAATAGAGCGGATGTGATAACCAATTGATTGGTCCCCCCGGATCGTGAGAGTGAACCGGGGTCACCAAGAAATTCAAATAGTTCTTGGACTATCAATAGACGGGGGAGATTACCTATTACCATTTCCCCCCATCTTCTTGGCTCTCATGTAGATATATACCTGATGAATTAACAATGTCTCCAATCATAGAGCCTGGGTACAAGAGACCTCCCCATATTCTCCCATAAAATGGTATTACTGGGACCAAGGGTTTATATTAATATATCAAAAAAGAGTCACAGAAAATAGCTAATTGGCTAAATGTTATTTATCTTTTTATGGAAACCACATTGGCATATAAAATCAGCCAATGTAATATATATGGAATGTACAGCCCTGTTTATATGGGAGCACCCCCACTGTGTAATTGGAATTGAAAATTAAAAATTAATAATTAAAAAAAATTAAAAAATGGGGTGCCCCTTACAGTGTTCCCCTCACCCAGCCGGTCGACCTTGAACTCAGACTGAGGCCACAATAAGAAGTTCTAACGATTATCAATAAAGGCGTTTACATCAGTATCAATATTCAGGCCGTGAGGGGTATATCACCGGACTCGATGGATCCAAGCCATTTCTAGTCTAGACAGTTCCCTGACCAAGGACCCACCCCTCCAATGAGCACTATATCTATCCCCAAAAATAGAGTATTTGCAGGGTTGCGATTGTGATGCAGCGCATAGTGCTTGGACACCGAATGAAATTGAAAACCATTTTTGATATTTGTAATGTGTTCTCCTAGGCGGACTTGCATAGGTCGTTTGGTCCTGCCTATATATTGCAGCCCACACGGGCATTGCAACAAATATACCACCCCCTTTAAACTGCACATAATGAAGGGCTCTATTTTATGTACCCTAGATGTACTGGAAGATGTAAAGGACTCAGTTTTCCTCTGTTTACTCTTGTTAAGTGAGCAAATCTGACACCTACGACACTTTTCTTTGGAAACACCTTTTTCCTTTCAGCTGTGCGTACCAGTGCCTCCTGCAGTCCTGGGCCAAAAAGATGATCACCCGTAAAGGGAAGACCACAAAGGCGCAACTTGGAGGCTGAATCACCTGCCCAGGTTTTAAGCCAGAGGCTTCTTCTGGCCGAATTCACTAAGGTCAAAGTCCTGGCTGTCATTCTTACCGACTCAGCGGAAGAATCAGCCAAAAATCCTACTGCCTTAAAAAAGGAGAGGGAAGGACTTCAAAATCTGACCAGCCGACAAATGAGTTTGAATCTGAGTCAACCATACCTCCAGATTTCTGGCTACACATGTGGAGGCCAGAGCGGGTTTGAGATTCCCAATAGCAGAATCCCAGGCTCTGTGGAGAAGGATATCTCCTCTTTTGTCCATCGGGTCCCTAAGCGCACCCATATCAAACGCTAGGTCTGAGTTCTTTGAAAGAGGTGCGTCCAACTTAGGATTGTTGTTCCACGGCTGCGCGGAGTCCTCATCAAAAAGGAAACCTTTTTGGGTTACCAGAAAAAAAAAAAAAAGTTCTCTGGATTTTCCCACTCCAGTTTGATAGTATCAATCAGGGAACTATGTACTGGAAAAACTCTAGACTTCTTATGCAAACCCTTATACATAAGATAATGTTTAGATAATTAAACCTCTTCCTCTTTTAATTCAAGAGTAGTATAGATAGCCTTTAATAAGTCATCAACATCCTCTAAAGATAACTGAAACATGGAGCTTCTTGTGGATTCTCTATCCCTGGGCTCCCTATCTGGCCCTGATTCTTCCGGAGAAGAACGGGTAGATCTAACTTCAGCTTCAGTGTCTTCACTCTCCGCCTGTGTGGAGTGCTACTGACTGAAGCTCTAATTGAAGACAGACCCTCAGCTGGTGTTTGAAGCTTGTCAATTAGAGTTTTAAAAGCGCTAAAAAGGTGGACGCAAGCTCATCTGACAGAAGTTAACATTTTCTGACAGGAGGCTACCGGGTCATCTTTTACTAGGCCTTCTATACAGGTGCGACAAACTGCTTTGCTCCATTAGGAGCTCAATTTGTTTGCACAAACCACAATTTCCTCTTTGGTGGCTGCGCTTAGGCCTTGTCCTGAGTCTTGGTCTGCAAGACAATAAAAAGACTCACCATGCAATTATAAGCCACCCAAATCACTCCGTAACACCACGTGCATGAGGGAGGAAATGTGTCCCCTTACACCCACTACTACAGAGGGGGAGGAAACACTCACAGGGATGGCAAGATGGTGACAAAACACCCCAGGCTTACCTGTGAGGTGCTTGTATTGGGAACCGCATCTGCTGCCTGTGCAGGTACTGCTGAAGGATCCATCCTGCCCCCTCTTGGTCGCCCACAGCCTGGCTGCTTTACACCAAGAACACCAGCAACCAGCATCCCCTGTTTGCGCCGTTTATGGAGACTGGAAAGCCAGCTCTCATCTCTCTCCACAGTCAACAAGCTGTTGTGGATCTGCTCCTCAGTCCCGCCTCCAGCTCACTTCATTCCTGCCTTCACCTTGGTCACATCACAAGAAACCATCTCCTGCATTCCTATTTAAAGACTGGCTTTGCCGACATCCCTTCTGGCTCCTTCTCCTGCTTGCTCTTCCTCTTGGATCAACTAACTGTACCATTTAACAAATAAGAAATAACAGTCAAATATTCATATGTTGCATAAAGCAATTATTTACAATCAGGTGAGATCTACATATACACTCACTAAATTACTAGAAAATATTTTACTGTAGAAAAAAAACAAAAAATGTAAAACTCACAGGAAGGTCAATTGGAACCTCTGCTGGGAAGACTGCCTCCCTCCCATACATCAAAAACGAACGGTGAACGCTTGGTCGTTGTTTGGACCTTCGACCTTAGAGAAAATAAGGTTGCTTTCCAAGTAAACATCCCGATTAGTTTGTTGCTCATTCACCAGTTTAGCAAGAGCTCTATAATAAATAAATGATAAAACAAGATAAACACATTAACACCCCACTCATTAATAATGTATAATTGATAGTTCAAAGCATGTAATAGAGACACAAGTGGAATGCAAGAAGAACATTACATAACCACTTCCCTACCGTATAATAAACGGAACCCTTCAGCCCAGTGATTGGGGGTGAGGCAACTCCCTCGGGAGCCCATTTCTTATCAGGATAAGTAGCCAATGAAAATGCCTCTAACATGTGCCTGGCTGTGTCCAATCACAGCTGGTAACATATCAACAAAACGGCAGTAACTCACCATTAATGGGTTCTCCTCCTCATACACTGATGTATTGTGAGGAGAAGATTGCAGAGAGTTACCGCTTGCTGTAGTCAAATACAATCAACCCACATTGCCAAAATAAAGAATAACTGTCTATATGACCATCAAAGTGCTTGTCTCCAGCTCAGAGTACCCGAGTATACCAGTGTTGATTAAATAACACCACAATTAGTGTGAAAAAAATAACCAGTTACACTTACCGGTAACGGTGTTTCTGGGAAGTCTTCCAGGATGGCACCCTGAGAGATGACTGGTCCACCTGACAGGAAACACAATCAATCAAGAGGTTAAAGGCCCCCGCCCCTCCCGATGCTCCTCAGTTGTGACAAAGTATTGACCCACACCAGTGCACGAGAGTGAAAAACATAACCACCACCACACTCTAAACATTACATGTTTCCTAAATAGAATGGGTGGGAAGTAGGCCTGCCGTCCTGGAAGACTTCCCAGAAACACCATTACCGGTAAGTGTAACTGGTTGTTTTCTCAAGTCATCTTCCAGTGAGGTGCTGCTAAAGGCTTTCCAACCTTCTAGCACTTCTCGCATTCCTTGATCTGTAGATAAACATATGGTTAACCTGTGTACCATTTTCATAAAAATTGTAAGACATAAAAGTAATTGTGTGTACCCAGTTCCGAATATCTATGCTCACTCCATGCCAGAATCTTGAGCAGACTGTTGACTGTCTGTTGACAGCCTCCAATTGGTGTTGAATGAAATTCAGCAAAGATATTCTCAGCTTCTTTCTCCGATTTATTGAATCTTCAATTTCCAACGAAGATTGCACCATCTGTAATGAAAGGGAAAATTCAAAAGCTACATTCATCACAAAGCTATTTTCTAAAACCACTAAAAATGATTGCATTTCTGATACTTACCCCTTTAGGGTAAATTTAGCAGTGGTCTGCCTAAAATTATATCTGAGACTTGCCATACCCGGATGGGTACTCCCCCACAGAAAGGAATCTGAAAAACGTCCTCGTACCTCTTCCCCATACCTAAAAACGTAGAACACCATTCACAGCAAAAATACAAATCGTAAAATTTTAAAGACTTAGCATTTTGTAATCAAGTGTAATGGGAGATCCCAGGGAGCACAGTGTATTACTGAATGGAGCTAAATAGCAGCATTTGGTAGCTGCTAATAAATGATTACACAGAGCTTCTTGTAGCCCTGTAAAGTCACTTTTGAGCTGTTGCTGTATGCCGATACGTAGCTGCATTAATCAAGATCCAGCACTAATTAACAAAGAAAAACCACACACCTCACTGCACTGCAGGGGCTGCCTTCCCTCCTGCACTTGTCGCATCCTCCTAGCGCTCTATGAAAGCAGCGCTGTACACAGTGTAGCACCCTGATGTTTAGGCAGGGATGCTAGTAAATGTAGTTGCCAGGCAATAGTTGCCTTGGCCATTTGAGAGGAGATCAATTGACACTTTTCTAAATGTAGACTTGTTGCACCTTCCCTCGTCACTAGGTGGCACTATGCTGGTGACAATAAGCAAGACAAGGGCTTTACAAGGATGCACATGAATAGATGGAGTGTCTCAGCCAATGTGCAGAGATTTTTGGGGTTCTGTGCCAGCTGGACGTGTGATGTGTTGCCCCGGGTTGCTAGGCCAGATGCCTGACTTCTATCCCAGGGACATCTGGCTGCTAGGCTGCCTGAGGGACCTAGGGGGAGAGCAGCGTAGGGTTGGGACTTACAGCTTGTAGTCCAACCAGAAGTAACGGTTCTGCCAGCCAGGAAAATAAAGCTTTGGTTGGGAGGTAAAAAGGAAGAGCTGTCGACCATACACAATGCTACCGGAGACCATTGTGAGTAACTAAAGCCATTACCCAAGCGGTCTTCTCACCAGAGATGGTGAAGAAGTGGGAAAACTTCAGTGAGTGCCAAGACAGGGACCTAGCGGGACATCTGAGGAGACGCTTGGGGAGCTGCTTTGAGTGCTGGTCAGCTGATAAGGTTGAAGAGTACCTGTGAGTGCCAAGCTAGGGATCCAACAGGGAAGCTGGGGTGACATTTGAGGAAGATACTGGATTAAAAAGAGTTGGAAGAGCTCAGGGGATCTGGAAGTCTAGTGAGAAACTGGGAGCTCAGTCAAGTGAAGATCTACAGTGGGAGACTGTTGAGGAAGTGAAGAAGTTCATTGCAACCATTATTAGAGACTGTTCTACCTATACAGATGTGGTGTCTGGCTGGATGCCTTTTTCCTGTATAGCTATTTCCTATAGAAGTATTAGAGTCTGCCAATTAACACTGCATCCACCTAAGGGTGTCCTGGCCCTAACCCTCTCCTAAGTTCAGTTTAAGAGACAATAAATCTCTGCAGTCAAGAAGTGTCTGGTGCCCATAAATTATCTTTGCACTGCACCCACTATGCCTTGTAAGCCACTCTACACAGAAGGATGTCAACTGTCTTTAACTCTTAGGCTCGATTCACACCTATGCATGTTGCTTTTGAGCGTTTTTGGAGTTTTTTTTGTGATGCTTGCCACGTTTTTGAGTAGCGTTTTGCGTTTTTTTTTTTTAGTTTTTTTTAGACTGTTTACAGTCTAAAATTTTTTTTTAAAAAAACGGCAAAAACGCTGTAAAAACGCTGCACTTGCGTTTTTGATGCTTGTCCATTGAATTCTATTACATGCAAAACGCTGCATTTTGCATGAAAAAAAAAGTCCCTGACCCTTTCCAAAAATGCAGAGATACAAAAAGGCATTGATGTGAACATATTCCATAGGAACCAATGTTAAAAAATTCCCATGCATTTCTGCAAAATGCATCAAAAAACACGCTAGTGTGAATGGAGCCTTAAAGTCACCATTAGGCCTCTGAGGGCCCAGGACGACTACAAGAGGAAAGAGCACTACACAGAAACCCGGGTATTAGTACAAGTACCACAAGTGGGTTAAGACTCATTGGAGTGTGGCACAGTGCACACACTCCTAAACACTTCAACTTCTTAACAGCAGCATCAGCCACACTGATGTAATGGGTTCTTGATACACCAGCTAGTCGCATTGATATTAACAATTTTTGACCCTCTGGCTCCCCGGCCCAGTACGCCCCTACCTAAATGTTAAAAGTCTGCCATCACTGGGCACTGCAATGCAACTGATGTAAACCTAGGAGCACAAAATTGAGAAGTCTAATAAAGGTCTCCTGGGTATACTCACAGACAGGAAGTGTGAAAAGACCACAGATGTATACAATTCCTCATTTTCCTCCACCCATAAGAATGCTGGACTGCATCACTTCTGATGCACTGGTCTTATCAGACAGACTCCCTGTCGGTGAGAGGTTTTTTGCATTCACCATGCATGTGTGTGGGTTGTCGGACATTTAACATCAGCTGACACGGGTCTTAGCAAACTATTAGAAGTCACAATTTTGTCCACATATGTTTATATCAGTTATATCAAAATCTCATGCGCTACTGTCATAGAGCACTGCGAGAATATGCCAAGCGAACACTTCCTACGAATCCTGTGCCACGAGAGGAGGGAAGACATCACCTGCAGAACCCCACTAACACCAAAGTCACCCATAACATCACTGTCCTTAAAACAATCCCCATCAGAACCCCTGTAACATCAGAGTCTATAATCACATTAGAGCTCCCCCATAACATCAGAGACCTTCCCAACACCACATCAGAGGCCCCACATAACATTACAGGCCTTCCCCATCACATAAGAGGGCCCCCATCACATTCCAGGCCTAGGCCCCCCATCACATCAGAGGGCCCCCATCACATTCCAGGCCTTGGCCCCCCATCACATTCCAGGCCTAGCCCCCCCCCATCACATTCCAGGCCTAGGCCACCATCACATCAGAGGGCCCACATAACATTACAGGCCTTCCCCATCACATTACAGGCATAGCCCCCCCCCCCCGAATCACAGAGGGCCCTCCATTACATTCCAGGCCTTCCCCAATCACATCAGAGGGCCCCCATCACATTCCAGGCCTAGGCACCAATTACATCAGAGAGCCCCCCCATCACATTCCAGGCCTAGGCCCCACATAACATTACAGGCCTTCCCCCCCATCACATCAGAGTGCTCCATCACATTCCAGGCCTAGGCCCCCCCATAACATTACAGTCCTTTCCCCATTACATAAGAGGCTCTCCATCACACAATATCCTCAACCAAGAACTTGCCTGTCAAAATCCTTGACCCAGGAAAGATCCTGCTGCTGTCGGTGTGTAAATACTTGACACTGCAGGCTGCTTCTGCTGCCGCTGTGAAAATCCAGGAGTCTGCCAGCTGCTCTGGTTAAAGATTGTCTCCGCTCTTCATCCAGTGACTCTAACGTCCTGAGTGTCTTCTAGAATTTTCATCAACTATACATGACCTTAGCCCCTCCCACTGGCACACCGTCTATCAGAGCAGTCTAGAATGATGGTGTGACTTTACATGACCTTGGCCCCTCCCACTGCTGTGTCAGTCCAAGCTCCCCTGACAAATACACTGCTTATATAAATACACTGCATATTCTGCTTACGGTGGGGGCGGGGCTGGACGCAGTGCTGCCGATGCAATTAAGAAAGCCACCGCCCGCCCGTGTCTATAATTTTTCTGGACCAACAACAATGTACTTGGACAGTGCTATGCACGTGGGACCCGCCCCTCTCCCCCTCCCACCAACTATCCGCCCGCTTGAGTCCATCATTTTTGTCGACCCTAGACATAACTTTTGCACATGCGCGATTCGGGGCATGTTAGTGGGGTGGGCGGGGCTGGGGCCGACGTTATAACCATCTCTCCGCCCGTGAGCATAATGTTTATCGACTGCGGATAGCTCATGCGCATGCGCAATTAAGGGCAGTGAAGTCGCGCATGCGCGGTAAAGCCCCACCGTCAGCTGTATGAGTGACGGAGCCGCACCGGAAGTGACACCGTCGAGATTCTGCATAGGTCCAGACTTTTTTTTACAACACCAGCGTGACACTTTGCGCAAGGAGTGACCAGTCTAAACCCTCTTTTTGTTTCTTTAACCATTTAGAAAAATTTTTTTTTCAGAAACATAAAATTATGCAATACAAGAGTATTGTCTTAAAAAATTAAGACAATTGTATCTGGATATTGCATCTTATACCATTTTTTCCCCCTAATAAAATAGTACATATTTAATAACATTCTGCTGCTCAGAAAAATATACCTTTTGTTGTGTTTGGCGGGCACTACTGCCTGCTGAGTGCAAACCATTCAAGTGCCCAACTGTCCTGCAAACGCGCACAATGCATATGGCTGTGGTGCGCTAGTCCAGCATTTAGGGGGTTAAAATGATTTACTGCTCTCTAAAGAGCAATCTAAATGCAGATTGTTCTTCTGAGAGCACTGCAAGTGTGAATTAGCCCTTCATTTTATTTTTATTTTTTTTACTAATTATCGGTAACACTTTTCCAGGAGTCTTTCAGGACAGCCACCAAAGAGACCCTGGCTCCTCCCAACTCAGGAAACACCGCCTTCAAATTCAAGATTTAAGCCTCATCTTTCCACCGGTACCTCCGGCCAGCTGGGGGAGACACAAGAACACGTCATACAAAATTTCAATCTTACCTGACGGTCTCATGCAATGAGTTCTCAGATATAGCCAACAGTTTGGGTGGGTACCGGAGCTGTCCTGAAAGACTCCTGGAAAAGGATGTTACCAGTAAGCAACTCCGTTTTTCCCTGTTCATATTTCAGGACAGACACCATAGGAGAGGATAAGCGAGCACCTTACCTTAGGGAGGGACTACTGCCTGCAGCACTTTACGCCCTAAGGCCTGGTCTTTGGCTGACAGCAGGTCCAATCTGTAGTGTTTCACGAACGTGGCAAAGCTGGACCATGTTGCAGTGCTACAGATCTGCTCTGGGGGAAGCACCAGCCCACTCTGAGAAGTCGCCACTGCCCTGGTGGAATGTGCCTTAAGACCCTCCAGGGGTTCCAACCCCCCGACCACATAAGCCTTAATAATGGCCAACCTCAACCATCTGGCTATTGTGCCTGTAGAGGCTCTGGACCCTTTCCTAGCCCCTGAAAAATAACAAAAAAGGAATCACCTTTCCTAAACTGTTTTGTACTGTCTAAGTATTGAAGGACGCACATTCCAACATCCAACTTATGAAAATGATGTTCCTTTTCCCCCACAGGATTCAAATAGAAGGTAGGCAAAACAATTTCTTGGCCTCTATGAAATCTAGGGGCCACCTTTGGCAAAAAGGCCGGATCTGTTTTAAAAACGGTCCAGAAAAACCTGAAAGAAGGGTGCCCTAATCGAGAGGGCTTTGAGTTCACTCACTCTCCTTGCCGTAGTGATCGCTACCAAAAACACCGTTTTGATGGTGATCACCTTTTTCATGCAGGACTCCAATGGCTCAAATGGATCCCCTATGAGGGCCTGTAAAACTAAAGAGAGCTCCCACACGGGGAAGGGGGAGATTCTGACTGGTCTCTGTCTGCTTAAGGCTTTAAAAAACCTGGCTATCCAGGGATCCGTTGCTAGCTGTCTTTCCAGAAAAACACTCAAAGCGGAACCCTGCCCTTTCAAGGTGCTAAGGGCTAACCCTTTGTCCGCCCCTGAGCGTAGAAATTCCAACACTGCTACAGAACTGCGTACATCGAAGGAGCTTTCTGTGCACCAGCTATTGAAACGTTTCCGCACCTTCAGATAGTAACCTGCATCTCCCTTTTTCTGCAACTTAGGAGAGTTGCCACTAAATCCGAGAAACCCTTGCACCTCAGGAATTCCTCCTCAGAAGCCATGCTGCGAGGCTCCACTGCTCCACCTGGGGACAACAGATTGGCCCTTGAGAAAGAAGATCCTCCTGGACTGGCAGAATCCAGGGGGGTTCCACAGCCAGGCCTTTCAGGATGGTGAACCACTGCCTCCTGGGCCAATGTGGCACGATCAGAATGAGAGTTGTGCTCTCCGACTGAAGTTTTCTCAATACTGCTGGAATCGGTACGGGGGGCATAGCACCTGGAGAACCGCCAGCTCTGAGCCAGAGCGTCCACTCCTAACACCCCTTCCCATCTGTTCAGGGAAAAGAAAAGGGCACACTTTTGCGTTTTTCCTTGAGGCGAAGAGGTCCACACATGGTACCCCCCACCTTCAAGTGACCATGTTGAAGACCTCTTGGTTCAAAACCCAGCTGCCCTCCCTCAGCCTTTTCCTGCTGAGGTAGTCCACTACCTGGTTTTGTTCCCCTTTTAAATGCATCACTGAGAGGGACAGAACATTGACCTCGTCCCAGGTGACGGCTTCCGCCAGGACCCAAAGGGATCCACTCTTGGTACCCCCCTGCCTGTTGATATAGGCTACCGCTGAGGAGTTGTCCGGCTGGATTCACACGTGCTGACCCTGAAGTTCCCCCTGAAAGGCTCTGAGTGCCAAGGCTACTGCTCTCAGCTCCCTCCAGTTGGAGGACCCCTGAGTCCTCTCTCTCCCCCCAGGTACCTTGTACCATCCGGGAATCTAGGTGCGCTCCCCAAGCTGTGCCGCTCGCATCGGTCGTGACAGTCCTGGATACAGGTAGAATCCATTCCAGGCCCTGTGACAGATTTGCCCCCTTTCTCCACCACCAAAGGGATCTCTTGACCTGATTTGTTACTGATATCAGAGAGTCCAAGGACCCCTGACTGTGGTCCCAGACTTGTAGAATGAACAATTGCAGAGGGCGAAAGTGTAGCCCTACCCACCGTACTGACAACAGGGACAAAAGCAGCGCCTTCTAAGTGTAGCAGTTTGAAAAGTTAATAGAGAAGATGCATGAATAAAAACAGTCAAACGAGCGGTAAGGATCAGCATTATTAGCAATGTCATCCGCGCTGTCCCGGGAGCTGCCTGATGTTGCTGGCTGGGTGTCCATGTGTCCTCCCTGTGTCCTGTTACAGTGGTGGATCCTGATGCTTCCGGCGAACGGGGATGGTGATGCACTGGAACACGGCAGAGATGTTGTCACTTCCGGGTACAGGGTCAGTGGGGAGGTGCGCGCATTCGAAGCATGCGTGCTTCTTCCTCAGGCTCTGCTGGGGGCCATATTTGAAGAGGGTTTTTGTACTAGTGCCAATTGACTGGCTAGATAGATACCGCGGCAACATATGATTTCACAAAACGAACATAATGCTATAACACTGACTTAAGTAATTATTACCAATAAATACTTAGAAAAGAGATAGTTTTATACTTTGTAATATAATAGATCTCTATATAGCTATATATCTACCCAATAATTTGATAACCAACCATTCGTTAAAATTCTATAATGTATACACACACTCTTTGATTTAAGAAAATTTCCTCTAAATCTTTTAATTCTCTTATAGATCGATTGACATACTGAGCGTTTTCTGCAAGTATCCCAGTTCATTAGTTTAAGCTTACTGATTTTTAGTGAACACATACATACATACATACATACCTCTATCTCTGGAACACTAAAATCCTGAGAGTCATCTATCAGATGACTTGTGCTCAAACGGGCTAATGACAGGATCCTGTTCAACATTAAGATTCTTATGAGCTTTGATATTGAAATAACATTTTACAGTAATGTTCCTAATGAATCTATTCAAATCCAGAAAGAGGGTGAAGGGGTGCTGTTGGAGCAAAAGTGAGGCCTCGGGCAAGGGGTGACCGCTCCGATTTGGACAAAACATGATCAGACAAGTTGAAAATCTTTTATAGTTTGCGTAGTTTCCCCCTCCTTTGTGTGTCTGCATCGTCCTCCTCTCCTGCCTCTATGGTGAGTTTTCTTTTTGGGCAGGACAGGGGGTTGACCACAAAAATCCAAGGGAAAAGCCTCAGCCCCGATCACCGCTCTGCCCGCGGGCGCTGTGCACGCCGCTACACAAGCAGCTCTGCCTAGTGACCAATGACAGCCGGTCACGCTGCTATGGAAGCTACGCCGCCCATCGCAGCTCCAATACCCCCATCCAGGAAAGGCTGTGTCCCGAGGGACACACCGGATCCCCGATTGCCGCTCTGCGGGCCCCCGGGGGCACTGTGCACGCCGCTACACAAGCAGCTCTGCCTAGAGACCAATGACAGCCGGTGGCTGGGTATTGAAGTGGTTAAAGGTTAAAACAAAAAAAAAAACAAAAAAAACACACACACACCACGAGTGCAGCTCTCCCAGCCCCTCCTAAGATTACCCGAGATATAGAGCCAGCGCGCTGTGCACATTGGCCCTCTCCCTCGTTTTAAGCTCAGTGTCAGCAATGGGAGCCATTGGCTCCTACTGCAGTCAATCACAGCCAGTGAGGAGGGGGGTTGGGGCAGACCCATGCTCTCTATGGACAGACAGAACTGGCTTTGGAGAGTCTGCACAAGTGTCCCCATAGCAAGCAGATTGCTATGGTGGGCACTCGGTGAGGGGAGGAGCCACGAGTTCCGGGGGAACCTGAACATAGGATCAGGGCTTATCTGTGCAAAACCATTGCACAGAAGCAGGCAAGTATGACATGTTGGTTATTAAAATGGGGGTTACAGTCACTTAAGATCAGAACATTTGTAAAATTGGCTTTCCAAAAAAAAAAAAAAAAAAAAAGTGTCCAGATTAACCTTGCAGTGTGTGTGTAATATTTGATTTGATATTTTTTTACCTGCCGTCTGAGTTTCTTTGATTCCGATGTCTCCAAGTACTTTGATCAAAGAATCCACTGAATGCTTCCTGTGTAGTCTTGCCTTTTCTAGACTCTGACTAGGGGATGGGAAGGAGGCAGTACCATAAAATGTTCATACATCAGGCATACTGTATGAATACAAGAGACACATTACATTATACAGGTTTTTACCTTGGCTGCTCCGCCATTTCCTCTGCTGCTACAGTGGTGATCTCTTCATCTTTGGATCTGTAAGAGAGCCATGAACAAGTGATTTCGTTTTTTAGCATTATAAAACATCTGTTAAATAAAGCTAGGTTTAATATGTACCGCTGTCTGCCTGATGATTCCGGAAGGACAATGCTTCCCCTGGCGTTAAGAAAACTGAGGAGGTGTGACTGAACTTGGGTGCTCCAGGTCTTCGCATGCAATGATGCTGAGCTGTCTGACCACATGGCGCATCTTTGACCGTGCTGCTTCAACAAATTCCTGTATCTTGGCCTCATCCGCATTCTTCCTGCAAGCTCTTATCAGGTGTGATAAATGCATGCTTTGCATTTTGAAGCAAATCTTGCAAACCAAGGGTATCCTTGTGGTTCTGGGGAGAAAAACCCTTTTAGGAATCTCTTCGGTAGATCCCTCGAAGGAAAGAAAACGGCATAATGTAGGGCCAGCTCTAGAAATGTACCTAAAGAACTTCCCCTGGGGTTTTGAAAATTAAAAGCAATCAGTTACATGTACTGTAGCTACTGACGCTGCATTTTTCGACAAAGCCCGAGTTAGATTTGAGTGGAGTCCTTTTTAAAATGTTCTCCACCTTTTTTAGTCTATAAATAGCTGGACTCCACAACGAATGGAAAATTTACCAAGATCTCAGCAAACAGGACTCCACCCAAAAAAAATGGTCTTATACAAAATATTGGGGGGGTGGGGGGCACACACAATGGCACTCTGGATGAGACATGACCTTGTAAATATTGTATTTGTTATCTTTTATAGCCACACACTTCTAACATATATTGGTGGATATGTTCTACTAAACTATAGAGACATCTGAGTTCAAAGTTCTTCATAATTGTGATTTTATAAAAAGGTCTCATCTCTTTACTCGCATAACACTTCTTCCCAAATATGGAAACCATAGAACTCCTTTTAACCGGTTCAATACCGGGCATTTTCACCCCCTTCCTTCCCAGACCAATTTTTAGTTTTCAGCGCTGTTGCACTTTAAAACGACAATTGCGCGGTCGTGCGACATTGTACCCAAACAACATTTACGTCCTTTTTTTCCCACAAATAGAGCTTTCTTTTGGTGGTATTTGATCACCTCTGCGGTTTTTATTTTTTGTGCTATAAACAAAAGAAGAGCGACAATTTTGAAAAAAAACACAATATTTTTTACTTTTTGCTATAATAAATATCCCAATTTAAAAAAAAAAAAAAAAAAAAAAAAAAAAAAAAATTTCCTCAGTTTCGGCCGATACGTATTCTTCTACATATTTTTGGTAAAAAAAAAAAAAAAAAAAAAAAAAAAAAAATCACTTTAACCACTTGCCGACCGCCTAACGCAGATATACTGCGGCAGAATGGCACGGGCAGGCAGAATAACGTACCCATACGTGATCTGCCTCCCGCGGGCGGGGTCCAATCGGACCCCCCCCCGGTGCCAGCGGCGGTCGGCATTTCTCTGGGAGCGTTGAGAGGCGAGGGGGAGGCCATCCGATCGTGGCCCCCCCCTCGCGATCGCTCCCAGCCAATGAGAAACATCCTCTGCCTCTGTATTGTACACAAAGGCAGAGGATGTGATGTCATCTCTCCTCGGCTCGGCAGTTTCCGTTCCGGCGCCGAGGAGAGAAGACATGTGAGTGCACCAACACACACACACAAGAACATGCCAGGCATACTTTACACCCCCGACCCCCCCCCCCCCCCCGATCACCCCTCCCCCCTCTCTGTCACACTGACACCAAGCAGTATTTTTTTTTTCTGATTACTGCATGGTGTCAGTTTGTGACAGTTAGAAGTGTTAGGGCAGTGAGTATTAGCCCCCTGTAGGTCTAGGGTACCCCCCTAGCCCCCCCTAATAAAGTTTTAACCCCTTGATCACCCCGGCACCAGTGTCGTTAAGCGATCATTTTTCTGATCGCTGTATTTGTGTCACTGGTGACGCTAGTTAGGGAGGTAAATATTTAGGTTCGCCGTCAGCGTTTTATAGCGACAGGGACCCCCATATACTATCTAATAAATGTTTTAACCCCTTGATTGCCCCCTAGTTAACCCTTTCACCACTAATCACCGTATAACCGTTACGGTTGACGCTGGTTAGTTCGTTTATTTTTTATAGTGTCAGGGCACCCGCCGTTTATTACCGAATAAAGGTTTAGCCCCCTGATCGCCCGGCGGTGATATGCGTCGCCCCAGGCAGCGTCAGATTAGCGCCAGTACCGCTAACACCCACGCACGCAGCATACGCCTCCCTTAGTGGTATAGTATCTGTACGGATCAATATCTGATCCGATCAGATCTATACTAGCGTCCCCAGCAGTTTAGGGTTCCCAAAAACGCAGTGTTAGCGGGATCAGCCCAGATACCTGCTAGCACCTGCGTTTTTCCCCTCCGCCCGGCCCAGCCCACCCAAGTGCAGTATCAATCGATCACTGTCACTTACAAAACACTAAACGCATAACTGCAGCGTTCGCAGAGTCAGGCCTGATCCCTGCGATCGCTAACAGTTTTCTTGGTAGCGTTTTGGTGAACTGGCAAGCACCAGCCCCAGGCAGCGTCAGATTAGCGCCAGTACCGCTAACACCCACGCACGCAGCATACGCCTCCCTTGGTGGTATAGTATCTGATCAGATCTATACTGGTGTCCCCAGCAGTTTAGGGTTCCCAAAAACGCAGTGTTAGGGGGATCAGCCCAGATACCTGCTAGCACCTGCGTTTTGCCCCTCCGCCCGGCCCACCCAAGTGCAGTATCGATCGATCACTGTCACTTACAGAACACTAAACGCATAACTGCAGCGTTCGCAGAGTCAGGCCTGATCCCTGCGATCGCTAACAGATTTTTTGGTAGCGTTTTGGTGAACTGGCAAGCACCAGCGGCCTAGTACACCCCGGTCGTAGTCAAACCAGCACTGCAGTAACACTTGGTGACGTGGCGAGTCCCATAAATGCAGTTCAAGCTGGTGAGGTGGCAAGCACAAGTAGTGTCCCGCTGCCACCAAGAAGAAGACAAACACAGGCCCGTTGTGCCCATAATGCCCTTCCTGCTGCATTCGCCAATCCTAATTGGGAACCCACCACTTCTGCAGCGCCCGTACTTCCCCCATTCACATCCCCAACCAAATGCAGTCGGCTGCATGAGAGGCATTTTCTTTATGTCCTCCCGAGTACCCCTACCCAACAAACCCCCCCAAAATATGTTGTGTCTGCAGCAAGCGCGGATATAGGCGTCACACCCGCTATTATTGTCCCTCCTGTCCTGACAATCCTGGTCTTTGCATTGGTGAATGTTTTGAACGCTACCATTCACTAGTTGAGTATTAGCGTAGGGTACAGCATTGCACAGACTAGGCGCACTTTCACAGGGTCTCCCAAGATGCCATCGCATTTTGAGAGACCCGAACCTGGAACCGGTTACCATTATAAAAGTTAGTTACAAAAAAAAGTGTAAAAAAACAAAAACAAACAAAACACATACAAAAATATGAAATAATAAAAAAAAATAGTTGTTTTATTGTTCTCTCTCTATTCTCTCTCTATTGGTCTGCTCTTTTTTACTGTATTCTATTCTGCAATGTTTTATTGTTATTATGTTTTATCATGTTTGCTTTTTTAGGTATGCAATTTTTTATACTTTACCGTTTACTGTGCTTTATTGTTTACCATTTTTTTTTACTTCAGGTACGCAATTCACGACTTTGAATGGTTATACCAGAATGATGCCTGCAGGTTTAGGTATCATCTTGGTATCATTCTTTTCAGCCAGCGGTTGGCTTTCATGTAAAAGCAATCCTAGCGGCTAATTAAAGCCTCTAGACTGCTTTTACAAGCAGTGGGAGGGAATGCCCCCCCCCCCACACCGTCTTCCGTGTTTTTCTCTGGCTCTCCTGTCTCAACAGGGAACCTGAGAATGCAGCCTGTGATTCAGCCAGCTGACCATAGAGCTGATCAGAGACCAGAGTGGCTCCAAACATCTCTATGGCCTAAGAAACCGGAAGCTACGAGCATTTTATGACTTAGATTTCGCCGGATGTAAACAGCGCCATTGGGAAAGCATTTTATCACACCGATCTTGGTGTGGTCAGATGCTTTGAGGGCAGAGGAGAAATCTAGGGTCTAATAGACCCCAATTTTTTCAAAAAAAAGAGTACCTGTCACTACCTAATGCTATGATAGGGGATATTTACATTCCCTGAGATAACAATAAAAATGATTTAAAAAAAAAAAAAAAAAAAAAAATGAAAGGAACAGTTTAAAAATAAGATAAAAAAAAAAAAAAAAAAAAAAAAAGCACCCCTGTCCCCCCCTGCTCTCACGCTAAGGCGAACGCAAGCGTTGGTCTGGCGTCAAATGTAAACAGCAATTGCACCATGCATGTGAGGTATCACTGCGAAGGTCAGATCGAGGGCAGTCATTTTAGCAGTAGACCTCCTCTGTAAATCTAAAGTGGTAACCTGTAAAGGCTTTTAAATGTTTTTAAAAATGTATTTAGTTTGTCGCCACTGCACGTTTGTGCGCAATTTTAAAGCATGTCATGTTTGGTATCCATGTACTCGGCCTAAGATCATCTTTTTTATTTCATCAAACATTTGGGCAATATAGTGTGTTTTAGTGCATTAAAATTTAAAAAAAAAGTGTGTTTTTTCCCCCCAAAAAATGAATGAAAATGTGAAAAAAAAATGAAACACCCACCATTTTAATCTGTAGGGCATTTGCTTTAAAAAAATATATAATGTTTGGGGGTTCAAAGTAATTTTCTTGCAAAAAAAAATTATTTTTTCATGTAATCAAAAAGTATCAGAAAGGGCTTTGTCTTCAAGTGGTTAGAAGAGTGGGTGATGTATGACATAAGCTTCTAAATGTTGTGCATAAAATGCCAGGACAGTTCAAAACCCCCGCCAAATGACCCCATTTTGGAAAGTAGACACCCCAAGCTATTTGCTGAGAGGCATGTCGAGTCCATGGAATATTTTATATTGTGACACAAGTTGCGGGAAAGAGACAATTTTTTTTTTTTTTTTTTGCACAAAGTTGTCACTAAATGATATATTGCTCAAACATGCCATGGGAATATGTGAAATTACACCCCAAAATACATTCTGCTGCTTCTCCTGAGTACGGGGATACCACATGTGAGACTTTTTGGGAGCCTAGCCGCGTACGGGACCCCGAAAACCAGGCACCGCCTTCAGGCTTTCTAAGGCCGTAAATTTTTGATTTCACTCTTCACTGCCTATCACAGTTTCGGAGGCCATGGAATGCCCAGGTGGCAAAAAACCCCCCAAATGACCCCATTTTGGAAAGTAGACATCCCAAGCTATTTGCTGAGAGGTATAGTGAGTATTTTGCAGACCTCACTTTTTGTCACAAAGTTTTGAAAAAAAATTTTTTTTTCTTGTCTTTCTTTATTTTCAAAAACAAATGAGAGCTGCAAAATACTCACCATGCCTCTCAGCAAATAGCTTGGGGTGTCTACTTTCCAAAATGGGGTCATTTGGGGGGGTTTTATGCCATCTGGGCATTTTATGGCCTTCAAAACTGTGATAGGTAGTGAGGAGTAAAACCAAAAATGTACGCCCTTAGAAATCCTGAAGGCAGTGATTGGTTTTCGGGGCCCCGTACGCGGCTAGGCTCCCAAAAAGTCCCACACATGTGGTATCCCCATACTCAGGAGAAGCAGCTAAATGTATTTTGGGGTGCAATTCCACATATGCCCATGGCCTGTGTGAGCAATATATCATTTAGTGACAACTTTTTGTAATTTTTTTTTTGTCATTATTCAATCACTTGGGACAATACAAATGAATAGTCAATGGGCTCAACATGCCTCTCAGCAATTTCCTTGGGGTGTCTACTTTCCAAAATGGGGTCATTTGTGGGGGTTTTGTACTGCCCTGCCATTTTAGCACCACAAGAAACTACATAGGCAGTCATAAATTAAAGGCTGTGTAAATTCCAGGAAATGTACCCTAGTTTGTAGGCGCTATAACTTTTGCGCAAACCAATAAATATACACTTATTGACATTTTTTTTACCAAAGACATGTGGCCGAATACATTTTGGCTTAAATGTATGACTAAAATTGAGTTTATTGGATTTTTTTTAGAACAAAAAGTAGAAAATATCATTTTTTTTTCAAAATTTTCGGTCTTTTTCCGTGTATAGCGCAAAAAATGAAAACGGCAGAGGTGATCAAATACCATCAAAAGAAAGCCCTATTTGTGGGAAGAAAAGGACGCAAATTTCGTTTGGGTACAGCATTGCATGACCGCGCAATTAGAAGTTAAAGCGACGCAGTGCCAAATTGTAAAAAGTGCTCTGGTCAGGAAGGGGGTAAATCCTTCCAGGGCTGAAGTGGTTAAGCGTATATTGATTGGTTTGCGCAAAAGTTATAGCGTCTATAAAATACGGGATAGATCTATGGCATTTAAAAAAAAAAAAAATTATTTTTTTTACTAGTAATAGCGGCGATCACAATTTATTTTCGTGACTGCGACATTATGGCGGACACATCGGACACTTTTGACACATTTTTGGGACCATTCACATTTATACAGCGATCAATGCTATAAAATTGCATTGATTACTGTGTAAATATGACAGGCAGTGAAGGGGTTAACCACTAGGGGGCGGGGAGGGGTTAAATGTGTTTCCTAGGGAATGCTTCTAACTGTAGGGGGAGGGGACACACAAGGGGAGGAGACCGATCAGTGTTCCTCTGTTCTGGGAACACAGATCGGTCTCCTCTGAGCTGACAGGACGTGGATCTGTGTGTTTACACACACAGATCCACGGTCTGGCCCGGTTAACGGGCAATCGTGGGTGCCCAGCGGACATCGCGGCCGCCGGGCACACGCACAGGTTCCCGAGCAACGCGGCGGGCGCGCTCGCCCCCTAGGCGGCCGGGAACCCGAGGCCGTCATATGACGTCCACCCAGGATGGGAGATCCCATCTGTAGACGTCATTTGACTATAGGCCGGTGCTGAAGTGGTTTTAGTTTTCTGCCTTAGTACCTGCAATGCTTGGTATTAGAGCAGCATACATTAGAACTCTGCTGCACAGGAATCTATTTTTATTTGTGCTTTTGTCTGCTGTTCATCTTTATGCTAATGTTTCTACATTAGAAATTGTCCAAAAAATTTTATGGCCCTTTGTCATTTGCAGGATCAATGCAGTAATGTCCATGGTGACCGTGGCTGACATTTTTGCAAACATACCTGTTTAATAAAGTTTTGTTTAAGGCTGATAGCACATTATACAAGTTGATTGTTGCATCTCCTTTAGCCTTGCCAGCAACTATGAAGTGCAAGGACCTGCCTGATTTGATATTGCAGGGATTTGTCATCCTACCTGCACAGTTCGGGTAAATTAAATAGGCATGCACCATCCGGATTGCTAGTGTACAGTCAGCCTACAGCTGCATAGTGCAAGACAAACCAGATGAAGGCAGAGTGCTTAATTGTTTGCAGTCCAGATATAACTATACAGTACAAAATAGTCTCCTTCCCTTAGTCCTTAACCACCTCAGCCCCGGAAGATTTTATCCCCTTCCTGACCAGAACACTTTTTACAATTTGGGACTGCGTTACTTTACCTGACAATTGCGCGGTCATGCAACGCTGTACCCAAAACGAAATCGTCCTTTTTCACCCTCACAAATAGGAGCTTTCTTTTGGCGGTATTTGATCACCTCTGCGGTTTACTTTTTGCGATTAAAAAAGACAATTTAAGAAAACAATATTTTTTACTATAATAAACATCCCCAATAAAAAAAAAAAAAAAAAAAAAAAAAAAAAAAAAAAAAACCACAAACCCATCAATAAGCATATATTGATACAAACTATGGTAAAGATTTATGGCTTTTTTTTTTTTTTTTTAATACTAGTAACGCCGGTGATCTACGATTTTTCGTGGTACTGCGGCAGACATATCGGACACTCGACACATTTTTGGGGACCATTGACTATAAATATGCACTGATTAATGTGTAAATGTCACTGGCAGGGAAGGGGTTAACACTAGGGGGCAAATGTGTTCTCTCAGCATGTTCCAATTGTGTGAGGATAGGACTGACTAGGGGAGGAGACACATTGTTGTTCCTACTTAGTAGGAACAATGAAATGTCTCCTCTCCCCTGACAGAACAGGGATTTGTGTGTTTACACACACACACACACACACACACACCACACACAATCGCTGGCCACCCGCATCGGCTCCCCTGCCATGCAGCGGGCGCGCACCCTCTGGCGGCTCTTAAAATGTAACCCCGTATGGGGTTTCATGCAGGGGTGCCATTCTGCCCCTGTAAAAAGACGTGAGCCGGTCGGGAACCAGTTAAAAAGTAAACCCTGATGGGTTTTACTTCCCCTTTTGTTCCCTTCAAGGTAAAAGCAGAATAGGCTAGTAAGCATCACAACAATTTGTAGTATGCTAAAAGCTGCAGAGGAGCACTTGCACTTCAAAACAGTCACCTCTGTCACATTACATTGGCATCACATTGTATGTGACCAGCCTAAATACACATAATACAAGAGTAAACTATATCCATGCAATGTGTTGAATTATGTTTGCAGTCAAAATCATTTTTCTACACAGTATTCACTAGTCTTCTTTACCCTTGCAAAATCTCTAATGCTTTGAAGTGTAATACAGCACATAGTTTAAAAAAATAATGAACGCAGCAAATGTGTTTCTCACAGGGATGGTGGTGTAGATCAGGCAAAAACGGATGACACTTGAGCAGCACTGCAAGAGTTAAAGCAATTCTGACAAAATAGAAAACAAACTGAAGGCGCCTCTAAGAGTAGTAATCACAAAATTTTTAAGGGAAAGGAAAGGAAAGGCTCATCATATCCGTAAGAGAAGGGTATGTAGAGTCCAGCGAGAGGAAGTCCTGAGGGTGATCCAGTATGGAACCAATTATGAGTCCCAGCCGACCAGCAGAAGGGAGCCACAGGGAGAAACCACCAGGAAAAAGCCGTGCTACCAGGGCCAGCGTGGACCGCAGTGATTCGGAAATGGAAAAGGGACGGGAAGCGTTTCCGGAGCGTGCAATTGGCTCCTTCATGCCAATAATGGAAAGTAAAGGACAGGTTTATATAGCAGCAAGGGAGGCGGGTTAGGGGCAGAACCACAGTCAGGGAACAACAGCAGCAGCTGAAGTAGTATGCAATATAGTTATTACAGAACCCATGAAAGGGAGATTAAAAAAAAAAAAAAAAAAAAAAAAAACACCTCCTCCCCCTCACACACAAATGAAAGGACTACAATTACCAGCATGCAATGTAATAACCACAAATGGAAAAAAGAATCTGCTGAATAAAAAACTAAAAATCAGAAAAGCTACAAATGCTAGCATTCCATGTAATGAAGAAATTATTCATAAAGTACATGGACTAAAAGTACCATCACTCTATATAAATGGTGACAATAGTCAAAGTTTATGGACTACAACTACCAGCATTCCATGTAATGGTGAAAATAATCATGGAGTTTATGGATTACAGGTGCCAGGATTCCATGCATAAGGCAAGAGGACAGCTATGTACATGGTGGTAAGCCTGGAATTAGATCAGCTGGACTGGAAATTCTAGCAGTACATACATGTGCAGCTGGAAAGCAGCTGAACTCAAGTATACCAGTATCTCACACATCAGACAACATGAGAAAAGTGACGTGTGTGTGTAATGGCAGTATATTATAAGAGATCAGGGTGATTCAGCTCATGTGTATGCAATTTGAAGAAACACATGTTAGGCCTAGGTTTATTCCCCAGACCTGTATGCTTGGGTCAAGCTCTGTACTAGCTTACCTAGGGTTCAAACTGCCATCTCTCTAGCAAACTGTCTGTCTCCAAGTGGGAGCCCTGAGCTCTATCTCTGGGATGTTTATGAACCCAGCCACAGGTGTGTAATCAGCATGCCTCCGTTTACAAAAACCAGTGGGAAAGTGCTAATCCACACCGTGACTCGGGGTCGCCTCTCCACAATATACACAACGGAGGACACTGATGGTAGAAGACCCCATACACACTATTAAAGTTTATGTCGATTTTTGTCTTCAGATTTACCAAAACCATATAATATGAGGTCAAACCTTAAGAGTTTCAATTTGTATGCAATCAGGCAGCCCTTGCACTACATGGTTTTGGTAAATCTGCAGAAAATCTAATAGTGTGTATGGGGCCTTAGAGGGAAAACCAATTTTCCCTTATAATAGGATGAATGATGTACTAGTATAAACACTGTTATACAAGATGTGATTATGTATATAAATATAAATGTCGACTATGTGAACTTACAGTTCAGCATGAAGCGATTCTGCCGACTGTGTGTGTATAATAAATTGTTTCTGAACCTAAAAACACAAATGAAGGGATGAATGGGGTTGTTGTCATCACAGGTGATATCATTTGCTGCTCAGTGATTGCAGTATTCTATTCTGTATCACCCCAAGGTAATACTTAAAATCTGGCCTGTTGGTGGGTCTGGAGGACTGGAGTTGAGAACCACTGCTCTAGAATAAGGCTCCATTCACACTAGCGCGTTTTTTGATGCATTTTGCATTTTGCAGAAATGCATGGGAATTTTTTAACATGGGTTCCTATGGAACATGTTCACATCAATGCCTTTTTGTATCTCTGCATTTTTGGAAAGGGTCAGGGACTTTTTTTCATGCAAAATGCAGCGTTTTGCATGTAATAGAATTCAATGGACAAGCATCAAAAACGCAAGTGCACCGTTTTTGCAGCGTTTTTGGTGCGTTTTTGATGCGTTTTTAATTTTTTTTAAGACTGTAAAAAAAAACCCAAAAAAAACGCAAAACGCAAATCGCGGCAAAAACGCCGCAAAAACGCTGCTCAAAAACGTGGCAAGCATGAAAAAAAAACCCTCCAAAAACGCTCAAAAGCAACATGCATAGGTGTGAATCGAGCCTAAAGGAGGACTGCCTGGGATTTCACATCTGGTCCTAATAATTGTAATGCACTGAGAAATCAACTTACAGTAAACCAAAAAGAGCACAAGTGTACCTGTAACAAAAAAAGAACCTCTATATAGCGAATGTAACATTTTACAAGAAACACTGAAATCATCTCCTTATCCATATTTTTGCTGGCCATACACATGAGACAATCTGATAATAATAATAGTGGTGCCTTTTTTGAATTGCAGGTACTCCCGTGCACCTTTCAGTTTACTGTAAGTTGGGGCGAGGCTCTTTGTGAATGAGGCATATCTGAGTTAGGTTCGGTTCACACTTCCTGTGCGGGTTCTCGCATTGCATGTCTCTAGCAAGCAGTTCACATTGCCCTATGCAGACCACTGTGGGTGTCAATATAAAGTTAATGACACCCCCAGATTGATCCCGCATCCAATTCGCAATAGCGTGAACCCAGCCTAAGGCTCCATTCACACTAGCGCGTTTTTTGATGCATTTTGCATTTTGCAGAAATGCACGGGGATTTTTTAACATGGGTTCCTATGGAACATGTTCACATCAATGCCTTTTTGTACCTCTGCATTTTTGGAAAGGGTCAGGGACTTTTTTTCATGCAAAATGCAGCGTTTTGCTTGTAATAGAATTCAATGGACAAGCATCAAAAACGCAAATGCACCGTTTTTGCAGCGTTTTTGGTGCGTTTTTGATGCCGTTTTTATTTTTTAATTTTTTTTAAGACTGTAAAAAAAAAACCGCAAAACGCAAATCGCGGCAAAATCGCGGCAAAAACGCTGCTCAAGAACGTGGCAAGCATGAAAAAAAACCCTCCAAAAACGCTCAAAAGCAACATGCATAGGTGTGAATGGAGCCTAAGGCTCCATTCACACTAGCGTGTTTTTTGATGCATTTTGCAGAAATGCATGGGAATTTTTTAACATGGGTTCCTATGGAACATGTTCACATCAATGCCTTTTTGTACCTCTGCATTTTTGGAATGGGGTCAGGGACTTTTTTTCATGCAAAATGCAGCGTTTTGCATGTAATAGAATTCAATGGACCAGCATCAAAAACGCAAGTGCAGAGTTTTTACAGCGTTTTTGATGCGTTTTGCATTTTTTTTTTTTTTTTTTTAGACTGTATACAGTCTAAAAGAAACTAAAAAAAACAAAACAAACCGCAAAAACGCTGCAAAAACGTGGCAAGCATCACAAAAAAACTCCAAAAACGCTCAAAAGCAACATACATAGATGTGAATGGAGCCTAAAAGCCGGTTCTCATCTGTGTGACGCCTTTTTCAGTGAAATTAGAGATTTTTACACTTGAGAAGAGGTGAAGGTGGGGTATCATTCTGTGTCGGTGGGATATCGGAGTAGCTGGGGGAGTAATGTATGACTTGAGCTGTAAGTGCTAAGATTAAAATAAAAAATGTCCGGAGCAGGACAGTGATATCTATCATGGATGAGAATGAGATATAAGCCCTGGTTCACATTGATTGTGAGAATGAAATTGTGCGAGTTCAGCATGTCAGTCCCCACTTCAGGGGCGAGTTCAGAGACGCAAATATGGCGTTGCACCGATTTGGACGGTGCCATTGCCGGCAATTGCCACGTGTTTGGCATGTCAAATCGCATCAATGTGAAGCAGGACTTATGGACAGTGTGAACCCTGTATTTACCGAGCAATTGCAGATTACCCAAAAGAATGTAGCAGAATACATTTTGGCCTAAATTCATGAAGAAAGATTATTATTTATTTTTATTTTTTTAACCGATACAAAGAAAACTGTCTTTTTTCAGAATCTCTTTTTGTTCTTTTTTCATTTATTTAGCAAAAAAAAAAAAAAAAAAAACTCATTGGTGATTAAATACCACTAAAAGAAAGTTATTGTGTGAACAAAAATTAGAAAAATTCAGTTTGAGTACAGTGATGCATCACCACACAACTGCCATTCAAAATGTGACAACGCTGAAAGTTAAAAATTGGCCTGAGCAGGAAGGAGGTAAAAGTGCCCGGTATTGAAATGGTTAAAATTGCAAAAAGGCAAAACTTCATTTTGGATAGAGTGGAGAGGGATTAAATCACCTGTTGTGTTTTTTAATTGCTTCTTCTGCCCCTATTTAGAAGATTCACCCACTCTATTTGTCCAGTTTACTGTTATCAAAAGCAAAAGTAAAATAAAGTCCCAAAGCTTGGGTTGTCCCCAGAACTCGATTAGAGAGAATCTTCCAATGAAAACACTAGTTCTGGTGAACTGGGGAGCCCCAATGGATTCCCTTAATTTTCAAGGATTTCCTCACTTCCTGTTTTGGCTATGGGACAGGAAGTGAAGGTAAATCTCCGAAATGGGACACCGATGACAAAAAATCCTCATACTATCCAAAATTATAAAAAAAGTTTTGCCTATAGTTCTACTTTAAACAATAATTTAAAAAAATTATTATAAATATGGAACCTTTAATAAGTTATAGACAACAATGACCAGATAGATTTATGCAAATAAATTAGAACTGTTCAAATCCTAAAAATGGACAATTAGAACAAAAAGGCAACCCTGTATCCGAGTGTTCTCAGGGTCATGTGATCTACCTGAGTGCCTATGTTGGAGAATTGTACATCTCTAATAAGCAAAAGAAGTTTTCAGTTTTTGAATTTCAAACTACCAATAGAATGAAGGGTTTTATTTTACCTTCGGAGCTCATGTATGGTGATTGGGTGACAGTCATGTATGCGGCTGTCGCTTTCTGTCTCTCTGTCCTTGCTTTTGTGTCTGTCTGTGACAAGCAGAGAAGAAGCTATATATACATATATATATATATATATATATATATTCAATTTAACTGTACAGACATTGAGTCTAATGCCGCGTACACACGGTCGGACTTTTCGTCTACAAAAGTCCAGCGGACGCTGACGGACTAAAGCTGGCTGGTAATCCGATCGTGTGTGGGCTTCTCCGGACTTTCAACGTACTTTTTTAGCCTCAAATCCGACGTACTTTAGATTTGAAACATGCTTCAAATCTTTACGTCGTAACTACGACGGACCCCGAAATCCGCTCGTCTGTGTGCTAGTCCGACGGACAAAAAGCCACGCTAGGGCACCTATTGGCTACTGGCTATGAACTTCCTTATTTTAGTCCGGTGTACGTCATCACGTACGAATCCGTCGGACTTTTGTGTGGTCGTGTGTAGGCAAGTCCGTTCGTTAGAAAGTATGCCGCAAGTCCGCCGCAAGTCCGCCGAAAGTCTGCCGGAAGTCTGTCGGACAGGCTGTCTGACTTTTGTAGACGAAAAGTCCGACCGTGTGTACGCGGCATTAGGCTGGCCATACACTATACAATTTTCTTGTTCAACTTTCCTTTAGATTTACCAAAACCATATAATATGAGGTCACACCTAAGCCCTTTTAATTTGTATGCAATCAAGCAGGCCCTTGTACTACATAGTTGAAGGTAAATCTAAAGGAAATTGAATAAGAAAATTGTATAGTGTATGGCCAGCATTAGAATAGATAGATTTTTTTGTTAGGAAACAAGCAAGTATGCTGATACATGTAGTTCTATAGCTTTTAACTTGCAAGGTTCTGCTGCTACTTAATAACCACCTGTTGTTGATTCAATTAGCTCCACACCCATTTCTATTTAACCTTGGCTCATTGGCACAGCAATTGCTTAAGCAACAGCTGGTGTGCCTAGTGTCAGGGTACCTGGTGGGAGGTGGGGTGTAAGAGTGTGATGTCGTGTGGCCCTGGCCTCAGAGGGTTCCAAGTGACCCATTTACCTCTAGTGATCCTGTAGACAGATGCTCCTTGTTTTTAGTGTTTGTTTGCAAGCATCCCCCAGTGTCTATCAGGCTGTCTCCTGTGACTCTGTGTGTTCCTGCATGCATCCTGTGTTCTTGTATCTGTTCTGTCATTGGAGCATTGCAGTGCTATTGTGTATGTTTCCTCTGTACCTTTTTACCAGCTTTCAGCCTTCCACCCCCCTCTGTGATCTCTTGTAAATTCCTCTTCTTTTTTAGCATCACCTGTGTCTGCTTCAATGTCTCCAAATGTATTTCCAGTCTGTTTCATGCTCTTCATCCCTGTGCACTTCATAAGAAGCATTTCCTGTTAATCTCTGTACATTGCTATTGACTCCTAGACTGTTCTCAGTGCCATTGTAAGGCTCTGCACCTATTCCCAGTGTTTGTGGTTCCTTGTATACCTGTTAGCTTGAGCTGTACTCCCTTTTTATCTGATGGCCCTTGTGCTTCAGTGCTGCAAGAGATTCATATCTATTTATCAGCCTTTAGTTCCCATTAGCTGCCTGCTCTGGTGAGTCTGAGAACTGCAACCTGGGGATCGTCTGCAGCGCAACCCATCTCCACCTTCAGGAGCTCTGGAGAAAACCAGGCGGTTCCTTAGACTCTGCGCCTCGGCCCTTCCAAGGGCCCTCACCTTTGCTGTATATGTGGGCATGCTGTGTTCTCCCCAGACTATCAATAGGTATCCTTCCTGTCCAATATTTTTGGCGTACCGTTCCCTGGGATCCTCCTTGTGCACCTCAGTGTTCCTTATACATGGCGTTACCTGTGTTCCTGTAACCTCCACATCCCACTGCAGTAAGTGTTTCATAATAGTTTACAATGTCTTGCTGGCCTATAAGGCCAGTGCTGTGTTCTACTCTTGCCACGCCTGTGAATTCTGTATTTGGTGTTTTCCAAAATCATTCTTTGTTCTGCCCTAGACCAGGTCTTGCTGTAGCCTGCGTGGATACTCTCCGTACACCACCATCCAGCATGGAGGGTCCCTGATCCATACCATACATGACAGTCCGGATTTATGACCGCAGCACACAGAACCAATTGGTTGGCAGTCTCTTGCAATCTGGTCTTGATCAAATTCAAAGGTAAGGTAAGAAACAGTATAAAAAGTCAATTGTTTAAATGCTACAAAAGTCCAGATGGGAGGATAAAGCTTAGTAACAGATAACTGTGTTCCATTACTGTCCCGATCATAGGCAAGGAGTGAGTCAGTAAAGGCCTAGTCTCCCAAAAAAGTTGTTTGAAATCTTGAGATGGAAAAGTGGCACTGCAGGACACAGCTATAGATGGAGTAGGATTTTTTTTTATATTTATATAACGTGTATTAGCTTGGGTTCTCATTTTAATGTAAATAGTAAGATTAAATGAATGGACACACTCCATACAAGGTAGATTGTAATGCTTACTTGGCTAATAATGTTGATAATTTCGATGGTATGGTAGAGGCAGGTGATTTCCAGATTCTTACACGACTGTTAAATTCATTGACTTCTGCCCCTTACTCTAAGGGAAATTTTAGTCCTACCATAGTCAAATTCCAGCTTGGTCCCCTCGTCTTTGGCCATGAGCAGAACACGGGTGGTGCCATCATTCTTGTATGCCATCTCTGGCTTGAGATTCATCTTCTCCCTTGAGGCTAGGTTCACACTAGTGTGCATTGGATGTGAGTTTCCCTGCATCCAATTTGCATGACCGCAGATTGTTATCAGATTTTTATGGAGCCGGTTCACATCTCCCGGGGCGGCTTGTAAGGAGTCCTGTGCGTTCTATGGTCCATTTCAGGGCTGAATTCAGGCAAAGAATTTTGGCCCAAACGGCTAACAGAGATGCACCAGACCCCTTCTGCGAGCCACAGAGATGCACCAGACCCCTTCTGCGAGCCACAGAGATGCACCAGACCCCTTCTGCGAGCCGCATCGGTCTTTGTAAACCCAGCCTGAATAATTAATCTTCCTGGCAAAAATTGTGGGTGAATGGGACATTCTTTGTGTTGATACAAATCCTTTAGTGGTTTCTCCTGTATTTAAAGAGAAAAATACACCCCATTTCCTACACAGCCATGGGATTTACGAGTAGTTATCTTTCATGAGACATGATCAATTCATGATAGTTGCAAACCCTTTGCCATTTCTGAAAGGTATAGTATTAGGGGGGGCTTAGATTGGGGCACACCCCTTCCTGTTTTTGGGGGTCTTCTGCATCTTCCACCTGTGCTCTGACCATGTTGGGTCTCTGGTTGTTCAGGATATCCTGTGCTGTTAGAAGGTTCATTTTCCATTCTTTCTCCTGAATTTAAAACTGAAGCTGCTTTTCTGTAGGTGGATTCCACTTGAAAAATACTGAAAGTAAAGGGATGTGACTTTGAAACTTAGACGGTTTATAAGAACATAATACGATCTATATATGTGCTAGAGCACAGGTACATTCATAGTGATTACAATGCTTTTAATTTGTACATGTAGAGATATCAGTTCTCACAGATATTGATTTGAACGGTGTACTGCAGTGTGTGGGTTTATTGGGTCCCATGGGAAACATCCAGAATGTGTGCCTGAAAGCCACCTACCTCCCTGTCAATGAGTCTCTTTATAACCTTTTGCCCCAAGTCTCCAGGCAATTTGTAGCTCTAGAAGGCAAAAGCATATCTCTAATCTTGTGTTTTTTTTTGTTTTTTTTTTTTTTTCTCTCTAATTTCCCATCAGCATTTCTGGTAAATGTTCTCAATGCACTGGGCAGAGTGAGGAGGGAAGAGGTACAACACCACATCCAGGTCCTTCAGACAATGTTTCATGCAATTGGGAGCCAGAAATGTCTCCCTGCCTTACAGTTCAAAATTGCTCAGGGGGGCTAAGAGGGTGCCTATAATGTTACTATTCCATACACAACCCCACCCCCAGAAATGGTCATGCTGGAGTTGGACAAATGTGACAATCGGTACGTCACAATAGAAAGTTTAAACCTTCACATTGACAAAAAAATGTTTTCTGTTTGTCTACAAAATAGTTGTAAAATACAATATTTATGCTCCTCTCTAATGGTGTTTTTAGGTTAATGGCCTATTTGCACAACTGAAAAATGTTTACTTGTCTGTGATGTAGTGGACTTCGGTCGTTTGAGAGATCACGTTGTTGCCTTGCTGGTCACAAATAGGGATGAGCTTCGTGTTCGAGTCGAACCCATGTTCGACTCGAACATCGGCTGTTCGACCGTCCGTCGAATTGCGAACGATATGGGCCGTTCGCGCCAAATTCGTGTGGCGCGTCACGGCCCATAATTCACTGCGGCATCGCAGTGCATTGCTGGCTGATGATTGGCCAAGCATGCACTATGACCCGCATGCTTGGCCAATCACAGCGCCGTCAGTAGAGAGAGCTGTAATTGGCCAAAGCCAGGGTGGCTTTGGCCAATTATGGCTCAGGGGATTTAGTACACACCCCACACTATATAAGGCCGCCTGCACGGCGGCCCTGTGTAGTGTGTGTTCCGGTGTGCTGAGAGAGAGAGAGAGAGACAGTGTCATTTGATTTGAGTTAGATAGATTAGGCAGAACAGTCAGTCAGTTAGCTGCACTTACAGTGTATTGTGTATATATATATGCATCCCAGGTGTTGCATATATATATATATATATACACTGTATTCAGTTTAGCTAGATCCGTTCCTGTTATCTTCTATCTAGACTATTTAGTGCAGTGTGTCCTGCTCAGTGTTCAGCTAGATCCGTTCCTGCTATTTACATTCAGTGCAGTGCGTCCTGCTCACAGTGTTCAGCTAGATCCGTTCCTGCTATTTACATTCAGTGCAGTGCGTCCTGCTCACAGTGTTCAGCTAGATCCGTTCCTGCTATTTACATTCAGTGCAGTGCGTCCTGCTCACAGTGTTCAGCTAGATCCGTTCCTGCTATTTACATTCAGTGCAGTGCGTCCTGCTCACAGTGTTCAGCTAGATCCGTTCCTGCTATTTACATTCAGTGCAGTGCGTCCTGCTCACAGTGTTCAGCTAGATCCGTTCCTGCTATTTACATTCAGTGCAGTGCGTCCTGCTCACAGTGTTCAGCTAGATCCGTTCCTGCTATTTACATTCAGTGCAGTGCGTCCTGCTCACAGTGTTCAGCTAGATCCGTTCCTGCTATTTACATTCAGTGCAGTGCGTCCTGCTCACAGTGTTCAGCTAGATCCGTTCCTGCTATTTACATTCAGTGCAGTGCGTCCTGCTCACAGTGTTCAGCTAGATCCGTTCCTGCTATTTACATTCAGTGCAGTGCGTCCTGCTCAGTGTTCAGCTAGATCCGTTCCTGCTATTTACATTCAGTGCAGTGCGTCCTGCTCACAGTGTTCAGCTAGATCCGTTCCTGCTATTTACATTCAGTGCAGTGCGTCCTGCTCACAGTGTTCAGCTAGATCCGTTCCTGCTATTTACATTCAGTGCAGTGCGTCCTGCTCAGTGTTCAGCTAGATCCGTTCCTGCTATTTACATTCAGTGCAGTGCGTCCTGCTCACAGTGTTCAGCTAGATCCGTTCCTGCTATTTACATTCAGTGCAGTGCGTCCTGCTCACAGTGTTCAGCTAGATCCGTTCCTGCTATTTACATTCAGTGCAGTGCGTCCTGCTCACAGTGTTCAGCTAGATCCGTTCCTGTTATCTTCCTACTGACAGGCAGGCTTGTCTGGTTACAGTATATAAAGCTACCTGAAGAAAATTACAGGTGTTCTTTTTGATCCTATTAGTACCACGGTCAGGCAGCTAGACTATTTACATTTAGTACAGTGTGTCCTGCTCACAGTGTTCAGCTAGATCCGTTCCTGTTATCTTCCTACTGACAGGCAGGCTTGTCTGGTTACAGTATATAAAGCTACCTGAAGAAAATTACAGGTGTTCTATCCCAGCTTAGTGCAGCTACAGGCCATTAGTATGTCTGGAAGGCCAAGAAGGAGAGGCAGACAGTCACAAGCCAATAAGAGAGGGCAAGCAGGCTCTGTGTCTAGTGCTGGTCGTGGAGACGGTGCATCCTCATCAGCACGTGGCCATGGGACACGCTTGGCCTTTTTTTCGGCAGCTGGCCGTGTTGAGCCGCAACATGCGGAAGACTTGGTCGAGTGGATGACCAAGCCGTCCTCATCCTCCTCATCCTCTCTCACCCATGCCCAGGGTGCTTTGTCTGGCAAAGCAGCGGCCTCTTCCCTCAGCTCAATGTCATCAGTGACTCCTTCCCTAGCTCCACCATGTCCTCATGAGGATTCCCTCGAACTGTTTGACCACAGTGTTGGGTACATGCTCCAGGAGGATGCCCAGCGTTTGGAAGGCTCTGATGATGATACTGAGCTCGATGAAGGCAGTAACATGAGCACGGACAGAGGGGGTGCCCAAGAAGGACAGCAATCTGGCAGTCATGCTCCCCCTGCTGCAGCATACTGCCAGGTTTGCTCCAGTGATGAGGAGGGAGGGGATGATGAGGTCACTGACTCAACGTGGGTGCCTGATAGGAGAGAGGAGGAGGAGGAGGCGGCACATCACCAACGAGGCAGGATGCCCTCCAGGGGCCAGCCTAAGGGCAGCACATTGACTGCATCACACCCCAAAGCTCCACATGTGCAGGGCGCTGCAGTCTCTGCGCGTTATTCAAAAAGTTCTTTGGTGTGGGCCTTTTTTGAGACGAGTGCATCAGATCGCACCGCTGCTATTTGCAACATATGTCTCAAGCGTATCTCGCGTGGCCAAAACATCTCCCGCTTGGGTACCACATGCTTGACCAGACATATGTTGACCTGCCATGCAGTTCGTTGGCAAGCGTATCTGAAAGACCCACACCAAAGAACAAAGAGGATCTCTCCTTGCTCCTCATCAGCTGAGATTTCCAACCCCACTAGACCTTCAGTCCTCTCTGAGACCTGCAGTGAGAGGAATGAAGGTGTAGAATTAGGTGTGTCACAGCCAAGTACTTGTGGGCAATCTGCTTTTGGTACACCGACGTCAGATTGTACCAGGCAAATTTCCCTGCCCCAGCTGCTGCACCGCCGAAAGAAGTTTGCTCCCAGCCATCCACATGCCCAGCGGTTGAATGCTAGCTTGGCAAAATTGCTAGCACTTCAACTGCTGCCTTTTCAGTTGGTAGACTCTGCCCCCTTCCGTGAGTTTGTGGAATGTGCGGTTCCTCAGTGGCAGGTACCCAAACGCCACTTTTTCTCACGGAAGGCGATTCCGGCTCTCTACCGGCATGTGGAAGGCAATGTCCATGCCTCGCTGGACAGGGCGGTCAGCGGTAAGGTGCATATTACCGCTGACTCATGGTCCAGCAGGCATGGACAGGGACGTTACTTAAGTTTCACGGCGCATTGGGTGACTCTGCTGGCAGCTGGGAAGGATGCAGGACAAGGTGCAGTAGTGTTGGAGGTTGTTCCGCCACCACGCCTCCAAAATGCTGATTGTGACACACCTCTCTCCTCCACCCCCTCCTCTTCTTCTTCCTCCATGGCCTCTTCCTCGGAACCAGCGGTGCTCCGTAGGCGTTCAAGGGGCTACGCAAGTACGCAGGCCAAAAGATGCCATGCGGTGCTTGAGCTGGTGTGCTTGGGGGACAGGAGCCACACTGGGGCAGAGGTTCTGTCAGCTCTGCAGGGGCAGGTTCAGAGGTGGTTGACGCCACGCCAACTTAAGGCAGGAATGGTGGTTTGCGACAATGGCACCAACCTCCTCTCTGCCCTCCGACAGGGACAACTGACCCATGTGCCCTGTTTGGCTCACGTCCTTAACTTGGTGGTGCAGCGGTTCTTGGGCAGGTACCCGGGCTTACAGGATGTCCTGAGGCAGGCCAGGAAAGTCTGTGTGCATTTCCGCCGGTCATATAATGCCAGTGCTCGGCTGACGGACCTCCAAAAGGAGTTTAACCTGCCCAAGAACCGCCTAATCTGTGACATGCCCACCAGGTGGAACTCGACGTTGGCCATGCTGCAGCGGCTGCACACGCAGCAGAGGGCCATCAATGAGTACCTGTGCGACTATGGCACCAGGACAGGGTCAGGGGACCTTGGTTTTTTTTCCCCACGCCAGTGGGCCATGATCAGGGATGCATGCACTGTCCTGTCACCATTCGAGGAGGCCACGAGGATGGTGAGCACTGACAGTGCATGCATCAGTGACACTGTCCCCCTTGTCCACCTGTTGGAGCACACGCTGCGTGGAATAATGGACAGGGCACTTGAGGCAGAACAGAGGCAGGAAGAGGAGGACTTCCTTAGCTCTCAAGGCCCCCTTTATCCAGACAGTGTTCCTGCGTGCCCGCCGATCACACAGGAAGAGGACGAGGAGGAGGAGGAGGAGGAGGAAGATTGTGTCAGTATGGAGGTGGAGCCTGGCACTCAGCATCAGCAGTCTTTAAGGGATCAGTCCCAAGGAACACATGGACTTGTACGTGGCTGGGAGGAGGTGGCTGCGGACGTTGTTGTCCTTAGTGACCCAGAGGACTCCGGACCGAATGCCTCAGCAAACCTACGCTGCATGGCCTCCCTGATCCTGCAAAGCCTGCGTAAGGATCCTCGTATTCGTGGTATCAAGGAGAAGGACCAATACTGGCTGGCAACCCTCCTTGATCCACGTTACAAGGGTAAGGTTGCGGACCTTATCTTGCCATCGCAGAGGGAGCAGAGGATGAAACATCTTCGGGAGGCCTTGCAGAAAGGTCTGTGCAACGCGTTCCCAGAGACTGGGAGGTTACAAACTCCTGTTTCTGGACAACGTGTTGCTGAGGCTTCGGTCAGTCAAAGAAGGAGCGGTGGAGAAGGTGGCCGTCTGACCGATGCGTTCAGACAATTTTTTGGTCCGCAGCCCCAAGGTATGATCGGTTCCAGCAACCATCGCCAGCGTCTGTTTTACATGGTGCAGGAATACCTAGGGGCAAGATCAGACTTGGACACCTTTCCCACCGAAAATCCTCTGGGTTACTGGGTCTTGAGGATGGATCACTGGCCAGAGCTTGCACAGTATGCAATTGAGCTACTGGCCTGTCCTGCATCCAGCGTTCTTTCGGAACGTACATTCAGTGCTGCTGGAGGCGTGGTAACCGATCACAGGGTGCGTCTGTCCACTGACTCGGTCGATCGGCTGACCTTCATAAAAATGAATCAGTCTTGGATCACCACCAGCTACCAAGCACCTGATGCTGATGTAACTGAATAATTTTTTTCAGATCCCTTCAAAGACTGCCTATGTTGATGCTGAGTGATTATCCCTGAGTAATTATCCTCTTCCTCCTCAATCATCACGCTGATAGCTTGTAAGAACATTTTTGGTTCTGGGCGCCACCACCAGTGCCTAAGGCACAATTTTTCAGCCCCTGTATAACAGGGGCGTGTAATTACAATTTTTGATGTAATACTTTGCAGCACGGCTCGTTCCTGCATTCCAACTAGAGTGTCTGTGAGGGGTTGCAGTGTTGTGGCACCAGTGCCTAAGGCCCAATTTTTCTGCCCCTGTCTAACAGGGGCGTGTAATTACAATTTTTGATGCAATACTTTGCAGCAGTGCTCGTTCCTGCGTTCCAACTAGAGTGTCTGTGAGGGGTTGCAGTGTTGTGGCACCAGCACCAGTGCCTAAGGCCCAATTTTTCTGCCCCTGTCTAACAGGGGCGTGTAATTACAATTTTTGATGCAATACTTTGCAGCAGTGCTCGTTCCTGCGTTCCAACTAGAGTGTCTGTGAGGGGTTGCAGTGTTGTGGCACCAGCACCAGTGCCTAAGGCCTAATTTTTCAGCTCCTGTTCAACAGGGGCATGTAATTACAATTCTTGATCTAATATTTCACAGCAGGGCCCTGTGAGGGCTTACAGTGTTTTGGCCACAGCAACACCTAAGGCCCAAATTTCTGCTGAGTATATAGGGCAGGACCCTACTTTCAAACATCTAACTTACAAACGACTCCTACTTGCAAACGGAAGGAGACAACAGGAAGTGAGATGAAATCTACCCATAGGAAGGGAAATTCTCTCATGTAAGAGTTAATATGGGAAAACAATTTCTCCTTTCCACTGATGCTTTCCAATCCTTGTTCCACAAAAAAACCCAAATTTTCAAAAAACATTTTTCATTGGGACAAAAAAGTGAGGTGAAATCTTCTGAAGAGGAGGAAAGACGCAAAACAAATGTCACAGGGGTGATAACCCTTCCCTATGTTTTCCAAAAAGCTTAGAAAAGATTTTTTGGCTGGAGCTAAACACATTAAAAATGTTCAAAATTACAAAGAGATTCTACTTAACAACAAACCTACAGTCCCTGTCTTGTTTGCACCGCCTGTATACTGCTGTTCAGAGTATATAGGGACCTTTCCTTATTTTAATTTGGGTGCGGGGTTCCCCTTAATATCCATACAAGACCCAAAGGGCCTGGTAATGGACTGGGGGGTACCCATGCCGTTTGTCTCACTGATTTTCATCCATATTGCCAGGACCCGACATGACATTAAACCCGCAAGCAGTTTTAAATGAGATTTTTTCCTTTAAAAATGACATTTGGTGCAGGGACTGTTCTAAACATGGGAAACACGCGTCACTTTACAGGCATACTATAGACACCCCCCAGGTACGATATTTAAAGGAATATTTCACTTTTTTTTTTTTACTTTAAGCATCATTAAAATCACTGCTCCCGAAAAAACGGCCGTTTTTAAAAGTTTTTTTTGCATTGATACATGTCCCCTGGGGTAGGACCCGGGTCCCCAAACCCTTTTTAGGACAATACCATGCAAATTAGCCTTTAAAATGAGCACTTTTGATTTCGAACGTTCGAGTCCCATAGACGTCAATGGGGTTCTAACGTTCGTGCGAACTTGCGGTCCGTTCGCGGGTTCTGGTGCGAACCGAACCGGGGGGTGTTCGGCTCATCCCTAGTCACAAAGTGGTCATCTTTGTTCAGAAGTCTGCAGGGTCCTGCTGTGTACCTCAGTGACGGTGACTTCCACTGTGTGTGTTAAACTCGACAGAACCTCAGCAATTACTGAGGTATCTGTTGAATGATAACAAACGGATGTTATGAAGTAAACACATTAATCATGGTGACACTTTGGATGACTGATGGTATTTGTAAATGTTGTAACATCAGCCGCACGTGAATAGTACAGGAAGGTCATACTGTCTCTCCTCCAGCCCTTCATTTTTGCCCTTTAGACATTGATATCAGTGGGGAAGGGGGAGTTGCATAGTCAGCAAAATTAAATGCATACATTGTGTATTGCAATCAGTATCATTACCCAGTTTTTTTTACTTTACTTGGGAATCTCTCGTTTATGTTCCTAATATTCTTTTAGATATGTTTAATATATTGAAATTACCTTGGTTGGTCTTCCTGTCTCCATCTCTTCCACTACAATGAGATTCTATAAAACTATTCACTATCAGAGCTGTAAGAGAAAGCCATGAATGAGTCTGTAATTTTTCTAGCATGATTGTTAACCATCCTTTAAACAAAATTAAGTTTCCTGAAGACTTTATAAGAATGCTTATCCTGGCCTCAAGTTCTTTAAACCCCATCATGCCGACCTGACACGTGCGGCCTCACGGAACTGGGCTTTTTTTTTTATTTTTTTTTTATTTTTTTTTTTTTCCCCCATGAGGGTCCCGTACTAATGATTGGGACTCGGATCTCCTGGTTCCGGGTCACTTGATCGCTGTGGTAGTCTCTGGCTACCAGTTATCAGTCACTGTGAAGCCTGCCCATGCGTTTGGGTCTAGTAAGGGTCAAAGGTCATGGTCAGTATATTTTGAGCAGAATTTGTTCTTTTTTTTATTGCCATTCATCTGTTTTTAGGTAGAACAAAAAAAAATCGCAAAATGCGCACTATTGCTTCTGAGCTGTACTACGGAAACAAGCAACAAATATACACCATGTGGTATTGCAATCGCCATGAGCTGGATAATTTTATTTTAGGTTGTTCTTTGGTGACATGTTCTTTGGTGGCATGTTATGGTAACAAAAATATATACAGCTAAATTTAAACTTTTTTTTTTTTTTTTTTTGGGGCCAGTTTTCCTTTGCTAACAAATCAGGAGATATCTTAACACTTTACTATTAAATAAGAGCCCAATTTGTCCTGAAAAAAACATGGCATAATCTACCTGAATGTTCAAAGTATTTGTGATCGTAAAACTTTACATGACGCTTGTCAAAATTGCAGAATTGTGCTTGGGCTTTAAGATTTGTTTTACTCTTGGGTGTAAAGAGGCTAAAAAAAATCATGTAAAACTGCTGGGGTTTGACAGCATGTGTGCTTCGGGTTTTTATATGGTGACAAAATGACACATTTTAGACCAGACCTCTTTAAGTTCTTTAACCACTTCAATACCAGGCACTTGTACACCTTCCTGCCCAAGCCAATTTTCAGCTTTCAGCGCTGTCGCAATTTGAATGACAATTGCGCAGTCGTGCTACACTGTAACAGAAAAAAACAGATTACCACGCTTCACTCACAATGAGGAACACCAAAAAGCTGCAGTTCTGATTTGTGAGGCATACACAAATACAGTATAAATACAAATTAGGAACTGCGCGGTTCCTAATTTTTATTCATGCTACACTACTCCAAATTTTTTTTTTTTTTTAATCATTTTGTTCCCACAAATAGAGCTTTCTTTTGGTGGTATTTGATTACCTCTGCAATTTATTGTTTATTCCCCCCCCCCCCCCCCCAACAAATAAAAAAAAAAGACCGAAAATTTTGACAAACGTTTTTTTCTTCTAAATTTTTTTTTTTTTTTTCTTCAATGATGGGCTCTGATAGGTGGCACTGAGGGACACTGGTGGGTGGCATTGCTGGGCATCACTTATTTTTTTATTTCTGTAATGGTGCCAGTCAGTGCCCATTTGTGGGCACTGATTGGCATGTATTGGGCATTTTTTTATGTGGCTGGCCATGGGGTACTTACCTGGCCATCCACATGCTGGGGGCTTCCCTGGTGGTCCAGTGTGGGCATCTGAGGGGGGGCTGCGCTGATAGACAATCAGCCGCAGACGCCCTGTCAGGAGAGCCGCCGATCTGCTCTCCTCTACTCGCGTCTGACAGATGCGAGTGAGGAAAAGCCGATTAATGGTTTTTCCTGTTTACATCGTGATCAGCCGTGATTGGACACGGATGATCACGTGGTAAAGAGCCTCCGCTCTTTACCGAGATCTGTTTAGCAGTGTGTCAGACTGACACACAGCACCACCACGATGCGCGCCCCCTATTATCCTGCAGGGCGTCATTCTGCTATAGGCCAGGCAGGAAGTGGTTAAATTTAGCCTATTCATCCTTTTCTACAGACTCTTGGGTGTTAAAGTGTTTTTTGCCATTTTCCGCATGACTTGCAAACCAAGGAAACTCTTGTGTTTCTGGGGAGAAACTAAAATTTAGGAATAGATGCAGAAAAATGATGCATGGTTTCAAAACTCAAATAGAAGAAATTATTCAGTATACCTAAACAATCCTGAAAGTTGCTTTTAAAGCTGAGTTCCACCAACATTTTTCACTCCTCACCATGCAGCACTAATGTGCATGTTTTAAAGAATGGGTAATTTTTTTTTTTTTTTTTCTTCACCTACCTGATTTATGCCTATATAATTTCACTTCCTCCATTTAAGGGCTGCGGTACCATAAGTCATTTCCGGCTTTACTTTGGCTCCTGGGAGATCTTGGTCAGCTTGACATGGCACTGCTCCAGTGCCATGACAAGCTGTCCAAGATTTTCCCATAATGTTAACCACTTCCCAACTGGCTCCTGTATATGTATATCGGCAGTTTAAAGATGGATATCTCGGTAACGGCAGCAGCTGCTGCCACAACCGTGGTATCCATATTTCAAGCCGGCGATCCTGTTTATAATGGTGGTCTCCCACACCCTCCGCCGCTTACCGGAGCCGTTGGCAGCGGTGGAGGCGATCAGGACCTATGAGTGAGGGGAAGATGGCCCCCACCCGTCTCTATACTATAACATACGTCTTAAAGGCACATTTTTCGGTTATTTTTTTCAAATGACTTTTTTTTTTTTTTTTTTTTTGCGTTTAAGTCCAAATATGAGATCGGAGGTCTTTTTGACCCTAGATCTCATATTTAAGAGGACCTGTCAATTTTTTTTTTTTTTTTTTTTTTTCTATTACAAGGTATGTTTATATTCCTTGTAATAGGAATAAAAGTGACTTTATTTTTTACTGGGTTTTTTTTTTTTTTTTTTTGCTTTTTTTTTTAAGTAAAATAAGAAAAAAATAAATAAATGCGCCTGCATATGAAAATGGTGGTCAAACCACACATGTAAGGTATCGCCGCAATTGTTAGAGTGAGAGCAATAATTCTAGCCCTAGAACTCCTCTAACGCAAAACATGCAACCTGTAAAATTTTTAAACGTCGCCTATGGAGATTTTTAAGGGTAAAAGTTTGACACCATTCCACGAGCGGGTGCAATTTTGAAGCGTTACATGTTTGGTATCAGTTTACTTGGCATAACGTTATCTTTCACAATATAAAAAAAATTGGGCTAATTTAACTGTTTTATTTTTTTCAAAGTTTTTTTTTTTTTTTTTTTTTTTCCCCAAAAAAGTGTGCTTGTAAGACCGCTGCGCAAATACGGTGTGACAAAGTATTGCCATGACCGCCATTTTATTTTCTAGGGTGTTAGAAAAAAAATGTGTGTTTGGGGGTTTTAAGTGAATTTCTAGCAAAAAAACTTGTTTTTAACTTGTAAACACTGAGTCTGAAAAAGAGGCCTGTTTTTTAAGTGGTTAAATGTTACTGGAGCTGTGCCATGTCAAGCTAACCAAGATTGCACCACACTGCACATGTGTAAGATCAGCAGGTGCATGCTGGGTAGACCCCTTACCACGTAATCAGCTGTCAGCCAATAGCTGACCACATGATGTAAACAGAGTCGGTAATCCTATTATTTTTTTTATTTTTATTTTTTTTCCTCATGCTGACAGCACCGGCTTTGTTAGGACATTACCTGTTTGCAAAAATGCAAACTATGAAAACTTTTAGCTTTCAAAATTTTTGGTCTTTTTTTGTTTAGCAAAAAAAAAAAACACCAGTAGTGATTAAATACCAAGAAAGCTTTGTGTGAGGAAAATGACAAATTTTAATTTGGGTACAGTGTAGCATGACAGCACAATTTTTATTCAAAGTGTGACAGCGCTGAAAATTGGCCTGGGCAGGAAGGGGGTTTAAGTGCCCAGTAGGCAAGTGGTTAAATATAAATTATGGAAGACTAAACTGCAGCGCTAACTAAAAGGGGGAAAAATCGCCTAAGATCAGTAATTAAATTCAAACAGTACTGTATATACTCGAGTACAAGTCGTTCCGAGTATAAGTCGAGGCCCTAATTTACCACAAAAAAATGGGAAAAACTTATTGACCCGAGTATAAGACGAGGGTGAGAAATACACAGCTACTGTAAGTGGAAAAGAGGGTCAACAATGCCCATTTGCAGCCTCACTATGCCCATTTGCATGCCTCACTGTGCCCATTTGCAGCCATAGGTCCCCCGAACTTCAAACTCTGTAGTTAAGGGTTCCTAGATGCCCCCTAGCTGCAGCCAAAATTTGGGGTCTCTGAACACAAAGGGTCCCGAAATGACATTGCTGCAGATGGACACAGTTGACCAACTTTGGGGCCCCGTACCTCGAGGCCACTTAGTACTAGGGACCCCAAATTTGGCGTGCAAACCCAGTGGAACTAGCACCATTAAACATCCAAAGCAGGGGTTTCTAGCACCAAGTGGCCCCGAGATACAGGGCCCCAAAAATAGGTTCAGAAAATGTCGAGCACTTTTCTGCAGCAGAGAATGACATTTTCTGAACCGGGTTTGGGGCCTCGTATCTCGGGGCCACTTGGTGCTAGAAACTCCAAATTTGGTGTGCAAACCAAGTGGAACTGGCACCACAACATATCCAAATTTGGGGTTCCTAGCTCCAGTGGCCCTGAGATGGGGGGGGCCCCAAATCTGTTCGGAAAATTCAATTTTTTGCTGCAGAAAAGTGCTTGACTTGAGTATAAGTCGAGGGGGGCAGTTTCAGCCCAAAAAATGTGCTGAAAAACTCGACTTGTACTCGAGTATATACGGTATATTGATTAACAAGGCTTGGTGCTATTAAAATCCCTTGTGCTAATGAATTGATATGAATGAATTCATACCAAAGATATAAAATAACTTATGTTACAAAAAGTGTAATGGATTAAAAAAACGCAAAACTATACAAAATGGAGTGAATGAGGCAGAATTCTGTAAATGACCCTGTAAATAGAATATCAGCATTGAAGTCCTTTTTAAAAAAAACTAATCTTGTTAAAACTCCTGCAGCATACCAGAACTTGTCTAAGGCTGAGGTTCTTCATCAATTGCTACATATTGCACTTTGTTTTGTCCAAGTCTCTTGATTGCATCACCAGCATTTTTTCTGCAAACTTGCCTAACGTGTAGTTTAGAACGAAACTTGGACCAGTAGAATTCTGGTATTTCTGGGGTAAAGATTGCCTGATGCAGACATAGAATCACAGCAAAGTAAGATGACACTATGCCTTAATTCCTCAGGAAGTCCCCTTTCACACGGGGCGGCTCAGTCAGAAGTCTGCTTACTTAGCAGGGATCTGTCTGTCCATCCACCTGCTCAGCATGGATAAGCGGTCTGTGCCCCCTCTACTTATGCAGAGCAGACACGGCACACTCTCTATGGAAGGTTGTATGTAAACAGACCGCTTTTTTATTTTGTTTATTTTTTATTTTTTTTTTACGCCTGACTGCCATCCAATCTACTATATGGAAAGGGAATGGGGACTTTTTGTTTTTAGCGCATCAGATTAGATGTGTTCAGGTGTTAACAGAAACATGTGGGTTTATAATTGCCACGGTATAGAGAATGGAGGGTCTGATCAGGTCTGCCTGAAACTGACAGGTGGGCCCATTTGGTCCACTCTTATGAAAAGGAGCCTGAACTCTGCAAGTGTGTGTGTGTGTGTGTGTGTGTGTGTGTGGTTTCTTTTTTCTTTTGTGACAAGCACCTGATGCAACATGCACTATTATCTCTTTAAAACTGACATCAGGCCTGTTCTACATTCTGTATTGCTATTCAATGTATGTAGTAGTTTTTGTTAGGTTGTGTCAGATAATGCCTGAACAATTTTTTGAGTTGATTTTAAACCAAGCAGATTTCTTTAAGAACAGCAAGTGAGATTAGTGCAAGTAGAGACTGAGTTATTAGAAATTTATAGTTAATACAATGAGTCCCATACATAATAGCCTGATTGAAGTACATAGACATTAAAATAATTGCTTAAAAATTCACAAATTGTCTAATGGATATATAGATAACCAATTTCAAGAATTAATTTCTCCCTGTAGACAAAATAACCAAGGATAGTTATCAGCCAATGGGCTGTGTTTTATGGAATTCAACAATTCCCCTGCAGAAGGAACAGGCATCAAACTATGCAAAACTGTACACCACTATGGTATGTGTATGTCGTGGGGAGAGCGATTTTAAGTTACAAAAATAAATGACAATTTTGTTAATTTAAGCAGGCAAAAAAAACAGGTAACCTTTAAAATAACTGATAATCAGTCCCAAAATGGCTGCCCATTATTGGGTGGAGTTGCGCTTCACCCAAAATGTCGTCTAGCTATGCTGGAGCCGAGTCTCCTGGCTTCAGTGAGGTATCAGATGCTATTATGAGGATGTATGTAGATGGTCCTGCCTCGTGTTCAGATGTCAGCTCTAATCTACCCGACTTCTTTTTATACTGTGACAATGATTATAAAACGTGAGGGAGTGGCCTGGAATGTTACTTATTCCTGATTGGTTGGTTAGTTTGAATAATCCACTCATGTTTACTCAAGTATTGCCATCCTTGGCTGCTAGGTGTTACTCTTGGACAAGATGTGTCTATTCTAAGTTGTATAAAATGTTATAGAACTAATTATTCCACTATACCAAGTGACCACGTGGTAACGATGATGCCTTGGAGGGTAGATATTCTTCCTAATTTTTATGATCATTACTATTGGGTGCAAAAGTAATTGGTGGAGTTTCATATAGTGATTATTAATTTGTATACATACAAAGGGGGGGGGGGGGAGAAATACATAACTTGTATACTGACTTATTGATTATGGCTTCTGTAGCACAGACAATGTTTCTAACCATGATACAGAATCCAACACACTGGTTATCTAATGGGATTATCACTTCCCTTTGACTTTTTTTTTTTTTTTCAACAATTGCTGACCGCCGCATGCCAATTTACGTTGTCAAAATGGCACAGGCAGGCAAATGGGCGTACCTGTACGTCCCTGTGAATTTGCTGCCTAACTGGCATGCGCCGCCCACTGTGTTCTGCCTAGAAACATGACAGGGATCCACTGCTCCGTCATCAGGAGCAGTGATCTGTCATGTTGTAGTGAGACCATCCCCCTATAGTTAGAATCACTCCCTAGGACACACTTAACCCCTTGATCGCCCCCTAGTGTTTAACCCCTTCCCTGCCAGTGTTATTTATACAGTAACAATGGCTATTTGTAGCTCTGATCGGTGTATAAATGACAATGGTCCCAAAATAGTGTCAAGTGTCCGATGTGTCGCCATAATGTCGCAGTCCTGATAAAAAAATCGCAGATCGCCACCATTACTAGTAAAAAAATAAATAAATAAATAAAAAAAAAATACCATAAATCCATCCCCCCTTTTTTTTTTTTTTTTTTTAAGACTAACTTTTGCGCAAACAAATCAATATACACTTAATGCATTTTTTTTTTATTACCTAAAATATGTAGAAGAATACATATTGGCCTAAACTTTTTTTTTTTTTTTTTTTTTTTTTTGTTGTTTTTTGGGGGATATTTTATTATAGTAATTTTTTTTAAATTTTTTTGTTTATAGCGCAAAAAATGAAAACCGCAGAGGTGATCAAATGCCACCAAAAGAAAGCCCTATTTGTGGGGAAAAAAGGACGTCAATTTTGTTTGGGTATTACATCGCACGACCACGCAATTGTCAGCTAAAGCGATGCAGTACATAATCGCATAAAATTCTCTGGTCGGAAAGGGGGTAAATCTTTCCGGGGCTGAAGTGGTTAACCATGGTGATTACCTATAAATGACCCATATTAATAATCAGAAATCCTTTTTCTGGCAATGGGATATTATGCCAGAAGTCTTTTTATAGATCTCTTGCAACATTTGATTTTAAAATCATATACTTATAAAGATCATGAGAAATTGTAGTATTTTATCCAGTAAAAGTTTATAATCCATTGACTTGTGGGTTATAGATGTAAACACACAAGTCAAGGGTTTCCTAATTTGCAGGAGTTTGTGAAATGACTTTTTTATTGTTTTTTTTGTTTTTTTTGTTTTTGTTTTTTTGTTTTTTTTAGTTTTTTTTTTTTTTTTGTTACATAGTCAGTCAGGTTGAAAAAAGACACAAGTCTATCCAGTCCAACCTTAAAAACAATGAAATAAATATCGTACAATCCAATATACCCAATCTTATACCCTCAGTTGATCCAGAGGAAGGCAAAAAACCCCAGCAGAGCATCCTCCAATTTGCTACAGCAGGGGAAAAAATTCCTTCCTGATCCCCCAAGAGGCAATCTGATTTTCCCTGGATCAACTTTACCTATAAATGTTAGTACCCAGTTATATTATGTACATTTAGGAAAGTATCCAGGCCTTTCTTAAAGCAATCTACTGAGCTGGCCAGAACCACCTCTGGAGGGAGTCTATTCCACATTTTCACAGCTCTTACTGTGAAGAAACCTTTGCGTATATGGAGATTAAATCTTTTCCTCTAGATGTAAAGAGTGCCCCCGTGTCCTCTGGGTTGACCGTAAAGAGAATAACTCAACACCAAGTTCACTATATGGACCCCTTATATATTTGAACATGTTGATCATATCCCCCCTTATTCTCCTTCTCAAGAGTGAATAAATTCAGTTCCTCTAATCTTTCCTCATAGCTGAGCTCCTCCATGCCTCTTATCAGTTTGGTTGCCCTTCTCTGCATTTTCTCCAGTTCCCTGATATCTTTTTGAGAACTGGTGCCCAAAACTGAAACTGCATATTTCAGATAAGGTCTTACTAATTTGAACAGGGGCAAAATGATATCTCTCTAGAGTCCATAACTCAATACAGGAAAGGACTTTGCTCGCTTTGGAAACTGCAGCTTGGCATTGCATGCTATTATTGAGCTTATGATCTACCAAAACCCCCAGATCCTTTTCCACCACGGATTCCCCCCAGTTGTACTCCCCCCTAGCATGTATGATGCATGCATATTCTTGGCCCCCAAGTGCATAACCTCATCTGCCACATAGTCGCTCAATTAGAAAGTGCATTGAGGTCGGCTTGTAAATTGGAGACATCCTGTAAGGACTTTATTCCACTGCATAGCTGTTTGACTTCTAGAAATGCTTTCAGCTAGTAAAATTGTAAGTTCCTTCTGTGAGGGTGACTAGTCTGTCGTTTTTTTTTTTTTTTTTTTTTTTTTCTTTCTCAAAGCTCAGACAATGGCTAGTCACTGGATAACCAGGCTTGTTCATCTGTGTCCAAATCTTCCTGTAGACAGGTGTCTACACATTCCACATTTAGGAGTCGTGTGTGTGATCCTTGTAAAAGTTTTTTGTTTTTGGTCCCAGGTGTTGAGTATATCAGAAACCCATTATTTCTATCATCAATAGTAAGTGAATGTATAGCAATTGAAGGAAATTATGTTTTTTAGTGGCACAGTTGCACAATTTTATTTTATTTTTTTTGTTTGTTTAAACTGCTGATCAAGCTGACTTCAACAAAGGTGGTCAAATCTTTTGGAAATATGTAAATCACATTTCCTCAAATCCTTCCAAATTTACTATAGACCTCTGAAGTACTGACGTCCAACTTGATGGTGACTTCTATGACCCCTTTGTTGAAGTGTATAGTCTTGTCAGCCCTTGGCAACCACTGATGTATTTTGTTGATGGATAACAAAGCAGATGTCAGTGTAAATTGACACTTGTTACAATGCTTGGTGTAAAACACTATTGACTTGTACAATACTGACTATTTTGGATGACTGCTGGCCTCTGAATGCAAGATCAGCAGAGCTTCAAGAAAGTATAGGTTGGTCTTCAGGCCGAAGCCCTTCATTTTGCCCTACCAATCGGAATAAGCAAATTAGGTTTTATAAGAGCTGGAACTGATTTGCAAACCTTCGGCTCATGAGCCTGATGTCTGTGGGGAAGAGTTTCTTGTGTAGTCCTGCTCTTGATGCTCAGAGGAGTGGATGATTCAGTAGATGTGCTAGGGTATGAAAAGGAGTAATGGATAAGCTGAGGAAAATATTAATGGCAAATACAATAAATGTTCATACATCAGGAATACGAGTACAAGAGATGCATTACAACATTGATTTTTACCATGGTTGGTTACATTTTTATTTTACATTAATGTATTCTTTGCGGATCCCCTCCAAGTCATTAGTTTTGAGGCTGATGTTTGGTAACTCAAACCTTCAGCTCCGTCTACATATTTTCTATAGGATTGTTTGTGTTTTTTTGGTGACTATGGTCCCAGCTGCCTTGAGATCATTGACGAGATTCACCTGTGTAGTTCTGGGCTGATTCCTTACAGTACTCCATTTTTTTCTGCTTTTGAATGTTTTTTGTAGAGCTCTGAAATTGAAGCTTCACCTTTATCAATATTTTTCAAGAACAAAGGTGCAGACATTCATCAGGAAGTTACTTTTCCAAATAATCAGGCTAGCTGTTACATAGGTTGGAAGCCTGAGATTGTATATCATTGGTTGGTAGTGTAGTAAGCTTTTCAATGAAATGAAACTTGTTGTAGACTTGTTCATAAGCCTCAGATCTTCTTTGCAGCTCATTGTTTAATTTGTCAAGAATTGCAAAGAACGTGTTTACCCTGAAACTGTCTATAGAATTTAACTGTACGTCTCCTTGACTTGCATCAAATGGAATTTTTTTTTTTTTTTATAGCTCTTGCGCAGGCGGTTTTGAAATGGTCAAGGCCAGAGTTCTTTTGGCTTCGGATTCAAACCTTTCAAAGTCATTTCTATAGCTTTGCATGAGGTGAAGTGCCGCATAGAGCTTAACTGCTGAAATGTCTACATCTGCACTCTGCAACCGTTTCCAAAAGGTTCCAAAATTCCAAACATTGCCCATTCCAATTCCATACAAACATCTGAAGAAACTCCAATCTGAATTACTCCAATTTGTCTGGAAATACAAGAGACACAGGATACCGAGCTCAGTGATGATGGCGTCGCGTAATGAGGGCAGTTTAGCGTTCCCTATTATTATCAAGCAGCTCAGTTGCGAGCAGTTGCTTTGTGGTTCACCCAAAAATCATACAACAAATGGACGGAAATTGAAAAAATATGGCTAGCACCCATACACCCGAATAATTTACTATGGAGTGCAGATGCGGACGTAGCTCCCGATCCTTTGCTAGGATCCATGTCCCAATTGAGGCGGCTGTGGCGTTCCCTGGCGTATGCTCACGGACTGACATCAGAAAAATCACTCTTGACCTCTTTCACCTGTAACCCTAAGGTGCCGGATAGCCTCACTCACCAAATGTCACACCACTGGACATCCTGGAACCTATTCCATGTCGGGAACTTGGTAGACCCTAAGACACGCAAACTTTTAACATTCTCTGATCTACAGACCAAACATGAACTCCCCAAACAGGTTACATATAGTTACATAGTAGGTGAGGTTGAAAAAAGACACAAGTCCATCAAGTCCAACCTATGTGTGTGATTATGTGTCAGTATTGCATTGTATATCCCTGTATGTTGTGGTCATTCAGGTGCTTATCTAATAGTTTCTTGAAGCTATCAATGCTCCCCGCTGAGACCACCGCCTGTGGAAGGGAATTCCACATCCTTGCCGCTCTTACAGTAAAGAACCCTCTACGTAGCTTAAGGTTAAACCTCTTTTCTTATTTTAATGAGTGGCCACGAGTCTTGTTAAACTCTCTTCTGCAAAAAAGTTTTATCCCTATTGTGGGGTCACCAGTCCGGAATTTGTAAATTGAAATCATATCCCCTCTCAAGCGTCTCTTCTCCAGAGAGAATAAGTTCAGTGCTCGCAACCTTTCCTCCTAACTAAGATCCTCCAGACCCTTTATTAGCTTTGTTGCCCTTCTTTGTACTCGCTCCATTTCCAGTACATCCTTCCTGAGGACTGGTGCCCAGAACTGGACCGCATACTCTAGGTGCGGCCAGACCAGAGTCTTGTAGAGCGGGAGAATTATCGTTTTATCTCTGGAGTTGATCCCCCTTTTAATGCATGCCAATATTCTGTTTTGCTTTATTAGCAGCAGCTTGGCATTGCCTGCCATTGCTGAGCCTATCATCTACTAGGACCCCCAGGTCCTTTTCCATCCGAGATTCCCCCAGAGGTTCTCCCCCCAGTGTATAGATTGCATTCATATTTTTGCCACCCAAATGCATTATTTTACATTTTTCTACATTGAACCTCATTTGCTATGTAGTGGCCCACCCCATTAATTTGTTCAGGTCTTTTTGCAAGGTTTCCATGTCCTGCGGAGAAGTTATTGCCCTGCTTAGCTTAGTATCGTCTGCAAATACAGAGACTGAACTGTTTATTCCATCCTCCAGGTCGTTTATAAACAAATTAAATAGGATTGGTCCCAGCACAGAACCCTGGGGAACCCCACTACCCACCCCTGACCATTCCGAGTACTCCCCATTTATCACCACCCTCTGAACTCGCCCTTGTAGCCAGTTTTCAATCCATGTACTCGCCCTATGGTCCATGCCAACGGACCTTATTTTGTACAGTAAACTTTTATGGGGAACTGTGTCAAATGCTTTTGCAAAATCCAGATACACCACGTCTACGGGCCTTCCTTTATCTAGATGGCAACTCACCTCCTCATAGAAGGTTAATAGATTGGTTTGGCAAGAACGATTCTTCATGAATCCATGCTGATTACTGCTAATGATACCGTTCGTATCTGTGTATAGTCCCTTATCATCCCCTCCAAGAGTTTATATACTATTGATGTTAGGCTAACTGGTCTGTAATTCCCAGGGATGTATTTTGGGCCCTTTTTAAATATAGGTGCTACATTGGCTTTTCTCCAATCGGCTGGTACCATTCCAGTCAGTAGACTGTCTATAAAAATTAGGAACAACGGTCTGGCAATCACTTGACTGAGTTCCCGAAGTACCCTCGGATGCAAGCCATCTGGTCCCGGTGATTTATTAATGTTAAGTTTCTCAAGTCTAACTTTAATTCCGTCCTCTGTTAACCATGGAGGTGCTTCCTGTGTTGTCATGAGGATAAACACTGCAGTTTTGGTTACTGAAGCCCCCCGATTCACACGTGAAGACTGAGGAGAAGAATAAATTCAATACCTTCGCCATCTCCCCATCCTTTGTAACCAGATGTCCTTCCTCATTCTTTATGAGGCCAATATGGTCTGTCCTCCCTTTTTTACTGTTTACATACTTAACCACTTACCAACCGGCCCATAGCCGAATGACGGCTTCAGGGCGGTTGAATAACTCTGGGAGGGCGTACTATGACGTCCTGCGCGCCCCCCCCGGGCGCGCACACGGGAACATCCGTGTTCGCCGGGTCCACGGGACCCGGTGCAACACGGATCGCGGTAAAGGGCCAATGACGGCGGCCCTTTACCATGTGATCGCTCAGTCAAATGACTGAGCGATCACAAATGTTAACAAAGGCTGTGCTGCAGGGTCATCACAAGTTAATCGCTCTCCTCTCCTCACACCGATGCAGCGTGAGAGGAGAGCTTCATAGTGCCAAACTGAGTTTCTTTTTCTATTGCTTGTGCCACCTGTGCCCATCAGTGCCACTGCAGTACCACATCAGTGCTCATCTGCGCCACCTCAACCTCACCAGCTACCAGTATGGCAAAAAAATTATTTACGGCCGAGGAGGCCTACCAGCGTCTCGGCATGACCGATGAGAGCAGCGGGGAGCTCTGAGTCTCTGTCCGATTCGGATTCGGCCTATGAACCCGTGACAAGCAGCAGGTCCGATACAGAATCAGAAAAGTAACATGTGCCTGTGAAAAGAAGGCGTTCTGGCGTGGGGCAGTGCCGTCCACCTCCAGGGCAGTGCCGTCCACCTCCAGGGCAGTGCCGTCCACCTCCAGGGCAGTGCCGTCCACCTCCAGGGCAGTGCCGTCCACCTCCAGGGCAGTGCCGTCCACCTCCAGGGCAGTGCCGTCCACCTCCAGGGCAGTGCCGTCCACCTCCAGGGCAGTGCCGTCCACCTCCAGGGCAGTGCCGTCCACCTCCAGGGCAGTGCCGTCCACCTCAAGCGAAGAGCCACTGCAACAAAGGCCAGGCACCAGTAGGGTGTCATCTCAGCCCCAAAGGGATAGAGGCCATGCCAGCCTACCCTATGCCCTTCAAAACCCCCTGTGGCTTCCCCCTAATTCCGGAGCAGCAAATATCCCCTCTTTTACCGCCCAGCCAGGTGTCCAGGTGAACACCGATTTAATTTTGACATGCTTGATTTTTTTTTTTCTCCCTTCGCCTTTCAGGACAGCACCTTGGAGAGAGCGTAGCTCCACCTCTTAGACAGGAAACACTGCGTGACAACGCCCCTTTAAAAAGCAGCTGCTTCCACCATGCCGTCAGTTTTAGTGTTTCCTCCGCCATGGTGGAAGCACTGCTTGGGGAACCAGAGGGGCTGCGCTCTTTCCAAGGAGAGGGTTTTGGCAGGACCTCCACGTTTGGGTACTCAGACCAGCCCAGCTCCTTCCCGTACGTGAGGAGGGTGCTCTGGTGTCCCTTCCTTCTCTGGCTCACAGGAGTAATGGTCTGCCGGAAGTTTTCCACCTGGGGTGTTCGGGGGGGCCGCGGTTGTGCTCAGTAAGGGCGTCCATGCCAGGCCTTTGCATGGCGGCGCCGAATCCCGGACAGCAGGTGATGTCAGTTCCGGTGGGCGGATACTTCCGGCGGGGCATAGCAGCGATTGGTTCCTGCTGCTGGAACGCAGGAGGAAGGGGCGGGTCCTCTGGCCGGGACTTCCTTTTGTTTGGCACATGGAGCCTAGTACACAGTGCAGCAGCTGCGGATTGCACTATGGAGACAGCGGAATCGTCAGCAGCAATGGCGGATGCAGGCGCCCAGGTTCCCGGCCAGGCGAGGTGCGGTGGCACCTCTTTCCTTTTTATATCACTGCGTGTTTTATCTTTGATGTGGTTATTCAAAACCTGCTGCTGTCTGCTATGGGGTAACAGTTTCCATTAGCAGTTCAGCAAAGGAGTGAGACTCTGGGCACTTGGGGTGTTGGCTGGAGGTACTACTTTTCTCTGAAGCCTTAGTTCTAAAGGACCTGGCTTTTTCTTGTTTCTCTGTTTCAGAAAGCTACTGCCAAATCAGAAAGAACAGGGAGAAAGTGCCCCTCATGCAAAAATCCTTTAAGGGACTCTTGGCCCAAACCACTGTGCAAATCCTGCATTGTGGATTTAGTAAAAGAAGAATCCTCACAAGAGTGCAAAGAGCTCTTATCTTCTGTGAGGAAGGAATTAGCAGAGGCCCTAGGGACAGTGCGTTCCCTTGTAAAGCACGGCCAGAGTTCCAGCCAAGAGCAGAGTTCTCACTCCAGTTTCCCTCAGTCCACTTCCAGACAGGTGGAAAGTGAGTCGGAGGAGGAAAGGGAAAGCATTCCACCCTCAACCATTGATTCGGAGGAGGAGGTGGAAGAAGAGTCAAGATCATCTAGATATAAGCTGTCACTTGAGGAGGTGGATGAATTACTCAAGGCAATTTATACTACCCTGGAGATCCAGGAAGAAAAAGCTCAGCTGTCCGTGCATGACAAGATGTACCTGGGGCTGGAGGAAATTAGACACAGGGTGTTCCCTGTGCATAAAGTGTTAACAGACACTATTAAAAAGGAATGGAAAAATCCAGAGGACAGTTTTTTTCTAAAACCCTCAAAAGGAGGTTTCCTTTTGAGGAGAATGAGGAACTATTGTGGAATAAAAAACCAAAAATTGACGCTGCCTTTTCTCAAGTATCTAGGAAGACTGATTTAGCTTTTGAGGACATGGGTATTCTCAAAGATGCTATGGATAAGAGGGCAGATGGGCTACTGAAGAAAGCCTGGGACTCATCTCTAGCTAATCTTAAGCCAGCAATGGCGGCTACGGTTGTGGCTAGAAATCTGGAGTGCTGGTTAGAGCAACTTAAAAATCATGTTGTGGCAGGTACCTCCAGAAAAGACTTATTGGAGTCCTTCCCTACCCTGCTTAAGGCAGTAAAATATATGGCAGATGCCTCTGCAGAATCTATCAGGATGTCAGCCAGGTCCTCTGCGCTTGTTAACTCAGCAAGAAGAGCACTCTGGCTAAAGACCTGGTCAGGGGATTCAGCTTCTAAAGTAAAACTGTGCGGAATTCCCTTTTCAGGAGACCTGATGTTTGGGCCAGAACTAGAGACTGTCCTTGACAGGACAGCAGACCAGAAGAAAGCTTTCCCACAGAAGAAGAAAACGGTACAGCAGAGGAAAGTTTTTTTGGCCTTTTCGACAAACCGATAAGGAAAAGGACCACACACAGAAGAGACCCTGGTCTTCTCAGAGAGGAAGAGGTAGAGGTGGGGTACTCTTTAGAACCCCCAGAACAAACCCCTAAAAAACAATGACCATCTAGTAGGGGGGAGACTACAGGACTTCTTACCAATCTGGGCAAGAAGATCTTCAAATTGGAGAGAGTTAAAGGCTGTTCACTTAAGCCTCCTCTCCCTCCAGGAATTTCTAGTGAATCAACATGTCCAAATATCGTCAGACAATATGACGACAGTATTATATTTAACAAAGCAAGGGGGCACAAAAAGCAAAACCCTAATGGATCTAGCGCATCAGATCCTAAGATGGGCAGAGAACAATGTGGCCTCTCTATCAGCAGTCCATCTAAAGGGGACGGAAAACACCTTAGCAGATCTCCTCAGCAGGAAAGAAATAAGGGAAGCAGAGTGGTCTCTCAATCAGGAATTATTCGAAACTATTTCCAAGAGTTGGGGTTATCCCCAAGTGGACCTCTTTGCAAAACAGGAAAATGCAAAAATACCAGTCTTCTCTCTTCAGAGACAGGATCAAGCTCTCGGAGTAGTTGCGTTGGCTCACAAATGGGACTTCCATCTGTCCTAAGCTTTTCCCCCGTTCCAACTGATACCAAAGGTGTTAGCCAAATTCAGATTGGAGTTCACGGAGCTAATATTAATAGCTCCTTATTGGCCAAAAAGACCCTGGTTTTCAACCTTGATGAACCTCAGTGAAACCTGCTTGGAGATTACCAATCAGGACAGACCTGTTGAGTCAGGGCCAAATTCTCCATCCAGATCCAGCTTACCTCAAACTAACAGCTTGGTTTCTGAAGAACAAATCTTAAGACGGAAGGGTTTATCTGAGAAGCTTATTTCTACCCTTCTTGCAAGTAGAAAAAAAGTGACGAGAGACATTTACTTTAAAGTCTGGAAGATCTATAATTCTTGGTGTTCCAGTAAAAACTTTGATTTTCGTACCACATTTTCAGTTTTGGAATTTCTTCAAGAGGGATTGGAGAAGGGGTTAGCAGCAAGTACGCTCAAGACGCAGGTAGCTGCTTTATCAGTTTTTTTGGAAAGAACCCTGTCAGGGGAACCTTTTTTTAATCAGATTTTTTTAGGGCAATGGCAAAAGTAAAGCCTAGACCTGTTAGTTTTCCCAAATGGGATTTATCTTTAGTTCTTCAGGGACTAACTATGGCACCGTTTGAACCCATAGAAGAAGCATAATTACGTTTCTTGACGTTAAAGACTATTTTACTGGTAGCAGTAACTTCCGCACGTAGAATTAGTGAGTTACAAGCCCTTTCAATTAAAGAGAGCCCTTCATGAGATGTCTACAGGATAGGGTAGTCTTAAGGACGGATCCAGCATTTCTACCAAAGGTGGCTTCAGTTTTTCATCGTACACAGGAAATCCTTCTCCCTACTTTTTGTCCTTTACCTTCGGGAGCAGGAGAAGAAGCTTTCCATACCCTTGATGTCAGGAGGTGTCTGCTTAAATATCTGGAAAGAACAAAGGAAATCATAAAGTCATCCTCACTCTTTGTTTTAATGGAAGGTACTCACAAAGGAGGTAAAGCTTCCAAAAGCACCCTTGGAAGATGGTTAAAGCAGGCCATCAAAGAGGCATACATATCTTTTGGGTCTGGAACCTCCGGAAGGGGTATTACCTCATTCTACTCGAGCAGTGGCGGCATCATGGGCAGAAAGGGCTGGGGCATCTCCTGAGCAAATCTGCAAGGCTGCCACATGGTCCAGTTTTTCGACCTTCATAAGGCACTACTGCTTGGATCTACTATCAGCCTCGGACCAATCATTTGGTAGGAAGGTTTTGCAGGCAGTAGTCCCACCCTGAAGTAAGTTTCTCGGTTATCCTCTCCAAGGTGCTGTCCTGAAAGGCGAAGGGAGAAAACCTTAGTTAGACTTACCGGTGACGGTATTTCTACGAGCCTTTCAGGACAGCAGCCTACTTCCCTCCCTTGGTTATCATATGTAAAGTATAATTGTAGGACCTGGTAATTGTCTGTCTGATTATATTTTCCAGCATGTCGGAGGATTTCTCGGTAACAACTGACGGCATGGTGGAAGCAGCTGCTTTTTAAAGGGGCGTTGTCACGCAGTGTTTCCTGTCTAAGAGGTGGAGCTACGCTCTCTCCAAGGTGCTGTCCTGAAAGGCTCGTAGAAATACCGTCACCGGTAAGTCTAACTAAGGTGGTTTTTTTTTGTTTTTTTTTTTTGATTTTCACCTTAGACTTTCTATCGTCCATTGTGGCCCAGTGCAACCTTTACGCACAGCAGTACATCGTAAGCAACCCTGGCTCTAGTTATGCCCGTCCCTTTGAGTGGAGAGAGCTTACCATAGCGGAATTTAAAGTTTTCTTAGGCCTAACTTTTTTACAATGGGTCTCACAAAAAAACCCGAAATGTACTCATATTGGTCAACTAACCCCGTCCACCACATGCCACTCTTCTCTTCAATAATGCCAAGATCAAGATACCTTATGATTTTGAGCTTCCTTCGCTACAATGACAACACCCAGTGCCCTCCCCGAAATGACCCAGCCTTTGACAAATTATTCAAAATTCGGCCACTCCTGAAATATTTCTCTGAAAAATTTCCCCAGCTATATACCCCCGACCAGAATATTTCTGTTGATGATCCCTTGTAAAATTTACAGGCAGGCTTGGCATCAAACAGTTTATCCCCAGCAAAAGGGCCCAATATGGGGTTAAAATGTATAAACTTTGCGACCGAGCCACAGGGTACATTTACGCCTTCCGGGTGTACGAAGGGAAGGACACCCAACTGCATCCCCCTGAATGTCCAGAATATATTGGAACCAGCAGCAAAGTTGTCTGGGAGCTCGTTTATCTACTCTTTGGAAAGGGGTACCACCTTTTTTATGTGGATTATTTTTATACTAGCTTGCCCCTCTTCCGCAATCTTCACCGGAGGGACACCCCAGCATGTGGTACCGTAAGAACCAATGGAAAAGGCTTCCCGCAAAAACTGGTCAATGAAAGGCTACGCCGAGGGGATACGGTGGCTTTGCGGAACCAGGAGCTATTGGCTGTCAAGTGGAGGGACAGACGAAACGTCCACATGCTCACGACAATCCATAATGCCACCTACGTGGAAGTCCCAAGAAGAAACTGCCCAGTCCAGAAACCTGCTTGTATTTATGATTACAATTTGTTTATGGGGGGAGTGGACTTCAGCGATCAGATTGAACCCTACCTTCCCACAAGAAAATCCCGTCATTGGTATAAAAAAGTGTCCATTTATTTTTTTTCAGTTTGGCCATGTATAACACTTACGTAATTTACCAAAAATCTACTGAGACCCCCGTATCCTATCTGCAATACCAGGAACAAGTAATCTCCTCCCTTTTGTACCCTGAAAGCCCACCAGAAAATATTCGCTCTGATTCCGTGAGCAGACTCCACGAACACCACTTTCCTGACAAAATTTCCCCCCCCCCCCCCCCGTGAAACAGGCCTCAGACGAAATGCCGGGTGTGCTCCAGAAGAGGACTTAGAAGAGACACCACGTATTATTGTCCCGATTGTCCTTCCCAACCAGGCCTCTGTATAGGTGAATGCTTCCACCGTTACCATACTTCTCTAATGTAGAGAAGTATGGTAAACGTAATTCTCATTTCCTGTAATTTTCCTCCACACCCCTTATGCCACTGCACTGAACCTGACTTACCTCAGCCTTGTCTGGAACCGACCCTGGCCTGTTATACGACCAAGCTTCTGCCTAACGATAAACATACCTCTGCCTTCTCCGTAACTGACCCTGGCCTGTTCTACGACCAAGCTTATGCCTAATGCTGAATTGTACCTACCTCTGCCTGCTCTGGAACTGACCCTGGATTGTTTGACCACGTTTTTTGCCTGCCTCTTGGACTGATCATTTACCCTGCTATGCTAGTGGGAACACAGGGGTCTCACATGTGAGGGGCTCCAGAAATTTTTTCTGGATGAAGAAATCTAATTTTTTAGTTTTCTCATTCCCAGATTTAGGGTCTGCAGACTCGGAGGTTTCAAAGATTTGGGTGGGAGAAGCCTCTACCCCTGTCCCCATTCTTTCCTGGCCTGCTACTTGGACCATGTTCCTGCTTACTACCAGGACCAATATTGGCACTGCTGGCAATGTCTCTACTTGCACTGACCCTGGACTGTATAAGGACAGTATCCCTGCCTGTACTATGGACAATATTCTTGCCTGCTGCCTGGACTATTCCATTCACTGTGGCTAACCATGTCCCTGCCTGCTGCCTGGATCAGGGCTCTCCTCCTGTGGACAACTGCACTACTAAAACAGGTAATCTTTTGAACGCCTGAATGTGCTACTTCAATATTGCGCCTCTTTATGTGGCCAGGTTGTGTAAAAGTCTCACACATGTGGTATCCCCATACTCAGGAGTAGCAGAATATATTTTGGGGTGTCATTTGTGTAATGTACATGCCATGTGAGAGAAATAACCTGTTATGACAATTTGGTGTGAAAAAAAAAAAAATCTTCATTTTGCAAAGAATTGTGGGAAAAAATAACTTAAAAAAACTCACCATGCCTCTTACTAAATACCTTGGAATGTCTACTTTCCAAAAGGGGGTCTTTTTGTGGGTATTTGTACTTTCCTGGCTTGTTGGGGTCTCAAGAAATGAGATAGGCCTCAGTACATCAGGTGTGATCAGATGTGATCAATTTTCAGTGATTGGCACCATAGCTTGTAGACTCTATAACTTTCACACAGACTAAATAATATCCACTAATTTGGGTTATTTTTACCAAAGATATGTAGCAGTATAAATTTTGGGCCAAATTTATGAAGAAAAATTACTTATTTGAAAAATTTTATAATACAAATGAAGAAAAATGCATTTTTTTTTTACAATATTTTCGGTCTTCTTTCATTTATAGCACAGAAAATAAACCCAGAGGTGATCAAATACCACCAAAAGAAAGCTCTATTTGTGTGAAAAAAAGACAAATTTCATATGGGTACAGTGTTGCATGACTGAGTAATTGTCATTCAAAATGTGAGCACCGAAAGCTGAAAATTGGTCTGGTTAGGAAGGGGGTTTAAGTGCCCAGTTGTCAAGTGGTTAAAGAATTTCTTGGGACTTTTTTTGCTCTCCTCCGCTATGTGTCTTTCATGTTCTATCTTAGCTGTCCTAATTGCACCCTTACATTTCCTGTTGCATTCTTTATAAAGTCTGAATACTGAGGATGATCCCTCAACCTTGTATTTTTTGAAGGCCTTCTCCCGTCACATGGAATCCTGTCAATACAAATAAGGGTTCAATTTTTTTAAGGGCCCAGACCAGGGCCAAGCACTCCTTCTCCATTGCCGCATAGCTCACTTCCCGGGGTAATAGCTTTCTGCTCAGGTATGCGACAGGGTGTTCTCTTCCATCCTCCCCGATTTGGCTCAGCACAGCCCCCAGTCCAAACATGGAAGTGTCTGTGTGTACAAGGAAATGTTTGTTAGGTACTGGAGCAGCCAAGACAGGGGCATTTAAAAGTGTTTGCTTGAGGGCTAGAAATGCGGCTTCGCAAGCTGGAGACCGCAGGACCTGCCTAGGTTGATAAGGAGATTTCTATACCTACCTCACTTATATGGAGTGATTAAACCTTTTCCTATATTAGAATTAAAAACGAACGATAACAGTGCGAAAAGATAAACATTTACATTTATGTATACAGAAAAGGAACGTTGGAGATTACCAAATTCAACGTGGAGGATAAAACCGTAAAACAGAGACCAATGATACAAAATATTGCTATAATGGTCATACACATGCTAGCTAGAGATTAATAATATATTAAGGCAAAATCCTACAGTAGAAAAGGTTACAGAAAAGAAAAGAGACAGAAGATAACAGAGATACATTGTATAGAGAAGTCTTACGTAACCATCCTTCATCTAGACCGTCAGCACAAGAGAATGGGCAGTGATCTGTGCTGCAATATATACACTTGTAAACCCCCCCCTTCCTTCCATATGCCAAAACTGCTACATTGAGTCAATGGGGGTGGGGGGCTCTCTTACCAGCTACCATATCCTGACCAGGTTATTCTTGTTCCCTTCACACCTCCCACCTCCTTTGAAGTGACACTGTACTATCAAATGGTCAGATAGCCACTCCAGATAACATTCCACAGCAGGGCAAGATGTCTCTGTTGATTCCAAACTAGTGTTCCCAAACTATAGTCATTGAAAAGTCACTGCAAGTAACATTAATAATAAAGTCCATCACCTTCGGAGCCGAAATCTCCACCACAGTCCCCCCTGAAGTTCATTCTTGAACTTATGTCCTCCTTCAATGATTCTGTACCCACCCACAACAGCCCAGAAGCCCCGACCCTTCCCCACCACCACTGCGGCCTCCTCTTCCTTTCTTGAACACGCCGGAACTCCCCAAGGTAGGCTTAAGATAGCAAAGAAATCCTGGTCCTTTGGAGACTTCACATCCAAACCATGAGTGTCTGTATTGCAATGTTTCATCGCTCCTCTGCCTTGGAGGAGCGGAACTCCAACATTGATGGCGGGATCCTGGCATATCTAGTCCTGTATCTTTGTAAGACCATGTAATGGTTGCATCGATTGGATCGGACCGCGAGACAGCACTTTTCAGCATGGTGAAGGAAAGTCCAGGAAAGTCTTATTCGTGACACATTTATCTCAAGAAATAACTTGGTGGTCGCTGCTTCTTCAGGTGGGGTTGGGTGGGCCTCCAGACAGTCGTGCATGAATACAGAGAGAGGAGAACGTTGGTGTACAGATATTGGAGAAATGCTGGACAGGAGCAGAGTGTTGGCCTTTAAGACTAAATACTCCTAAAGGGTGTAATGTGGACGAGTAGAGTGGGTTCCCCACCGGGTACAGAGTCTGAGCAACAGCCAGTATCATCCATGGCCCTTGATGGTAGGGATAGTCAATACTGTCTGTTATTGCCAGGTCCCTGGGTTCACCACACCTGCTCAGGTTAAGGCAGTAGGTAGACTAGGGGAGGTGGAATTACATTAAGACATAAAACTGGATGTCCAGGGATACTTTAGTTAAAATATGGTACTTGCGGGCAGGCAAAGTCTTTTTTTAAAGAAAAATGATATGACTGATGTCTTGGTTACATTATCTTGAGAAGATAAATGATAGAAACCAAAGGAAAATCAGGTTAGTGAGGGGCTTGGCGATAGCACTATAATCGGGGACAAAACTCCGGTAGTACCCTGCAGTCCCCAAGAAGGCTAATACCTGGGTCTTAGTATGGGGTGTGGGCCAGTTAGCTACTGCCTCTACCCTGGCTGGCTCTGGTCTCTGGTTCCCACACCCTACTCGGTGTCCCAGGTACTGCACCTCCGCCATATCTAGATGGCACTTGTCTGGTTTTAAGGTCAGGCCTGCGGCCTGAATCTTGTCCAGTACCGCCCCTACGTAAACCAGGTGCTCCTCCCAAGACCCACTGTCAATCGCAATGTCATCCAGGTATGCACATGCAAAATCCTGAAAGCCATCGAGGAGCCTATCCGCCATACGTTGGAAGGTAGCCAGGGCATTTTTCATCCCCAATGGCATGACCTTGGTACAGGCCAAACGGGGTAACATGCTGACTTGCAGATAGCATCCTCAGCCAGGGGAATCTGCCAATATCCCTTACACAGGTCTATTGTGGTTAAATAACGTCCCCTGGCTATACGATCTAGCAGTTCGTCTACCCTGGGCATCGGGTAGGCTTTAGTGGTGGTCTTCTCATTGAGTCGCCTGTAGTCCACACAGAACCGGGTAGTTCCATCTCTTAGGCACCAGGACTACAGGCCTGTAGTCCACACAGAACCGGGTAGTTCCAACTCTTTGGCGCCAGGACTACAGGCGAGGCCCAAGGGCTGTCAGAGGGCTCAATGACCCTTAACTGAATCATCTCATGTATCTCCTGCTGCATTCCTTCTCAGACTCAGGGATACGGTAGGGGGTCTGTTGAAAGGGTGCTTGTCAAGGGGTCTCTACCTTATGTACAGCCAGGGTCGTGTAGCCTGGTTTTTGGGAGAAAGTCACCTGTTTCTCCCACAGAAGCCGCTTGGCCTGTTCCTCCTTTGTGGGGCTTAACCGGTCCCCTAACTGTACGAGGCTAATGAGGTCAGTCTGGGGGTCTCTCTAGTAAGTCAGGGAGGGGTAAACTTTCGGAGTCATCCGCAGCAGAGGCACATACTGCAGCAACATCCTCCTGCCGTTCCTGGGACTCCTTCAGCATGTTCACGTGAAAGGTGCGCTGGATTCTTTCATCTGCACAGCTGGCAATAACATAGGTAGTATCAAATACCTGGGCTACTACTTTATATGGGCCCTGCCAAGATGCCTGCATCTTGTCGGTCTTCACAGGCATGAGCACTAAGACCTTCTGGCCAACCTGGAAGATACGCTGTCGGGCCCCCTGATCGTACCATCTCTTCTGTCTCCCCTGGGCCGCCGGGAGATTCTCCCTTACCATCAGACAGTTGCTCCATACGGTCCCTGAGTTCCAGAACATAGGGCACTATGGGGGTCCCCTCCCGCTCTGTCTATCCCTCCCAGTGTCCTCTAATCAGTAGATTCCTGGGGTACCTCTGTACGCAAATAACAGGGGAGGCAGCAATTTCTCCCAATCTCTGCAACCGTCCGAAAAGGTCCTCAGCATTTGCTTAAGGGTCCTGTTAAAGCGTTTGCAGAGACCATTAGTCTGGGAGTGGTAAGGTGAGCTCAGCAAGGGCTTAATATTGCACACCTTCCACAACTGCTGGGTGAGCACAGTGGTAAACTGGGTTCCCTGGTCAGAGAATCTCCTTGGGGAACCCCACTCTAGTAAATATTTGAACCAGGGCATTGGCTACTGTCTCTGCTTAAATGTTGGACATGGCTACTGCCTCTGGGTAACGAGTGGCGTAGTCCACCACGGTGAGAATATACTTCTTCCCGCATGGACTAGGCCTGGCCAAGGGACCCACAATGTCAATGGCTAAAGGGATCCCCAATAATGGGCATGGACACAAGTCTGGCCTTAGGGTGGTCCCCTGCTTACCCACCCATTGACATGTTACACGTTTTTGCAGTACTGTCGCACATCCTGGTTAAAATTGGGCCAGAAGAAATTCTGTGGGCTGTGCGATGGGACCCTAGATGTCCTGCTAGTGGTACACCATGCCCGATTTGCAGAATCTCCAGCTGATATTTCTTAGGTATCACCAGCTGTCGTTTCTGCGAAGGGACTTTATTTCCCGGGGATGGCTTGGGGATCCTATACAGTCTATTCCCCTTTCCTGAGTGTCTGCCTTAGCCCTATACTTGTGTAAGGTCGGCTCCTCCTGGGTTTCCCTGCCGAATGCCTCTGGGGTATCCCAGCCTAGGGGAGCCTGATCTAAGATGCATGTCGGAAGATAATCTTACCTGGGTCTCAGCAGCAAGCGGGCAGGTTCCAACAGCACGGGTCTGGGCACGGGTAGTCACTGGGTTGGCTTGAGGGGGGCCAAATCATTCCCCAGTAGTACATCCGCTGGCAAATCATTCATCACCCCCACATTCACGTGTTCCGAACCAACCCCCCCAATCCAGGTGAACACGGGCAATGGGTTCCGGAAAATAGTGCCTCCTGCTACCCTTACGGCTACAGTGTCCCCGGTGTGTGTTGGCTCTCTGGGATGAGGTTCTTCCATAGTAGGGTCATGGTGGCGCCAGTATCACGTAGGCCATTGGCTACCTTTTCATTAACCTGGACAGTCTACCTGTTGTCCTGGTTAGCTGCTTGTACTGGATCAGCCTCGTGCAGGACGCCCAATGTTCTTCCTCCTCCCACGCAGTGAGCCGCAGGCATGGATGTGCGGGGATTCCCCCCTGCTGGCTTTCTCCACGACTGGGACTGCCTGCCTGGATTTAACAGTCTGGCTTTTTGTGCCCTAGCTGTTTACACCCGAAACACCTGAGGGGTTGTGAGTAGTCCTGGGAGTTGAAACTGGGCTGCTGAGAATAAGTGAAAAGGGAAGGGGGGTGTGAAGGCGCCAACTCTGCTGACACGGTTTATATGGTGAAGGTGTAATACATGCACATACTGGTAAGTCAGTTCAGATGGGGTGGCGATGACCATCAGGGGTTGTGTTGTCCTGGGATGTGCTGGTGAGCAGGCTTCACTGGCAGTCCTTCACCTCGGATGTTGGTTCCTGGTTGAGAGAGGCTTAACAGTGGTGTCCAGTGCGTGGAAGCTCCCAACGCTGGGTTAAGGCGCCCGATGCCAACGCTCATCAGACCCCAGAAAAGGTGTTGGTTGACTTAGACAGCAGGACGGTGGCCATGGAAGTCAGAATCCGCTAAGGAGTGTGTAACAACTCACCTGCCGAATCAACTAGCCCTGAAAATGGATGGCGCTGGAGCGTCTGGCCCATACCCGGCCGTCGCTGGCGATGAGATGACGGTCCCAGGGGGCTAGGCCGCAACGAGTAGGAGGGCCGGCGCGGTGCGCGCGGAAGCCCTGGGCGAAGGGGAGGCCGAATGGGGAGCCTTGAGTCGTGGGCAGGCGGCAGCGAGAGGCGAGAGTCATCTCGAGAGGCGCAGGGTCAAGCAGGGATGGAAAGCTTCCAGTCATGGCAGTTAGCCCGAGAGGCGACGAGTCAACCCGGGGTGGATGGGAAGTGTCCACCAGAGAGGCCTAGAGCAGTGGGAAGTCAGCCCCAAGAGGCGCAGAGTCAAGCCGGGGTGGAAAGCGTCCACCTGAGAGGCCTAGAGAGGGGACAGGGGAGGCTAAAGCCCAGGATCTTGATTTCATGCTCCTTTTTATTTTTTATATGTATGCAGGAATGCTGGCAGGTAGGTGCCTGTGTATCCCTTTGTTTCTCTATTTATTTTAAAAATCTCTCTCCTTCTCCATGCAGGTTTTCAGTGAAGGCGGAGTGCGGGGCGCAGGGTCCCAGCCTGAGCAGGAAGACGGTCCCCCGGGGCCCCCTGGTGGAAAGAGTCGGCCTCAGCCCCGTCCGTCTTGGGAAAGGTCAGGCCAGGCGGCCTGGCTCACCGGCGCCACATTCGGGGGCCCACCTCCCAAACCCGGTGGAAAATGACATCCATGGAAAAAAAAAATATAATAAAAAATAAAAAAATGATGAAACAAACCCCAGACCGACCCAGGCCGGCAGGCTGGGTCTCGGACGGCACCCAGGACCCTCCATATACCTACCCAAGCTGGCCGGAGTTAACCGGGCTCCAGGCGGCACCTAGGACCTGTCGCGGACCGGGCAGGCGATGGTTGGCATGGTACCTGGCTCCAGGAGGCACCCAGGACCCATGGTAGACCTGAACAAGCCGACTGGAGATGACCGCACTTAACCGGGATTCAGGCAGCTCCCACGTCCGCTGACCGTCCGGGCAGGGGTGGCCGGAAAGGTCACCGGCATCAAAACGGCTCCAGGAGGGACCCAGGACCCATGGTAGACCTGCCCAAGCTGACCGGGGATAACCACATTTAACCGGGTTTCAGGGGGCTCCCACGTCCGCTGACAGTCCGTGCAGGGGTAGCCGCACGGTCCCCGGCGTCAATCCGTCAACCAGGGCCGGCCCCGGCTCCAGGAGGCACCGCAGACCAAACCCAAGCCTGAGAAATGGCTACCACATCCAAGGAAGGCAGCAGGCGCGCAAATTACCCACTCCCGACTCGGCGGTAGTGACGAAAAATAACAATACAGGACTCTTTCGAGGCCCTATAATTGGAATGAGTACACTTTAAATCCTTTAACGAGGATCTATTGGAGGGCAAGTCTGGTGCCAGAAGCCGCGGCAATTCGAAGAGAGAGGTGGTGTTTTGCTGAGCACCTGAGAGATTTCCAGAACCTTGAGGGGAGCCATGGCCTCCAGCCCAGGCCAGGGGCAGTCTTCCCGGCTAAGCTTGCAGCAATTATGTCCTGGTGTAAAGGATCTTTCCAGGGAAGAGCGCCTGTTTTTGGGGGTACAGTTTGATATCCTGGACTGGACCAAAGCCCAGCCCGGTGAGGATGCAGTGAAAATGCAGAAATGGCGTGCTAGGGTTAAGGGCTTGGTTCAGAAAGCAGCCAATGCCTACCGGATGAAAATGGCTGATCTGACAGGCCTGAGGAACCGGAGAGATGAGGCAAGCGGTATAAGCTGTGGGGAGTTCAAAGAAGCCATTGAAGCTCTAAAGTCCCAGTGCGGGGAGCTCTGGAACCTGCTAACCGGTCTGTGTGAGAGGTCTGGGAGGAGCAGGCTTTCTTGGTAAAGATGAAGCGGGAGATATACCACACTTTTGAGGGGAGACAATCCACAAGGCGCAAGCAACAAGCCGCCCAGTCCCAGGAGATGGAAGTGGCAGATCCTAAACCTGTGAAGGATGGGAGAGCGGTGGAAGCTGGCGCCGGAAGCGAGAGACCCCAGGGGGTGCGTGCAAGCCCTATGGGCCCTGATGCTGTGGAGGGCCCCCGTGTGCCTGCCCAAAGCCGGTCTGTGAGGGGCCGCTGAGGATGCAGGACCGGGGAGGGAGCCCGGTGAAACAGGAGGGCTTCAAGAGGCAGCCATGCCAAGTGGGGATGGAAGACAATTAAGGCCCCGGGTTGTACTGACGGAACTCCCGAGGAGCGTGACTTTTTTTTTTTTCCACATCAGTAAACAGTGTTTGGAGGGCTAAATCAGTTTGATGTTCATTAACTGTCGCCTTCTCGTATTCACATCATAGTGGATTATACTTTTTCTCATTGCTTTTTATATCGCCATAATGACCAACGGATTCCATTACGCCTCTTTACCAACTAGTCCTCTGTCCCTTCCATCTCGTAAGCCCCACTAACTAGGACTCGATAACCAAAGGGACCCATCCTTTTCCAACTCAGTTTAGAGAAAGAGGGGACCCGTAAGAAGGAAGAAAAAGGACAAAAACACCAACAAAAAATACAAGAGAGGTTTGTAAAAATGATCTTGTGGGCTCCCCGTGCCCATCTTCTACTGACCCAGCCTGTATTGTGTACCAAATTACCTATGCCCTAATACCCCGATTTCCCCCCCCCCCCCCTCCCCCACACCTGCTCCCTATGTTTATCCTATGCCCTACTAAACTATATATTTAACTAAAAAAGTTCATATCCAGAAACACTTTATTATAGCATCCTTTGCCTGCAAGGATACCAGTTGCCTATATACCTATATTAAACCCATCCCTCAGTCTATTCCGTGTCTATGCAGATCCCACTATTAATGACTCTTCACTTTCTCTATCCACATCTTCCACATGCTTTCAAATTCCTGAAGATTGCCCCTTTTTATGTACTCCATTCTTTCCCTACCCAAGGTTTCATTCATTGTAGAGATCCAGTCTTTCACAGTGGGGGGCTCCTTTACCTGCCATCTAAGTGCTATCAACTTTCTAGCCTGAAACAGGGCCCGCGTGACAGCTAAGGTAGTACTCAACCTTTCTCCCATCACTCTTCTATGCCCCAGAATACAAACCAAGGCCTCGTTTGCCACTGTCGTGCCGAAAATATTTCCCAAGTTCCCAGTCACCTCCTCCCAGTATCTAAACAGCTTGGGACACCTCCACACCATGTGAATGAGATCTCCCGTCCTTCGACACCTGGGGCAGTTGTCATTGGGCCTTCTCCCAAATTTAAAAAGTCTTTTAGGAGTATAATAGGCTCTGTTTAACAGCATTAAGTGTGAGAGTCTCTGTGAAGGGGTCACAGAAACCTGCTCCCAACTCCAAAATTCTCGCCCATTGTTCCTGAGTCATTCCTCCCACCTCCTCTTCCCATTTAGCCTTTACCCCAAGGAGTATTTCCCTGCTATTAACCGATTTGCTTAATTGGTCATAAATTCTTGAAATTACCCCTCTAGTGGGGGTTATTTGAATTATGCACTGAAATAGAGGCATCTCTTCCCATCTCGGAGTCTGGGCTTTAAATTGTGCTTTAAGGGCATGTTCCAACCGGACATATAGGAAGAAAGACCCCCGGGGAAGCTTAAACTCCCCAACCAGTTCTGAAAATTTCTTTAACCCAGAGTCGTTATATAATTGACTTAGCTTACTGAGACAAAGCTTCTCCCACTCTCTAAATATGCCTATCTTAAGAACTTCCTGCAAATTACGGTTGTTCCAAATAGGAGAGACTGTTAAGGCTCCATACCCCATCTTTTTCTTAACTGTTTTCCAAAGTTTGATTATCAATTTAATTGTTGGAAATTTATCATGGAACGCGTCCGCCTCTAGGGCTTCAATAATTGTATTATGTGTGGAGCTCAACAAGGAGCGTGACTCTAGCAGGACTTAAGGGAGAAGTGGTGGAGGGAAAAAAGTGTAAAAAGCTTGTAGCCAGTACTGGGGTGCACCCGATGAGCCCTGTGAGCGGTGGTGTCATCTGCTGCAGTGACCCCTCCGTGGCTACTATGGGCGAGGGACAGGCATCCGCAGCTGGTCTCAGCAGGGATCTAAATCCATCCGGGAAGGCTGCTGTGTCAGCCAACGCTACTGACTCCAGTGCGGGTGGAACCGATGCGGCAAGGTTTCTGGTTGGCTCAGACGGGGGTTTGTTAGTGGCATGTCAGGTGAATGTACAATCTGAAAATGTGGGAGGTGAGGTGCAGACTTCACCTGGTTTGGAGAGTTTGGCGCCTGTATGTACCATGGTGGATGGCGTCCGAGCGGGGGGGAGGGGCGGCAGGCTGCGGTGATCCCGGAAGTGGTTGGAGTTCAGCCGGCTCACTCCCGCCCGGTGCCCCCGGGCACTTCCAATTCTTCTCCTGATCAGGTGGAATCTGTCAGCGGTGGAGATTCGAGGGTGGCGGAGATTTTGTCATCGTCAGGGGAGGTATGTGCGGCCCAGCCCCCAGCATGGGGCGAAACAGAGATGGGGGTGCTGCAGGATGATTGTCCAGCATTAGACTACATCCGGCAGCTGGAGGGATCACAGGAGGGGACTGTGACAAGCCAGCCTATTGACTCAGTAGGGGCCTATGCCGAGGGGGAAGATTCTGGCTGGGCTGCCGATTGGGATAGTATAGCAGGAAGCCAGATCGGGGGTCTATTAAGTGGGGACCAGGGGGCAGAGGTGAACCCCCCCCCTGCGGTAGTGAGGAGGAAAGTGATCCAAGGGAAAGATGTTACTGGGGGTGGGGTGGTGGGAGGTGCCTCTGCAGAGGCTCCTGTTCCTAGGGGGGCTACTGGTGAAGGTGCTCCTTCCCCTGGCCCAACACGATTAATTGGGGTGTCGCAGGAGGTGAACTTGTTGTCAGCCCTTAAACAAGGTAAATCCTTCGCAAGTTGCAGGGACAAGTGTTCCTCTGGGCCCCCTGTACGGCCAGTTTGGCGCCCAGAACTTCCGGGCTCCCCCTGCGGACCATTTTCAGGGGGCAAGCCCATGGTCCAGGGGTACAGGGGGTCCGGAGAGAAAGCGCTGCAACGTAGTTCAGCTTAAGTGGGAGGGTGCTGGTCACTGTCCTGCTAGGGGGCAGGTCATTGACTGGCTGTTTGCGCTGAACTTTAAAGTGGCTGACCTATTTGCGGTGATTCACCCAACGGGGTCAAAGGAATTTGACATCAGTTTAATTTCCAATGTTCTGATGGAGTTATTTTTAACCCAATACAACATGGTCAGATTGGACCCCTGGAAAAATATCAGGGTGGTCCCCTTGTCCCGGCAGGAGGAGGTGAAAGTCCTCACTATACTAGTCCGGAACGAGTCCCTCCCCCCCGGAAAACATTTCTACGTGGCTGAGGTATGGTGAGTTACAGGGTCCACTAAAGAAATCTTTAGATGAGTGCGGGATCTGGACCGGGGCTTGGTCGACCAGGATCCGTCTCAGGCGCTCAAACAGCATGTCTCATCCCGGGGAGCGTGTTTATAGGCAGAGACCGGATCCTGGTATTCTACCCCGGCCAGCCCCGTCGTTGCTGTTTCAAATGCGGCAGCCCAACGCATTTTGAGTGCGGACTGCACAATATTGCGTCCGCTGCAATGGGTTTAGACACTCATCGGATACGTGCAGGTTAATATGCTACAATTTGTGCGGAGAGATGGGCCATCCATTTAGCCGCTGCCCCAAAGCGTTCAGGGGGCGTGCGGCCGACGAGGGTGACCCGAACCCAGGTGCTCCTTCGTGGGCAGGGTCCTTCTGGGGATCCTGGGGTCCGGGGACAGGAGGTCCCGTTACCTCTGAGACAGAGGCCAGGGAGGCAAAGGCAGGATGGCTCTGGGGAGGTGGGGTCTGTTGCGGAGTCTAGAGGAAGTGGGGTGTCGGCTGCTTCGGGACCAGCCCCTAGGAACGCAGAAGTTTCTGGTGTGGGCACGGTCGGGTCCAAGAAACCACCTAGTGCCATTAGGAGGCCCACTGTCCCTCCTCCTCCCCACCCGCTCCCTGCTTGCCCACTTTCTACCCCCCCTTGTCCTCCTCCCTCTTCCCCTTCTCCTACAGACCAGTCCCTTCCTGGGCCCCTTTCCCGGTCTCGTTCCCCATCTCCTGATCCAACCCCTGATCCCGGGTCATACGAGGACCAGGTATCCATGGATACTTCGGTGCCCATGAGGGGGCCTCAAAAACGGCCCAAAGACATCTCAAGCGGGCGTTAGGATGATGATGGAGGTAGGGAAGTTACTCTAGATGAGGGATGGGAAAGAAAGAAAAACAAAAAAATGTAAAAGGTTGTCTGGGCAGGGAGATGTCGGCCCCCAGCCTGGTACTAGTAAAGTGGTCAGTGGGAACAGTTATTCCCTCTTGACAATGGGGACTGAACTGGGATACCCCTCCTTAGAATCGGATCCTTAGAGAAATTGTTTTTGAATAGAGGAAAACGCAAACCCTTTAATCAATAAGGATGGCGGTACCCTCTCCAATACGTCTGGCAACCATTAATGTTGTGAGTGTGCGTTCTGTGGCGGCTCATTTTGCAGCCTTCACTTTTCTCAGCCAGGTTGATGCTGATATTTTATTTTTGCAAGAGACCTGGCTAGCATCGGTGGCAGAGATGCATTTAGCAAAGAGGGAGTGGAGATGTGGGCCCTCCCTCTGGTCTCTTGCGGCTGAGCCCTGCAGTGGAGTTGCGGTCCTTTTTAAGACTGGTCCGGTGGCCTGCCGACGAGTGATTAAAGTGGAGATTGGTGGATGTCTGGTGGTAGACGCCGTCGTGAGGGGGCAATTCCTCCGTCTAATTAATTTTTTATGGTCCTCAGACCAAGAGGGATAGGAAGAGCCTTCTCACGATGGTTAAACCTTATCTTTTTACGTCCCAGCAGGTGGTCTTTGGAGGTGACTTTAACACGGTCACCAGATCAAAGGATCGGGCAGGTGCCTCTGGCCCCCTGGGATACGATAGTATTTTTCTTAATAGTATAGCAAGGGAAGCCTAGTTGGTGGATGTGCACGTTCGCCATTCTCCCAGCCTCAATGGTTTCACATATGCCCGAGGTAGTTGTAGGAGTAGGTTAGATAGGTTTTTTTTTTTTTTTTTTTGAAAGGGGACTCCATCTTTGCGGCCCCTGAGCTGCATGCGGTAGAGTTTTCTGACCACTGTATGGTTTCTGTGGATCTGAATGTGGCCGAGACCCTTCAGAAAGGACGGGGTCTGTGGCGACTAAATGGGTCGCTACTCGAGGACTCTGAAATTAGGGAAGCCTTAGACCTTTTTTACGGATCAGGCCTAGCTCCTTGAGAGCGGCTGCTCTCGCCAGGAATGGTGGGAAGTGGTGAAGAGGTCGGAGGTTTTTTTTTCCATGGGGTCTCGAGGCATAGGGCAGTGTCTAAACACCTGGCTTATCAGAGGCTGCGTAGGCAGTTGGACCGCCTGGTGGCCCTCAGGAACAGATATCTGATCTAAAGCTTCGGATGAAGGCGTGTCAGTATGATCGTCTTGCCTCCCTGGTCCTTGAGAGGGATTACGGGAAGTTTTTCTCCCCGGATCCTTACAAGGACTGTGGTGAGGCAGTGAGTTCGAAGATCATACACGGCCTGAAAGATTCCCGGGGATCTCTGGTCCGGTCCAAGTCAGGGATTCTGGGAATTGTCAGACCATTTTTCAGGCATCCTGAAGAAGTCTTTGGATATGGAGAAAGTCAGGGGTTTCCTTGATGAGACCCTGCTTCGGGCGGAGTCTGACCTTCCAAGCTCTTTGGTAGATGAGATTTCAGTTGCTGAGGTAGAGCAGGCCATTGACTCATTGTCATCAAAGTCGCCGGGGCCTGATGGGCTCACGGCAGAGTTTTACAAAACCTTTAAGGGTCTTTTGGCCCCTCATTTGAGGGTGTTTTTTAATGATTGTTTGGCAGTAGGCCTGTTGCCTCCCTCCTCGGAGAATCAGTGATGACCTTCTCATATCAAAGGGGAAAGATTCGTCTGTAATAGAGAATTGGCGTCCCATCGCCCTTCTCAATACAGATAGGAAGATTCTGGCGAAGATACTGTTTTCACGTATGTCAGCTATCGCTGACAAGTTTCTGTCTGTCTCCCAGCACTGCGCAGTTCCTGGCCGTAGCACATTTTAGTGCTGTCCTGAACGTCCGGGAGGCTGTGGAGCGGTGCAGGGCGACGGGTGATGGGCAGTACCTGCTGGCCTTAGATCAGGCAAAGGCGTTTGATCGGGTGAGCCATGAATACCTCTGGCTTCTTCTGAGGAAGTACGGCCTGCCTGACCCATTTGTGAATTGGCTCGAGGTTTTGTACAGAGGGGCAGAAAGCTTCCCGCTTGTCAATGGTTGGGTGGGTCCCTCTTTCCCTGTGGACTCCGGTGTCAGGCAGGGTTGCCCGCTGAGTCCCCTGCTCTACGTCTTTGCGGTAGATCCCTTTTGTGAAGAGGCTTGACTGCGGACGCCTGAGGGGGGGTCTCGGTGGAGCCCGGCAGTGGCCCAGATTTGGCGGTGAGAGTAGTGGCCTACGCGTACGATGTCTCGGTGGTGGTGTCTAGCCGAGAGAAGGCCCAGTTTGTGGAAACGCAGATTGGGGGCTACTCTGAGGCATCAGGTTCGTTGGTCAACTGGGAGAAGAGCGAAGTTCTCTGGTTGGGAAGGGAGGGGGAGCAGTTTGCCCTCCCGGACGTTTTTCCTAGGCCCCACCCAAAAGTTACGATTCCAGGCATCATATTTGGCCCGGGAGATTATCCCAAACTAAACTGGGAAAGCAGGTTGGTTGGTGCCGCTCAGAAAGTTAATGCCTGGAAGTGCTGGAAGCTGTCTTTGAGGGAGAGGGTAAGCCTGATCAAAACATACTTGCTGCCTGAGTTCCTCTGTCAGCTACGTTTGTCTTTTGCCTGGATCTCTCTATGCACGGATCTATAGTCTGTTCTTCCTGCTGCTGTGGGGAAACAGACTGAATCTGATTAAAAGGGAGGTCACGTACCGACAGCGGAGGCATGGGGGGTTGGACATGGTCAATCCGATAGTGTTTTACACTGTCTTTTTTGTAAAGTTCAACCTCCAGTCCATCTTTGTGGATGTGCCCTCGTTGTGGGAGCGTTCATGTAAGGACTGGCTCTTGCTGTTTCTGAGTGGGAGGATGGGGGGCGACCTGGTGATCTACGTAGATCGCATGGGTACCTACTGTCTTGTGTCCCACAGGCATTAAAGGTGTTGAGACAATGGTGGATAACTGTCCTTGAGGTGGGCCCTCTTTGTCGGTGTGAGCTGCACTTGAGGGTCATGGCCTTGGACATTTTGAAACCATTGGCTTTAAGAGACTGTCCAGAGAGGGTCCTCGGGGAGGAGTTAGCCCTTCTGAATTCCCCGAGAATTCCATGGAAATTTTGGGATCTTGCATGGAGGGCATTCCATGGATGCCTGTATGTCCGTGCAAACCTAAAATACAGGAACCTAGATGACAGACTGTCCTCGTCAGGAGTGTGGGGGGACACTGGAGACCATGGACCATTTTTTTGGTCCAGTGTCCGTTCAACCTGGAGGTTCTGAGGGGAGTGGAGGATGCCATCGGCTATCCCCACCTCTCGGCCTTGTCCCTTTCTGAGAGGGTGTATGGCAACTTTAGGGTTCATAGAGGGTTTGAGTTGTCGTCGTCACTTTTTTTAGTCAGCACAGTTGTTCTTTTATTACACTTGGCACGCTAGGTGTTTGCTGTCCACAAGGGGCAAAATCCTGCCAGTGCATGAGGTGGTGGGTGATATTTTTCGGGAACTGGTGAAGGTGAGGTGTCTGGAAAAGGAGAGGGTCGGGACGGAAAGGAGTGCCCGTTTATGGAGGGGTTTCAGCTTCCAGCCTCCTTGAGTCAGACCCTTTTCCTTGATAGGTGGTGGCTCGATCTATCCTTTTTCACCCCCGTAGATTTTGTGTTCATGTTTTTGAAATAAGGTTACAGATATTTATAGTCTATGCGTTTTCGTCTGTAAAAATGGTGTGACTTACAGTGTGGTGTGTTTATAAGTTATGTAGTTTTGTAAAAATGTACCAAATGGTATGGCTGTGACCTTGTTTACTGCAGCGGACTTTGGGAACAATTATGATCCAGCAGTAGGTATGCCAGAATTTATTGTAAGTGGATTTCCAGTGCTATGATTGATGCCTTGATGGAAATGGTTTATGCTGTTATATAACTTGTAAAATTGTACCAAATGGTATGGCTATGACCTTGTTTACTGCAGTGGACCTTGTGAATAATTACGATCCAGCAGTGGGTATGCCAGAACTTATTGTAAGTAAATTTTCAGTGTTATGTTTGATGCCATGATGGAAATGGTTTTATATTTTTCTGTAGAAATTTTTGGTAGCAGTTATAAAATAAAAAAAAATTTCCAACTCTAATCAACGTGTGTGTGTGTGTGTGTGTGTGTGTGTGTGTGTGTGTGTGTGTGTCTAACTAGTTGGGAGGGGATGGCCTCCTCAAGCCATGTTTTTCGGCCTGGATCTCAGAAAGATGACTGCGTATGAAGGGCTTTCCACAGTGGAAAGACTTTTTCCCTTGGTACGCAAGTCCCTCTGTCTGACTGGACAAGACCCCAGCCTGGGGAAAATGAAGAGATGACAGAAGAGGAAAAGGACAGTGAAAGAGCTAATCGAGAATGCTGTCTCAGCATACAGTGTGAAGATGGCTGCTCTCGCAACAAACGTGCAGCTTGCAAGGCAAGAGTGGACTTTCTAAAGAATCAATGTCTGGACATTTGGGATACCGTATTTAAGCTGGGTGAGCATGCACCCAGTGAAGGGGACTTCTTTGCAGAAATGAAGGGAAAGCTTCACAGAGCCTGTATGGACAGCAGCCAAACAGCTCAGCATGGGAGCCAGACTCCTCAGCATTCCTCCCAGCACCCCTCTCAACAGTCCAAGAGCCCAGCAGCCCCCTCAAGGCCGGGTGGAGGAGGTGTGTACTTTAATTCCAGCCATGGTAAGAATGGAGGTTGCTACAAGCCCGGAACAGCTGCAACCCCCTGCAGTGCCGCTGACGGACCCCTGGTGTCTAACGTATACGCCCGGCCTGTTAAAGTGGCTGCTGCGACTGCAAAGGACTCGGGATGTGTGTCACTTTCAGCTGGTAGCGGGGGGGAAAAGTGCAGCTTGGCGGTGAAGCTAGAGTCCCTGTTGTGCTGATTCCCAAGCTCCCAGCAAAGACTTATGGCAAAGGCAAAGAAACTGGCAAAGGAACTGTACAGTCCACCAGTACGGGACAAGGTAGAGAGACTTACGATTTGTGGGTGGTGGGGTCCCGTGTCCCCAAAAGTTTAACAGTGACACCCGTGGACATTTCCGTGATAGAAGGACTTCAATTGAGTCAAAATGAACTGTCTATCCCGATTCAACCTTCCCACAGCACCACCAATGATATCCTGGCAGAGCAGTATGCTGTTCAGGCCGGGATGGATGGTGGAGAGGTTGCTGTAGAGGGGATAGTTGTGAAGGGGTTAAAAGATTTGTCGGCAATGGAGGTGGGTGGTGGCCCGCAGGAGGTGGGTGTGCCTGAAGCAAGTGTGAGCCTGATGAAAGGTAATCGGGCACTCACACCTGTAACAAAAGTGGGCGTGTCAGACGCTGGTCTACTTACTCAGCCACTTGTAACAAAGGAGGTGGGTGTGTCTGAAAGCACTGGCTCAGTCAACTCCACACAGGAGGAGGAGGAGGAGAAGGGCGGGGCTGTTTCGCCTGAGGAGGTGGGAGGGGTGCCTGGCGGGGAGACAATGGAGGTGACTGACCAGGAAGCGGGAATAGAACATCACTTCCGGTCCGCGTCTATGGCCGTTTCCAGGACCCCCGCGGCCTCAATTCTACCTAGCCAGATCATTTCCGGGACAGTGGAAGATGGTAATAATATTGTGATAAGCAGTAACGGGCTTCCAGCTGCACAAACCTCCATGGGGTGAGTGTGAAATGGGGGGGCTCTGCAAGCTGAATGTCCAGCAATGGACTTTATAAGACAGCTGGAAGAGCCTCCTCGGGAAAGCTAGTCAAAACAACTAGAACTGACTCCTGTGGAGCACATATCACAGTTGATGGCTCTGGGTGGCTTTCTGAGTGGGGCCAATTGATGGACTTCCTAAGTGATGCCATCTCAGATGAGGTGGCTAATGCTGTTCCTCTGTTAAACCCCGTTCAAGATGGCACAGCCAGTGAGCTGGGGGCAAATACTAGTGTTAAAGTAACAGGTAGAGTTGGCACAGAGGCCAATGCAGAGGCTGGTGCAGAAGCTGGTGCAACAGCCAGTGCTGAGGCTCCTAACCTGGTACCCCAAGCTCTTCCTAGAAGGGCTCTCAGTGGCTCCCAGGAGGCCAGCCTTCTGACCGCCCTGAAACGTGGTCTCTCCTTTGCAGATGTGGCAGGTTCCCGGTCCCTCTGGACCACATGTACAGCAGATACGGAGCCCAGAGCTTCAGGGCCCCTCCAGGAGATCAGGCTCAGGGACCGGTTTCCTGGGCTAGGGGTGCAGGTGGTCCGGAGAGGTGCAGGAGGAATGTTGTGCAGCTACACTTCCAGGGTACCGGGGAGGGGTGGTGGTGGACATGGTGCTGTCTATGGGCTTTCGGGTCTCAGACCTTTTTTGCCGTGATCCATCACCACAACTCGGCTGAATACGATGCAAGTTTCATGACTCCCCTGGGCATGGAGCTTTTCCTTACAAATTTTGAACTTTTGAAGAGACTTCAAAAGACTTCAAGGTCATAGCTCTCTCCAGGCAGGAAGAGCTAAAAACCGTAAACATGGTAAAACAAATTCATTCCCCCAGAGGACATTGCAACCTGGCTGTCTAGGTATGGTCAACTGCAGTGTCCTCTCAGAAAGAATCTGGATGAACGTGGAGTCTGGACGGGGGCTTGGATCGCAAAGGTCAAGCTTAAACGCAACTAACAGTGTGGCACATATTCCAGCTAGTGCATTCATTGGGCGTGATCGCATAGTGGCCTTTTACCAAGGCCAGCCAAGGCGTTGCTTCAAATGTGGGTATCCCACCCATATGAGTGCAACTTGCACGGTTTTGCGCTGTATCAGGTGCAATGAACACGGTCATTTGGCTGACTCTTGCAACAAAATATGCTGCAACCTGTGCGGGGAAATGGGGCACCCTTTCAGCAGATGCCCCAAAGCATAGAGGTTTTTTTTCAGGAGATGGGGGGGGGGGGGGAGTGGTGCTGGACAACCGGAGGAGGGTCCATCATGAGCCACCCCGGTGCAACCCGGCCCTGCAGCTTGGCCTGAAGAGCCCAGACAAACCCCCAAACCCCAGAGGGAAACTGGTAGGAGAAGGCAGGCACAGGAAGAGTTGAGTAATGGTAGCTCTGTACAGCCTGATGCAGTGCAGGCTGAGGTAAAGACCAAAGTTCCGGTACCTGGGGCGCAGCCCCTTCGGGGTCTGCGGAGGATGTGGTCCCGCATTCCCCCCCCCCCCCCCCCCCCGGTCCATCTGGGGCCAGTACAAAGGGACCTAAATCCAGGGATGGAGATCCCTCAGCAGTTAAAGAAACTTCCTGTCGTCGTCCTGGTCCCTCTCCTGTCGCCCCACCTGAAAGTGGTGTTTTCCCCTGTGGGGGGGGGGGGGGGGGAGGTGGAGGGGAGGAGACGAGGCCTCTGGACCCAGGGGGTGACATGGTTATTGAAACTCCCGGTGATCCCAACAGGGGATCGCAGAAGCGACCGATGGTTGCCTCTAGTGATCTATCTGATGTAGACGATGAGGAGGTGGCTCAAATGCTGCTTGGGTGACCAAAAAGTGTAAAACGCAAAAGTAAAAGATTGGGAAGCCCTCCATGACACCTCACTTGGTGAAGGCAACAATAGTGAGGGAGGCCGACCCTTCTCTCTAAGTAATAAATTCAGCATCCTCTCCACATCAGAGTCAGAGGAGGAGGTTGATGCTGATGAAGAAATGTTGTAAGTATTGTAAACAGAGGAGATTATAAACCACTTAATCATTAAATATGGCAGTACCCTCTCCAATATGGCTTGTGACCACTAATGTCGCAAGTATCCGTTCTACGGTGGCTAGGTTTACAGCCTTTGATTTTCTCAGCCGAATTGATGCTGACATTTTATTTTTGCAGGAGACCTGGCTGGCATCTGTGGCAGAGACACACCTAGCAAAGAGGGAGTGGAGATGTGGGCCCTCCCTCTGGTCTCTTGCGGCTTAGCCATGTAGTGGAGTTGCGGTCCTTTTTTAAGACCGGTTCGGTGGCTCGTCGACGAATGATTGAAGTGGAGATTGGAAGATGTCTGGTGGTAGATGCTGTTGTGAGAGGACAATTCCTCCACTTGATCAATTTTTACAGTCCTCAGTCAAAGCGGGAAAGGAAGAGCCTTCTCACAATAGTCAAACCTTACTTATTTACCTCCCAGCAGGTGATATTCGGTGGTGACTTCAACATGATCACTAGGTCAAAAGATCGGGCAGGCACCACTGGCCCTCTAGGTTATGACAGCATTTTTCTGAATAGCATAGTGAGGGAAGCCAGGTTGGTGGATGTACATGTTCGTCACTTCCCCAACCACACTGGTTTCACATATGCCCGAGGCAGCTGTAAGAGTAGATTAGACAGGTTTTTTTTAAAGGGGGACTCTGTCTTTGCAGCTCCTGTGTTGCAAACGGTGGAGTTCTCCGATCACTGGTATCTGTGGTTCTGAATGTTGCCGAAACTCCTCAGAAAGGGAAAGGTTTGTGGCGCCTGAATGGGTCGCTGCTCGAGGATTCTGTGGTAAGGGAGTCCTAAGAGGCCTTTCTTTCGGATCAGGCCTCGCTTCTTAAGAGCGGCTCCTCCTGCCTTGAGTGGTGGGTAGTGGTGAAAAAAAGATCCGAAGGCTTCTTCCGCAGGTACAGGGCAGCCTCGAAGTATCTAGCCTACCATAGGTTGCGCAGGCAACTGGATCGCTTGGTAACAGCTGGAGGCTCTCAGGAACAGATATCTGCTCTGAAGCTTCAAATGGAGTGCCAGTATGACCGTCTCGCCTCCCTGGTTCTTGAGAGGGATTACGGGAAGTTCCGCTCCCTGGATCCCTACAAGAGCTGTGGTGAGGTGACCAGTTTGAAGCTCATACATGGCCTGAAAGATGCCTCAGGGTCCTTGGTCAGGTCCAGAGCAGGGATTCTGGAATTGTCAGGAACCATTTTTCAGGCATCCTGAAAAAGCAACCTTTGGACGTGGAGAAAACCAGGAGGTTCCTTGATGAGACTCCGCTTCAGGTGGGGTCTGATCTCCCTACCTCTTTGACAGATGAGATCTGGGTGGCTGAAGTAGAACAGGCCATAGACTCTTTGTCAACAAAAGTCGCCGGGACCCGATATAAAGCCTTCAAGAGTCTGTTGGCTCCTCATCTGAGAGAGGTCTTCAATGAATGTTTGGCTAAAGGCCTGTTGCCTCCCTCCATGAGAAGGTCCGCCCTGATCCTCCTATCAAAAGGGAAAGATCTGTCTGTGGTGGAAATCTGGAGCCCTATTGCCCTTCTCACCACAGATAGGAAGTTGCTGGCAAAGATTCTTTTTACAAGTCTGTCGGCCAATGCTGAAGGGGTGCTGTCTGCGTCCCAGCATTGTGCAGTTCCTGGCCGGGGCACTTTTAGTGCCGTCCGGGAGGCTGTGGAGAGGTGCAGGGCTGGGGGTGATGGGCAATATCTTCTGCCGTTAGATCAAGCAAAGGCTTTTGACCGGGTAAGCCATGAGTATCTCTGGCTTCTTCTGAGGAAGTACGGCTTGCCAGGGAAATTTGTGAATTGGCTTGAAGCCTTGTACAAAGGGGCTGAGAGCTTCCCTCTTGTCAACGGTTGGGTGGGTCCCTCTTTCCCGGTAGACTCTGGAGTCAGGCAGGGCTGTCCGCTGAGCTCCCTTTACGTTTTCGCAGTTGACCCCTTTGTAAGGAGGCTTGATTGTGGACATTTGAGGGGGTCTCGGTGGCCCGGGTTCGCTGGTGAGAGTGGTGGCTTACACGGATGATGTATCGGTGGTGGTGTCTAGCCGAGAGGAGGCCCTGTTTGTGGAAACGAAAATAGGAGACTACTCTGAGGCATCTCATTCATTAGTCAACTGGAGCAAGAGCGAGGTTTTCTGGATGGGAAAGAAGGGTGAACAATTTCCCCTCCCGGATGTGTTTCCCTTGCCCCAGTCGGAAGTTAAGATCTTAGGCATCCTATTTGTCCCGGGAGATTATCCCAAACGAAATTGGGAGAGCAGGCTGGTAGGAGCCACTCACAAAGTGAATGCCTGGAAGGGCTGGAAGCTGACATTGAGGGAAAGGGTGAGCCTGGTCAAAACATACCTGCTACCAGAGTTTCTCTACGTCAGTCTGTTGCCAGCAACTCTCTATGCACGGGTCAGTGGTCTGTTCTTCCTGCTGCTGTGGGGAAACAGACTGAATCTGATCAAAAGGGAGGTCACGTACTGACAGCGAAGGCATGGTGGGTTAGACATGGTCAACCCGGTAGTGTTTTACACTACAATCTTTGTTAAATTCAAATAAATTTACAGCCCATCTTTTTGGACTTGCCTTCACTGTGGGAGCGTTCATGTAAGGACTGGTTCTTGCTGTTACTGAGTGAGTGGGAGGATGGGGGAAGGCCTGGTGATCTGAGGAGATCGCATGGGTACCTCCCATCCTATGTCCCACAAATGCTGAAGGTACTGAGACAGTGGCGGATAACTGCCCTGGAGGTGGGTGGACTCCTTAGGTCAGCGAGAGGTGTACCTGAGAGTCATGGCCTCGGACGTCTTGAAACCACTGTCTTTGAGACTGTCCTGAGAGAGTCCTCGAGGAGGGATTAGACCTCTTGAATTCCTCGCATTCCATGTAAATTCTAGGATCTTGGGTGGAGGTCATTCCATGGACGACTGTATGTCCGCGCAAATCTCAAGAATAGGAACCTTGGGGACAGAGGTTGTCCCCGTGTGGAATGTGTGGGGGCATTGGAGACCATGGACCATTTTCTGGTCCAATGCCCCTACAACATGGAGGTTCTTCAGGGGGTAGCGGATGACATTGGATATCCATGCCTCCCTGTCCTATTCTGAGAGGGTGTATGGCAACTTCAGAGTCCGCAGGGGTTTTGAGTTGTCGTCACTGTTTTTAGTTAGTACAGTAGTGCTTTATTACACGTGGCACGCTCGGTGTTTGTGTCCACTAGGGACAAAATCCTGTCCATGCATGAGGTGGTGGTTGACATTTTCCGGGAATTGGTGAAGGTGCGGGATCTTGAAAGACAGGGTTGTTGGCAGCACATATTTTCACCGCAACCAAACTGACCATAGCAAGGTAAATGGGAAAGATGCGTTGCGCTTAGGTATATATTCACCTTATCAATCTAAAGGTGCCCAGTGTATGTGCTTCCAATCTCAAATCAAAATATGAAATATGTGACATAAAATTAAATCCACCGTATTAATGGATATAAATACCAGTATATTGCTCTTAATAATAAGCCTCCTATTTATATATAAAGGACATAATCAAATAAATACCAATAAATGCGCCTGAAATTTACATCAAAGTGCCATGCATGAATCCAATCTAAAGTGCTGCGTGCAAGAAAAACTGCTTATATACAATAGTGGCAAGTGGAAAGGCATGCATTGTAAATACAATAATTAGCATACAAACTGTGAAAAAAACTCTACAAGCAACAAGTGATAAAAACATATAAAAAAACATATATATTAATTGAGTGATAATAGTCTTTTAAATGTGAGGAAAATCTTCCAAATCACGTAACAGTGTGTGGCAGAAAAGAATCCAATGGTGCAAAAGGGTGCTTCACATGGGAGACGGATCGTGGAACCACAGTGCCCAAATGTGCCCTGGTGACCCCCAAAGTAGCTGCGCTCACCTCTGAGCGTGTGACACAGGGATTAGCTGCGTCCAAACACGCTTTGGAGCCACCCCTGGGCTCAATAATCAGGACACCAGATGATCTCCCATCAAGCTCTCTTAGGACTCCATAGGCATCATACCAAAAGAAAAAAGGGACTGCATAGTGTAATATCGCCAAAATATTTAATGGTAATCAGTATAAACAATCCCCACACTGGGGTACTCACATTGCATAGGTGCTTAATGTGCACCAAACAGTACAGGCAGAATATACGTCCGAAAATGCTGATTCGATGCGCTGTGGTGTGTTTCAGATCATTCCAGCCCAGCTCAGTGCTGCTCGCTCCGTCCTGGCCCCTCCCCTACGCGTGTTCGACACAGGGAGTCACGTGTCTTCATCAGGGGGATATGATTGGACGGGCGCTCTACTGTTTAAATACACTGACGGCGGCCATTTTCCCTATGATTGCAGACTTTTCTGTGCTTGGCTCCGCTCCTCTATACAAAGCGCAGCACCTATCATAGGCATTGTACTGTTAGCCTTACTACCTATTAACCAGGAAAAGAGCCAGGGGAATCCCTTACATAGACTAACCCCAGCTATACCCAGGACGGAGGCATGGAAGGAACAAAACTGAAAACACCACAGCGCTCACACCCTGAATATAGAAACAATCATAAATAAATAAAACCAAAACGAATATCATATGACTACAAAGATACAGCTATGCAAAATGCCTGTGTGTTGTGCACACTCCCCGCTGTTACTCATCTCAAACTTAAAAATTATGGGCGTATCCTATTTTATGCATGTGAATAAATCATTAACATGAACCCTATATTTAAATCCTGAATAATTACAAATTTAAAATCCACCCTTAAAACCCTGTATAGAAGTCAAAATAAAATTGTTTATTTAATACTAAGAATATATAAAAAAATATATAAAAAATATATAAAAAAATAGGTCAAGAAATTTTAAAAATAAAAATGCATGTATATATAAAAAAATTTGTATACGGAAAACTTATTTGTACATAAAAATATATAGATACACCAGTGGACACCCACGAATTTAATCATATGCATCCAATTAAATCCTTAAAGGGGAAGGGAAAATTCAATTTATTCTAGCGAAAAAACCCCAGAGTAGGAGGGGGAAAAAAGGACATCCCCCAATAGGACCTCCAAATTTCCCCACCAATCCCCAAACTGACAAAGATTAAAGCAGTCTTATCATAAGGTTATATCCAAACAGCTTGAACTACATCAATATACAGAGAAATTATTAAATAGGAACAATAACCCTAAAAGCAAAGTTGGATGCTGTGTATCAATCGATACCAAGCTCCTCCATATCAGGTGGGGTACTGTATGTCAAACTCCCTTCTAATCCAAGTTGAGAAGGTTACATATCAACGTACAGTATCTAATATAAGTTCAAAAATTGCTCAAGAAGCATGCAAGGTCGAATTCTTTATTCAACCCACCTGGTGATAAAGAGCCGAGCTGGTAAATCCACCAGGATTCGCGCTTGCTGATATCCCTGACATAGTTAGAGCCCCTCCAATTACGTTTCGGCGCCTCCAAACCCCAAAATCTCATGCCCTGCGTACTCTGGTTGTGCTCATTCTTAAAATGCACATATAAGAAATGGCTGTCAGACCCTTTTCGTATGTTCCTTACATGTTCCTCCATACGATCTTTTAGGGCTCTAATGGTGCGACCAATATATAACAAATTGCAAGGACATTGGATCGCATACACCACTCCAATGGTATCGCATGAGATAAAATCCTCTATGGTGTGCATTAGCTTCCTATGGGGGTTATAAAATTCCCTGACCCTCTTAATATTGGATGGTACTCTTATACAGCTATAGCACCTCCCACACCCGAAAAAACCTTTCAAATCCCAAAACATCTTTGGTCTTGGTGGGGGTGGTTCCACCACATTGTGTACCAGTCTGTCACGTAAACTTGGTGCTCTTTTGTAAACAATTCTAGGTTTATCAGGTATTAAATCTCTCAAATGACAATCCTGTTTAAGTACGTTCCAATATTTCTTAAAAATCCTCTCCACTTCTTTACTCTGCAAACAGTAGTCTAAAACTATACATGTGCCATCATATTCTTCATTATCCACAGCAACATTTCTATCTTTTAACAAATCTTCCCTCTTGAAGCTCTTCACCAAATTCCTTTCTTTTTCTAAAAATTTTTTCTGGTAACCCTTATTTAAAAACATTTTCTCCAACCTATCTGTTTGCGATTCAAAATCGCCCTCTTGTGTACAATTCCTCCTCATTCTAGTAAACTGGCCCCTGGGGACATTACTAAGCCACGGTTTGTGATGGCAGCTGGTTGTCGGAATATAGGAGTTCCGGTCTGGTTTTAAAAAAGGACCTGGTGATAATACCATTGGTGGTAGCTAGGATTTCCAAATCCAGAAAGTGTATGCGGTCCTTGCTAATATCCCAGGTCAGGGAGATATTCCGGTTATTAGTATTCATGGACCCCAATAGTTCCACTAGTGATTCTGAACTTCCTTTCCACATAATCAGGAGATCGTCTATGAACCTCTTATACAACAATATGTCTCCATACTGTTCGATCTGTACCGACTCCTCCTCCCACTTGGCCATATAGAGGTTCGCCACACTTGGGGCGAATTTAGCGCCCATGGCGACACCCTTTGTCTGCAGAAAAAATCTATTGTTGTACCAGAAAAAATTATGATGCAAACAAAAATCCAGACATTTTAAAATAAATCCACATAGGCCCCTATCGATTCCTTCCTCTTTTTCCAGGGCCCATTCCACGGCCTCTAAAGCACCATCATGGTTAATATTTGTATATAATGACGATACGTCGCCTGTAGCCATGATGATGTTACTGTCCCTAGCATGCTCCTCTATCAATTGGAGCGCATGCTTGGTGTCTTTAAGGAAGGCCCGTGTTTTTCTCACCAGAGGTTGCAAATGGAGATCAATGTATTCTCCCAATCTGGAAGTTAGGGATTCAATTCCACTTACTATGGGCCGCCCAGGTGGATTCAAACTGTCCTTATGAATCTTCGGCAGGTAATATATTACCGGAATCCTGCTGACTGTGGGAATTAGGTATTTGGCTTCTTGTTTGTTTAAAAATTCATTCTCTACACCATATTTTATAATCCGATCCAGTTCATTCCTAAAACTCCTGGAGGGATCCACATTTAATACCTGATATGTGCTTTCATCATTGAGAATCCTCTCCATCTCATCCTTATACTGCTGTAACGAGAGTACCACGATGCCCCCTCCTTTGTCCGCCGGTCTAATAACTATATCCGACCTTTTCTCCAATGAGTCTAATCCCTTTTTGAAGTCCCTATGCTCATGTACCTTTTTTATGGGTAATGATTCAAGCTCTGCATTCACTAATTTCTTAAAAAGGTCCACATACTTGTTGTTAGCCACATATGGGTTAAAAGTTGAATTATTCCTTAAACCAGTAAATCTTTCATTGACAGCGATTTTCTCCACTGGGTTCAAGGCATAATATTTTTTAATGTTTAATTTCCTTATGAATTTTTGTACCCCCACATAGGTTTCGAATTTATTGAGACCCTTTTTGGGTGCGAACTTAATGCCTTTATCAAGCACCAGAATCTCCTCTCTGGATAAATCCTTACCACTCAAATTAAAGATCCCTTCCCCTAATCTTCCCGCCTTCTTTTTTTGCTGTAACCTTCGTCCGGCTCTTCTTCCTCTCTTCCTTGGTACCTTGCTTCGCGGACGTGTCCTTCCTGGCTCCTCCCTAAAAAAGGCTCGTATGCATATTGATCTTCATTGTCTGTAAGCGATTGATAGCTGTTGTAAACAGGTACTGCATACTGATCCTGTGTGGGCCTATTGTACCTTACTCTTTGAGGCTTAGGTGAGTAGTATGCTCCACCCCCCTGGAAATCATCCCTATAACGGGGAGGGTACCCATAACCCTGATTTTGGAGTGGAGGACCCCCATACGGCGGACGCCGATCATCCCTCCTTGGTGTCCCTTGTTGGTATCCATAATTCCCATTGTGTTGTGATCCATAGGGACGCTGCTCTCTCAATTGTGCTCCCCTCCTATTCGGTGATTATTGAGCCCAGGGGTGGCTCCAAAGCGTGTTTGGACGCAGCTAATCCCTGTGTCACACGCTCAGAGGTGAGCGCAGCTACTTTGGGGGTCACCAGGGCACATTTGGGCACTGTGGTTCCACGATCCATCTCCCATGTGAAGCACCCTTTTGCACCATTGGATTCTTTTCTGCCACACACTGTTACGTGATTTGGATTTGGAAGATTTTCCTCACATTTAAAAGACTATTATCACTCAATTAATATATATGTTTTTTTATATGTTTTTATCACTTGTTGCTTGTAGAGTTTTTTTCAGTTTGTATGCTAATTATTGTATTTACAATGCATGCCTTTCCACTTGCCACTATTGTATATAAGCAGTTTTTCTTGCACGCAGCACTTTAGATTGGATTCATGCATGGCACTTTGATGTAAATTTCAGGCGCATTTATTGGTATTTATTTGATTATGTCCTTTATATATAAATAGGAGGCTTATTATTAAGAGCAATATACTGGTATTTATATCCATTAATACGGTGGATTTAATTTTATGTCACATATTTCATATTTTGATTTGAGATTGGAAGCACATACACTGGGCACCTTTAGATTGATAAGGTGAATATATACCTAAGCGCAACGCATCTTTCCCATTTACTTTGAAACGCACGGCTATGAATACGTGACCTGTGGCTGCAGCTGGGTATTTGTAGATTTTTACAGTAAGGCATAGGGTCATTGTGGCTCGCAAGACCTCTTCTCTCTTTTTTCTGACCATAGCAAGGGCCTGGAGAACTCCGAACCTCAGTTTTTAGGCGGTTAGAAACTACGTAAATGATATCATGGTAAACGAGAAGCTTACGGCCATATTACTGAACACGCATGATAAATTTCTTAGGATATGGCAACCCTGGGTGACCCATAACTGCCCATCAAGATTTGACCTAACGCTTCTTTCCCTATAATGAGCCTCCGTTTCTCCCACCCCAGTGTCCTCCCCCTTTTCCTAACCCCCTCTACTCCCACTTTCAATTTCTCTTTCCTTCTTCTTATTCAGGCCCTTGGGCTCAAATCTACAGAGATTGGATATTTAAGGTAATATAAAAGAGAAAAAAAAAAGTTACTCCATACAAAGGTATGTTCTCTTTTTTGAGGTTAATCAATTTAAGCTGATTTTATTTCTGGTTCCTTTTTTTTATTTTTATTTTTTTTTATTAATGCAATGTTACGTATTACAATAACATCTCGCTAGGCATCCTTTATATGTTCAAGAGTGTTTGCATGCATAATCTGTGTTTGCAGTTTACCGCTAGGCTAGTAAACCCGAAATGAACACTATCTTTAGTATGTCGCCTGGCCTCGGCCTTGAGCTGCCTGAGACCTGGCTTAATTCTTTGAATGTCAGTTCTACCTGCCGGATACCGGCAGTCTTATACCTGTTAATTTATGATGTATCCATCACTGTTTTGTATTATTCTGTTGATATATATTTTCAATAAAACTTTGTACAAGAAAGAGACAGGGTTGGGCCAGACAGGAGTGCCCGTTTATGGAGAGGCTTCCACTTCCAGCCTCCTTGGTTACATCCCTGTCCCTTGATCTGGTGGTGGCGCTTGCTTTCCTTTAACACTCCGTAGATTTTAAATATTTATTTTTCTTTCTACAGTAAGGTTGCGGTCATCTAAGGTCTATATACTCTCGCCTGTAATGAAAACTGTTCATCTAAGGTAAAAGTATGACATAATCAGGGAAATTGTCAATGAAGTAGCTGTCAGATGAGTCTCTGGGACCGGATCCTGGTTTTTTTACCCCGGCCAGCCCCGTTGCTGCTTCAAGTGTGGCAGCCCAGCACACCTTGGTGCCGATTGCACCATGCCCAGATGTGTAAGGTGCAATGGCTTTGGCTACTCCCCAGAGTCTTGCAGGCTTATTGTCTGCAACCTCTGTGGTGAGTTAAGCCACCCTTTCAGTCGTTGCCCCAAAGCCTTCAGGGGATACACGGCTGGTGGGTGTGAGCCTGGCCAAACGGAGGAGGATGGCAGGTGCTGAGACTGGAACCCGTTCGGGCCCGGGGGAGCCTCTCCCGCAGAGGCAGAGGGTGGGGAGGCGTAGGCAGGAGGATGTTGTGGCTCCAGCCACACCTGGGGTTGGTGGTAGGGCCGGTCCCAAACCAGTACCAGTCCCCAGAAAAACAGTGGGTGGTTCTGGGGCAAAGGGTCCCTCTGGCAAGAAAGATCTAGCCCCTTCAGGGGCCCTCCCCTCGTAATTTCCCCTCCCGCCCTCCCGTCATCCTCCTGGTCAGATGATGGATGTCTCGGGCCCAGGGAAGGGGCCACAAACGCCCGAAAGAGGCCTCAAGTGGGCTCTGAAGTGGGGTGGGAAAAAAAGAAAACAAAAAATGCAAGAGGAAGCTTCCTGGTGGGGAGGGGTGGTGTGGGCCCATAGCCTGGCACAAGTAGTGCTGGGGGTCATCCCCCTTTACCACTAGGGAACAGGTATGAGGGTCTATCCTCAGACTCTGAGGAAGGCTGTGATATGTAAATAGTTTTGTAACAGAGGAGAATGTAACCCCCTTCAATCACTCAGATGGCGGTACCCTCTCTATTGCGCTTTGCGACTATTAATGTCGCAAGTATGCGTTCTGTAGCGGCAGGTTTTTTCAGCCTTTGATTTTCTCAGCCGTGTTGACGCTGACATTTTTGTTTTTGCAAGAGACCTGGCTGACATCAGTGGCAGAGATGTATCTAGCAAAGAGGGAGTGGAGATGTGGGCCCTCCCTCTGGTCTCTTGCGGCTGAGCCCTGCAGTGGAGTTGCGGTCCTTTTTAAGACCGGTCCGGTGGCTTGTCGGCAAGTGATTGAAGTGGAGATTGAAAGATGTATGGTGGTTGACGCTGTCGTGAGGGGGCAATTCCTTAGTTTGATCAATTTTTATGGTCCCCAGACTAAGAGGGACAGGAAGAGCCTCCTTACGATGGTCAAGCCTTATCTTTTTACCTCCCAGCAGGTGGTTTTTGGTGGTGACTTTAACATGGTCACCAGATCAAAGGATCGGGCAGGCACCTCTAACCCCCTGGGATATGATAGTTCATTTTTGAATAGTATGGTGAGGGAAGCTGGGTTGGTGGATGTGCATGTTCGTCACCTCCCCAACCACACAGGGTTCACCTATTCCCGAGGTAGTAGCAAGAGTAGACTAGATGGTTTTTTTTTTTTTTTTTTTTTTTTTAAAAGGGGGACTCTGTTTTTGCGGTTCCTGAGCTGCGAGCGGTGGAGTTCTCTGATCACTGTATGGTTTCTGTGGCTCTAAATGTCTCCGAGACTCCTCAGAAAGGGAAGGGGTTGTGGCGACTGAATGGGTCGCTGCTTGAGGACTCTGGGGTTAGGGAAGCCTATGAGGCCTTCTTTATGGATCAAGCCTCGCTCCTTGAGAGCGGCTGCTCCTGCCGGGAATGGTGGGAAGTAGCGAAGAGGTCGGAGGGCTTTTTGCGTAGGGTCTCTAGGTACCTGGCCTACCAGAGGTTGCGCAGGCAGCTAGACCGCCTGGTTTCTTCTGGGGGCCCCCAGGAGCTGATATCTAATCTGAAGCTTTTGATGGAGTGTCAGTATGATGGTCTCGCCTCTCTGGTCCTTGAGAGGGATTACGGGAAGTTCTCCTCCCCGGATCCTTACAAGAGCTGTGGAGAGGCTGTGAGTTTGAAGATCATACACGGCCTGAGGGACTCCTCGGGGTCCTTATTTCGGTCCAAATTGGGGATCATGGGAGTGATCAGAGACCATTTTTCTGACATCCTGAAGAGAAAGCCTTTAGATCTGGAGAAAGCCAGGGAATTTCTGGATGGGACTCCGCTTCCAGCGGGGTCTGACCTCCCTGACTCTGGTGGAGATCTCGGTTGCTGAAATTGAGCAGGCCATAGACTTTGTCACCAAAGAAGCCGCCTGGGCCTGATGGGTTCACGGCGGAGTTTTATAAAACCTTTAAGGGTCTTTTGGCTCCTCATCTGAGGGAGGTTTTTAACGAGTGTTTGACCTGTGGCCTGCTGCCTCCCTCTATGAGAAGGTCAGCCCTGATCCTCCTGTCAAAGGGTAAAGATCCGTCCGTGGTTGAGAATTGGCATCCCATTGCCCTTCTCACTACAGATAGAAAGATCCTGGCAAAGGTCTTATTTTCACGTATGTCGGCTGTCGCTGACAAGTTACTGTCTGTCTTCCAGCACTGCAGTTCCTGGCTGGAGCACCTTTAGTGCCGTCCTGAGCGTCCAGGAGGCTGTGGAAAGGTGCAGGGCAACAAGGTATGGGCGGTATCTGCTGGCTTTGGATCAGGCAAAGGCTTTTGACCGGGTGAACCACGAGTACCTGTGGCTTCTCTTGAGGAGATATGGCCTGCCTGATCAACTAGTGAATTGGCTTGAGATTTTGTATAGAGGGGCCAAGAGCTTCCCTCTTGTCAATGGTTGGGTGGATCCCCCTTTTGCGGTGGACTCTGGTGTCAGGCAGGGTTGCCCATTGAGTCCCCTGCTCTACGTCTTTGCGGTAGATCCCTTCGTGAGGAGGCTTGACCGTGAGCGTCTGAGAGGGGGGGTCCCGGTGGAGCCCTGCAGTGGCTCAGTTTCGACGGTGATAGTGGTGGCCTACGTGGACGATGTGGTAGTGTCTAGCCGAGAAGAGGCCCTTTTTGTGGAAATGCAAATCGGAGGCTACTCTGAGGCATCTGGTTCTCTGGTCAACTGGGGCAAGAGTGAGGTTCTCTGGTTGGTAAGGGAGGGCGAGCAGTTTGCCCTGCCGGACATTTTCCCCCGGCCGCAGCCAACAGTTTAAAATTTTGGCCTTTTTTTTTTGGCCCGGGTGACTATCCCACGCTAAACTGGGAGGGTAGGCTGGTGGGTGCCACTCAGAAAGTGAACGCCTGGAAGGGCTGGAAGCTGACCTTAAGGGAAAGGGTGAGTCTGGTCAAAACGTACCTGTTGCCGGAATTTCTTGACGTCGGCTATGTGTGTCTTTTTGCCAGCGTCTCTCTACCCATGGGTCTGTGGCCTATTCTTCCTACTGCTGTGGGGAAATAGGCTAAATTTGATCAAAAGGGAGGTCACGTACTGACAGCGGAGGCATGGGGGGTTGGACATGGTCAACTCGATAGTGTTTTTCACTGTCCTGTTTGTAAAGTTCAACCTCCAGTCTATCTTTGTGGACGTGCCTTCGTGGTGGGAATGCTCATGCAGAAACTGGCTCTTGCTGTTTCTGGAAGAGTGGGGGGGATGGGGGACGGCCGGGTGATCTGCGGAGATCGCACGGGTACCTCCAGTCCTATGTTCCACAAGCTTTAAAGGTACTGAGGCAGTGGACGATAACCGCCCTTGAGGTGGGCTCTATGGGTCGGCGTGAGCTGCACTCTAGAGTCATGGCCTTGGATGTTTTGAAGCCACTAGCCTTAAGGGATTGCCCAGAGTCCTCGGGGAGAGATTAGCCCTTCTGAATTCCCTGAGAATTCCATCAAAATTTTGGGATCTCGCATGGAGGGCGTTCCATGGACGCCTCTATGTCCGTGCGAACCTAAAATATAGGAATCTGGATGACAGGAATTGTATGCGTCAGATGTGAGTGGGTACTGGAGACCATGGACCATTTCTTGGTCCAGTGCCCCTTCAACCTGGAGGTTGAGGGGAGTGGAGGATGCCATCGGCTATCCCCGCCTCTCGGCCCTTTCCTATTCTGAGTGTGTGTATGGCGACTTTGGAGTCCACAGGGGATTTGAGTTGTCGTCACTTTTTTTTTTCTAGCTAGTACAGTGGTTTTTCTACTACACTTGGCATGCTAGGTGTTTGCTGTCCACTAGGGGCAAAGTCCTGTCTGTGCATGAGGTGGTTGGGGACATTTTCCGGGAGTTGGTAAAGGTCAAATTGGGGGCCTGTTGGCGGGTTCAGGGGAGGGCGGGGGTATTCGGGAGAGCTTGCCCCCTGTGGTAAGGAGGAGGGAGGGTCTGGGGAAGAAGGATTTCCGGCCTCGGGCAGGGAGGGTTGAGGGTACTTCAGATGTGGCCCCTGTCTTGGCAGGGTCCCCTGCAGGACCCCCCCCCCCGGTCCCTTGTGTCCTGGGTAGTTCCCAGGAATTTAAGCTGTTGTCAGCTTTAAAGCAGGGCAGATCATTTGCCCAGGTGGCTGAATCTAGCGTTCCTCTGGGTCCCCTGTACGGCCAGTTTGGCGCCCAGAACTTCCGGGTTCCTCCGGCACAGTTCCAAGGGGTGAGCCCGTGGTCCAGGGGTACAGGGGGTCCAGAGAGGTAACGCGGTCCAGCTGAGATGGGAAGGTTCCGGGCAGTGCCTCACTAGGGGACTAGCAATTGGCTCTTGGCTATGAATTTTATGTCGCAGAGTTATTCGCGGTTATCCACCCTGTGGGGTCGAAAGAGTTTGATGTGAGTTTTGTCACACCGGTCTCCATGGAGCTCTTTCTGACCCTGTATGGGATTGTTAGGAGGAGCGATCCCTGGAAGAACATCAGGGTGGTTCTCTTGTCACGGCAGGAGGAGGTGAAAATGCTGACTGTCCTGGTAAGGAATGAGTCATATCTCCACATGGCTGAGTAGGTTTGGGGAGTTGCAAACGCCCCTGAAAAAATCGCTCGATGAGCGTGGCGTCTGGACTGGGGCTTGGTCGGCCAGAATCCACTTTAAGCGCGCAGGCAACACCGTGGCCCATGTCCCGGGGAGCGCATTCATTGGGCGGGACCGGATCCTGGTGTTCTATCCTGGCCAGCCTCGCCGCTGCTTTAAATGCGGCTGCCCCACGCATTTGAGTGCAGACTGTACGGTCCAGTGGTGCGTTCGGTGTAATGGCTTCGGCCATTCGCCTGATATGTGTAGACTCATTCAATGCAACCTGTATGGTGAGATGGGGCATCCGTTTTGTAGGTGCCCCAAGGCCTTTAGGGGTCATGAAGAAGGTGGAGGTGCTGCAGACGGGGGTGTGGCAGACTCGGGGGTACCAACTGGGGTGACCTCGGCTGGGGCAGAGGTCCAAGGGGCCCGTGGCTTGGAGGCGCCCCTCCCCCAGAGACAAAGGGGAGAAAGACGGAGGCAGGCGGGTACAGAGGTGGGCAGTGTGGGCGTTGCCTTACCTAGAGGTCAGATAGGAACAGCTGGACCATCTAAGTCAGTCTCTGGGGGTCCAGAAGTCTCAAAAGACAAGAGGGGCGCTGGTGGCCCCAAGAAAACATCTGGTGCGCTCTTGAAGAGGCCTTCTGTCCCCCCCCCTTCCCAGTCAGGCCCCCCCCCCCCTTCCCTTTCTCGAGTTGATCCTGCCCCTCCTGTTCTTCCCCGGTCCTGTCCTTTGCCAGACCCTGTTTCTGGTGATGGCCAGGTCTCAATGGATACATCGGGGCCTGGAAGGGGTCCTAAAAAGAGGCCCAAGGAAGCCTCAAGTGGGCACTCTGAGAGTGAAGAAAGTGGTAGAGGCCTCAAAGGATGGGGGTTGGGAAAAAAGGAGAATAAGAAAAAACGAGAGAGGAAGGTGCCAGGGCGCGAGGGTTGTGTGGAGCCCTGACCGGGCGCAAGTGTGCCTGGTGCTAGTGGCCATCCAGACCCCCTGGCGTTGGGTAATAGGTATGATTATCTTCCCTCAGATTCTGAGGAAGATTATGACTTATAGTTAGGTATGTAAACGGAGGAGAATGTAACCCCTCTAATCGCCCTGATGGCGGTACCCTCTCCATTACGCTTTGTGACTATTAATGTCGCAAGCATGCGTTCTGTGGCGGCTAGTTTTGCAGCCTTCGATTTTCTCAGCCGTGTTGAAGCTGACTTTTTTTTTTTTTTTTGAGACCTGGCTGGCATCGGTGGCGGAGATGTATCTAGCAAAGAGGGAGTGGAGATGTGGGCCCTCCCTCTGGTCTCTTGCGGCTGAGCCCTGCAGTGGAGTTGCGTTTTTTTTTTTTTTGTTTTTTTTTTCAAATATAACTTTATTAAGGTTTTTTAAGAAATGAACAGGATTTGTAAAAGGAAAGAATGGACATTTACAGTATCTTACGCTTGTAAGGAGGACGCAGCCTTCCAAGTATATGTAGTAGTAAATTGGTATATACAATACATTGTAATTTTCGTATTCCGCAGTTTCCTCCTAAAGACATTTCTTGCTGTCTTAATGGTGTAGGTAGTTGTAGTATAGGATGAGCATACCGTCTTCATCTATAATTCTGTACGATCGTTCTCTATTGTCTATAACATTAATAGAGTATCTTGGGTGTAAGAATACCCAAAGAGAAAGAAGAAAAAATATAAATAGATCGGGTAAAGTTAGTAGAGGAAGAGAAACGGAGAGGGAATTGGAGATGGGGGAGGGGTTCTAGGGGTGGCAACTGGATAGGGGTGTACCTGTGTCAATTTTTATGTTGGCCTGTATGTGTTATTTGAAGTACCTTTCAGCGTTTTATGTATTAAAGAAAGATTTGCCTTCTTCTGAGTATTTGAGTGGTCCTTTTTAAGACCGGTCCGGTGGCATGCCAGCGGGTGATTGAAGTGGAGATTGGAAGATGTATGGTGGTTGATGCTGTCGTGAGGGGGCAATTCCTTCGTCTGATTAATTTTTATGGTCCCCAGACTAAGAGGGACAGGAAGAGCCTCCTTACGATGGTCAAGCCTTATCTTTTATTACCTCCCAGCAGGTGGTTTTTGGTGGGGACTTTAATATGGTCACCAGATCAAAGGATCGGGCAGGCACCTCTAGCCCCCTGGGATATGATAGTTTTTTTGAACAGCATCGTAAGGGAAGCCGGGTTGGTGGATGTGCGTGTTTGTCACCTCCCCAACCACACTGGGTTCACCTATTCCCGAGGTGGTAGTAGTAAGAGTAGACTAGACAGGTTTTTTTTTTTTTTTTTGAAGGGGGACTCTTTGCGGTTCCTGAACGAACTGCAGGCGGTGAAGTTCTCCGATCACTGGTTTCCGTGGCTCTGAATGTCGCCGAGACTCCTCAGAAAGGGAGAGGGTTGTGGCGACTAAATGGGTCGCTGCTTGAGGACTCTGAGGTCAGGGAAGTCTGAGGCCTTTCTTATGGATCAAGCCTCGCTCCTTGAGTCTTTTGGCTCCTCATTTGAGGGAGGTTTTTAATGAATGTTTGGCCACTGGTCTGCCTCCCTCTATGACAGTGGTTCTCAACTCCAGTCCTCAGGACCCACCAACAGGCCAGATTTTAAGTATTACCTTGGGGAGATGCAGACTAGAATACTGAAATCACTGAGCAGCAAATGATATCACCTGTGATGTATTTCAGTTATCTTGCAAACCTGGCCTGTTAGTGGGTCCTGAGGACCGGAGTTGAGAACCACTGCTCTATGAGAAGGTCAGCCTTGATCCTCTTGTCAAAGGGGAAAGATCCATTCGAGGTGGAGAATTGGCGTCCCATTGCCCTTCTCACTACGGATAGAAAGATTCTGACAAAGGTATTCTCACGTATGTCGGCCATCGCTGACAAGTTACTGTCTGCCTCCCAGCACTGTGCAGTTCCCGGCCGGAGCAGCTTTAGTGCCGTCCTGAGTGTCCGGGAGGCCGTGGAAAGGTGCAAGGCAACGGGGGATGGGTGGTATCTGCTGGCTTTAGATCAGGCGAAGGCTTTTGACCGGGTGAACCATGAGTACCTGTGGCTTCTCCTGAGGAGATATGGCCTGTCTGATCAACCAGTGAATTGGCTCAAAGTCTGGTATAGGGGGGCCGAGAGCTTCCCCCTTGTCAATGGTTGGGTGGGTCTCCCTTTTGCGGTGGACACTGGTGTCAGGCAGGGTTGCCCATTGAGTCCCCTGCTCTACGTCTTTGCGGTAGATCCCTTCGTGAGGCGGCTTGACCGTGAGCGTTTGAGGGGGGTTTCGACGGTGAGAGTGGTGGACGATGTGTCAGTGGTAGTGTCTAGCCGAGAGGAGGCCCTTTTTGTGGAAAAGCAGATTGGAGGCTACTCTGAGGCATCTGGTTCGCTGGTCAACTGGGGCAAGAGTGAAGCTCTCTGGTCGGGGAGGGAGGGCGAGCAGTTTGCCCTGCCGGACGTTTTCCCCCGGCCCCAGCCAATGGTTAAGATTTTGGGTATCCTTTTTGGCCCGGGTGATTATCCCAAGCTAAACTGGGAGGGCAGGTTGGTGGATGCCACTCAAAGTGAACGCCTGGAAAGGCTGGAAGTTGACTTTAAGGGAAAGGGTGAGTCTGGTCAAAACTTACCTGCTGCCGGAGTTTCTCTGTCAGCTATGTGCGTCTTTTGCCAGCGTCTCTCTACGCACTGGTCTGTGGCCTATGCTTCCTGCTACTGTGGGGAAATGGGCTAAATTTGATCAAGAGAGAAGTCCTGTACCGACAGCGGAGGCATGGGGGGTTGGACATGGTCAACCCGATAGTGTTTTTCACTGTCCTGTCTGTAAAGTTCAACCTCCAGTCTATCTTTGTGGACGTGCCTTTGTGGTGGGAATGTTCATGCAGAAACTGGCTCTTGCTGTTTCTGGGAGAGTGGGGGGATGGGGGACGGCTGGGTGATCTGCGGAGATCGCACGGGTACCTCCTGTCCTATGTCCCACAAGCATTGAAGGTACTGAGGCAGTAGAGCATAACCGCCCTTGAGGTTGGCTCTATGGGTCGGCGTGAGCTGCACTCTAGAGTCATGGTCTCGGACGTTTTGAAGCCACTAGCCTTAAGGGATTGCCTGGACAGAGTCCTCAGGGAGGGATTAGCCCTTCTGAATTCCCCGAGAATTCCATCAAAGTTTTGGGATCTCGCATGGAGGGCGTTCCATGGACGCCCCTATGTCCGTGCCAACCAGAAATACAGGAACTTGGATGAAAAACTGTCCGCGTCAGGGATGTGAGGGGGTACTGGAGACCATGGACCATTTCTTGGTCCAGTGCCCTTTCAACCTGGAGGTTCTGAGGGGAGTGGAGGATGCCATCGGCTATCACCGCCTCTCGGCCCTGTCCTATTCTGAGAGGGTGTACGGCGACTTTAGAGTCCACAGGGGATTTGAGTTGTCGTCACTTTATTTTTTAGTTAGTACAGTGGCTCTTTATTACACATGGCACGCTAGGTGTTTGCTGTCCACTAGGGGCAAAGTCCTGTCAGTGCATGAGGTGGTTGGGGACATTTTTCGGGAATTGGTAAAGGTAAGGTCTCTTGAAAGGGAGAGAGTCAGGGCGTCGAGGTGTGCCCGTTTATGGAGGGGTTTTATCTTCCAGCCCCCTTGAGTCCGTCTCTCTCCCTTGTGTGGTGGTGGCTTCTGTTCTTCTCACCCCCTTAGATTTTATATTCCTTCTTTTTTTTTTATTTATTTATTTTTTTTATAAGGCTGCATACACGCTTTGATCAGTACATTCTCGCCTGTAAAAGTGGCTTGTAGTGTGATGGATAAGGGGTGTGTGTTTGGTGTTCTAGTGTAAATGTGTGTATAGGTGTGTTCTTTTGCCTTTTCTTCGTAAAACCATAAGCCCGTTATAGGGTTAAATTACCCAAATCGGTAGCTGTTGAAGGAGCCAAGTCAGACTGTATATTAGTGATGGTTGGCTGTTCAGTTTTGGTGGTTCCTACGAACGGCCTGAATTAGTTGATATGTTTTCTTTGTTTTTGTATGATGTATGTTCTTTTTGCTTGGCAAATAGCCAAGTATATGTTAATTTGTATTTTTTTTTTTTTTTTTGGTAGTTTTAATAAAACAAATTTCCAGCTCCAGTCTTGGAAGAGAGAGGACGTGTCTGCTTGAGCCCCAGAGAGAACCAGAGGTTTCCGGTGAGAGGGGAGGCTATGGCCTCCTTAAGCCCAGGTTTGGGTCAGCAATCCCGGCCTGGTAGTCTGAATACCCCTGGAGCAGGAAGCTTATCCCGGGAGGAACGTCTCTTCCTCGGGACTCAATTTGAGCTGATGGATTGGACCAAAGCCCAGCCAGGAGAGAATGCTTCCAGGCTGCAAAAGAGACCGAGGGTGAAGGGGCTAATCCAGAGAGCCTTGTCATCATATTGCAACATGCTGGAAAGCCTATCTGCCCTAAGGAACAAGAGGGATCGGGCCGTAGGGGAGTTTCAGGAGAATATCGAAACCCTGAAGACCCAGAGTGGAGAGTTGCGGGGTTTGCTGGATGGCCTCTGCGAGAGAGGAGTTGGGTAGAAGGGCTTCCTCGATGACATCCGGAGGCAGTGCAGGAGACCGAGTCAGGAGGGGAACCCAGGCTGTGAGGCGCAGTGGTCAGTCCTCGCAGCACGCCAGTATGGAAGGGGAAGCTGACATGTCTGGTGCAGAGCAGGCCAGTGTGAGGACAGAGGACAGCAGCGGTGGAGCAGTGGCTCCCAGACCTAGCATGGCCCCCCCAGCCCAGTGTAGCCCCTGGTAGTGATACTGAGGAAGGTCCCCGGCGCCCTGCTGTAGCCCAGCCTAAGACTAAATCTGGTGCAGGGGCAGATCCAGGTAGGGAACCCCGTGTTTCAGTGGCCCAGGAGGCAGAGGCTGTTGGGATCAGGCCGGTAGTGGTTCTCACACCACTTTCAGGGGTCAGTGTGGGCCAGAGCTGCAAAGTATCCGAGCTGCGGAAGGATGCAGTGAACATGGCCGGAACTGATCATGACAGCCCAGTTGTCCCAGTGAATCCCATGTGTAAAACGGGGATGCAGAGCAGACCGGCCAAGATGGCAGATGCTGTGTCTTCACACGTAGAGGAGGGGCGGGTGTCTGTTTGCAGCACAGGACGGTCTGAAGTGACTGCCGCCAGAACAGACGCTATGGACCCTGATGCTGGGGAGGCTATGGAGGTGGGTGGAGGGTGAGGATGGATCACTGCTTTCCAGGGAAGAGGAAGCTAGTGACCCA